>OY998180.1:135366735-136020750 GCA_963921935.1 Galeruca laticollis
GTCGATAATTATAATTAATAATATGAAACAATCCCATACTGCAATATTATTGAAATAACATTTGTTTCATATAGTTCTTTTTCGAAGCCAGCGAGGTACCCTGCTATAGATTCGAATCTACATCAAGGACAAGGTTTTTTCATCCCTTAGTGCAGACGTGGAACACCTTAAACCATAAATTTGTCGTGCTTTTTCTCGTAAATCTCTGTCAACACGATCAAAACTTTTTCTGTCTGGTAAAATTCTATTAGGAAAATGTTCAGAATCAAGTCTCCTCGCTTCACGAGAATTTCCAGATGCCTTTCCATACATTAAATGCATATCATTGAACGTATATTCTGCCATTTCAAACAATACAGAAATAATTAAAATATTCTTATTTAACTCCGAGTATGGCAAATAAATTGACAGCTTCCTACTTGATAAAACTACATTTTCTAAACTAAAGATAGATAGAAATAAACATAGAATCTGAATGTGCAATGCGGTGTCTGGGGCATGGTAAATTCGGTCCCAGCAGGTAGCAGATTAAATTAAAAATTTTATACCCTTTTCTCGGTAGGTTAATTTCCTCCCAACCAAAGTTTTACGATACTGAGGAGCTTAATCTCTTTCGTAGAATGAAGTAATTATGGTAAGTATGGGCTTTTCCGAAAATAGTAGCAATTAGTAGGTAAATGAATATATCAATACATAAAATGGATTGAAATATGTACCATTTAGTTGCGTATGTTTCCCCAATTTACATATTAGTCGATTCAAGTATTCTTTGTAGTCTGGCACCATGGATCTTAATATTATTTTGAGTGAAAAAGGAAAGCGTATAGTAGTTATAAATAACTATAAGTATAGTTTTCAAAAAATTTTAAAAAGTGGCGAAAAGCGGTGGACGTGTATAAATAAAAAGTGTAGATCTGATTTGCTTAGTATGGGTGAAATGGACAATGTAACTGTTACAAAGCATGTAAAGGATCATTGCCATAATGCAAATGTAGAACAGTTGAACCGCCAAATTGTAAGCACTTCTTGTAAAAGAAAGGCTATTGATGATTTATCGGAGAAGCCTGCAAAAATCATCCGCCGGGAGCTTCAAGAAAATCTGCCTTCAACGATCAATACGTCAGACGTTGCGTTAATAAGGAAGAATTTGTTCAATGCTCGTCGAAAACTGCTTCCACAATTGCCAACAAGTATTCAACAAACTTTCGACACTCTGGCGAAGATCAACGTTGAAACATCCAGAGGTGAACATTTTTTACTTTTTAATGATGCAGCTGATCAAATCGCCGTCTTTTCTTGTAAATCAAATATTCAATTTATCGGAAAAGTCAGACGAATATATTTAGATGGAACATTTAATTACTGCCCACAATTTTTTTGTCAGTTTTTTACGATACACGGGTATTATAACGGCCACTATATTCCTCTGATTTTTTCTCTATTACCCAATAAACGGAGTGAAACGTACCAAAAATTATTTAATATTGTAACAGAGATCTGCATCAAAAATAGTGTTAGATTAGATATTTCTGAAATTGTAATCGATTTTGAAAAAGGTATCCATAAGGCTGTAGAACAAGTTTGGCCATTAGCTCAAATAATCGGATGTCGATTTCATCTTTTGCAGGCATGGTATAGAAAAATTCAGCAAATTTGTTTAATATCTGCCTACAAAGATGAATATTCCGATGCGGGGCGATGGCTAAAAATGACTTTTGCCCTAACTTCCTTAAATCCTGTAGAAATCAGCGATTGTTTTGTATTCGATCTGCTCTCAATAGCACCAGACGATGAAAAGATTCAAATGTATTCCGATTATTTGATAGATAATTACATATCTGAGGAGTCACTATCCCCTCCTTCACTTTGGGCTACAAACTCAGCAGAACTTACACGGACTACGAATACATGCGAATATTTCCATAGACAATTTAACGATTCGTTTCACAAGTCTCATCCAAACATTTTTGTTTTTATTAATAAACTTAAAGAGTTTCAAATCGAAACTTATGTAAAATTAAAAAGTGTACATTTGAATACTAAAATTACCGATAGTAAAGTTAAAAACCGTCAAAAATTTATTACAAAAATGATTGAATCATATACGAAAAACGAAATAAGTCGTTTGCATTTTATTAAATGTATCTCATTTCACTGTGGCGTTTAATTATTAGGTATACAATATTATGTACCTGTATCTTGTAACCTATTTCGTAATTCTCGAGAATTTGGTTTCTTAATATTATTAAATATATAATTGTATGTAATATGTTATATTTTTATAGGTATAAACAATATATAGACATATCAATTCCGTTTATGTAAACTTTGTCAACAATGTAAATATTTTAATTTAATTTAATAAAACTAAAATTATTCAATATTACAGTTTTATTGCACTGGTACAATTTTAAAATATTTTACCCGGGACCGAATTTACCTATACAGTTTCAGGTAAAAACAAAATTAGGGACCGAATTTACCAGTTACTTTTGACCCCTTTTTTCTTGGGAGGGAATTTGCCTATCCCCCGGTGTCTTACGAAATTCCATATTTCTCGGAAACCACTGATGTTATCGATTTGGACAAAGGGTACCCTTTTTTCATAGAAATAGTTGGAGAATAAACTGACAGTATGTTAAAGATTGTTGCCTTGTCACTTTAAAAGTTCTGACCTTTTATCCGGTGAGCGAAGTCCGATCCTGACTTTCTGCAACATTAGTATACTTACTGGTATGGACAAAATAAATTAATTGATATACTTGACAATCCACCAAATTTTCATCAAGTTCGAAATGATAGTTTTGGAGTTATGAATAAAAATGTATTTTGAATTTCTAACTTTAAAGCCCTATAACTTAACAAAGGAGGTCCGTAGAAAAAGAATTATATGAAGTACTGACATTATTTTAACACCACCTACTCATTACCAAGTTTTGGCCTCTCACTCCTGGGACACCCTGTATAATGCATTATGTGCAGTTAAACGATTTTTTTATGTTTGAGCGATTTATTATAAAAAACACAAGAACCCTATTCATAATTTTGTTTAAATAGCTTTGTAATGAATCAATACTCACGATTCTCAGTTTACGAAGTCAACAAGTGATTATTAATAAATTAAAATTGAGTAAAATGATCAATTTCTCATGGTAACCGATTTATTCGAAGTAGGTAAAACACTAATATCTAAATTAGCAGTCAGGTATTTTTATCTGTAGTTTTTACAAACTTTATCAGTCAGTATAATGGTACTGTCTTTTGGTGATAAAAACGGATAATGCGCAACATATATGTTACAGTGGAAAATTTAGTAGGTGCGTTTTTAACTGATTTAAAAATCAGTTCTAGTAAATTTCGTACACTGAAAAAAACGATAAACTAATTTGCAAATGTCAACAAAGTCAAGCAAGTATTATTTATTTATTTAGCGTGTGGCATTACACATCATGTTGCCTTGTCACTTTAAAAGTTCTGACCTTTTATCCGGTGAGCGAAGTCCGATCCTGACTTTCTGCAACATTAGTATACTTACTGGTATGGACAAAATAAATTAATTGATATACTTGACAATCCACCAAATTTTCATCAAGTTCGAAATGATAGTTTTGGAGTTATGAATAAAAATGTATTTTGAATTTCTAACTTTAAAGCCCTATAACTTAACAAAGGAGGTCCGTAGAAAAAGAATTATATGAAGTACTGACATTATTTTAACACCACCTACTCATTACCAAGTTTTGGCCTCTCACTCCTGGGACATCCTGTATAATGCATTATGTGCAGTTAAACGATTTTTTTATGTTTGAGCGATTTATTATAAAAAACACAAGAACCCTATTCATAATTTTGTTTAAATAGCTTTGTAATGAATCAATACTCACGATTCTCAGTTTACGAAGTCAACAAGTGATTATTAATAAATTAAAATTGAGTAAAATGATCAATTTCTCATGGTAACCGATTTATTCGAAGTAGGTAAAACACTAATATCTAAATTAGCAGTCAGGTATTTTTATCTGTAGTTTTTACAAACTTTATCAGTCAGTATAATGGTACTGTCTTTTGGTGATAAAAAACGGATAATGCGCAACATATATGTTACAGTGGAAAATTTAGTAGGTGCGTTTTTAACTGATTTAAAAATCAGTTCTAGTAAATTTCGTACACTGAAAAAAACGATAAACTAATTTGCAAATGTCAACAAAGTCAAGCAAGTATTATTTATTTATTTAGCGTGTGGCATTACACATCATGCAACAGGACCAATAAAAAAAATTAAAATTAGAATGAAAAGTTAAAATTCGCAAGTAGTTGTCGTCGGCCACTTTTCCTTACATGTCTTGTTAGCACGATACAGCCTCCGGAGTGCAAAAAGTCACCAATTTTATGATTGAATGTTGTTAAGGACATATAACAGATGAACCCTATTGATTTTCAGCTCTCCAGAGCCAGTACAACGGGTGCTATGGTACTTGAAGTACGACATTTTAGTCATTTCTTGAGAAATTTCAGATTGTTAGCACGATACAGCCTCTGGAGTTCAACAAGTCACCAATTTTATGATTAAATATTATTCAGGACATCTCACTAATGAACCCTATTGATATTTAGTTCACCAGAGCCAGTACAACAGGTGCTATAGTACTTTAAGTACGATATTTTTGTCATTTTTGGGGAAATTTCAGTTTGTTAGCACGATACAGCCTCCGGAGTATATACAAGTGACCAATTTTATGATTGGATATAATTCATAGCTTCTCAAAGATAAACCCTATTGATATTCAGCTCAATAACGGCTGTACAACGGGTGCTATGGTACTAGAAGTACCAAATTTTTGTAATTTTTGGAGAATTTTCAGTTTGCTAGCACGATGCAGCGTCCAGAGTGTACAAAAGTGACCAATTTTATGATTGAATATTGTTCAAGGTGTCTTACAGATGTACCCTATTGATTTTCAGTTGACGAGCGAGTACAGCGGGTCCTATAAATCCAGATATACTAAATTTTTGGTTATTTTTGGGGAAATTTCGGTTTGTTAACACGATATATCCCCCGAAGTGTATACTAGTAACAATTTTATGATAGAATATTGTTCAGGGCCACAGATGCGGAAAAGTTAGTTTTAATCCTTAAAACCGTTTATTTTTTATTGGCTTTGACACTCGTCATTCGGCCAGTCACAACAGGAACAAACTATTATTATATAAAAAAATATATTCACCTCACTCACACCTATCCACACCTAAGAGAAGACAAAATTACCTACCTAAAAAAATACAATAAGGATATACAGGGTCACTCGCTTCTTGTCTAGGGGCCCATCAAGACATTATAATTTATCACAAACAAAACTAGGCCACGGAAAGATAGGAATAACTACAATTGGGATAAACAGAGGTAAACAAATCTGGTTCAAACATTCACAAGCATATCTTTGATTCGTATATGAATTTCATCAGAACCTTATATACTTCCATTTTGTTTAAAGCTAAAAGATGGCAGATATTGAAGGGTGGGAAAAATCCGATTCTTATTAAATCAGTAATAAGGTTTTGAGTTTCTTGGGAATATATGCAGTTAAAGAAAATATGATTCAGATCACTTTTGATATGACAGTGTTGACACAGGTGTGTGTCAAGAATTTTTATTTTATATAAGTGTGCCGGATAACATGCGTGTCCAAAGCGTAGTCTAACAATAGTTGTAATGTATTTACGTGGGCAGGAATAAGAATTGAACCAACAACAATTCGGAATTTCTTGTTGAATTGATGAATATTGGGTATTAGATATTTTACAATAATCGTTCCAATACTTTTTCCATAAACAACTTTGTTTTTGTTTAGAATTAGCAAATACGTCTGGTACAGTGAGTGGATAGATAGATAAGGTGCCATTTTCTGCTGCATTTTCAGCTAAACGATCTACATGTTCATTATGTATAAGTCCTATATGTGCTTTCATCCATATCAGCTGTACATGTTTATTATCTATTTTTAATTGAAATAACATTTTTTTATATAGAATATATAAAGATTATCTGATAAAGCAGGTATAGTTGGATTTTGTATAGCTGTTAAGACAGACATATAATCAGCTAATATAATAGCAGGACTTTTTCTGGACGAAGAAAAAAATTTTAACAATTCATAGATGCCCACAGCTTCAGCGCTGAAAACTGAGAAGTCTGAGGGGAGCTTAAACAATTTTTCGACATTATCACCTGGAATGTAGAACGCACAACCAGCTATATATAAACTTTTGGAAGCCTCAGTATATATCTGTATGGAATCAGAATAATTTTCTAATATGGAGTTTGAAATTGTAAGACTTATCATAGGATTTACATGATACCTAGGTTGAATGACATTAAACATATGGAAAAAGTATTCAAAATCATCTAAAGTCATATTTTTTTCTGATCTAATTACACATAGATTGTTGTTGTTTCGGAAAGCATCACAGAGAGGCGGTGAATTTTTGCAGATCCAGTAGTTGTTAGTTAAATCAAATTCGTTTAGTTTACATATATTGTGATATAAAGATTCGTTGGAAGACATAATTTTTATGATGAATTTATGGCTAGGATGATTTCTTCTATATTTTAAGGGAGGTTCTAAAGCTTCCACGTGAAGTGGTTCAATGGGAGTAGACCTCATAGCACCATACAAATACGTAAGGCTTTGTTTTGAAATACGTCATTTTTTTGTAAATTATTTTTACTTGCGGATCCATAAAGTGTACATCCATAATCTATTATGGATCTAATGTATGATCTATAAAAAAGTAGCGAAGTCGACACATCAGCTCCCCACCAAGTTTTAGAAATGGATTTTAAAAAATTTATACCTCTGTTGCATCTATTCAATATATGTTCGATATGGGGTTTCCAGGTTAACTTCCTATCAACTATCATTCCCAAGTATTTTATTGATTTACAAAAAGGAAACGCTTGTGTATTCAACTGAATCGTATCGATGTTCGGGATGTTATGTCTAGAAAAAATGCAAACTGATGATTTCGTGGGAGATACTTCAAAACCATTTTTAATGAACCATTTATAAGCCAATCCATATATTTTATCTAACGTATCTACAGCATCGTTATATTTTTTGGCCTCTGAATATAAGCAAAAATCATCCGCATACTGAATTATTTTCGGGGTGATACTTTCAACGTAAATACTATGAAAGTCAGCCGTATACAAATTAAAAAGCATAGGACTCAATACTGAACCCTGAGGTAGTCCTGAAATATTATAACGAGGTCCTATGAGGTGATTATTATGAGTTCTTATATACAATTTTCTATGAGAATCAAAGTTAATGATTGCATCAGTTAATCGAATCGGTATTAGGAAGTTATTAATCATTGTTTCTCTCAGAATGGGTAAGCAGACGCTATCATAAGCACCTTCGATATCTAGGCAAAGTGTAGGTAAATATCTATTGGTGGAATAAGTATTTTGAATATCGGTAACTAGAGTTGTTAGAGCGTCAATTGTACCTCAACCTTTTCTGTAGCCAAACTGGGTTCTTGGAAGGAGGTTTTTCTGAAATAACCACCATTCAAGTCTGTGCTTAATGGTACGTTCTAAAGTTTTCAACATACAAGACATAAGTGATATCGGCCGATAGGATTCAGCATGATTGGGATCTTTACCTGGCTTGAGAATATGAATAATGATGACATCCTTCAACTCATTAACTATGGATAGATTATTCAGTATGTCATTAAATATATCAATCAACAAACATTTAGCAATAACAGGAAGGTTATCAATCATAGGATATTTAATTTCATCAAGCCCTGGACTAGTACTGATGCGATTTTTAAGAACATAGTTTAACTCTGTTAAAGTTATGGGTTTTGAAAGAAAATGGTTTTAGTGTTTTTAAATGAAACTCACTGTCTCTAGTTAATTCCACAATATAATACAAGTTATTGAAAATTCTAAAAAATTGACAATTGTTTCGATAAATCAATATCATCGTCAGAATGACAGAAGTTACATTTCAGTTTATGCCTACCTGATGTTTAGTAGTTATTTTTGGCTAGACCAAGAAGTAACCTAACTTGTGATTGGCTTAATATATGTTTCATTTAAAAGCACTAATATGAGCATATTCCACGAAGTAAGGGTCGAGACAGTCAATTTCATTAGAAAATGATTTTGATCACTAGATGAAATTAGATCAGGAAATAACATAGCAGCGAAGGGAGGAGAAATTTTGTCAAAAAATTCTGCCATCCAGATATCATCTAAAGGCTTGACGTTGGAGATTGGTTTTCTATAAATATTTCTGGCTTGTTCCCAAAGAGAAGAAGACGAAACAGACTTATTAAGGGAAGAAACATACTCAATCCAGTTTTGTTTAGCTATAGCTTTAATTTTTTTTTTCTTGCCATCATTTCTAGACAAAGAAAAAAGTTTTGGAAATTCGAAGTTTTATTATAAGTCGAAAAAGCCAAACGTCTATCTTCCAAAATCTTTTCGCAATCTGAATTCCACCAAGGGGGGGGGGTAACGTTTTAAGTTTTTAATATTTTTGAATTGTGGTATCGCAATGTGTGCAGCTTGATTCATACTGCTGATTAAGATTTGATATTTATCTGATGTCGAGTTTAATGAGAAATCTCCTTGAAGAATATTTTCAATTGTTCCAGTATACAATGGCCAGTTAGCTTTTTTTATGTTCCATTTATTTTTAAGGGGAAATTCATTGATAACTTGGTCAATTGGAAGCTCCAAAAGAATAACAAAATGATTCTGCAACTTGGATTAGCTGTATACCAACTGTGTCATTATGATGTGCACCCCACAACGAATGTTGTGCATTAAAATCACCGCCCACGATTATAGGATTTTTTGCTTGTGAAAAAAGTGTAAGCCAATCATTAGCAGGACATTTAATTTTAGGTGGTTTATAAACAGAAAAAAGGCTTAGCTCCGATTTACCATATTTATTTTTTATGCCACACATCTGCACGCCTCTACACACATTCATATTAATTTTGAATTCACAAAAACTTATTGGATGATGAACTAAAATGGCAACACCCCCATAGCCGTCATGTCGGTCTTTACGGATCACATTATAACCATTATAACAATATTGTATATTTTTTTTAAACCAAGTTTCAGTAATAAGTGCCACATCTATTTTTCTAGAATTTAAAAAGTGTTGCAAACTGTTTTTATTTGCCACAGCTGATCTAGCATTCCACTGCATAATGTTAAGTAAAACTTTCTGAGCCATTAATAATTATTAACTGTTAGAGTATCCTCCAGTACTTGTTTTATGCTACTGATTATTGAACTTTTATTAATTGATTGCAAGTCTTCTACTGAGCTAATATTATCCGATAGATTGAATACAAATTTGGAGACAATGTCAGCAATATTCTGTTTTTTACTTTCAATACTATTAAAATTGGATTTATAGGGGTTAGCAGGTAATGGAGAGTCTGATTTTCTTTTCTTTTTCATTGGAACTGAGTAGTTTTTTGTGCCACTTGTACTTGGTAACGACGAAATTCAACTATTGCTTTCCCTAGTATTTTTTATCATAGTTTGTGTGGTATTATTATTAACTTGATAAGTAAGACTGGGGAAATCTTTATTATAATTAGATAAGCCTGAAAAAGAATCATGACTTACAAAAGAAGAAATAGAGTTTTCACAGTATTTTCTGGCTTCCAGAAATGACGTTTTTTGTTCAACCATAATAGTTTTAATTTTTTTCTGTTTCTCATATTGAGGGCATTTTTTAGATATAGATAGGTGATCGTTAGATTTACAATGAATACAATAAATTTTGTCCTTATTGCAACTGTGTTCCTCTGTTTTTATTTCGCCGCATTGTATACATCGTTCTTGGGTGTTTTTACACTGTTTAGAAACATGTCCATACTTCAATCAACGATAACATTGAACTACTCTACCTATAAATTGTTCTACCTGACAATATACTTTATTAAATGCAACATATTTTGGTATAATATTACCTTCAAAAGTAATAATAATGGTTTTTTTGGTACATAATCAATTGTGTTATCCTCTCTTTGGATTTTACGTTTAGTACGATAAATATTTATTACCGGAGAGGTAGACTCTACATTCTCTAACAAATATTTTTCGTCATATTTAGTGTCAACGTCCCTAATGATACCCTTTGATTCGAGTAGATGATTTGGAATATAAGCTACCAAATTATGATTTTCCAGCAAAGGATTTTTAACTAATTGATTAGCCTCAAGAAACGATTTTAATAAAACTTTTATTCGATTTTTACCTATACTTTTAATTTCTAATATATTAGTTAGCTTTAATTGTTTAAAAAGTATGTGACCAACAGTCATCGGATGTAGCCTTTCCAAATTACTACTTTTAATATGTTCAATGTATACCCAAATAGTAGATAAATTGTACTTATCTGACAATAACTTGAACTTTTTTGGAACTGGTTTTACTGCAGAAACCTCGCTGCTGTTTTGAGGGTTATTATAGTATGTACAAAAAGTACGAGGAGTAATAAACCCTAATTAAGTATGCAAAACCTTTACAGGGAGCACCATGAAATTTTTGATAAATCTCTTACTTTAAATTACATTTCTTCCGTAAATCTAAAAACCAGGTATATCGACCCCGTATTTGTTTCAGTTGTAGCAAAGTTTAGGGTTTATTCATTGTTAAAGGATTAGCAGATAAGCAATAACGCAATGCACTGGTGTGTATTTTGGGAAAAAAATACGTTTTAAATTATAATATAATAAAAAATGAAAAGAAATAATTATTGGAATACATTTATTACTTACATTTTATTCTATATCCGACTCGGAAGAGGAAGAATCGTTGTTGACATTAATAATAGTAGGGTCGATTAAATCATCACAAATATTGTCAATTTTCCACATATTTGCCTGTACTTTGATAACATGCTCGATACAGTTTGTCCAATTTTCCTTACTCACATGACTTACAGCACTCTCAAACAATTTCACAACATCGTTTATTTTAAAAGTAGTATTTTTTTTCCAACTTCCCCCTTTACCTGAGCCCATATTAATTCTATGGGATTGAGTTCACAATGGGGCGGATGTAATTTCGGCCGGAAAAAGGGCAGGTACTAAAAGCCGGTAGGTAAATTCGGCCGGAGGTTTTAAGTTGCTTCCTTATCTCATAGGTATTTTCGGCCGCAAATCAAATAAAATAACAGAATGCTTTATATTAAAATATTTCTTTATTTCAATAAAATTATTACATCAACTTATTTCTATAACTTAGGTAAACTATAAATTTTTAAAAAACGTTTTGATGTGATACAGATTTAACGAAATTAATTCTAGAAATATTGTCAGATCGAAGCATATTTACCATGTTTTCGATAAATTTTAGTTTGTTTTTTACTTGTTTGTCTTTAATTTTTGCTGGAATATTTAAATTTTTTATTTTTAAATATGCATCGATCTGACAATCTTTTAATTTTTCTATAAAAATAAATATAGAAGGGTGACTTGAATAAAAACTAGAATTAAAGTGCGAATGGAATGATTCGCAGGCATTTGTGGTTCTTTTAATTGATGGGTTTTCATATGCCCATATATTTGGTGGAAAATGAGATTCTGGCGCTATGTAGTTTTCTAATAAATAGTCTGCGTATTTATCTATAAGTTTATGGTCCGGTTTGTATGACATGAGATCAAATATGAAACAATCTTCAACTTCAGAGGGGTCTAAATAAGTTAGCCCAAAAGTATGAGTAAGCCATTTGCTTTCCTCGCAGTTTTTATCTTTATACATTTGGGTTAACCCTAATGATTGTATTTTCCTATACCACGCCTGGTGCAAGTGGAATCTACAACCATTTAGTTTGGTTTTGGGAAAGACAACTTTTAATGCGTTATGAATTGCGATTTCAAAATCCACAAATACCTCCTTCGGTTCAAAAACAATATTATAAAGTTCAAAAATTTTAGATTTTACCAACAGAAAAAGTCTCATATATGTGTCACTGGTCTTATTGGGCAACAGACAATACAAACGAGGAACATAATGCCCATTTTCCAGTCCATGGATGGTAAATAACTGATAAAAATATTTTGTACAATAAGAAAATGTGCCATCCATGTAAAAATCTTTCATTTTACATAAACTTATTATATTTGTATGGCAAGAAAAAACAATGATATTATCAGCTGTGCTGTTAATAAACAAAAAAATTTCACCTGTTGTGGTTTTACAGAAACTATTAAGCGTAATTACCAATATTTTAATCTCATCGTAAACATCAACCCCTCGGCCGAAATTACCCCTGTCATAAATGGTACCCTTTGATTTATGCAGGTAGGCCAAGGGATTACCGGCCGAAATTACGCCCGCCGTCACAATGATAAGGGGGAAGTCGAAGAACTGATATACCACGAGAAGAAGCCATTTCTTCTACAATGTAGGTTTTGTATTTATTCTTGTTCATTTTTGCAATTCTGTAAAGTTCTTTCCTTAGTGGATCTTTTGGAAACTATAATCGGTAACATTTGATCATCATCACATAACATAATTGACTCCACTTGCGTCGTGAATGACGTCCCTTTTTTATCCCCCATGATGGGGGAAAAATTATTTAGTTAAAAACTCTAATCGGAATATTTTAAATAAACACGTGTAAGAAAACAAAGTTGGCACTGATAAAAACTATCGACCGGTTTTGTTAATTGCTTCGCACAACCTATTTGTACAAAGGTAAAATCAACACTGGATTGGAGAATTAATATGTTGAAAAGTTTTAAATTTATTAGTAGAAGTTCCCTTCATGGCTCTTGCTATTTCATAATAAACGATAATAATTTAGTGAGTACAAAAAATAATATATGCAACTTTCATGTATAATGGCCATTAATACACTTCCATGTATCCTACAATATGCTCATGTAATAATGACTATATTATATGATCGCTACATAAAATAAATGGTTTTAATGATTAAAACTAACTTTTCCGCATCTGTGGCTCTGAACTATATTCTATCATAAAATTGTCACTTGTATACACTTCGAGGGATGTATCGTGCTAACAAACCGAAATTTCTGCAAAAATAACCAAAAATGTAGTATATCTGGATTTATAGGACCCGCTGTACTAGCTCTCGTCAGCTGAAAATCAATAGGCTATATCTGTGAGACACCTTGAGCAATATTCAATCATAAAACTGGTCACTCTGGAGGCTGTATCGTGCTAACAAACTAAAAAGTCTCCAAAAATGACAAAAATTGGGTACTTCAAGTACCATAGCACCCGTTGTACTGGCTTTAGTGAGTTGAACATTGATAGGGTTCATCTTTGAGACGCTCTGAATAATATCCAATCATAAAATTGATCACTTGTATACTCCGGAGGCTGTATCGTGTTAACAAACTGAAATTTCTCCAAAAATGACAAAAATGTCGTACATAAAGTACTATAGCACCTATTGTACTGGCTCTGGTGAGCTGAAAATCAATAGGGTTTATCTGTGAGATGTTCTGAATAATATTCAGTCATAAAATTGGTGACTTGTTGAACTCCGGACGCTGTATCGTGTTAACAAACTGAAATTTCAAAAAAATAACAAATATTTCGTACTCCAAGTACCATAGCACCTGTTGTACTGGGTCTGGTGAGCTGAAAATCAATAGGGTTCATCTGTAACATGTCCTTCACAATATTCAATCATAAAATTGGTGTCTTGTTGCACTCCGGATGCTGTATCGTGCTAACAAGACATGTAACGAAAAGTGGCCGACGACAGCGACGACGACGACGACATACACACAGGATTTTTTTTCTGAAAACCATTTTTTCGTGTTGTTGTTGATGGAAAACGTAAAAATAACTCAAAAATTTTTTTCAAAATTTCAACGTTTTTTGGGGCAAACCAATACTTTTCTTGCATATTCGATAGGTTGGGCGGAATAGTAAAATACAATTGCAGATGTGAAATGGAAAGGATAAATAAATGAAAGGAATTAATTTGGAAAAATAAGTCAAACAATCAGACATCCTAAATCTACTCTTTATAAAATTTATGATCAGAATGATTCCTATGCGTTTACAGAAATGTTAAAAAAAATAACCAAAACTTTCAGAAATCTGAGATAAAAATCGAAAACATACGATTTGTCACATGCCACATACATGGACATTAATTTTAAAAATAATATTTGGAAGAAAATCGGAGAGGAAATGGAAATGAACCAATTTTTATTATTATATTATAAACTTTAAACAATACCTTTAAATTTTTTTATATTGCCATGGCAAAGATACCTCGGGAAAATTAAAATAATTTTTAAATGTACCTCGGACATTAAAAGCATTTACTGTTGCATTTCCACCTTGCAGCGGAAAATTTTGCAGTTTATTGCCCCTTTCACATTTTCCCCGTAGTTATGTGTATTTCCATCGTATTTTTAAATAAAATGAAGACCTTAAGCAAACAGCAAGGCGTTGCCTTGCTGAAATAGTTTTCCTCCAATGTGTGTCTTATACATTTTTTGAAAATAAATAGTTCAGGTAGCTATTTGACATCTTAAAATATTGGTAAAATTTGACATCATCTGAGAAACTTGCCATCTTTTTAACAACTCGCGGGTCCGATTTTTTGCGTGTATGGACACATATGACGTTAAACATAAAAAAGTTCGGTGACAGAACTCAATCTGTTCAGCGCCGGACCTTAAGTGTACCTAAAAGTAAAATGATATAGATACAATGGTGTACAACTCTTAAAGTATATTCAAATTTTTTTCTTAAAAATCATAAAATGGTAGATTGTCCAACTTTCTTTAAAATGTATGCAAAAAATGTTACCACTATTGGTATTTTCAGGTCATAAATCTGTAAAAACCCTTCCTATAGAAATACGTTTGTAAGTATTTTCATTCAACTACCTGCTTTTTTAAAATGTAACCCCAATATTTAACTATGAAACACTTTCTCGGTATTTAATATTTTGCATACTAATTTTTATTGTTCGTGATAATACCAAAGAGTCAAAATAAAATTTACAACCCTTCATCTTTTAGTTACGCAGTTGTGTGACCTTAACTCTTAGAAGAAAGTTTCAAATGATCTATATATTTACTAAAGCGGTGTTAACTTGAGATAAAACTAATCTCAACATTGACAGTAATTTTAAGCATATTTACTTATATATTTATTTCTGATTAATACCCGATTTCACCAACGTGTTTTTAGGCATTACAGAGTTTGTAAGTCAACAAATATAACGACGATTTTATGTGTAGTTATGGATAACTATCAATAATAACTAATAACGATTACAATGAACAAGAAAAGAAGGAATTGACTGTCTCGACCCTTACTTCGTGGAATATGCTCATATTAGTGTTTTTAAATGAAACTCAAGGTCTCTAGTTAATTCCACAATATAATACAAGTTATTGAAAATTCTAAAAAATTGACAATTGTTTGGATAAATCAATATCATCGTCAGAATGACAGAAGTTACATTTCATTTTATGCCTACCTGATGTTTAGTAGTTAATTTTGGCTAGACCAAGAAGTAACCTAACTTGTGATTGGCTTAATATATGTTTATAGAAAAAAGAAGAAGATGTGATATTACAAATATTGAAGCTTAGATATTATTAGCCCTATGGTGATATCCTGGATATCATTTTTCCAATTAAGATCAGTATAACTGTGCAATGATATAGAAAACCAGGAAAACTATATCTGCTGATCTTTACAATTATCACTTAAGAAGACAGTTTATTAGTGGAGAATTCCCTAGATTTAACTGTTCATTGACAACTTCATATTGTGGGTTTCTTAAATGTCTTCTAATTTCCAGTTCTTCAAGGAAATCCAGTTCTTGTTTCTTTTCACAAATATGCAGTACTTCTAGTTCTGTGTTAGGTGTCAATGAATGATTGGTGTCAAGTAGATGTTTTGCGTAGTGGGATTTATCTGGTTGTTTTAATCTGTATGCTCGTAAGTGCTCACTGTATCGTACTTCAAAATTCCTAAGGGTCTGACCCAAATAGACAGCATTACATTCTGGACATTTGAGTTTATATATACCTGACTTCTTTAATAGTGGTATTTTTGTTTTTACATTTAACAATTTTGTACTAACGTTACTTTCTGTTTTAAAAGAAATTGTTGTATTCGTTGCTGAAGATATTATCTTTGAAATATTATTAGAAATATTTCCTGCATATGTGATGGTTTTATAAGTTTTAATTTCATCAGCTTGTTTAGGATATATTAGTTGTAATGCCACTTTTTTCTCTTTTTTACTAATTAGCCTATTTATCATATCTAATGGATAACCGTTAGATGTTGCTATTTGTCTAATTGTATTAATCTCTCTATCAAAATTACATTTGTTCATAGGAACTGAAAAAGCTCTATGTATCATTGAATTATATGCCGCTAGTCTGTGTGAGACAGGGTGATTAGAATTGAATGGAATTGTCACATCAGTCTGTGTTGGTTTTCGGTAAATTGAATAATCAAGTACATTATTAACTCTTTGAATTTTTAAATCAAGAAAATTGATTGAGCTATTTTCTTCAATTTCTAATGTAAATTGAATTTTCGGGTGTAAATTATTGATGTGGTTGAAAAATACATCTAATTGTCGTTCACTACCCATAAAACAAGCTAATATGTCATCTACATATCTATACCAAAATAAAATATTTTTCGAAATATTACTTTCAAAGATCTTTCTTTCTAAATTGTCCATAAAAATGTTTGCTAAAATAGGTGATATAGGGCTTCCCATTGGTAAACCTTCATTTTGAATATATATATTATTGTCAAAAGTGAAATAATTCTGATTAATGCATACATCAAATAAATTAAGTATATCTGATATTATTCCTGGATTAATATTTACAATTTCAAAGTATATAACTTTATAAAATCCAGCGATGTAAAAGTTCTTAAAGCAGACCCAACAAAGAAGTTTTCTAATAATGTAAGGGATATTGTTAATAATTCAAATTATCTTTTAAATGATTACAAAACGAGGTCTATCATACATAAGAATCCTCATTGTCCACAATTATATGGAACAGTTAAATTACATAAAATAACGAAACCAATTAGACCTGTAGTCTCTTATGTTAATGCTCCTAATAATATATTGGCAAAGAAGCTCAACAATATACTCAATACTTACGGATATGAATCTCAGTACTCAATTAGAAATTCAATAGAACTAATCAAAAAGTTGAAATCAATCCACTTGCAAGATAACTATAAACTCATATCGTTCGATGTAACTAATATGTTTACTAAAATTCCTCCTAAAGAATGTCTAATACTTGTAAGAAAATTACTAGAAGATAAAAATATTAATCCAGGAATAATATCAGATATACTTAATTTATTTGATGTATGCATTAATCAGAATTATTTCACTTTTGACAATAAGATATATATTCAAAATGAAGGTTTACCAATGGGAAGCCCTATATCACCTATTTTAGCAAACATTTTTATGGACAATTTAGAAAGAAAGATCTTTGAAAGTAATATTTCGAAAAATATTTTATTTTGGTATAGATATGTAGATGACATATTAGCTTGTTTTATGGGTAGTGAACGACAATTAGATGTATTTTTCAACCACATCAATAATTTACACCCGAAAATTGAATTTACATTAGAAATTGAAGAAAATAGCTCAATCAATTTTCTTGATTTAAAAATTCAAAGAGTTAATAATGTACTTGATTATTCAATTTACCGAAAACCAACACAGACTGATGTGACAATTCCATTCAATTCTAATCACCCTGTCTCACACAGACTAGCGGCATATAATTCAATGATACATAGAGCTTTTTCAGTTCCTATGAACAAATGTAATTTTGATAGAGAGATTAATACAATTAGACAAATAGTAACATCTAACGGTTATCCATTAGATATGATAAATAGGCTAATTAGTAAAAAAGAGAAAAAAGTGGCATTACAACTAATATATCCTAAACAAGCTGATGAAATTAAAACTTATAAAACCATCACATATGCAGGAAATATTTCTAATAATATTTCAAAGATAATATCTTCAGCAACGAATACAACAATTTCTTTTAAAACAGAAAGTAACGTTAGTACAAAATTGTTAAATGTAAAAACAAAAATACCACTATTAAAGAAGTCAGGTATATATAAACTCAAATGTCCAGAATGTAATGCTGTCTATTTGGGTCAGACCCTTAGGAATTTTGAAGTACGATACAGTGAGCACTTACGAGCATACAGATTAAAACAACCAGATAAATCCCACTACGCAAAACATCTACTTGACACCAATCATTCATTGACACCTAACACAGAACTAGAATTACTGCATATTTGTGAAAAGAAACAAGAACTGGATTTCCTTGAAGAACTGGAAATTAGAAGACATTTAAGAAACCCACAATATGAAGTTGTCAATGAACAGTTAAATCTAGGGAATTCTCCACTAATAAACTGTCTTCTTAAGTGATAATTGTAAAGATCAGCAGATATAGTTTTCCTGGTTTTCTATATCATTGCACAGTTATACTGATCTTAATTGGAAAAATGATATCCAGGATATCACCATAGGGCTAATAATATCTAAGCTTCAATATTTGTAATATCACATCTTCTTCTTTTTTCTATAAACATATATTAAGCCAATCACAAGTTAGGTTACTTCTTGATCTAGCCAAAATTAACTACTAAACATCAGGTAGGCATAAAATGAAATGTAACTTCTGTCATTCGGACGATGATATTGATTTATCGAAATAATTGTCAATTTTTTAGAATTTTCAATAACTTGTATTATATTGTGGAATTAACTAGAGACCTTGAGTTTCATTTAAAAACACTAAGAAAAGAAGGGATTTTAAGCCATCTAAAAGTAGCGTATTCGGTTTAACAGTCACAGATTAAATTCATCAATATTTGATAAATTTAACAATGGAAGAAGCTTTAGGAAATGTTAATGGTAGAATGGATCCATGGATGGAACAATTTGGATAATTATAATTAAGGTTAAGTTTTATGTTTGGCGCCATAAATTCTTGAGGTTGACAGATTTTCTCAGAGAAAATATGTAATAGCTTTGTTGACCAAGAAAAAAAGATTGTCATATAAACCATTGTCTTCTAACACTCCTAACATAAAAAATATTGTGATTTCCTTTATAATGAACAAATTAAGTAGGTTTTAACAACTGCGCGTACCAAAATATATCAATTTTGACAAAGTTGTAATTGATAAAATAACCATAAGCATAACAACTGTCTTACTGTATTTCTCCGTAAATAACGAAGTCCGTTATCGTTATTAAAGTTAAGGTTTCCCAGTTTTCATACTGCGCATGCTCAGAATAACGATAACCATACCTACGTAACAAAATAAAGGGCTTAAAAACTCTCTATTACCTATATAATTGCGACGCTAGGAATTACCTAAATCCCATACTTAACCAAAATCGAATTGCACCAAGAAGTATCTACTTAAGAAATACTTAGATAAACATTTAATTTGTTTAACTTTATATGTACAGGTGCTATTACTTTGTAATAGGTGTGCATAGAGAATGAAAGTTGACCGTACAAAGGACAGAAAGAAGATTGACTTAATCTAAACTGTTAAACGAGACCCGATATCTAAAACAAAAGAAATACGATTTTTTTCCACTTTGACAGGCCGCCATTTTGTTTCTACGGTGCCGATTTGACCCGTTAACGAACTCGTCCAAGATTTTGGCCCAACCGATTTTTGTAGCAAGTTTGGTTTTGATCCGTCCCTATTGTGCTTACAAATTCCGTTATAACAACAAGGGGTTGTTTTGGAATCAGGATACGCCAAAATAAAAACTGCATTGAAATGTTTGCGAAGTCGAGTCATGCTACTCTGTACAATAGCCCTATTTCATTCTGAAATAAGCCCAAAATTACTATAGAAAAAAATACTGGGAATCGTTGGATGAAACACTAAATTTGTGTTATTCATTCAAATTTATTGCATCTCCTTCAAAGTAGACGTCTTCTTGTCTATTATTCAATGGTTAATCTAAACATTTTTTAAATTGTCTAATATTGCGAAGATTTCATCTATAATGATCTAACACATAAACAGAAACTATTTTTATTTCATTGCGATAAAAAATAGCCTTTGACTACAAATATCCTCTTTCGACAGATCTTATGTTTTCATATTAATCAAAAATACATTTACGACCCATCACCGTTTACGATTGAACCAAATATTTGAAAAAAATTATTAGTTTTTAAATCAGTTCGTCATCATTTTTAATACAAACAACAGGAGACGTGAGTTTTTTATATTTCATATATCCTGTGAGTATTATTAGTCTTAGGAATTCTCATCAGAGTTTAAAATATGATTTTATTTACATATGCATCCAAAATTTGAATTGGCAATAGATGTGTTTTGTATGTTCCTGCTACCTGCTACACGAACGTAGAAATATATATATATATATATATATATAATATATATATATATATATATATATATATAATATATATATATAATATATATATATATATATATATATATATATAAATAACCAATGAAAAGATGAAAGAATAACGCGTGGAATATAAAACAAAGACAGAATTAGCGGGCATATCACGCAAAAGAGGTTACAGAGAATGAGTGGTAACCGAAGACATGCATGTTTCTGGCTCATTAGCCTTCATCGGTACGGCATAACCAAGAAAAGGTGTACAAATTGGGAGCAAGGATGGTAATTGAAACATGAAAAAACACAAACAACGGATTTCAACAAGATAACCAAACGCACATTTGTGCCTTCAAATGGAAGATCCCGAGTTTTCAGGACAACAACCAACAGAGACACGGAGGCGTCTACAGCTCTCCTGTCTGAACCTTCCGACCCTGGAAATAGACAAATAACCAATGAAAAGTTGAAAGAATAACGCGTGGAATATAAAACAAAGACAGAATTAGCGGGCATATCACGCAAAAGAGGTTACCACTCATTCTATTGGGTAATTCACGCAAAAAGAAAAAGGGCTACTGAAACAGAGTGGTAACCGCAGAGACATGCATGTTTCTGGCTCATTAGCCGTCCTCAGTACGGTATAACCAAATAAGGGTGTAAAACTTGGGAGCAAAGCTGTTGGTCGCAACTTGGGAAAACGCAAAACAACGGATTTCAACAGGAAGCCCAAACGCACATTTGTGCCTTCAATTGAAAGATCCCGAGTTTTCTGGACAACAAACAACATTGACAGGGAGGTGCATATAGTCCCCCTGCCTGAACGTTTTGACCCAGAGTAAACAACAAAAAAGATGTACGAATATCGCGTGATATGTAAACAACAGCAACAAAGAGAATCTTGGGTAATTCACGCTAAAAGAAAAAGGGGCTACTGAAACAGACTGGTAACCACAGACATGCATGTTTCTGGCTCATTAGCCGTCCTCAGTACGGTATAACCAAATAAGGGTGTAAAACTTGGGAGCGAAGCTGTTGGTCGAAACTTGGGAAAACGCAAAACAACGGATTTCAACAGGAAGCCCAAACGCACATTTGTGCCTTCAATTGGAAGATCCCGAGTTTTCTGGACCAAATATAGGTTGCAGAAAGTAAAAAGTATCTTGGTGTTAACATCGATCGCCAACTACGTTGGATACTACAAATGAAGTAATTGTAAGAAATATAAAGGGTATTTCACCGATATATAAATATGTAAGAGATTTTTTACCTGTCTCCAGCTTAAAACCTATAATTTTTTTTAGTAGAGTCGCAGCTAATTGCTTGTTCAACCTTGTGTAACGAAGTGTCCCAGTTATAATGAGACGAATTTTCATGAATATAACACCTTAGAGTTGTAACAATTGTCTTATTTGTTCGTTCTGTGTGATTTGAAATACCATAGTTTATAATTTAGTTACTTTCATAGCGAAAGTGTTTCCGATTTATAATATTAAGTTCTATATAACTTCCTATTTTGGTTTTGAGTTTTTTTCTCTATTCATTTTTTCCTTATAGTTACGTTATGTATTTTTTCTATCATTGTACAAAAAGTGACTATTTTTTAAACTATGTACTGTGTCAAAAGTTTAACTTTTATGCACTAGTGCAAACAGTATCTTACTTTTTTGCACTTGTGCAAAAAACACTTCAAATTGTCAATGAATTGGTTTACATTGAGGAGTAAATATCTAAAAAAACAGAAATTGCTGCTCAAATTCTAGAATGTGAAACAAGTACCAGTACCGGAAGCTTCACAGTCCGAAAAAGAGCTATTTTAAGTAAAGAACAACATGATGAGACATCCACAAGCAAAAATAAAACCAAAAACTCAAAAAATCACTGGTAAAAAAGTTTGTCCATCACTAATAATCGCTAATTGCGATATCAAAATTGAAATTATTTAAAAAAAAAAAAAATTATTAGTAATTTTTGTTGTAAAATAGTCTAATAAAATTTGATTTAAAAACATATTTATTTAGATTATAGAAAAAAATGTTGTGTGTAACATGTGCAAAAAGCATATTTGTTGCACTCAGCACGGTTGTAGCTTCGTCTCGAGCTGCAAACTTCATGCATCGTGCAACAAATATGCAGTTTTTGCACTGGTTACACAAGTAACTATTAAAAACACACACACATTTTTAGTCACGTTAGAAAAGTTTCTTAGTAGATTTCTGTCCCTTACCGTGTATTTTTTTAAAACAATATTTCACAATAGCATTCCCATGACGGACTTTTTGGAGATTTTCGCTTTCCTGCTAAAAAAGTTTTCTGTGGATATTGTTTTTTTGTTAAGGACTAGTTCTGTGACAGGCTTGATTCTTCGAATTTCTTTTTTTCTCCGAGGAGAGGAGGTGTAACATGTCTATCGCGACATGCTTTAATTTTTCATTAGTTATTTAGGAGCGTTACTTATTCTCCAACTACTCCCACCTCTAATTGATAATTATTTACTTCGATATTTTAATAACGCGTCGAATGACCGTTTTACCTTAACAAGTCTGCTAATTAAACGACAAATCCGAATCGAACGGTGTCTTTTTCGTTGAACATTCTTCACTAAGAAGTTAAATTTATTTAGTCGACAATTATATTTTGTTCGCGGTGGTGTCCTGTGCCCGTAAGTGGACATCTGAAGTCGATCCTACCCAGAAGTCGCCAACCACCTAGAATCCAGAGTCAAGAGACAAGACCAGTCTGCTCAAGAACTGTTATCGCTGAGAGCTGTACATCCCGAGTTTCTCCAAGATTAGTCCTTAAACTTATTTTCGATAGATATAAAATCTTTCTTTGGAAATTTTTATTGTTAGACTGATTTTTATTCGTTTTGATTTGTAAATAAATGATTGATGTGAATTTATTTTTGTGTTAAAATAAATCCATTTTTCCCGAAATTTTTGTTATTGATTCACCTTATCCCAATTCAGGTGATAAAAAATAGTGTAACTAAGACCGAATTCACAACCTGAGCGGAGTCCCAAGTCCGAGGAACTTCACGTGACAAAGTAGCAATCCAAACTAACTGTTTACCTTCTCTCAATGGAAAATAAGACGTACCATCCGTCACTCCTTCATATTCCTACTGGTTCCAATATATTTGGGATGTCAGCTACGACTACAGCATGATGTATGACGTCGTTTAAAAACCGATGACGGGAAAACCTACCTGCACTATTTGGACAGCTAAGACCATGATGTCCCAAACTGTCAACAATTTGTTCGCAAGTACAAGTGTGTGTTGTTCGCATATCGGTTGACCTAGCCTAAGAGCAATGGTGATGCGGAAAGTAGTATTGTCTAATATTGTTCTCAATTGTGGAGAAGGTAATGCGTGAGCCAAGCATTACTTTCATTTATTTGAAGAGCAAGAAGGCGAGATTTTGTTTTGAGGTCGTTTGTGCTTTCAATTTAGTTTGATATTTAAACCTTACAAATAAAATCATCGAAATCTTTTTGACCGCGTGGAGGAGGAACCAATCATTAGTTAAAACAAAATTATATTCGTCGTCAATTGTTTCATTAATATAACTTGGAAGAAAACAATATGTTAAATTTTTAGTGTCATTAATTTATCCTAAAAAAGAAGGATATGTCAAAGATTCTACATCGCGTATTCCAAGACCACCATATCTTACTGGAAGATTAACTTGTGGCCAAGCATTATCGTTTATTAAACAGTTTGTTATCTTTTCCAAGGTATGCCTGAACAGATTATTGATAACTGATAAGGATTGGCTAACCAACATCAGGCGTAGCGTAATAAGCATGATAAACGGGGTATAGATAAAGAATTTTTTAAAAGAAAAAAAGCCAAATGTGAACTTAGAATAGAAAGATTTCCAAATAAATATTTAATTCTTTCAATTTTTTTATTTAAAAAATAATCTATGCCACTGGAGGTAACTGGTGAACCTTAATAATTCTAAATCTGAAAGATCAGAAATTAGGAGCAATTTCTTGAAAATTTGGTAAAAGTTGATTTAAATTTGAATTTTGAATAAAACAAAATTCAAATTTGCTAGTGTTAATTTTCAAACCTAGCTCTTCAGATTTATTGATTGTAAATTTGAAATCAGTAAGAGCATCTCCTGCATTCCCCCCTCGACTTCCGTCATGAAGACACCAGATATTCAATTCCGATTTTAGAGACCTAACTAAAGTATGAATTACTAAACAAAAAAGGGGAGGTCCTAAAGGATCGCCCTGCTGAACGCCACTGTGAGAAGAAATGTTACCAAAAGAAAAAACTGAAAAGTTTTTACAGCATTGGTTAATAAAATTAAATTAAAATTCATAAATTGAAATAAACAATTTTATAAGTTTGCAAATTAATTTGTTTTTGGTTTAAATACTACACTTAATCGAAGTTTTAGTAGTGTTCGTTTTCCCTAACCATAACCTATTAGCCACATAACGATAAAACTTTAAATACTGTATCACCAATCTTCAAAGAAATTGTACATATCATGATAAATAAATTATTATTATTATTATTAATATTTTAATTTTGAATTATCCTACTGAATGTGAAATCGTTACATTACTGATTTGAAGTCAAACATCAATTTTACGATTTGTCTCTGGTTTTGACAACAAGTTGGCGCATACGACTGCAACTTCAGGTGGCTTCCTCTCGCACACCGATGTCAACGTAATCATCATCAATGTGAATATGTTTAACTGATTTTCAGTTTATACACAGTTTTTTCAAGGCTTTTTTGCGGTCACAGCATAGTTATGATAACATAATCTTCGTTGTTAGAATAGACTATCAATGGGAAGACATTTCTCAACAACCGCTAATATCACACACACTTTTATTTTTAGCTGCTTTGAGAATATGACATAGACCACAGACAATTTTCATATTATTGGTATTTTAAAAGAAGCAGGTTTTGGTGTTACTGATATGATTTCTAATCCAGTTTCAAGTGTCATGATCAGCATAATCTTCAGTCAGATAAATTGTTATAAGATCACCAACTAGAAGATACAATAGCAGAGGAAAAAAATTACTAGCTAGCAATATTCTTATTGTCACCAATTTGTTATTTGATGGCTGATATCTACTCTAACATTGTTAGATATTTTATTCAAATTTATATCATTTTAATTTCATATAGTTAAACTATTGCGTACTTAACACCCAAAGTATAATTGTATTATAATAATAAGAAATAATTAAAATAACAAGATAGATGTAAATATTTATCAGTAATTTATCAATAAATATTTAACAAACATTTTTTTGCTTCCGCAATCATATATAAACTTAAATAACGTTTTTTTTTATTTCTGTTCAAATATAATAAGACATACAGTAAACATTTAACCGTCATTGACCTGCATCTACTTGTCAGAAAGAATTTTTTAGTTCATGATTTTTTTAACACCCACAAACCTTTTGTACATATTGTGACATACTCACGTTATGCAAAATATTGTTATATCCATTTTTTAATACTTTACAAAATAGGTTGAAAAAACAATCTTTCATTAAAGAGATAACGTTCATTTGGAAGAATGTTTACATGCGTCTTAGGAAAATTTTAATATCATGAATGGATTGTAAATTATGTAAATAATGTATGTGATGCAATTTTTTTAAATAATGAATGAGATCGTATACGAGCCATGTATCACTTTTGTTATTGTCAAAACAGTGATATCGCACAAATCTAAAATAGTTGGTTTATGGCGATTGTAAAATAGCCCTTAGGTCTCTAGATAAAAAATAAAAGAAATTGAAAAAAACAAATAATTGAAGACGGTGGTTCAAAATCGTAAATAGAACGATAAAAAAGATAATATACCAGGTAACTGTCATATAATAGTATATTACGTAACGAGTGTTGTAAGAAGCATTTTACGCACGAACGGAAAAGTTACGCACGAAGCCGGCGTAATTCCGTGAGTGCGTAAAATGCGTTACAACACGTGTTACGTACTATACTTTACCTACGACCTACTTGTATTGATAATCTTATTAGGGGATTTAAAGTAAAAATAAAAACGTACATCCTCGATGCCCAGCCAAGTTTCGTAAAAGTCCATTCTAAGTAGTATTTATTTTTACCAAAAATGTATGTAGAATTACCGGAATTGCAAAAAATAGCGTATACACATCTCAACTATAATGACATTAATCCCTTAGGCGGATTACTTCTCTCAGAAATCAAACACCGCCCGCGGCATTAAATGGGTCACTTTAATCGCTTGGTGTATAATATACTATTGTTTACTAATATGATACATTAAAAAAGCTAAAAGATGCGGATTGAATGAAACGGAACCAATTATCATATAATTCCAAATAACTCTTTGTATTAAATGCAATGTCATATCTAATAAACGTTATCTACCATTTACATATAGAATAAAATTCAACGTCTGATATCGAAATAATGAATTTTTAATAAAATGGCTACGTCTATTGAGAGTTGCTAAGTGGTTGCTAGGGAAGCCGTACGATTTACTTTACAGCAGTGCGTTTTGTTTTACCGTGCATAATAGACGTCTTACATTGATTGCCGCCTGTGTGTTTTTGACTACTTACAAGGGTGGTCGTAGGTAAATATGTTATTGACGATAAACTGCGCAATTTATCAATCCTAGCTACGGAATACTCTCGCACGCAAGCGAGGAGATATGATAGCAAGCAAACGTTACTAATCTAAATTATTATGAGTTACTTTATCAATATTTTATTGGTTCTACATTAGATCTTTCGTATCAATAGCCTACGATGTGTGTGATATCTAATTATTATTGATTTTAATTATTATTGTCATTATTTCTCAAAAGACCCCGCTTTTTCTCAGCGTATGTTACTAATCACCTATGCCGACCGCAAACACAAATGGGAATAGGCTAACAGTTACATATTCAGAAATCTACTCACTATACGCAAGTATTCAGAATTGCCGCCTTCTGCAGGTCGATGTAGAAAATTTTATGAAGGCCCAGCTTGTTAAGGTTAACCTGCAAATTTTTGGAAACTGTTATGTTATGTCAGGATAAGCTTATGCAAATCCACCTTAAGGGGTTGTGAATAAGGTTGGCAACAATGTCAACCAAGATTGTCATCAGTGACAGACAGTGTGCGCGTCACGGTCTTGTTGAATTAAAAAGGTTGACACAATATTTTTGGTTTTGACGAATCTGCCTATATTCTGATTGCTAATAGATTATTTTATGGTCAGAACCAACTAATAGTCTAATACTTACATATTTAATGATTATATATCCTTAAAGAAGCAAGAATTTCACGAGACAGGCGGAGGAAAAGAGGCATATTTTGAATATATTAGTCAGTGAGTCGTCGTCGTTGTCAATCCTTTGGTCAAAAGTCTATAAATAATAGGATAGAGATTTAGAGAAATCAGCCGTAGCCAATCAAACTGTCGTCAAAATGAAGAATTCTGGAGTTGGGCACATTGTCACGGAAATGTAACATTTCGAAAAACTGGAGGACTGGATAGTCAATTTTAAGATTTATTTGATAGCCAGTGGTTTGAAACAAGAAACGGAGACCATGAAAGTAACACTTTTATTACATTATATTGGAGGGGAAGCCAAAAATATTTTTAAGTAATTTGAAATGGACCTGGACACCTCTACTTATCAAGAAGTGGCAAAACAATTGGAAAAACACTGCAAGCCCAAGAAGATGAAAATTTAAATATTTCAGAAAGTATTATTGTCACGCAATTTCCCGCTCAAAATTTAAATAAAAATAGTGAATCAGTTGTGTACAAAATAGAAAATAAAACTGATAGTCAGGGCACTGATGTAAAAATAATCAGAATACGTATTTTAGTCCAGGTAATAGGCATAAAAATAAAAATTATTTTTGTAGCCAGGGTACTAGTTTTGAAAGTAGTCAGTATAAAAATAATAATTATAGCCCAAGTGTTAATTATCAAAGTCATGGTTATATAAATGATAACTATAGCAAAAGTCATGGTCAATTTGTACATTATAATAGGAATAAGTCTAATTATGATCAAATGTATCAGCTTAACTGTAATTGTAGTTGTAGTAGCTTGTAGTAGCTGCAATTTATATTAAATGTTATTCTTGTAACAAAAAGGTCATTTTTCAAAATATTGTCAAAGTAAACAAGTCAGAATGGTTAATTCTAATAATGATGATAAAAACTGTTTTGTAATAAAGTCAATTAACTAGGTTGATATTGTTGATAGTCAATTTATCAATGGGTTTGAAATCAAATGCATCCTGAATACTGGTGTAGAGGTCAATGTTATGTGTTTTATGTTGCTTAAGAATTTTAAGGTTAACAGTGAAATTTTTCCTACAAATATGTCATTTTCTGATGTTTTACCGGCAATTGGTCGAGTTATTGTAAAATGTGTCTTTGATGGTAAAGTAATAGAAATAGAGTTTATATTAGTGGAAATGTCTAGTCAAACTATTTTAGGTGTAAATACATGTCATAAATTACAATTAATTAAAAAAGTTTCATTAATTGGTTATGAGTCGATAGTGAACAAATTTACAGAGGTTTTTAGTGGTCTAGGTTGTTTGCCTAATAATTGTTATATTGAAATAGATACTCCAGTGATTGAGCCACTACGTAGTCTGCACAGTAGATTAAAACAGGTTGGACCGAATGTTATCTATAGGGGGGACACAAAAAGTCAGTGAACCAAGAGAATGGGTAAGTTCAATCGTGATAGTGGAAAATAAAAATAAGACATTGAGAGTTTGCCTAGATCCTAGAAATCTAAACAAATCTATAAAACGTTATCATTATCCGATCCCTACATTTGAAGAAATTCGTTCAAAATTGTCTAATGCAAAGTACTTCTCAACGTTAGATGCGCAGTCATGGTTTCGGATGATACCTTTGGATGTTGAAAGCTCCACAAACTATGCACATTTGGAACGCCTTTTGGTAGGTTCAAGTTTTGTAGATTGCTTTACGGAGTTTCATGTGTTCCTGAGATGTTTCACAAAGCAGTGTCTGAAATAATATCTGATATAGAAGGTGTTTGTCTGTATCTTGATAATTTGTTGAGGTTTGAGGTTCACAATGCTATACTGAGAAAAGTATTAGAAAAAACTCGTACGTGTAACTTGAAATTTATACTGGATAAAGGCAATTTTTTAATGTCTGAAGTCCAATATCTAGGTCACATATTTTCCACTAATGGGATTCGTCCAGATAGAGATAAAGTTAAAGTTATATATCAGCTGCCAGTACCATCTTGTTTAGGTGATATTAGCAGATTTCTTAGAATGGTTAATTATTTATATATATATATATATATATATATATATATATATATATATATATATATAGGTTGTCTCGTGTAGCAATATGAAATATTGTTACAAAAAGTACTGGTAAAGACAACATAACAGCAGAGAAGATACAGGAAAAATATAATTATTGGTATCAAGAAAGGAAATGGTGATCGTGGATTGCCAATACGGATTTAGAAAAGAAAGATCGGTTATAGACTTGCTTAGGCGAATAGGTACTGGTGGAAAGCTACGAATGTGAAAAATATACACATCAAATTATTAGATATCTTAAACAAGCCTTTCATAAAATAAGAAGAAATAACATGCCGACCTTAAACCAACTCATCAAATAAATTCATTGAATCTTTTTAGTACAACACTCGTTTCGTTGAAAATTAAAACTTATTCCTTACATCGTTTTGTGTAGGCAACTTCCTTTGTTATGGCATATTGCTTTGAGATGAAATTAATTGGTAGTGTTTTTGAAGAATACGGTACAGCAAGTGGACTGCTTCCAATTCAAAAATAAATGGAATCACTCTTTAAAAATAATATCACCTTCCTTAATTCTTGTGATCTATTAAATTTCCGATAACATATTTAAAATTTGCTTCCTATCTTGTTGTTGTCTGAAATACAAACTACTATCTGAAACAATAGTTACAAAAATGATTAATTCAAAAACACAATTTGACCTCGCTTTATAAAAATAACATCAAGGTTATTTTCGGATAAAGGTATTAAAAAATATGCTTCTGGTTATATTAAAAATAAGAAGTAAATTAAAGAAATAAAGTTCCATTTTTCAGCCTTCATGCACTATTGCTCGATAATTTTATCAGTTTATCGCAGAAGTTAGTTGTACCTGAAGAATTGGAAGAATGAGTATATTGCTACTATGTAGTTATTTAATTTACTATCTCCTAACACGAATGGCTGCTCTGCGATCCTCGGCTCTGAGCTTTTGGATGTATGAGGTTCGTGTGATGCATTCTGTAATGTTTTTCTAATTTATTTGAAACGTAAACGGGTGGGATAAATTTTAAACACACGGTATGGCTACTTACTAATTTATTTAAGCACTAACTCACTAATACTTAATTTATATATACTTAACTATCACTTAAATTTAATTTATATGCACACAAACTTGATTATTAATTTATATTAGCACTTTACTGTTCGGTGTAATTTTGTTTATCTCTCGAGATCATTTTATCAACTAACTCCACTCTCTCGGGTCGTTTCCTTATTTATACTAGTTCCTTTTCTACTAGAAAATTCCGGACTGCGGCTTACTCAAAAACAAATGGGTTTCTGGCATTTTTTAGATAAGACTGGTCACTAAAACAATGTTTAGATAAGATAGTCGTAAACAGTTATAAAAATAACCCTGCGTATCCGCCATAATTTTAACTTTTATACCTGGCTTAGACAGAGTCGGATTTAGGGACTATACCAGTGTGCTGTTTCGTAACATTACCCCCTCCTTAAATGGAAGTTCCTTCTGGAACTTTTGTGTAGCCGAGACTGGATGTTTGAATCGGCAACTGGCCCCATTTCTACACTTTCAGATCTTATGGAAATAGCAGGGCACCGTCTTCATCGGATACTGCTAACAGGGGCTGTGGTTGCAAATTAATATCTGGACACCGGTATCTCGAAAGATAACCTCTACCATGTTCCTGAAGATTCGCCAATCCAACTGGTTGCTCGCTATCTTAGGCATAGCCAGTTTCTTCGCGATGGATTCCGACACATGGTCTCGTAGGTTTAGAAGTGCTTCCCACACATCGCGGTAGGTAGATCGATCTTGAAAGTCATTTTTAGTTACCACGTAGAAGACGTACCGCGAATTATGTTTCAGTTTCACTGTCTTGCCAGGGGCTGGAATGTGGTCTTCAAGTTTTTCTAATTGCCTGAACTTCTTTCGAAAGACAGTTGTCAACCCTCGTGCATTCTTGATACGGGCGGGGATGTTGTATGCCAGTGAATAATCTTCCGGGAGAGTGAACAAATCTTGTTGTTGTTCCGAAGTGACTCCATGTCTAGCTTTCCCGATACCTCCATACGCGCCCATAAATTCATCGAAGGTAGGGCCAGACACATCTCGAATAAGATTTACTCCTTCCTCTAGGTCATGGTCCCCTTCGAATGGCGCTAGTCGGTTTTGGTGAACTACTTTTGGTTTTCCGTTGGGGATCTTGCTTATGCGATATATAACATCATTGATCCTTTTCTTGATTAAGTATGGACCTTCCCAGGGTTTTTGTAACTTTGGAGAAAATCCTTTTCTCCTCGCCGGGTTGTGTAACCATACTTTGTCCCCTTCTTTAAAACCGCCCTCTGTGGCCTGCGTGTCGTACAGACTTTTCGTTCTGTCGCTGGCAACTTGAAGATTTGTTCGAACTAATTCATGAATATCGTCCAGCCTTCTTCTCAATTGGATCACGTAGTCTTCGCCTGCTAGATCTTCTCCAGGCCGACACAAGGCAGCCTCATTTCACGTCCAAACAGGATTTTCGCAGGTGTTTCATCCGTGGACTCATTGACGGTAGATCGATAAGCCAATGCGAATAGGAAAATATACTGGTCCCAATCTCTCTGATGGCTGGATATTACTTTGGACAGGTATTTTCCAATAGTCCTCTTCATTCTCTCGACCATTCCATCTGACTGTAGATGTAATGCTGTTGTCCTGGTCTTCTTCATTCCCAGCTTCTCGCAAATCTCCTGGAAAAGATGGCTTTCAAAATTTCTTCCCTGGTCGCTGTGGACTTCCAAGGGCACTCCATATCGGCTGATAAATTCTTTCACCAATACATCTGCTACAGTTGTGGCCTTTTGGTTCGGGATAGCGTAAATTTCCACCCATTTTGTGAAATAATCCATTACAACCAGTATGTATTTGCTACCAGATTCTGCCGTCGGAAATGGTCCAGCGATATCTAAGCAATCCTTTCGAAAGGGCTTCCAACATTGTACTGTTTCATGGGTGCCTTTCTCTTGCGATGTGGTCCATTACTCGTAGCACAAGTCGTACATTTCTTACACCAGTCCTTCACACCGTCGGAGATGTTCATCTAATAAAACCTTTCACGGACTCGCTGAAGGGTTTTCTTCACTCCCAGATAACCTCCCGATGGACTGTCGTGTAAGTTCTTCAGAACCTCAGCTACTCTTGTTCTCGGGATAACTAGCTGTTTCCTCATCTCAGAACCATCATCGTTTTCAAGGACTCTTTTCAACAGCCCTTCTTCCAGGACAAGGGAGTCCCACTGAGCCCAATACGCCTTGAGTTTCGGTGAAAATTTTGACACTTCTTGTCAGGTAGGTCGCCGATTTTCGTAACAATTCTTTGATGGTGGCTATTTTAGGATATATTATAAACTCAAAAACTCTCCTGAACGGATTTTTATACGGTTTTCATTTTGGCCTGTACAAATGTACCCTCCCGGTGGTTCGTCTCGACTATTTTTGAATTCTTTGGAAAATTCTGGTCTGGAGCAATTGGTAAATGAGCCAACTCGTTTTCGTCTTTGCCAACAACTCTCAATAATTGATCTCCCAACAAAACAATTGTAAGGTATAAAAAGATTAAGTACCACCAAATAAATTCTGAAATTTTAACTACAGAGTGGGATAATAAACTTCACGGTAAAAACGTGGAACAACAATGGAAAATTTATAAGTGATTCTGTCAGCAAGAACTCTTTAAATAATTCAAATAAACTTTGGCTAAATCATATAATCTTTGAAATGATTAAATACCAAAAATCTTTATGGAAAAAATATTTAAGAGCCAAGTCAAAGGTCGATACACCAACCATCGGATATTGTCAAATACTTTAAGTTGCAAAAATTTTGAAGAAAAACGGACTTTTGAAAATCAGCATCAAACACGAACAAAAAGCCGCTATATAAATATATTCGAAACTCTTGTTTATCAAAAGTATCCACACCTGTATTAAGAAGCGGGGGTACCAGCCAACCAACAACAAACACGTTAGAAATTGCAAATATGTTCGGCAAAAAATTTCAAAAAGCTTTTACTGTAAAAGATGATATGCCTAAGTCTACTCGAAGCCAAAACGACGTATGTGAAATTTTGTTTGAACCGGACCTTATTAGAACGAAAATTATGTTTCCCAAAACATAGATAATAATGTAAACATCCATTTCAACTGGAGACCTTCCCAAATTATGGAAAACATCTAGCATAACTCCGATTTTTAAAAATGGCGATAAGCTGAATTTCGACAACTATAGACAGATACGTTTAACATATATCACTGTTAAAATTATGGAATCTATAATACGCGAATCTTTACTGAACTTTCTGATTGGACATGATAGAATCCCTTTTTCTCAATACGGTTTCATACCGGGTCGATCCGTAGTGACAAATATGTTGATGTGTGTAAATGATTAGTTTTTTGCTCTAGACAATAAACAGCCGGTGGATATTAGATATTTAGACTTTTCCAAAGCGTTCGATCGAGTCCCTCATAAACGTCTACTGTTTAAACTCAAGCATAACAAAGTTAGGGGCAATCTACTTAATTGGATTGAAGCTTTCTTGACTGGTCGGAAGTTTAATACCACCACTTAATCTAGGCAGAAATGTATTACACGAGGAACCACTAAACATCGCACAACGTAAAAAAGATACATGAGCAGGTAAAACTTTACATAGACAACACTACAAATTAATGCAAAATCCAGACATTGACACAAAACTCTCATATAAATGGTTACAAACCGGACTACTATTTCCAGAGACTGAGGGTCTTGCCCTGGCCATACAAGATAAAGTTATAGCTACTAAAAACTATCGAAAATACATAATTAAGGAAAACATAGAGTCTGACCTATGTAGAAAATGTCATCAATTTCCAGAAACAATAGAACACATCACAGGAGGGTGCAAACTTATTGCAGGAACACAGTATACTGAGAGACATAACACAGCAGCAAAAATAATTCACCAAGAGCTTGCCCTGAAACATAAATTGGCCCACACTGAAATACCATACTACAAATACACACCAGAAAAAGTTCTTGAAAACGACAAGTTTAAATTATACTGGGACAGAACCATATACACAGACAGAACAATTATTTGCAATAGACCAGACATAACCCTAATGGACAAGGATGAAAAACATACATATTTCATAGACATCGCAATACCAAATGACAATAATGTTATACAGAAAGAAACTGAAAAGATTGAAAAATACACACCCTTAGCCGAGGAAATGAAAGAAGTTTGGAAACAGGATAAAATTTCAATAGTTCCAATAGTTATGTCGGTTACAGTTATAACAACTAAATCCTTTGCACAACATTTAAAAACAATCGACCTTCAGCCAATAAACACTCATACAAAAAGCCGTTATACTACAGACAACCTCAATAGTAATAAAATTTTTGCAATAGAAAGAGGATGTGACTTGGCTTAGGCCCGTCACAAAATCTTAAATAAATACCGAACCAAGTTTCGAGCAACTAGCGCAATAATAATAATAATATTAATAATAATAATAATAATAAAAAAAAATGAACTAAAAAAATACTTTAAGGCCAAAACAGAGATGTCAGAGATGCATAAGATGATCTGTGTGCTGGATCACTACTCACCGCTTAATCTGTCCGCCGGAGAAGGGGTCCTAGTACCAACTTTGGCTGAACGAAAAACTGCTTGGCTATCACAACCATTACACGGCAGATTTCCCAATAAACTAAATGAAGCTGATCTTAATTCTTCAACGGAGTGGCTTCGGAGGGGACAATTATTCGGGGAAACAATACAAGACAACGTAATTGCGACCAAAAATCATGTTAAATTTGTACATGGAGTACAGCTGGATAACGATCTGTGCAGACTGTGTAATAGACATGCGGAAACAATAGAGCACATTATCTCAGGATGCAGTTACCTTGCTCCAACGAAATATCTCCAACGCCATAATTTGACGGCGAATATAATCCATCAAGAACTGGCAATACTCTGCAACCTGAAAGAACAAAAAGAACACAACAATATATCAACGGAAACAGATAAAAAAAATTGTAAAATATATGGAACAGAAAACAAATGACAACAACCAACGAACAGTCACTGAAATGCTTGACACCGCAAAAGAAAAACTTAAATTATACGCCGCCAGATTGAGAAGATATAAAGAGTCTAACAACAGAAAAACAGATAACATGCTATTCACACAAAACGAGAAACTATTTTATAATAAACTGACCAACAGGGAACAAATACAGATAATAGCACCTAACCGAAATGAAATAGCGGAATTCTGGAGAGGAATATGGTCTGATAGGAAGCAACATTACGAAAAAGCAACATGGATCATAGAAGAAGAAAAAAAGCACAAAAATGTCATAGAACAACAGGAACACATAATAACAGTAGAAGAATTGACTGACACAATTAAAAACACACACAACTGGAAATGTCCTGGAACTGACCAAATACAAAATTTCTGGTATAAACAACTAACATCCACATATAAATATATTACAAACCAAATAAATAATATAATAAGAAATCCCCAGCTAACACCAGATTTTCTCACACAGGGCAGAACATACATAAAACCAAAGAGTAATGAAACACAAAACCCTGCCAACTACCGACCGATAACATGCCTCCAAACATTATATAAAATAATTACATCATTGATATGCAAGAAAATCGAAAAACATTTAGAAACAAACAACATCATAACAGAAGAACAGAAAGGTTGCAGAAAAAGAAGCCAGGGATGCAAGGAACAACTTATTATTGACAATGTCATTATGAAACAAGCAGAAAAACAACAAAGAAACATACACACATGCTACATTGACTATAAGAAAGCTTTTGACTCTGTAACTCACTCCTGGCTGCTAAAAATAATGGACATATATAAGATACATCCGATGATTAAATTATTTCTTAGGCACGTAATGACAACATGAAAAACAGGAATACATTTAACAACAAGCGATGAAGAAATAATAACAGAGAATATTGAAATCAACAGAGATATCTTCCAAGGAGACTCGCTCAGCGCCCTATGGTTCTGTATGTGCCTGAATCAAATGCATTAAATGACACAAATCATGGATTCCAAATCAAACATCAAAAAACAGTTAAACACACCATCAACCACCTACTGTACATGGATGATATCAAATTATATGCACCATCTCAAACTCAAATGAAAAACTTGCTCAAAATTACAGAACATATCACAAACGACATAAAAATGGAATTCGGAATCAACAAATGCAAAATACTACACATAGAAAGAGGAAAATGGATAGAAGAGATAGAGACAGAAATACTGAACGATGAAGAACTAAGAAATATGCAGCAAAATGAAACATACAAATACTTAGGATTCCAACAGAACACAAGGATAAAACATACAGAAATAAAAGAACATATTGTACAAGAATACAAATACCGACTAACATTACTAATGAACACTAAGTTGAATTCGAAAAACCTCTTCAAAGCAATAAACACCTACGCAATTCCCCTGCTTACATATTCATTCGGGATTATCAAATGGACGCAAACCGACCTTGAAAACATCAACAGGCTTACGAGAACAGAACAAACAAAACAAAGAAACCACCACCCACACGCATGCAAAGGAAGAATAACAATAGGAAGAACAGAGGGAGGAAGAGGAATGATGGATGTTGTCACACTACACACAAACCAGATACAAAAACTCAGAAATTTCTTCTATAGTAAACAGTCATTATTACATAGAGCAATTGTACAAGCAGACAGAGAATACACACCTCTCAACCTCTCGCACACGCAGCAAATATACAATACACGAACACAACAGCAGAAGATAGAAAAATGGACACAGAAAAAATTACATGGTAAACATACTTACAACATGAAAAACGAATACATCAGTAAGACAGACTCGTACAAATAGCTCCAAAAAGGTGAACTGTATCCTGAAACAGAAGGCTTCACATTAGCGATCCAGGATCAGGTTATTGCTACAAGAAACTACAAAAAATACATAATGAAAGACCCTAACACCACAGACGACAAATGCAGAAAATGCCACCAATTTCCCGAAACAATCGACCACATTACGGCAGGATGTAAGTTGATGGCTGGATCTGAATATACTAACAGGCATAATACAGCGGCAAAGATCATACAGCAGCAGCTTGCACTACAACATAAACTCATCACAGAAACACAACCATATTACACATACACACCACAAACGATATTGGAAAACGAAGAATACAAGTTATATTGGGATATAACCATTCATACAGACAAAACAGTAATGCACAATAGACCGGATATAACATTACAAATCAAAAAAGAGAAGATCACCTACATTATTGATATTGCTCTTCCATCTGACAATAATATAAATAACAAATACAGAGAAAAGAAAGATAAATACCAGCAGTTGGCAATAGACATAGAACGTATATGGAAACAGAAACAAGAAATTGTAATACCTTTTATAATATCTGTTACAGGAATTACCCCAAAAACATTCATCACACACGCAGTTAAATCTTCCACATTACACCCACACCCAGATACAAAAAGCAGTCATCCTACACACATGCAATATTAACAGATCATTTCTAAACCAAAGATAGAGTAAAAGTAGACTTGAGTGCAAACTCCGTCTGCTATTTATAAGAAACCACAATTGTGAGAAATAGAGAATAATAATAATAACAATAAATTATTATTATAACAATTAAAACACTTCTAGTGTCAATGAGTATATACTTTCAATTTTAAGTTATTTTAGAATCTACTTATAACCTATATTCAATTAAATTATTTTGAGGGAATATAATTTACAAATTCAGTGGCGTAGTTAGGTTTTAATTACAAAATCCCTTTCCCCACAAATCGTTCATATTACCATATTTTCAGGAGTTATAACTGTAGAACGGAATAAGCTATTGACTTCGGATTTTCACTGTATAAGTTTACTGGTGTTTTACTTTGTATCAAAGTGTAGCCGGATTTGAAATAAGGCTATAATCTGAGAAAAAATTATAATCAAATATTTTGCTTCGTTACTAACCAATATTTTTCCATGAAATTTCTATGGTTTTTATTTCTGACGACTACAAATTCCAGTGGTGTAGTCAAATTTGAAAACAAAAATTGCCTAATAAACTTCAGCCGTTTTTGAAAGAGAAAAAAAGCATGAGTGCCTTGGAAATTAAAATAAAATTATGGAAATTTGTGTAAAGATACAGTTTTTGATCCTTAATATTACAAAAATTTTTTTTTAAGATTGATTGAAAAATGCGTATTTTATAAGGGTGGTTCCATTTTAAATGGCGTCACACTGTATACATACAGGGTGTTTCCAAAGTAATCTGAAAGATTACTGTGGGTGATTCATTATTCAATTTTAAGACGAAAAGTTCTTATTAACATGTGTGATTAGTCTTGTCGTTAATTAGTTACAGGGCATCGAATTGTTCTTAATAAACGAACTTTTTTCAAAGATCATTTAGAAAAAACATGTTTTTTCTTATTACTTTTGAAAATCAGTAGCATCATTTAAGACAAAATTATGGTCTAAATAAGTTTCACTTCAGTCAGAGCTCGTTTATTCAAAACGATTCAACGCCCTATAACTCAAAAAACGACAAGACTTATCACACATGTGTATAACAACTTTTCGTCTTAAAATTGAATAGCGAATCACTCACAGCAATCTTTTAGATTACTTTGGAAACACCCTGTATATATATGTATGTGTTATAACGGTATTTGTAAGCATGATAGACTGCGTATTTTTTGACGGGTCGAAACCAAACTCACTACAAAAATCGGTTGGGCCAAAATCTTGGACGAGTTCGTTAATGAGCCAAATCGGCCCAGTAAAAACAAAATGGCGGCCTGTCAAAGTTGAAAAAAAATCGTATTTCCTTTGTTTTTCATTTGACGCAAAAAAGTTACTGAGCTTTTTCATAGACCTTAAGACGTTCTACAACTTTTGTAGTTTACACTTTTTTCTAAAACGTGTATGAAAATATTTATTTTGGAATATTTAAATTTTTTATTTTGGATTTGATGCAAAAATGTTACCGAAATAAGCCTGTCCAGTTGGTCCTATGCCAATGGGATTTGTATAAATGTGATTGTAATAATTTTATTATATGGGGAAAATTTATGAATTATTAAATTGTAAATTCTTCCACTTGAATTCAAAATTCATTTCCAAAGTTGAGCTCATTTACTATGATATGAAATAATTTTGGTAGGACTCGGGCAGTTTTTAAAATCAACTCATTAAAACCCCGGTATTAATGTTGTGTTTTTACAACGGTCTTCGTTTTCTACACCTTGCCCTATCTTTTTAGCGATTATAATGTAAATTTACTGACATTTGCATCACACGAAATCAATAAAATTTTCTTCCAATTTTGCCTCAGTTAACCGAGACTTATTTGAAAATTTCAAGGGCGGTTTCATAAGTATCAACATATGCGGTGATACTTTATTTATGTGAAAAATAAAATCTAAGGCACAATGCCTATAAAGTTTTTTTGTTTCTTCCCCCTTTCTCATTTTGTCAATATCTATTCCAACAATCCTAAAAATCTATGACGCATCCCTCACCCCTAGCCAATATGTTGTTTATTTCGATATTTTCGCCGACCCATACTTCTCCAGTTTTTCGTCTCGCTTCGTCGTTATTTTAGTTTCAGTCCTTCCTCTTTCAACCCCTTGCAAGTATGACCCTCAACGAGTTCTATTGGCCACCCCTGTCGGACATTAGAACTACCCTCCGACGCTGCTACCCTTTACTGTTTTCTTGTTTTCGATGAAAAAATTGTCCAGTCATCGGTTTCGAATTTTGGCAACCCTAATACTGACGTTGGCTGCTTTTTTCTTTAAATGGGTTGAGACTGTATTTATTTTATAATGATTAATTCAACTTATAATGAAGGTAAAAGTGTCTTATTTCGCGGTTAATTTATTGAAATCATTGAATTACTTCATGCTAATTTTGAATATAGAATAATATTTTTTAAATTGGAGTTACACGTATATCATCAAATTTCTTCTGAGCTATTTTGTTTAGACTTATTGAAGTAAACTAAACTTTTCATTGGGAGGTCAGTAGTTTAACAAGGAGGATCGAATATATTGGATAATCATCGCTGCTGACAATAGTTATTTGTATACTAAGGCCGCAAAATGCTTTTTCGCGTTCCGAGAGAGAGATTATCGCCGAGGCCGCTCCGGCCGAGGCAAGATAATCTCGAGGTCGCGAAAACATTTCGCGGCCATAGTATACACAATATTTTTCGTGCAACCGTGAAAATTACATAATTTCAATAAACATTATGTCTCTTTAGAAAAGTCAGCGTTTCAACGCGAATAGAGAAAATTACACGTCAATATCACAATGTTTCTATGGAGATGAAATATTTAGCAATACAAATCAAATTTGACATTTCTCGTGAAGTCGTGAAGATGTCCGATAGCGATAGTGATATTTCAGTTACTTGCACTCCTCCTGAGCTGAGAGATCTCATAGACTCAGCACTTTCTGATTTGATACCCGAAAAATCTAAACGGAAATATGAAAAATGTTACAGCAACTTCAAAGATTGGTGTGTCAACCAAAATGTCAAGACGGTGTCAGAAAACATATTATTAGGATATTTGATGCAGCGATCAAAAGTTGTGAAGAGTTCAACTTTATGAAGCATTTATTCTATGTTAAAGACTATGCTTAACGTACGAGATGGAATTGACGTAAAGAAGTTTTTAAAATTGGTACCGTTCCTCAAGAAAAAGTCAGTTGGTTATCGAGCAAAGAAATCAAAAGTTTTTACGCACGAGCAAATTGATTCATTCCTCAAACAAGCTAGTGATGCAAATCATCTACTGTGGAAGGTATATAAATATGGAAAAAAAGTGAAGTATGATGTTTTATTCATAATAATTATTATTATAGGTAGTTTTGATAATGGGAATATCAGGAGCATGCAGTCACTATGGGAACGGCCGTAAAAATGTTTGTCGGCCGTCACTCTGGGTAACGGCCGCAAAATATCATTTTGCGGCCTCTGTTGCGGCTGCAAAATGCTTGTTTTGCGTCCGGTTGCACGAAAAATAGATTTGCCGCTTCAATTATTCCATTCATCTGTTGTTATTTTTTTCTTAATAATACACGTCCCCTATAATTAAACCCCAGAAGCAAAAGTGAATTAGGTTAAGATCTGTATCTCAGGGTAACAAAGCAATAGATGCATCAGGGACTCTTCAATGTCCAGGGTACTGCTCGAAAAGATATTTCCTTGGTTGGTGTAATGCGCTTGAGCATCGTAATGTAGAACAAAATATTTTGTCTGGGAGATTTGTCTTCTCCAAATACTACAGTAAGAGCTGGTGTTACAAGAGTGACTTATACTAGGTATAAACAACAGTATTGTTATTCTCGGAGTAAAGTTATGCTAGAATTTATTCCTGGTATAAAAGTAGTTGATTTTACAATGCTTTTTTACTCCGGTATAGCAATTCTAGGAGTAACGAAAAAGTAGTTCATATAAATTGATATTCCTGTCATGTATGTCATCTTTTTCTTCGTTTTAACCTTAAAACTTAAAACAAAAAGTGTTTTTATTGGTTTTCATCTTTCATCAGTTTTTTTTATTATTCGTTAATTTCGCTGTTCTAAGGGATGTTTTTTTAAATTACTGTAAAATGGATTTGAGTGCTATTCTAATATTTGAATCTTCCTATGAAAAAGATACGGTTAGGCTAAGAAGAATGCCAACCATTATTTATACGTGAAAGGTACTGAAATTCATTTCAAATTATCATTTTTTTAATAATTCATTATTGTAAGATCAATTACTTTGAAACATTAGATGAAGATGAGATTTTTGTGTTTATCTACCAACTCCTAGAGTATTTCCATTTCGGTAGCACTAAAATTGCTACAACGCGTTCTTTTATTGCTTTTATCAGACATAATTTACACGATTCACCACAATCAAAAATAAAAGCGTGTGTCTACAAAGGACAAACTAGCGTAAATTAACTATGTATGCCTCACTTTTTAAGGTTATTCGTAGAATAACCGACTTATCTGCATGTTCGAGGACGGTATAGCTTATTCTAGTCTTTCCGAGATATTATTCCATTGTTAATTTATACCTGGTTTGTAAAACGCGCAAATACGTCCTATACCGAGAGTAGGCGTACTCTTCGTTTATACCGCTATTGTAAAACCGGCCCTAAGTAGGATAAATCAAGTCCTTCATTTAAATTGTTTGCGAAAAATACCGTATTTTTTGTATTTCTATTTATATATCGGCTTTTTATTTATCAGTATTTATCGAGTATTTTTGAGAATGTTCGAGATCGAGGTTAGGACTATAAAAGTGACGATCGCGCCTCAACACCTGTGCTGCCGTTTCGATACTTTTGTACTGAATTCAGTACCTTCTGAGTGCTTTTGATACGTCAGTACGACTATTTTTAAAACCGTTGTTATTCAGTACGTTTTCGAAGCATGTAGTAGGGGCAACCTGGCCACAACTGTCGATGTGCAGATTTGTCAAATGTCATATCTGACCACATTAATTTGATGTCTGATAAATTAATAATAAAATTCATACTTTTTTGTTGTTGTATTTTTCTGTAAAAATTTCCAAGCTAACTAGATATTTTTTATTGAACGCCCGATATAAAGTTTTATATTTTTGGTATTAGAATAACAATTCTGTTTTTTGTTTGAAAAATAATTTATCTTTTGTTTTTTTTACATACATACTTAGTTTATGAATTTAGAAATATTTGATTTAAATCCTATTATATTTCTTCTTATTATTGTAATGTTTTTCTAATTTATTTAAAACGTAAACGGGTGGGATAAATTTTAAACACACTTACTAATTTATTTAAACACTAAACTAGTCACTAACACTTAATTTATATATATTTAACTAATCACCTAATTATTAATTTATATCAACAGTATATTCACTCAAACTAATTTATATAAACACTTAACTAATTTATATTCACTTATTTACTGTTTGCTATTTCGGTGTATTTATTTCACGAGATCACTTTATCAACTAACTCATCCGCTGATCGGTCCTTTATTTATATTAAAGCCCTTTTTACTAGAAAATTCCGGACTGCAGCTTACACACACAAAAATAATTGGCTCTGGCTTTTTCTAGATAAGTCTGGTCACAAAAACAATGTTTAGATAAGATAGTCGTACAGTTATATAAAAAAACCTGCGTATCCGCCATAATTTTAACTTTTATACCTGGCTTAGACAGAGTCGGATTTAGGAACTATACCAGTGTGCTGTTTCGTAACATTACCCCCTCCTTAAATGGAAGTTCCTCCTGGAACTTTTGTGTAGCCGAGACTGGATGTTTGAATCGGCAACTGGCCCCATTTCTACACTTTCCGATCTTATGGAAATAGCCGGGCACCGTCTTCATCGGATACTGATAACGGGGGTTGTAGCTGCAAATTAATATCTGGACACCGGTATATTGAAAGATAATCTCTACCATGTTCCTGATGATTCGCCAATCCAACTGGTTACTCGCTATCTTAGGCATAGCCAGTTTCTTCACGCTGGATTCCAACACATCGCGGTAGGTAGATCGATCTTGAAATTCATTTTTAGTTACCACGTAGAAGACGTACCGCGAATTATGTTTCAGTTTCAGTGTCTTGCCAGGGGCTGGAATCTGGTCTTCAAGTTTTTCTAATTGCCCGAACTAATTTCGAAAGACGGTTGCCAACCCTCGTGCGTTCTTGATATGGGCGGGGATGTTGTATGCCAGTGAATAATCTTCCGGGAGAGTGAACAAATCTTGTTGTTGTTCCGAAGTGACTCCATATCTAGCTTTCCCGGTACCTCCATACGTGCCCATAAATTCCTCGAAGATAGGGTCAGACACATCTCGAATAAGGTTTACTCCTTCCTCCAGGTCATGGTCTCCTTCGAATGGCGCTAGTCGGTTTTGGTGAACTACTTTTGGTTTTCCGTTGGGGATCTTGCTTATACGATATATAACATCATTGATCCTTTTCTTGATTAAGTATGGACCTTCCCAGGATTTTTGTAATTTTGGAGAAAATCCTTTTCTCCTCGTCGGGCTGTGTAACCATACTTTGTCCCCTTCTTCAAAACCGCCTTCTGTGGCCTGCGTGTCGTACTGAGTTTTCATTCTGTCACTGGCAACTTGAAGATTTGTTCGAACTAATTCATGGATATCGTCCTGCCTTCTTCTCAATTGGATTTGTGTCTCACCGTGAACGTTGGCACTCTCATCTGTGGCGGTCCGCAGTCGCAGTCTTGTTGGTAAAATCTTCTTTTTGGAGTTTATTATTTCTGGTCGTATGATAGTTCTAGTTGCTCCAGTGTCTACCAGCAGAGTATATCTTTTGCCATTCACTTCTCCATCTACATATACACTGTCGTTGCGACATCTGAGAGAAGTTATCAGTATGAGAGGGTCTTTGGAACTGTCATGAGTCGGTGCTGCCCCCTCGTAGCCGACCCGTTCTATTTTTCCTGTGACTGGGGTTCTTGGTTTGCAGGAGTCTTGGGGCGCTTACACGAACTACGTACATGCCCTAGCTCGCCACAATTCCAGCATCTGTTCTTTCTCGGCTTCTTGTCCATCATACTTTTTATTAAACTGACGAACTGGTCAAATCTGTCTTCGTCACCTTCTTCTTGGATGGTTCTAATTTTGTTATATCCTGAAGCCTTCGTTGGTGCTTCATATTCAAGAGCATCTGTCAACTAATGTTTTGGAATGGGCTAAGCGCAGCGTCCTCTGCATATCGGGGTCACGTAAGCCATCAATAAAGGCCTGGATGCCGAGACATTCCATCATGTTCTCTGCTGCTGATGGATAAGCAAATCGAACGAGTCGGGCAATATCCACTTCATATTCTTGAAGTGTTTCGTCACGTTTCTGCCTTCGGTTCTTCAGCTGGGATTGGTACAAATGTTCTAGATGTTCGTGACCACATCGCATGTCCAACCTCTTCTTCAGTTGCTCGAAATCATCGGTTTCTTCCAGAGGTATCGTCTGAAGCACATCTAAGGCATCTCCCCGAAGCGCGATAGTTAAGTTCACTGCTTTCTCCTTGTCGGACCAATTATCCACTCTAGCGGCTGCTTCAAACTGTTTTACGCAGTTGGTCCACGACATTTTTCCATCGAACGTTGGGGCCTTGACTCGGGTAAAACTGCCAATATCATCTGTCTTGTGTTGTGTTTCTGACTTGCAGATCTCGATCTTCTTTTCTTCTGCTGAAGTGTCTTGTGTTTTTAAAACGGCAATATTTGTCTCTAACTCCTTGATTTTCTCGTCCATCTGATTATCCATCGTTGTCATCTTAATCTCCATGTCTGATTTTAGAGACGAAATTTTATTCTCGACTTCAGCAGCAATGCAATTTTTCAATGATAAGATATCGGCAGATATATCATTCTTCATAGCAGAAATCTTCTCGTCCATATTATCAGAGATGTTCTTCATAGCAGAAATCTTCTCGTTCATGGCAAAAAAATCGTTTTTCACATTAGTGGAAATATTTTCTTCCATGGCAGAAATTGACGAGATGAGGGTGGAAGCCTCGTCATTGAATAAAAATAATTTTGGATCAAAGCCGTCATTTTCCAGTGCCACTTTAAGTCTTTCTACTAATTCACTTTTCTTACCGGACGTTTCAACTCACGATCTTCCAATTCTGCTCTTAATTCCGTCACTTTCAGATCACATACTCTCTTAGCCATTTTTACGTAACAAGTCATTTATAGTATCCCACTTCTGACACCAATGTAATGTTTTTCTAATTTATTTTAAACGTAAACGGGTGGGATAAATTTTAAACACACGTTATGGCTACTTACTAATTTATTTAAACACTAAACTAGTCACTAACACTTAATTTATATATATTCAACTAATCACCTAATTATTAATTTATTTCAATAGTATATTCACTCAAACTAATTTATATAAACACTTAACTAATTTATATTCACTTATTTACTGTTTGCTATTTCGGCGTATTTATTTCATGAGATCACTTTATCAACTAACTCATCCGCTGATCGGTCCTTTATTTATATTAAAGCCCCTTTTACTAGAAAATTCCGGACTGCGGCTTACACACACAAAAATAATTGGTTCTGGCCTTTTCTAGATCTGTCTAGTCTGGTCACAAAAACAATGTTTAGATAAGATAGTCGTACAGTTATATAAAAAAAAACCTGCGTATCCGCCATAATTTTAACTCTTATACCTGGCTTAGACAGAGTTGGATTTAGGAACTATACCAGTGTGCTGTTTCGTAACATTATTTATCTCCATTTTGGCCTTTCTAATTCTTTCAGGAGGCATACAGCCATTCTTCTTCTTTCATGCCAAATGCCTTATAAAATTATTGAAAAGTTTGAAAATACGGTTACAGGAATAGGTAGGTCAGTCAGTTCCATCGCGCGGTAATACAACGAGTATCGTTTTTACACTTTCAAATTTACTTGTTCCATAGAACCTCCTCTTTTGCCATTTATCGGTACGTTTCAGTACCATTTCGTCGAGAATTTAAGTACGCTGCAAAAATTCAGAGCGGCAGCACTGCTCAACACTCATCAGTCGACGATTAGCGTTCTGAGCGATAAGTACCTACCTACTTAGAAGCTAGCTAGCGAATTGCGAATTTTAAACGAAGTGTTTAGGTATTGTTCTACTGCTGTAGTCTGATTGTATCAGTTTTGTACATTTCTTCTTTGGACTAAACTCTTCTACGCAGTAACATTATTAATAAAGAAGAATGGAACGTTGGCTTAAAGGCGTTAAATAAGTTGCAACAACATCTTCTAACGAAGCCGAATGTTCAACAGCAGTACGATCGGAGTGTACAGCAATTACCTTTTGAGTACAGAATAGCACGTGCATAAAATGTGAGTTTGTTCTACTATTAACGTGAATTACATTCCCAGCAGATGTACATATTATGTGCAATTTTTGTACTTTCCATACAAAATTCTAAAACATATGAAATGCATATGCTAAGAATATGCTTTGGTATGTACATAGCATGTCTGTAGCACAAACTTATGCGGGACATTTCCATATTCTTGGAACATCCTTAGTACATGCTGAATGCAAAAAACGCATATCCATAGCATATTATTATTCCTAAGAGAATATTCCTATCACATGTATAGTACCTAAAATTGTTATCTGGGATCCCATTGCACAAGCAGGTGAGGCGCACACTATCTTTGAGAATTTAATAAAGCCATGTGTTTTAGACATAATAAAATGTATGCTTGACGAAAAATCTGCAAAGCATCTTTCTACTGTGCCGCTATTAAACGATACTGTTTCACGGCGAATTCATGATCTGGCAAGCTACGTCAATCAAGAACTAGTTACATGTCTACAAAAAACACGATTCGTCTTGCAAATGGATGGGTCGACTGATATCGCTGGTCTGGCTATCTTGCTGGTTATCGTGAGATATCCATATGAAAGTTCTTTTGATGAAGACATGCTTATGTGTTCATAGCTGCCCACAAAGACTACCGGAGAAGAAATTTTTAATAAAATAAATATACTTTTTGAAGAAAATAATCTCAGTTGGAACGATTGCATTGCCATTTGTACAGATGGGGCCAAGGCGGTGACGGGTAAAACAGCAGGAGCAGTGTCACTAATAAAAAAATAAAGCGCCTAATTGTAGTTTCAGCCATTGTATCCTGCATAGACAAGAACTTACGATGAAGCAAATACCGTCAAATTTAAAATTAGTTATGGATGAAGCGGCAAAAACAATTAATTTTATCAAATCACGACCACTACAATCCCGATTGCTCTCATTAGAGAGATATCGGTGAAATGAATAGCGCATGTGAACGTTATTACCGTACTGCCGTATTGGTTTTACGTCAAGCGGTATTTCAATTTTATTTAACAGTTATCGGAAGTGACGCCTTACCCGCGCTATGCGCTATTCGATAATGTGACTTAACCTAGCTTTATAGCATAGTATTTAGATAGCCTTGCTTTATTGTTATTGTTGGTTATTGTATACTAAGTTCGTGCTTATCATTTGAAATCTCTACTTCATTTTCTATTGTAGGAATTACTAAAAAAATAAATAAATTAAACGTATTCCATAAAGTCATAAACATATTTTGATATAACTGTTAAGTATCTTGAATAATCACTATTTGATCATAAACTAACTTTTGTAATTTTATTTTAAAATTCAAAATTTTATTTTGGTGTCTCAAATAAGATACAAAAAAAACTTAGAATAAGTTCTAAATCTGCAGTCTACTGTTGCACTTACAATAATAATCATGTGATCACAAGAAGAAGAAGGGGCATTCTCATTATTATTTTCAGGCTCAGTACATACATTATTTTGCTTCAAACTCAGAGTTCTAGTACACTCATCTCTTGCTAATATTCCTATTTCCTGAATTTGTTTTTCTTTGCTAATTTTCCTTTTTTTGTAATAGGCTTAACATTTGAATTTTTACAAAGATCGCTTACTTCTTGTAGAAGCTGGTCTCTTTCACAAAATATTTCTTCCACTCCAGACCTACACATAAAACATTAATAGGCATATGAGAATGAATAATACATAGGTATGTAATAATTATTCATGAAAATTATTTGAATACCTACATTATCTGGTTTCCTTTGTCTTTTTTCAACCACATTTCTTATAAACGGAACAAATGATCTTTTAGAGTTCTTATTAAAAACTATTTTCTAGTTATGACGTGTATGTTGGATTTGATTGTTTCCCATTTTTCGAGGTCTTCCAAAGGGTTTAAATTAATAAACTCTTTGAGGATAGCCATGTCGTTCTCTGGTCCAAACCTTAATCTTTTTGGTTCCCTTTCAAACATTTTACTATATACTCAAAACAGAGAGTTTATGTGGTAAATCCACAACAAATAACTTTAACATAGAAAACTCTGCGCATGCCCGGCTAGTTAACTATTAAGCGCTATTTAAAATACGGCCTGTCGTTAGGCTCCGTAAATAACGCTTGGCGGTAACGTTATTTAGGGACGTTGTCTTAAGGATCGACTCGCGCATACGTTAAATGTCAAAATAACATATGCGCTAATATGGCCTGACGTTATTTGGGTTACCGATAACTCTCTAATATTGTGTGTAGGTTATGGAAGCAAACACTACTGCTTCATACAGAAGTGCGATGCCTGTCTCGGGTAAAACTTTAACAAGGCTATTTGAACTTAGAGCTGAGTTACAAATGTTTCTTTCAGATACTTCTTTTAATTTGAAAGATCGTTTGTATGATAAACCTTGGTTGTTCCGACTGTCTTTTATAGCGGATATCTTTCAAAAACTGAACGAATTAAATTTATCATTGCAAGGTAAACAGACAACAGTGTTCCAAGCCTGTAACAAAATAACTGCCTTCAAAAGAAAATTAGATTTTTGGATTATTTGCGTTGGTAAGATAGAAATAGAAAGCTTTACGTCCCTCAGTGAGTTTGATAGCGATAACGACTCAGAAATGTTTCAAGATGATGTATTTGAAGAATTGGTCCAATATCTCACTTCGAGGTGCGCATCCTTTGAGAAGTATTTTCCCGAAGAAGAGAAAACAGAATTCATGGATTCATAATCCTTTTTTACCCAAGTTGCAAAATCCTAAAAGTATGTCAAACGAGATATACAGTGTGGAACAGCCAAATGGAATAAATTCGGTAACGAATAAATGAGAGCGTGTTGGGAGAAACGCTTGAACACGTCGATTTGTATTTTAGATGCGCATTTTTTTCAAAAAAAAAATTATGTAGGGTGTGTCATGTGACAGTGGCCGATACCAACTTTCTTATTTTAAATACAACCCACTGTATATTATTAGTTTTTTGGATTCTTCAGAAAATTCTAGACTCTAGACATAATTCATGTACAATGTCCCATACCTATCTTCAACTGTTTCGGAAATATTAAGTGTTTTCAGATGTATTACAAAAATTAACATTAAAAAAAGAAAATTATTTTATTTCACAAATAATGTGAAAAAAAAACGAAAAAACATTAATTTCAATCTAAGAGATGTTCAAAATGTTCGCCGCGAACGTCTTGGCAACATGCTAATCTGGTATTGAAATGTCTTTCTAACGTTACTCAACATCTAGGCGTGACTGATCTAATCGCAAGCGTGATTCGTCTTTTTAAGTCATCTAAGTTGACTGGTTTAGTTTGGTATACAATACTTTTGACATATCCCCACAAAAAGAAGTCTAATGGCGTCAGATCAGGACATCGTGCTGGCCATTCTATCAATCCGCGCCTCCCTATCCACCGATTTGGAAAATTTTGGTTCAGGTACTGCCGGACATTGATTTGGTAATGGGGCGGTGCTCCATCTTGCTGAAACCATAGTATATTGGCAGGAACTTGTGGGTTTGCTGGATCAGGATATAAGTTTGTCAAAGTTGGCACGACATGATTTTGGAGCAGTTCTAAATATTTATCTCCATTCAAGTTGCCATCAATGAAAAAGGGACCTACGATATGATTTCCAACAATTCCTGCCCAAACATTAACTTTTTCAGGATATTGCGTATGTTCCTCTCTCATCCAGTGATGATTCTCATTAGGCCAATAGCGGCAATTTTGACGATTAACATGACCGTGAAGTGTAAATGTGCTCTCATCAGAAAAGAAAACATCTTCTAATTGGATCATATTGGTATCTAACATTTCCATCATTTGTTCACAAAAATACGTTCTCCTGTCGAAATCGTCTTCCATTAGCTCCTGAGTTGGCATCATTTTATAGGGATTCATTTTACTTTCCTTTAATATTCGAAAAATTGATGTGTGGCTAATGTTGAACAGTGAGGCTGCTTTTCGAACAGAATTATGTGGGTTTTCTTGAAACTCAAGCATAACATCCAATTTCGTATCATCGCTTAGTTCATTGGCAACTACTTTTTTTGTCTGTTTCACATGACCAAGCTCCCGAAACTGTTTTTCTATTTTGCTAATTGTTCCTTGGGATATAGACGGCAAATTTGGAAATATTTCGTGAAATAAGCGAGAAACTTCCTCTTGTGTCCGTGTGTTATCTCCATAACCAATCATAAGTAGAATGGTTATTTTGTGCATTTCTGTTAAATGAACCATTTTTCTGATATTATTACGTACAGTTAACGAAATTCAAACGACAATAGCACTTACACTGATCACTACTGTCATGCAGACAGACAACAAGTTGCTACGAAAATAAACAAAACTGTTTTTGTATTTTTTTTATTTCATATCAGTAAAAAGGAACGCATTAATGGTTTTTGCTTATTTTCTCAATATTAAGAGCTAAATGGGAAATAAGTATTGAGTGTAATGTAGCGAATTTGTGAAATAAAATAATTTTCTTTTTTTAATGTTAATTTTTGTAATATATCTGAAAACATTGACTGTCTCGACCCTTACTTCGTGGAATATGCTCATATTAGTGTTTTTAAATGAAACTCAAGGTCTCTAGTTAATTCCACAATATAATAAAAGTTATTGAAAATTCTAAAAAATTGACAATTGTTTCGATAAATCAATATCATCGTCAGAATGACAGAAATTACATTTCATTTTATGCCTACCTGATGTTTAGTAGTTATATTTGGCTAGACCAAGAAGTAACCTAACTTGTGATTGGCTTAATATATGTTTATATAAAAAAGAAGATGTGATATTACAAATATTGAAGCTTAGATATTATTAGCCCTATGGTGATATCCTGGATATCATTTTTCCAATTAAGATCAGTATAACTGTGCAATGATATAGAAAACTAGGAAAACTATATCTGCTGATCTTTACAATTATCACTAACATCTACTTGACACCAATCATTCATTGACACCTAACACAAAACTAGAAGTACTGCATATTTGTGAAAAGAAACAAGAACTGGATTTCCTTGAAGAACTGGAAATTAGAAGACATTTAAGAAACCCACAATATGAAGTTGTCAATGAACAGTTAAATCTAGGGAATTCTCCACTAATAAATTGTCTTCTTAAGTGATAATTGTAAAGATCAGCAGATATAGTTTTCCTGGTTTTCTATATCATTGCACAGTTATACTGATCTTAATTGGAAAAATGATATCCAGTATATCACCATAGGGCTAATAATATCTAAGCTTCAATATTTGTAATATCACATCTTCTTTTTTCTATAAACATATATTAAGCCAATCACAAGTTAGGTTACTTCTTGGTCTAGCCAAATATAACTACTAAACATCAGGTAGGCGTAAAATGGAATGTAACTTCTGTCATTCTGACGATGATATTGATTTATCGAAACAATTGTCAATTTTTTAGAATTTTCAATAACTTGTATTATATTGTGGAATTAACTAGAGACCTTGAGTTTAATTTAAAAACACTATCTGAAAACACTTAATATTTCCGAAACAGTTGAAGATAGGTATGGGACATTGTACATGAATTATGTCTAGAACTTCCTGAAGAATCCAAAAAACTAATAATATACAGGGGGTTGTATTTAAAATAAGAAAGTTGGTATGAGCCACTGTCACATGACACACCCTATATAATTATTTTTTTTTAAAAAATGCGCATCTAAAAATACAAATCGACGTGTCCAAGCGTTTTCCCAACACGCCCTCATTTATTCGTCATCGAATTTATTCCATTTGGCTGTTCCACACTGTATGAATCTCTTTTAGAAATGTCGTCAGATACAAGTATGGAGTCACTGTTCAAAATGACGCCTCTCAACGACTTTTACTGCAGAATTTGTGATGAATATCCAATACTTTCCAAAATGGCTCTGAATATTCATCTCCCTTTCTCAACAACAAATTTGGGCGAAACAGGATTCTCAACCTATGTAGCCACGAAAACAAAATACCGCAATAGAATGGACGCCGAACCTGATATGAGACTTCAACTGTCTTCTATCAAAGCTGATATCAACCAGTTGATGAAAAAAATAAAAAAACAGTTTCATACCTCCCATTAGCTAGATTTTTTTCTTTTTTAATATCTTCTATTATTATACTTGTTATATAGTAATTTACTAAGTAAAGTAAGTAATGTTACATCGTACTTTTATTATGATTATTAATGAAGAATAGATTTTAAAAACAATTGTTTCATTGTAGGGTTCCGTCAAAAATTTCGCTTTCCAGCTAAAAAAGTTTGACATATTAAGAGGGGCGTGCTCTCTGTTTTCGTTGAACTATTTTTTGCCAACGAATAAGTGGAATTTCAATGAGAAGTCGTTTGCCTTTTCCGCCGTCTAAAAATCAATGATTATTGAAAGAATCATTTTTTAATTAATTTTTTCAATTAGGAACGTTTCTTATCTCAAATCGTTAAATAACACTGGAATTATTGACGTAAAAAGAAAGTCTAAAAATTCCATTGATGTTAATTAGCAAATCTATTTGAAACTGGAAAAGAATTTTATGGTAATTAAATGTACGTTTTTAAAATATTGTAAGTAACCATCGTAAGCCGTTTTTCCAAAAAAATTCTTTGCTCGTTTAAATCCAAATTCATTACAATCCTATTTAAGAATCAATCTCAATTCGATTTATCTGAAAAGTTGTTAATTTGTATAACACGTTTGTAACCACTTATATAGGGTGATTTGGTGGAAATGTAACACGAGACAAATAAAAATATTCCGATTTAAAACAATTTATCCCAGTTCGAGTCTTTATATTAAAAAGATACAGAGCATTGAAGCCAACATTTTTTAATAATTTAACAGACGCCGACACTGGTCTGTAAGCTATGCATTCTTCCTTTTAATTGCAAACTAAAAGAAATTAGATCAGTTTTTCCCAACCTTTTTTATGCCGAGCCCCACCTAAGCCTTTCTATAATGCTTATATGCCCCCCTATTTTTAATATTAAAAAATTGGATTGTCCACTTAAGAAATTTAAATGATAGATTTTGGAAAGAAATCTCTAGGAAAACAGTAAGTATATTTTCAAAACATATAATGAAAAACTGAAAATCAAATTCGATACAATTTTAATAAAGATTTTTCAATATTAATTTAGTGACATCCTTGCGCTTGATGCTTGGCTGATCAGATATTTTATGTTAGGTTCCAATTTGGTTAGCTTCAGTGTCAAGTCTACCTGTTGTGTTATATCCAGCCAATTTATTTTTTTCACCAGTAAATCATTTACAGCACTATATCCACATTCAGCCCAATGTGAAGACGAAACGGTAACAATAGTTTTCTTGCACATTTGATTAAATTTGGGTATTTTATTTCTGTTTCCTCACAAAGCCAAATATATTCGATTTTGCATCGACTAGAGTTATATTTGTTCCCCCTGAAGTTGCTTATTTATTATATTTAGTTTTTCAAAGATATCAGCTAAATAACTCACAAATGATTTACCATCAACTATTAACAGATACTTCATTTCAGGTTTGTCGCTTAAAAAATGACTAAGAGTATCAAACAGTTCCATAAATCTCATCAAGTAGTTCCCTTTAGAGAGCCATCTTACTTCGGTGTGAAGTAAAAGTTTCACTTGGGCTGCATTTTGTTCTTCACAAAATAACTTGAAGGGACGCTCACATTTTGGCATTAGCTTTAATAGCACTTTATTACTGAACGTATATTGCTTCATTTAGATCAGGCGACATGTTTTTAGCTACCAAGTTTTCCCTATGAATAACACAATGCACAAGAATCATTCCTGGATTCTTATCTTTCATCAATTTCAATCAGCCATTTTCAGTTGTTAAAGCAGTACAAGAACCAAGCTGTTTAGACACAGATTTAATGGCAAAACAAGCAGAGGATAATTTTTTCGCTAAAGTGTCAACATGTACAGACCATTTAAGGGCACCGTCAATATGGAGACCAAGAAGCTTAATCCAATTTGAAGATCTTATTAAGTCATTCTTAAGTTTGAGAGGTTGCAAAATTCCTTTGTAAGATAAAACTAAAGTTTTCTCAGGGTTAACAAAAAGCCCGTTCGAGTCAGATCCGCACTTAATAGTAATAAGATCATTGCCTATGGTAGAATGTAAAGTTCGTATATCTGAACTACTCTAGGTTACACTAGTGTCATCAGCAAATAAAGTGAATTTACCATTAATTCGTAAGTCTGTGACAACGTTAATGGATACCAAAAAAAGAATTGGACCTAAAACCGAACCCTGGGGTGCACCACTGCTATCTGGTAACTTTTTTCAAACTTTTCCATTTGCTCGTACCAGTTGTTTTCTACATTCTAGGTAAGATTCAAACCATTTTAAAGAAATACCACGGATGCCATAATACTCTAGTTTGTATATCAAAATTTCATGATTAACACAATCGAAGGCCTTCGCAAAGTCACAAAAAATCGAAGCCGTTGAAAGTTTATTATTAAGTAAGGTATATATTTCATTAAAAGAAAACATTGCGTCATTAGTGCATTTATTAGGTAGGAAACCGAATTGTTGGAATTTCAAGATATTATGTTTGAAAAGAAAACTTAGAAAACTCCATCAATTAGGGGGCGAATGAAAAAGTCTGCTAGTACTTTGAATAGTATCCAAGTCCATTGTCAAATTAGTCCTGACACTGTTTTTGTATTTTGATAAAAGAATAACAAGAAATCAAGATAAATGGACAACGTTTGTTTACAATTTACACAATTGATCGATCGTATGTCAAAGTGCTGAGTAAAACCGGCTACGATCTGACCAATCGGGAACCTACAGCATTGCCAACTTAAATTGAAATCAGTCCTCCTAGTTTGAAAACAGGGTATAGTGGTTGTAATCGGTGGCTCGTGTGAGATGGTAAGGTTACCAAATGGGTCATTTAACTTACACATGTTTAAGACTTTGGGTGAAATATGGCTGTCGTCATTATCAACGACCAATATGCATTTGTTTTTTTGCGAACATTGTGCGTGTTTTATGAAGTATTCTAGGTATTTCACGAAATTATCTGCGGCCATCCAATCGCTTTCATGTGTCACAGCCATGGAACTTGGAGGAGCACCTTGGATCATGTAATTCTGCATTCTTACCCATAGAAATATAAAAAATGACGGTACTGAATTTCCCAATGCATTTATAGAACAACAAACTGTTACCAGTGTCCCACGTTAAGAGAAAGTTGTCTTCGAAATTTGCTTGTGCCCTTTAAAAGCAATAAAGCAATGATCTTTTGAGTTTTGTGGGCAGTGGTGACTCCAGTTTCGTTTAAGTTATATATTGATTCTGGACCAAAAGGTTCCCGTTCCATTAGATTGCGCAAGTTTTTGTAAAATTCTTTCACATTATGTCGATTGAACGCTGTCGCTCTGCCCAAGTTCGTGGCTTCAGCACTCCTCAATGACAGTTGGGGATGACGTGACTAAAGCCTTTTAGTCAGTCGTAGGAAGCACGCTCATTCTTCTTCCAGTTTTCGGGTAGTTTTTTATTGTTTTCTTGTTCAAACTGATACGCAAACTTCCTTGTTTGCTTAGGCGTAAGACCATAGTTAAAGGTTTGCAGAAGTGAGCAAGTATTCCATCAAAAGCGATTCATCGTGAGTGACAAAATTTGGTTGAAAGGTATACTTCTATCCTCCTGGTATTTTGAAACATACCTCTTCAATGTCATTTTGTCGACATTTTACTCTCAGGCTGTAGCCCTTTGTGCTTTATTTTTATTTTCGTTCACTACTTCAAGCACTGCTCTTTTTAAATCATCTGGGGAATACTTCGTCCGACCTTTGGATTTCCATTTAAACGGCATCTATAACAATGTACCCAATTAACCTTAATAATTGCCATAAATTATTATAAATTATAAAATAAAAAAATAGAACATACATTCATTTCATATAGGGACGTTTGATACTCGTAAACTGTATCAAACCTCCCAGGACGACAAATCTATGAAATATTTGAGGTTAAAGTATCATGACATTCGATTAAAGATTTTTCTACTAGCCTCTATGATCTAATAAAACTGAGCTTGAAGCATAATGTAATAAATTTTGTTAGTTGCTGATATTAAATAGATAAAGACTTACGTTTGTTAAACGAAAACATACATCGAATTGGTACAAAACACAGTTTAACCTCGAAAACGTTCAAACAACACGCGATCGTTACTGGACTGTTTCAATACTAACGGTCGGCACAGCATGTGGTTACCCTTTCTTTAAGGAATCTAGGCGTGAAATATTTAACATAGAGTAATTCTACCAAAGCGTTGACGATTTCCATATTTTGGACTTTTCTTCAAAGTATGCAAGAAGCACTTTTTCACTGGCCTCCTTGCCACTGACATTTTTCTGGTCACACCATTTCAAGAAACGGTCGTATGAAAACTCGTAGTGTCTTGACTTACTAGGGAATAATTCAAAAGCAGCTTTATTGGCAGCTTCTTCAATTTTCGACGGTAGAAATTCATTTTCTTGATCACTTTCCATCGACAGACGAAGAAACGAGAAAAATCATTCGTGATTTATTGACGTTAGTTGTCAATAAAGACAAATCAACAAATTCGGTTTTTGTTTACCTTGGCAACTTGTTTCATGAAGAGATTAGATGAAATTGGATTCAAAACTGATAATCTAATATGCGTTAATTTGGATTTTACTGACGTTTTTGGAAAAAATAGTAAACGATATACCTGCTAAAAGTATTTTATTTTGTTTGAAGGGATCTTCCCTTCTCACAAAATAAAATATCACTTTTAGCACTTATATCATAAATAACTATTATTTGTCATTAATCTACACTTGTTTACCTAGAAACTTATTTTTTATTGGTACGTATGTAAAATCAGATTGTAACATATACGATATCTATATCAGAAAAAAAATATTACCTTTCGATATCGGACCTTAGTGGAATTGAGCTTGTCGTCTTCTATAACTTTCTCCATTCTCTTGTATTTCTCTAGTTATCATGTAGGCTTTTGACTATCTTTTTCTAATATGTTAACTTGATTTTGAATACCCCCTCTTTGTCTAATTCTAGGTTGTACTTAGGTTCTTAGGTATATTGTCGTAAGCTTGATTTTTAAATTCTGGCACATATGTTTCTAATTACACTAGTTATAGGTTCCTATTTCTTCTTCCTTCCCTTTCTCATCAATTGCGATTAAGAAAAATGTTTTTGACAATCTCTTTTTCTAAAGGTATAACTATCATTTACCTTGTATATTCAGGATCGTGTTCGTTTTAAAGGCATATAAATATGTTAAAATTGATAATAATTTTTGGTAATGATACGATAATAGAGTCAATAAAAAATTATTTTAAATGTACGTAATTACAATCATGTTTTAAATTTAATTGATCAATTTTTCAGTCATTAAGAGATAACATTTTTACGTAAAAAAATAATGTAATACGGCATATTTAAAAATTATATCGCCTGTAGTGTTGTTTAATTATTGTTACATTAGTCTAATGTATAAAATTATTCGTTATGTGTTAATCGTCTCATAAATTATACAATCCACAAATTCACTTCCATTCAAAAGTTAATAGTGATACATGGTGAATAAGTTATAATTATTTTTTGTCTATGTTTTAATAAATCAATTAAATCACATTTCTTCGTAAATATATTATGTTCATATGGATACTTTGCGTTATAGTACTATACTCTATTTCTTAACGTGAGATAGAACCGCAAAACCTAGTGGTCTTTGCCGTATTCCATAGGCGTAGGTTAAATATAATGTTGACGTAATTGGATAATTTTTGAGAAACTAAGAAATGTGCAAATAGGTATAGAACATCATAGGTAGTTTTCCCAACTTTGTCTCAGTGTTTCGAAAATTTTAAATCTGTAATATCTTTTCGACAATTCTTGAAGAGTTTCTTCTTGAAATTGTCCAGTGTTTTTAATTTGCTGTTGAGATAAGGATTAGTAAAACTAAGCTTCCTAAAAATGAGAAATGTATTTTTCTCAATGTGTCCAGCGCTCTTCGCTACCATTCAGGAGTACAAATACAAAAATAGTTGAAATGTGTTTTAATGTAACTGCTAACAAACTGAAATTTCTTCAAAAATTACAAAAATGTTGTACTTCAAGTACTATAGCACCCGTTGTACTGGTTCTGGTAAGCTTAAAATCAATAGGGTTCATCTGTGAGATATCCCGTATAATATTCAATCATAAAATAGGTGACTTATTGCGCTCCGGAGGCTGTATCGTGCTAACAAACTGAAATTTCTCCAAAAATAACAAAAATGTCGTATTTCAAGTACTACAGCACCCGTGGTACTGGCTGTGATGCGCTGCAAATCAACAGGGTTCATCTGTGAGATATCCCATATAATATTCAATCATAAAATTGGTGACTAATGGCGCTCCGGAGGCTGTATCGTGCTAACAAACAGAAATTTCTCCAGAAATAACAAAAATGTCGTATTTCAAGTACTACAGCACCCGTGGTACTGGCTGTGATGCGCTGCAAATCAATAGGGTTCATCTGTGAGATATCCCGTATAATATTCAATCATAAAATTGGTGACTTATTGCACTCCGGAGGCTGTATCGTGCTAACAAACTGAAATTTCTCCAAAAATAACAAAAATGTCGTATTTCAAGTACTACAGCACCCGTGGTACTGGCTGTGATGCGCTGCAAATCAATAGGGTTCATCTGTGAGATGTCCTGAATAATATTCAATCATAAAATTGGTGACTTATTGCACTCCGGAGGCTGTATCGTGCTAACATAACATGTTACAAAAAGTGGTCGACGACGACTACATACACACAGGATTTTCCTCTAAAAACCCATTTTTCGTGTTTTTCTCACTGAAAAACGAAAAAATCACTCAAAAAAATCCAACTTTAGAACTTTTATTGGGTACACCAATTACTCTTCTCGCATATTAGATAGTGTTGGGCGTGAAATTAATAAAATATAGGCGGATCTATTTGAAAAAAATAAAATCATAAGTTTACTTTTTAACTCACCCGGTATGCAGATCATCGTCGATGATTTCTGTTACAATTAGTTTGGAAACTAGACAATATTCTTGCTCATCTTCGCTGCACTTTTCTCCCGTATCACTGTATAACTCCGCTCTGAAATATGGTCTATTTCATCTTCGTCGTCTGAACTGTTCACTATCATTGGAAGCTTGTTCAAACAGACTAGAAGTCGATTTTTTTTACTTTCATAAAACAGTTGAAAAGGATATGCAATTATCAATAAACAATGGCAGACAAAGAAAATAGTGTGTATAAATGTCGCGCAAATTCTATCAAAGCCGCCAGTAAACAATAAACTACCTGTAGTAATCAGGCTGTCACAATACTTTCATTCTCCAAATTATTGTTTCTATTATATGCAAATTAGGATGATCCTACTTTAGGACCGATTCGGGATGTGTAGGTCTTAAGATAAATGGAATACGGAATTTTAAAAAACTATCATTGCCCAATGGAACCTCCAAGTTGTTCCCTCCGTTTAATGGCTTCTGTCATATCCAGAGTAAAATATTCATTCCCCTCGTGTTTTTTTCCATTAAAAATGAAACAGTTTCTAAAAACAGTGTATACATAAGTAGGTTATTTAATTGATAAATATGGTTGAAAGTACCTCGAATTAAGGTTTTTTTTTCAGAAAATATTTTTTCTATATAAATATTAACCACCGTTTTCGATAAAAGTTGTTTTTGTACGATCGTTAATCAGTTATATCACAACAAAAATTTATCTGAAAATATTGTTCGTAATAAACAGATTAATATTTGAAAAATTAATAACTAAATTATTACATGTTGTATATTTGGAATAATTTCACTTGATCAGAAATCATGCAGTAAACAGTATTATATTTCGTATTGGTTAATGAAAACAAATATTCTCGATTATCAAAGATATCATGAAATGTTATATGTTCAAAGGATAGTAACTATATACTAAGGTAGGTGAGCAAATTATTGCCATGGTCTTAATATTGCCATCGCCCATGGAATCGTTAATTCAGCTATTCTTAATAAGATGACGCTCCTAGTCTGTCTTAGAGTAGGAACACAAACCATAATTACCGCATTGATGCATTTCAGTCGGCAGTACCGATCAGGCTTTGAAAGAGTGTGTTTTTAACGAGAGCGGTATAAAAAATATTTAAGTTTAAAATTCTTATACACGTTTGCTTTTCAAGATTAGTGGATGTTCTAATTATCAATAAGTACGTTGAAGTAAGTAATTGCTTGTAGCATATTTTGTTTTATTTCATCTAACGAACGAGACAAGAAAATTAATTTTTTTCATTCGGGTAGCAAGTGTCCTAATATTGCCACATAAATTGTTCTCAATATTGCCATGGCAATATGAGGAACCACTTCTTCTAAATAATTTGTTAATAGATGTATTAACTAGAATGGTATTGTTGCAGAATGCCGAAAAAAACCGAGCTAAGTGGTCTCAAGAAAATCTTAGAAGGGCATTACAATCTATTACAAATGGGACTAGCATTAGTGAGGCCTCAAAACAATATGAGATTTCTAGGACAACTCTTGGATTGCATTACCGACAAAATAATCCAATTAAACGTCTTGGGAGAAAATCAACTTTAAGTTTAGAACAAGAACTTCATTTGGTGGCAAGGATTCATAAATTAGCAGAAATTGGTGTACCAGTTACAATTAAAGTCGTTAGAAAAAGTGTATTTTCTTATGCAAAAACCATTAACATATCGACAAGATTTTCTGAAGAATCCCAAACAGCAGGTAGAAAATGGCTTAGACTATTTTTTAAAAGACATCCTGATGTAGTCAGACGTAAAGCGCAACAAATGAATCCAGCAAGGGCTCAAAAGAGGAATCCCGTTGTAAATGATTATTTCACAAAACTGAAAAATGTTATGATTAAACTGAAGTTATTTGATAAACCAGAAAACCTATATAATATGGATGAGAAGGGTTGCAGACTGACCATTCACAAACAACAAACTGTTTTAGCAAAAAAAGGAGTTAAACGTGTTCATTTAACAGCTCCAGAACATGGTGAAAATGTTACAATCGTAGGATGTGGAAATGCCTTGGGCCAAGCTATTCCACCTTTTATTTTATTTAAGGGCAAAAGACTCAAACCAGAATGGTCAGATAATTTGCCTCCTGGTTCAAAAGTAACAATGACTCCAAAAGGGAGTATGACTAATGCGTCTTTTATTATGTGGCTCGAGCATTTTGCAAAATACAAAAATCCAGGGAACAACACTCTATTAATATTGGATGGAGCCAAATCTCATTTAGATGTTTCTATTGTCGACGCAGCAGAGAAGTACGGTGTAACATTGTTTTGCCTACCCAGCAATACCACGCACGAGTTGCAACTGATGGACAAATACGTTTTTAAAAGTTTTGAGACCTTTTGGGATCAAGAAATATTAAACTTTTTGTTAACGAACCCTGGAAAAGCCATAACAAAAATGAGATTTGGCGATATTTTTAGAACAGTCTGGTTAAAATCCATGACACCAGCCAATATTACATCTCGATTTAGAGCTACCGGTATATTCCCTTTTAATCCAGATGTAATACCCGAATCTGCATTTGCACCTAGCCTGATCACTTACATAGAAGAAAACAAAGAAAATGGGAATAGTGTTAATGCACCATCTACATCAACAACTCAAAAATCTCCGAATAATGAAGATGAACTTAACAATAAGTTACCGACATCAGAACTTGGAAAGTCCCAATCTCCTAACATACAACCATCAACATCAGGAGTCACAGACTTTAAGTCCACTAAGAGTCAACGAAAGAAGAAATTACTTAAACTAAAAAATCAAAAACAGATTGAACATTTCTCCTCTGATGACTCTTTGGATTCAGAATGACGATTCATGTGAAGATGAGTTAGCTTCTGCAAGCAGTTATGAAGATTCCTTGAAAGAGTCGTTAATTGAAAAGCCACCCGTTACTGCATCTACTCCTAGTATTCCCCATTTTCTGGAAACTCCGAAAAACCAAAGTGAAGCTATCCAGAGTATTCCTAATACTCCAGAACTTCCCAACAACCAAAGTCAAACTACTTCCAGTCTTCCCGATATTCCGGAAGATCTTGAAAACCAACGTCAAGATAATTCCTTTAAAAATGTGGGATTGCTCATTACTCCTGAAGTAAAAACAATCGCTTCCAAACGCAAACCAGCCATCAATAGTTAAGCACAAGAAGTAACAAGAAATCTATTTCTTTCCTCTTCAGCACCTCCTTCCAAAAAAATGAAATTTAACGAGACAAAAGGAATTACACCTGTTTCATCAAAGGCACGTGGAACTTCCAAAAAATGTCCTCCTCCTAACGTAAAATCATCTTCCGAATCATGGTATTGTTTTTTATGCAAGGAAAATCGTATAGCAGATATGAGGTTGTGTGTTGTCTGCAAAGTTTATGTCCATGAAGAATGTGTGGGACTGTCCAAACAAGATAAAGAGTTATTTAAGCGTCCAAATTGTGCTTAGAGTAATATAAAACTTAAAACCCTCCGGGGGCCTCAATGCGATGGGTTTTGAGGTTTCATATTACTCTAATTAGTTAGTAGGTTTTTTTTGTTACTTATAAACCAAAAATAAAGTTAATATTTTTTAGCATTGATTTTTTTTTGTAAACTAGCTATTCCTTTTATTGCCAGGTGTATGGCAATATTTTGACCCCGTGTTCCAAATATTGCCAGTTGTGCACTTTTTTTAAAAAAAAATAGTAACTTTTTTTAGAATAATTTTTTTTATTATTATGTTTAATATATTTGAAGATAAATATATTGAGATTTATTCATCCCATTTACAGAGCCTTAGAGTTCAATCTGGATATATTACAAATTATCAAACCTTAAGGTGGCAATAATTGGCTCACCTACCTTATATACTATATACTATATACTATATACTATATACTATATACTATATACTATATACTATATACTATATACTATATACTATATACTATATACTATATACTATATACTATATACTATATACTATATACTATATACTATATACTATATACTATATACTATATACTATATACTATATACTATATGTCGTGTTAATCATTTCTTCATAGATATTTAAAATTATCTACTCACTTAATTTATTTATTCACTAAACTTATAATAATTATAAAAATATATCTAACATAGACAAAGTAAATCGAACAATACAAAACATAATATACATAAAAGTACAAATTTAAATTTAAAAATTGAAAAAAAAAGTTACTAACTTAAAGGTGGGACTTCATGCCCTCTTGCTCATAGAAGAGAACGTACGCTTCCCCACTGACTAAAGATTTCGATGATATTGATGACACCCTTGAATCATTATATTCGTGCCACTGTCCCGTGTGGATGTCGGCAGTAAGCCGTGTAGTGACCACTGTAAGTGGTTCCGCTGTGATTTGATATAGCGTAGAGGTTGTACCTACAGGGTGCCATATTATCAGCCCCGTAATGGCTTATATCAAGTCCTTCTATTGGAAAATCTATTGTAACATTTGGTTTTCCCCTAATTCTTTCAGTCGACGAAAAGCGCTTCAGGTGAATAACCAGGATTTTCGGAAATTTATGAATGGAGAATGATTTAGTTACGATTATAACGAATTCTTTTTATATAAAATTATCTAAAATATTAATACGGTATCCGCCAAAATAAACAGTACCGAAACAGAGAGTGCTGTGGAGTTGTTTATGTAATATGGATTTGTCATATTTGACTTAATTGTCATTAGTTGATATATTAATAGTACGCTGCAGATAAACAACGGAAGTTTTTTGGTAGAGCATTATTTTCGTTCATACGGAAAAGGTCGTAATGATGGTCCAAGCTTAGAACAGGTGTCAATAAAATACCAACAAAAATTTAATAAAGCAGCTCCTAGTAAAAGTGTGATGTTAGCTGTTGTTGAAAAATTTCGTCGCACTGGTAGTGTATTGTGTCAACGTAAAGGTTCTTCAGGTCGTCGAAAAACAGTATGCACTAACGAAAATGAAGGACGTGTTTTTAACCAAGTTGTGCAATCACCTCAAAGAAGTCTTGTAAGAACTGCATGTAAACTCAACATTAGTGAAACGTCTTTACGTCGCATGTTCAAGTCAATTGGTGGTTATCTATACCGTATTCAAGTTGGACAACGACTAAATGCTGCGGACAAACGTGCAAGAGAAATTTACTGTGGTCGCATGTTGAGTTTGATTTACGAAGATCCCGAATTTTTGAAAAACATATGGTTTTCAGACGAGAGTCGCGTTCATCTTAGCGGCTATATTAATCGACAAACAACCAGATTCCTTGGATTTGAACGTCCTGATGTCATTGTAGAGAAACCACTCCACAGTCTTCGAATTACCGTTTGGTGCGCGGTATCTGGTCATGGAATGATTGGTCCTTATTTCGTTGAAGATGATAATCAGAATCCACTTACTGTCAACCAAGAGCGTTATAGAGAGAAAATTATTATACCTTTTGTGAGAGATCTAAATAACTTTTGCCGTGCACGAAATCTACAGTTTCGCACACAATGGTTCCAACAAGATGGTGCAACGACCCATACAGCTGTGCGCACCTTAGACTTACTCCGTCAGCATTTCGATAATAGAATAATTTCTAGGGGAACAGACTTCGAATATCCTTCTCATTCACCTGATCTGACGCCACCTGACGCATACATTTGGGGCATAATGAAGGACAAAATATTTCACTCGGAAAATCCGCCGGCGAATATTGCTGAACTTCGGGAAAGAATACAAAATATTTTTCGGCAGTTACATCAACCACTTTTTATAAATATGTTTATTGACTTACGAAATAGATATGAAGCTTGTTTGCGTCGAAATGGTGAACATTTTGAACACTTACATTACAGAAATTAAAAATTAATTTTTATTTTTATTTTCGGTACTGTTTATTTTGGCGGATACTGTATTAATTACCTAAAATAAAATTTAGAACCTAAGGATAAAAAACATAAAATTTAGTATCCGTTAAACCAAATTAGACCCAATTAAACCAAAAATCAAATAATTTATTCTTTCGTAATTTATAGTATAAAACAAGAGAATTTCTGAAAATGCACTTCAATATAGTTGTTACTAACAGTGATCTGATAAAGGTAACCCAATGTTGTTATGTTTAAAGAAAACTATATTGAATTATCTTCAAAAAAATTCTAAATAGTATTTCTTCACACATCATATTGAACCAAGATTCTACAATAATAGTTCAAAATAAATGTAATACTATAATAAAATAACTTATTAATACCAAACAAATAGATAAAATTACGAAAGAAACAGTAACTTGTTATAATGGCATATCTGCTAAATTCTGTGGCCTTCCCAAAATTCATAAACCAATATTAACATGACTTATAGTATAATAACTTTAAATTGAGTCGGATATAATAGAAGACGAATATTTCAATATCTTCTTCTCCGCTCCCCATAACCTTTCAGGTGTCGGAGTGTGATTCCGGTTTCTCATTTATCCATTTTTTCCACTCTCTCCTATTGCCTGCTATTTCTTTCATGTCCCATATGGATTTTCCTTTTTTCCTTTCATATTTTTCAACTGCATATTTTAATAGCTATTTAACCTATTCTTTTGTTTTTAACAATTTTAGCAAAAATTAAAAAGAAAATGTTTATAATAAAATTTCTATCAAAATGACACATGATTGAAAATACTTTTAAAAAGTTCAAATATGAGTATATTTACCAATTTATTGAAACAATTACATCAATCTCCATTTACTAATCCTTGAAAATGCAAATAAAACTTTCCGAAAGCTGGGAAAAACTTTAAGAAGAGTTTTCTTTAATAAAATTGCCGTTACCCCAATATTTCTGGTTTTATACCTAATTAGTCGGCAAAGACTATCTTCTATACAGGGTGATTGATTAGTGTGATAAAATCTTCTGTCTTCCGACATATCAACTTGAAAATTTGGGGGATTATAGCCATTAGTCTTCACATTCTAAAATTATTAAAAATATTACAGGATGTTCCAGAATGCTGTGCCATATCAAAGTTACATTTTTTTAAATGTAACAATCTATATTTAACTCCATATTTGGAATCTGCTTGACATCTCCATTACAACAATATAAGATTTGACGGGGTATTTAAAAAGTTATAGCCATTTTTCCATAAAAATAGTAACAATTTCAATATCATGTACAATGTAAAAGAAATTCAAGAATGAAGTCCTTTTGTTGCCAAAGCATTTGAGTGGTAGTAACAATTCTGGAAATTTTTTTATTTCGTTAATATTCACTGAATCTGATACAGGGCGAATCAAAATATGTTATATTTTCTGTGAGCTTCGAAAAGAGCTACCAAGGTATTTCTTTTTTTTATCAAGCCTAAAATTATTAGTTCTTGAGATATTTTGATTTTTATATGCAAAACATTGATTATGTATCTATTTAATCGTATTGGATGAGTATTTTGCAGTAACCTGGTGTTTTGTATGGATTTACCATATTTATTTCAGCACATACTATGGTTGAGGAGATTCTTCTAATAGAAAGCGTCAATTGAATTACAGAATTTATATTTTCAACTTCGACATATATATGTGAAGGGTGGAAATGGTGTGAATCATTTAGTGTTATGCGAAACCGTTAGTGACACAACAGGTCTATTGGTCTTTTAAATTTCTTTGTTGCTTTCTAGATAGTGTGATCTTCAAGAGATAAATTAATGAATTGATTGAACCTATAATAGCGCATTGATTAATTTATGTATGGTTTTGTTTCGAGAATGTCTAGTTATTCTTCACTCACGCCTAGCACTTAATGGAATATTGTCTGTCCCGAGACCTATAAGGGGATGTAATCAAAGAAACAAATAAGTATATCTTGAAAGTTCTCTATTATTAAACTATTTTCTTAAGTATTATTTTTTAGTCTTTAATCTAACAGCATCTTTGTTACTTATGCCTAGCACATAGCTTCTCGCTTAGCAGTTGCTTTGTACGTAATGTATGTTCCACAATAGGACATTTTATACTGTTCTTGGTATACATTAAGGTTTTTTGGTTTTTTTTGAGAAGATAAGTATGCGTAAATTTGCGAGTTGTGATTGGATGTTTACACTTTTGATTTAAATTCGCGAATTTTATCTTATCTTATCGCTACCAGCTTTAAAACTTGTTTTCGAATAAGCATTTTTAGGTTACTCATCACGCACTTTGATAACAGTAAATCGACTGATTTGTTATCGTTATGGCTTTTTTGAAGCTGTAACACAATTGATTGTACTATTGGTTTCTTGGTATAAAGGTTTCAAGGATTAAATACTTCTTACGAAATCAGTTAAAATTAGGGTTTTGGGATTAGGAAAGGAAATAATTAATTTGAGAGCATGGAAGGTAGCGTAAAGATGCTTGTGAGAATGGAAAACTTTATGCTGTAAGTTTGATTTGATGTCACTATTAACACCAGTATTGAAGAACCCGAAAAATAAGAATATTCGCAAAAATTCAATTTATAGATATTTCTTATCTGTACTCATTTGTTCATTGGCTACTTATTTCTCATGGTATGATGTTCTAGTCAATCGCACCATGTTTTATACATACCGGCTAAAATATAGGTTACCCGCAATTCTAAATTTACTTCTGGATGAAAACTTCCCAATAATACGATTTTCAAATTTAATATTGTATATTCTTAAACTCAGGGCCTCCGCTACCAATGTGCAAAATGTGCGATGCACACGGGCGCCACCTTTTAGGGGGACCAAAGCCCAGGGTCCAAAAAAAATTGCAAAAAAAAACAAAAATTAATTTTAAAATAAAAGCAGACAAATTAAATAGGAATATACACGAAATTTTATTAGTATATCAGTTACTGCCGATTCATATGTTGCGAGAATATGCCAGGCGGTAGTTTCTTAATTTTTCCTGTTCAGACATGAATAATGTCCGGAGCGATATAGAAGCGATGCATCGCCAGAGGCGTTTTTTAAACCGGTTAGTTCACTGGGCCGTGCAACAAGTTCATGAAAGCAAGTAATCCTATTAATTTTTAGATTTAAAGTTATTTTTATTTTGTCAAGTGTTGTGTTGTATAATATTTTGCTTACTACTTTTTTTTCTAAAGATTAAGTGCTGAATACCTGCTGACTGCAATTTCAACGGTTTGATTTTTTATAAAATGGTAAGTGCTCCCTACTTTATACTATCAACATTGACCCTTTATTTTATAGGTTATAATTAATTTTTTTCACCCAAATATCTTTTTTTAATTGAAATGTCATGTACGACTTTGAAAAAGTAGTTGGTCTTTTATTCATAACTCGCTTAGTTTTTATGCTATCGATCTTTTTAAAAAACCATTTTGTAGGGCTTTTAAGTGCTATAAGATAAAATTAGTTTAATATTTTTTCTGCCTTTATTTTTGAAAGGTTTTAAACTGAAAAGGCTCGAACAAATTGCTTTTTACTCAAATATGCAAACTTGGTGCTTATTATTGTGCTTACTTTAGAAGTTAATTCCTAATTTCCATGAGTACTAATTATTTATTTGTTTTTTCAGAATAAAAGGAAGGTACCTTCAGGTGCGAAGTTTCGCGAGCAAAAGAAACTGAAACTACAAGAAAGGGAAAAAATGGCTGGATCTTTGAAGCGCTTCTTGCACAACAATCAAGTTTCCACGGAGCGACCGAATCTCAAAATTCTAAATCCGTAATATCAGTAACCGTGAGTGGACCATCTGAAATTTCAACAGAGGCGACCACGGTAACATCAGGTCCTGCAACAAGTGGCGGCGGTTGTAGCAGCAAAGCAGCTTCTACTGATGCATAGCCCGATGAAGCGATGACACCATCCAGCACTTGAACAATCCACTTCAGGTAATTCAGCTTGTGTAAGAAGTGCTGCTGCAAGTGACACTTTCGATGAAGGCTTTAATGAGGCTAGTGTCGATATAATTCCGTCCGACCCTGGTTTATGGCCCGAAATAATCACCAATGAGATAGCTAGAATATTGGTTAAACGTGGTTCGCCCTTGATAGACATCATTTTTAGCTTTCCTAGTAATAAAGCAAATGGAGAAAAAGTCGAAAGGACTTGGCATACATACTCTATTTCTAGAGATTCTGTATTTTGTTGTAAGTTGTTTTGTAAAACTCCTAACACTTTTTGTGATACAAATGGAGTATCTGGTTGACAACACTTGTCTTTGCTAATGAAAAGACACGAAACGTCAATTTTACATAACAATTATATGAACACTTGGGTGAATTTAAAAAAAAAGTTAGAGACATCTACGACTGTTAATGCTCATCACCTGCGGATTTTAGAAACAGAAAAAAAAATATTGGCGCGACGTGTTAGAAAGAATTATTGCGATTGTTAAGTATTTATCTACACAATGCTTAACATTTCAAAGTTCTTCTAAATTACTTTTCGAACATGATAATGGAAATTTTCTAAAAGCTGTTGAGATGATTGTCTCTTTTGATTCAGTGATGAGACAGCACGTTAGCCGAGTGTGTAACTCCCAAAAAAAATCTATTAAAATTACTCATTATTTAGGCGTGCAAATACAGAATGAAATAAGTGAATTATTGTCGTCGAAAGTAAGAAATAATATTTTAGAAATTGTTCGCTGTTCAAAATATTTTTCAATATTACACCAGTCATACTGAGCAAATTAGTCTCGTTCTGGGGTATTTTTTTTGTTTGTTTATGACCAGGGGACGAATCCATTAGCCGAATATGTTTTAGTTGAATTATAATTTTTTTTATATGTTTTTTTTACAGAAGAGTAAGTAGGAATCCCAACCAATTTTTTTATCTATGATCTATTGTACAATATAATACATACAGTGTAACAATTTAAAAACTTACAATGGGCTATATCTCACGAACGAAAGATGATATCAAAAAATGTTCAAAACCTTTTCTAGGATAGGAAGGGGGAACTAAAATGACATAAAAAAGAACTCGCCCCCATCAACCCCCTAGGCCCCCCTACCCCAACTGAAAAAGTTTAAATGGCAGACCCCTACTTGTGATACTTCATTGAAAAGCCTACAAAAATGCTATCCAACGGTATGACTAATAATGGTACAAGGTGAATAAATATTACAAAACCTTGCCTTAAAAGGAAAATTTAATGAAGTTTTTGTTGAACTACAAATTTGTTAAAAATGTCAATGAAGTAAATGTTCAAAGTGGGTTCCGTTGTTTTGTAAACAATAGTACTGCCTATTTTCAAATTCTGCACGAACTTTGACAAATTTTGTTCTAGTAATAGCGCGACATGCTTGAGTAATTTTTTCCCGCAAGTCCCCAAGTGACGCAGGTTGAGTTTTATACACAACTGACCTGAGGTAACCCCATAAAAAAATCAGGTGGCGCTAAGTCTGGTGACCTCGGTGGCCACTCAATAGAACCTCTCCTTCCAATCCATTTGTTCGGATAATTAGTATCCAACCAGTGCCTAACTGCAGCTGCATAGTGAGGAGGTGCTCCATCTTGTTGGTAGTGCAGGAAATGTTCTTCTAGAGCTAGATTGCCTTGGTCATTCCGTTGATTCTGTAATTTATGCACAATTAAAGGTTGGATGGTGTTTTCCAGCATATCCAGATAAATGTCGCCACTTAAATTGCCTGGTATAAACAAGGGGCCAATTAAAGTATCCCCTAATATCCCTGCCCAGACATTAATTTTTTCAGGTTATTGAGTGTGACCTTCTCTAAATTGATGCGGGTTCGTATCACTCCAGTACCGACAGCTTTGTTGATTCACATTGCCATTCATCATAAAAGTATATTCATCACTGAAACAAATATTTTTCAATAGTCTAGGTTCAACGCGAATTCTTTCAGTCATTAGTTCACAAAACTCAATTCGTCGGTCTGGGTCATCATCGCATAGTTCTTGAAGAACTGCGTTTTGTACGGGTGAAACTTATGTAATTTCAATACCTTCCTGACCGACTCACGTGATAGTCCTGTCATTGTAGATACCTGACGTGTTGATGCAGTAGGCTCTATTGCAAATTGCCCAAGGACCTCAACTTGGCTTGCTTCTTTCAGTAATCTTGGGGCATCCCTTTTTTTATTTTGCACTGATCCCGTTTCTCTAAATTTTCAACTAAATCGCGGATGTACACGTGACTTACATGTTTGTCCGGATGCCTCACATTAAATATTTGAGCTGTTCGTAAATAACACTGGTTCTGGGAGCCAAATATGAAAATGATCTCCACACGTTCAGGTATACTGTAAACCATCGTGACAACTACAGCGAATGACAGTACTGATCGCACACAATGATGACACTAATGACATTTAAATGTCTCAAATAAACAGAAAATTATTGACTGCGACAGAAACCAAAAAACAGATATTTACAACTTTCAAAGACGGCAAATTAAAGTCTTTATTCAACAACAAAAAGTCCCCTCGGACACTTATCATTGTAAATACGGCCGTTAAAGATAGTAGGGTTCCTACGTTTGTTTTTAAAATTGTTAGATAATATTTTGGTAATTATTGATACACCCTGTACCATTATTATTCAACCGTTGCATAGCATTTTTGGTAGGCTTTTCAATGATGTATCACAAGTAGGAGTCTGCCATTTAAACTTTTTCAGTTGGGGTAGGTGGGGCCTAGGGGGTTGATGGGGGCGAGTTCTTTTGTATGTCATTTTAGTCCCCCCTTCCTATCCTAGAAACGGTTTTGAGCATTTTTTGATATCATCTTTCGTTCGTGAGATATAGCCCATTGTAAGTTTTTAAATTGTCACACTGTATATAATTCTTTTTTTTTATTTTTATATTTTCTTTTCCAGTTTTTTTTTTCATTTATATACTTTGTCTTTTACAGTTTTTTTTATTTTTTTAAGGATTAGATAAGGACACATGCCACGCTTAGGGGCCTATCAAAGCGTTTTTAATACATTACTGAAAGGGCCTCGGATAGAAAGGGTTACAGTTGTGGTAAAACATAGGATTACTTACAATGATATGTTACAATTAAAAACGTGTTTATACCATAAATTATACATAAATATATCCGATAGTTGTACTAATTGCTGTAAGTTAAATGGTCTTACCAATTTAATTCTTGAAGAGTTAATATAATTATACAAAACATCTAAGAATTTTGAATTTGTATCCTCATTTAGGTTACAGTTCCATATTATGTATTCCAGAGATCCTTCTTCTCCACATTCACACAGATAACTATCTAACAGTTTCATTTTTTGTTTATAAACAGGTGTTAAACAATGATTAAATCGAATTCTGCAAATTGTTGATAAATCTTTTTTATGGAAATTTGTTCTCTTGAACCAAGGTTCGTGTTGTATCGTTGGTTGAATAGTTTTATAGTATAGACCTTTCTGGGATGCTCTGAGGTATGTTGTCCATAACACCACTTCAAAAAAGGTTGAAGTTAAGGAAAGTTTAATTGCGTTTAATCCAATACTGGACTCTACAGGGGAAGGGATATATACATTTGTGACGGAAATTTTGAAAAAACTAAATTTAGATATAAAAAATATTAGGGGACAAGGTTATGATAATGGGGCAAACATGAAGGGAAAGCATTTTGGGCTTCAAAAACGCATTCTTGATGGGAATCCGAGATCCCTATTTGAACTTAACAGTAGATGACGCTTCTAAGGTGTCAGATGCTACAATAAATTTTATTTCGTCATCCACAAAAAAGTGGGATGTTATGAGAAAAAATGTCCCCGGGTTAAGTTTAAAGCCTCTAAGTGCGACAAGATGGTCCAGCAGAATGGATGTAATAAAGCCCCTTAAACTTTATTTAATTAAGTTTTGCGTAAGTCTTCTAGAAGTAGCTGAAGATAATTCCTTTCACATTGATGCAAGACATAAAGCGAGTTCCCTCTTAACGTCTGTACAAAATATTCAATTTATTTGTAGAATTATTATTTGGCATGACGTTTTACTTCATATAAACATTGTCAGCAAACAAATGCAAAGTGCTACAATTAATATTAAAGTATGCCAAACCTACCTAATCATTTAGTTGATCACTTCCAGCAATATAGATCTGACCAATAATTTCAATGAATTCTTGTACAAGCGAAAGAAGTAGCATTCTCGAAATTGAAGAAGACTTACGGTCAGGAGGAAATTTAAACCAAAACTGTTTGATTATGAACACCGAGATGAGACCCCCCATGATCCAAAAATTGCCTTTAAAATTAGTTTTTTAAAAAAAATAATAGATCAAACTTTAAGCTCTCTAAAAAACAGATTTGACTTATTAAATGAGTATGATAATAATTTCGGATTTTTCAGCGACAATTTCAAATTAAGTGACAGCGATCTTTTAAAACGTTGCTCTGTTCTTGAAGAACAACTGGTAGATCAGGATAATAAGGATATAGAAAGTTGTTTTCATTGTCTGATGATACTGACCCCTTAAATATTTTACTATATATATTTGAAAACAATTTAATTTCCACCAAACGTAAGCATTTCATTAAGAATTCTTCTGACATTGCCTGTATCTGTAGCTTCTGGCGAGCGATCTTTTTCAAAGTTAAAAATCATTAAAAATAGAAATTTTTGATGGTATGTTTTAGCGATGTAGTTAATGAATTTGCAACAGCAAAGTCTCGGAAAACATCGCTACTGCAATAGTTATTTTTTCTATTGTACCTAGCCACCATTTTTGATTTTAAAACAAAGTTACCTAGGTATTTGTTATCAGAAGTATCTGCATATTTTTTTAAATATCTAAGTATAAGTAGTACTTATATACAGAGTGGAAAGTCTAACTGTAACAAATTCTGTAACTTGATAAATAAAGGTTTATCGTAAAATTCCTGAAACACGCCAATTTTTATTTTCAAGGGGGCATATTACAAAGATATTTGCTTATCTTTTTAATTATCTGGGGGGGTTCCAAACAACCCCAACTTTTTTTTTAAATGGAAGGGTAGGTTGATTAATTTTTTATTTGAAAGATTTTTCAATTGTAAATACAATTCCACTTTTTTAGTTACTTTTTATAAGCAATGTGTCGGAAAAAAATGAAATAAGGAAATATTTACTCAAATTAGTTTAATGTATAGGTACATTTTTCTTACTTGATAAGCCCAATAAAAAACCTGATCGATAGTTTTTTGATCAATTTGAACTGAATATGATTGATTTGTTAGTACTTGTTTGCATTTAAACGTGCAAATAACAAATGAAAAATAAGAAAATGGCCTATTTAACCGAGACGCATCGTATCGAAATTTTAATGATGATCGGATATGGGAACAGAAGTCGAACATATGCAGAAGTCACTCGTTTGTTTACTGAAGTTCATCCAGAATTACCTTCAATTAATAGAAGTACGATTAGAAAAATTCAAACTCGATATCGGGAGTTGGGCCACGTAAGGGATGCTCCTCGACAAAAGGTTTTAAAACTTTACGAAGAAGCCCAGTTGAACATATTGTTGGAAGTTGAAGAAAATCCTGTTATTCCAGCTAGGCAAATAGCTCATGGTGTCAGTTACACAAGCGTTTTAAAAATTCTTAAAGAAGCCAAAAAAGCACCCATATAAGATGCGAAACCTGCAGGAGCTTAACGAAGATGATCCTGATCGTAGACTCGAATTTTGCGAACGAAAACAAACGTCTGGGCTGAAATTATTGGGGATCGCATAGTAGGCCTTTTTTTTCAATGGAAACGTAACCAGAGAAATATACCTTAATATGCTCCAAGAAGAACTGATTCCTACTTTAGTAAATTTATTCCCCAATAATGTGAATCCCAACTTATTTGGATGAAGAAAAGGTAAGTATTTCGTGCAGAATTTTAATTTATAAAATTATAGCAAAGCGCTTTCGACAAATAATGTCATCATCAGTGCGTACCTGTAAGTAAGTAACATTGAATTGAATTTCAGAAATTATGATAATGATAACGTTGAAAATTGAAAAAATTACTTACTCGTCAGGTGTACAAGAACCAAACCATAAAAATACGATGTATCCGGAGGACCATGTAAATATTTAAAAAAGGGGGACATCATAAGAACAACAACTGTGTTATGAAAAATGATAATAGACAAATTAGTCAAATTGATCTTACTATTTTAAACGTCTATGAAGGGGAATGTACGCTCTGTTTAAATTAACTTGAGTGTTGAGACAAAAATCATTATTCAGTAATTCCCTGTTAATATGTAAATCTTCAAGAAAATCTAATATATTGTAATTTTTATAAGTCACCTCATGTAAAATTCTTGAATTCCTATTTGGACTAAAATTGTGGTTGTTAAATCTTAAATGTTGACCAAAAGCTGAAATTTTGTTGGGATTTAAATGCTCGGTTATACGGACCCTCAAAGGTCTGCAAGTTCTTCCAATGTAGGCCGCATCACAATCATCACAATTCAACCTGTATATGCCACCCTTTGAAAGTCTTTCAATTCTATCTTTTGTGTTGACCAAGTATCTGTTGAGGCTGTAGTTGGTTTTAAAAGAAATTTTAATGTTATCTATGTTGCTTTTAATGCAACCAGCAATTTTATTAGAAATGTTATCATTTAAAAAAGGAAGTGAAACAAATTGTGCTATTGAATCTACTTTGGGGTATGCTGCATTAAGCTCTTTTTTGTTTTTAATTTTTTGGATCAAACTATTAATAGTATTGGGGTTATAATTATTATTTGAAGCTATTTGTTTAATGATATTCAATTAATTCTGATAATCAACTGCAGAAAGGGGCACATTCAAAAGTCTATGAATGTAACAGTTGAAGGCTGCCATTTTGTATTGATGAGGATGATTAGATATGCTAGGTATGACGTGATCGGTTTTTGTGGGTTTTCTAATTATGCTAAACTTTAAAAGATTGCTAGTTTTATGGATTGTAAAGTCTAAGAAATTTAATTCATTATTTGATTCTAATTCAAGTGTGAATTTGATACTTGGGTGGACTTGGTTTATTTTTGTTAGAAGATTGTTGACAATGCCAATGTCACCATCCACAAATACCAAACAATCATCAACATATCTAAACCAATGTAAAATTTCTGGATTATTTGCAGTGATAATGAATTTGTTTTCTAAATTATTCATAAAAATATCTGCTAAAAGAGGTGATAAACAAGTACCCATGGCAAGTCCATCTGGTTGTTTATATAACTTATCATTAAAAACAAAAAAGTCCTGTGACTCTATCATGAAAAGTGGAATCTGAAAATTTCTTAATATTTCTTTGTTTATTTTTCAGGGACTCAAATTTTCTTTGGGCTCTCAAGTTTCTGAGAGAAACCTCTTGGAGTTTGCAGTGGAGGTTGATGTTGTTATTGAACAGCTCTCTAGAGATTATAATATTAATAAGATCATTCGTAATGATATTCATAACTTTTTATATAAAATTAAACGTAGTAAACAACACTTCCAGATTCATCCTCACAAACATTTTCATTTTATTCTAAAGAAAATTAAAATCAAGATCAAAGACCATAACCTCATATTTTAAAAAGCAGACAAGGGTAATTGTTTAGTCATTTTAAACAAGTCAGATTACATTGATAAAGCGAAGAATTTTCTTTCTGAACATAATTTCAAACTTTTATCATCAAATCCATTCAATAATTTTATTAGGAAATTGAAAACTCAGTTGAATATCCATAAAGATTTTTTCATCGAACATTCAGCCCCTTATTCTCTCATTAGCAGCAACCCAGTCATTCCTCGCTTGTATGGACTTCCTAAGGTCCTCAAGATCGACATACCAATAAGACCAGTAGTTAGCTTCACTAACACTCCGGTTTCAATTTTAGCTTCATTTATTTACAGGCTTATAAAAGACCTAACACACTTCACTCCAAAATATGCAGTAAGTAACTCTTTAGATTTGATTAACAAATTAAATAATTTAAATTTACCTCAAGAAAGCTTGATGATTTCCTTTGATGTAAGTAATCTTTTCACTTCAGTTCCGAATACAGAAACCTTACCACTTGTAAGTGAGGCCTTAAACCTTGCCCAAGTTTATGCCAATTCCATAAATCACATTTTGACCTTGTTGAACTTTTGCCTTTCACAGGACTTTTTTGTTTTTAATAATAAGTTATATAAACAACCAGATGGACTTGCCATGGGTAGTTGTTTATCACCTCTTTTAGCAGATATTTTTATGAATAATTTAGAAAACAAATTCATTATCATTGCAAATAATCCAGAAATTTTACATTGGTTTAGATATGTTGATGATTGTTTGGTATTTGTGGATGGTGACATTGGCATTGTCAACAATCTTCTAACAAAAATAAACCAAGTCCACCCAAGTATCAAATTCACACTTGAATTAGAATCAAATAATAAATTAAATTTCTTAGACTTTACAATCCATAAAACTAGCAATCTTTTAAAGTTTAGCATAATTAGAAAACCCACAAAAACCGATCACGTCATACCTAGCATATCTAATCATCCTCATCAATACAAAATGGCAGCCTTCAACTGTTACATTCATAGACTTTTGAATGTGCCCCTTTCTGCAGTTGATTATCAGAATGAATTGAATATCATTAAACAAATAGCTTCAAATAATAATTATAACCCCAATATTATTAATAGTTTGATCCAAAAAATTAGAAAAAAAAAGAGCTTAATGCAGCATACCCCAAAGTAGATTCAATAGCACAATTTGTTTCACTTCCTTTTTTAAATGACAACATTTCTAATAAAATTGATGGTTGCATTAAAAGCAACATAGATAACATTAAAATTTCTTTTAAAACCAACTACAGCCTCAACAGATACTTGGTCAACACAAAAGATAGAATTGAAAGACTTTCAAAGGGTGGCATATACAGGTTGAATTGTGATGATTGTGATGCGGCCTACATTGGAAGAACTTGCAGACCTTTGAGGGTCCGTATAACCGAGCATTTAAATCCCAACAAAATTTCAGCTTTTGGTCAACATTTAAGATTTAACAACCACAATTTTAGTCCAAATAGGAATTCAAGAATTTTACATGAGGTGACTTATAAAAATTACAATATATTAGATTTTCTTGAAGATTTACATATTAACAGGGAATTACTGAATAATGATTTTTGTCTCAACACTCAAGTTAATTTAAACAGAGCGTACATTCCCCTTCATAGACGTTTAAAATAGTAAGATCAATTTGACTAATTTGTCTATTATCATTTTTCATAACACAGATCATTATTTTTATATGTCATGTTCTATGCCAAACTTCATTGTCAGCTTTTGACACAATGTCAATTTTCATTTGTTTATTTAGTTATATAGTGGACTAAGTTTCAGCAGACATGTGTCTCGCTTTTTGAAACTTTTATCCAGGTTAATCCTGGTATAAGTATATTTTTAAAATGTTGTTCTTATGATGTCCCACTTTTTTTAAATATTTACATGGTCCTCTGGACACATCTTATTTTTATGGTTTGGTTCTTGTACACCTGATGAGTAAGTATTTTTTTCAATTTTTTCAATTTTTTCAATTTTCAACGTTCTTATTATCATAATTTCTGAAATTCAATTCAATGTTACTTACTTACAGGTACGCACTGATGATGACATTATTTGTCGAAAACGCTTTGCTATAATTTTATAAATTAAAATTCTGCACGAAATACTTACCTTTTCTTCATCCAATTACATTGGAACGTGCACACAGCTTGACAATTTTCACCCAACTAATTTGACCAACGGATGTGGTTTCAACAAGATGGGGCACCACCACATTTTGCTCAAAATGTACGGACCTATCTTAACGAAGTGTTTCCAAATAGGTGGATTGGAAGAAGGGGCCCAATTGAGTGGCCAGCAAGATCACCCGATCTCACTCCATTAGATTTTTTTATGGGGATATCTAAAGAGTAAAGTTTATGCCACTAAACCTAACGACATCGCCGAGCTTCAACAAAGAATCAGGGACGAAATTAGGCAAGTAACGCCGGAAGTGTTACAAAATGTTCGGAATGCTATTTATAATCGATTAGGATATTGTCAGCAACAAGGAGGAGCACTTTGAACATTTATTGAATTAAAGTAATTTGAGTAAATATTTCCTTATTTCATTTTTTTCCGACACATTGCTCATAAAAAGTAACAAAAAAAGTGGAATTGTATTTACAATTGAAAAATCTTTCAAATAAAAAATTCATCAACCTACCCTTCCATTTAAAAGAAAGTTGGGGTTGTCTGCAACCCCCCCCCCCCCAGATAATTAAAAAGATAAACTAATCTCTTTGTAATATGTCCCATTGAGAATAAAAATTGACGTGTTTCAGGAATTTTGCGATAAACCTTTATTTATCAAGTTACAGAATTTGTTCCACTTAGACTTTCCACTCTGTACATATATGTAGACATTAGGCAATTTTGATATTTTAGTCTACAAATAAATATGATTTCTAAAGCTCAGTTTTTTGCTTTATTTCAAGCACCTATTTACCTACAAAATGCCTTAAGGGGCGCCAAAATTCTTTTTTGCACAGAGGCGCCAGTAGCCCTTAGGGGCCCTGCTTAAACTATTTACTACCGCTAATCACCTTGGGGAGAAGCGGATTAGTTTGAATAAAAAGAATACTTCAAATTGTATTTTTGTTTATTTGAAAATTTTCCAATGATTACATCTTTATTATCTTCCTTAATTTTTGTGGTAAATATAATTAATGTCTTATTTATATAAAAATTGTTTAATGTCGATAATATGTTGTCTATTTTTTAGAGCAAAGATAGACTAATCACCTTATTTGTTTTTGGAATTAAGGAATAATTTTGAAATTTGAGATTTGATTTTAATAGTGTATTGTATTTCCAAAGATTTCACTTTGACTTTGTTTTTGTAGATAAAATCTATATCTTTAATGCTACTTCCTGTTGTATAAGGAACATGGTATTCTCTTAGGCTGACAATCTGTTTTAAACATAGCATTCTATATATTAGCTCATCTGATAACTCGCAAATTGTATTTGGAATCGATTTTTGATGATATTGTGAATCGAAAAATTAACGAAAACTTTGATACTTTTATATGTAGTCGAAATTCTAAGTTAATATCCATTAAAGATTGTTTATTCCACGTTGTTGAAGATCGAGTGAAATTAGTAACACATAATTTTTGGTCATGTTTAAGCACTCACGGTATTATTTATACCCGAAATCCCTTATATGAATGAAAAGAAATACGTCAAGATATAATGACAGCCGGCAAAAAGACAGTTCGATTTGGTCAATTTAAAAAAATGTGGCAGGCATACTGGTAAGAAAATTTACTATTATGCAGAGCTGGACTTAAAATATGAAAAAAGTTTGTGTCACAAATAAACGAAAATATGTAGCAATTTGTGATATTTGTAAAAGGAAATTGTATTGATTACTATAGTGATATACAAATTGATACAATATATTGAACGAACTCCAAAACCACGAAATTATGTGGAGCTATAAGTAGGTATCAAAGAAATTGGTTTCATAAAAATGCAAAACATGAAAAAGAAAAATCATCAACTAGAGACCACCACTGGATATTCAGCCTCAAATCAACAGTGATAATAACAGACACATTGAAGAACAAGAAGGAAAAAATTAGTGTATGAACTCGAGTAATAAATCAAAGAGGAAAAGGCAAGAAAGAACAGAAGTAGTGGCGTATAATAGATTAGAAATCTACATAGGACTACTAGGGAGTGATATTCCAATTTGGGCAGAAAAATTAACATAGTGATACCGAATAGGAGAGGAACAGTGAAAACATGAAATTTGGATAACAAATTAAAATATACATAGCAGAATAAACGCTGAAATAACATCCACGGAAACAAAAATACCCCAAAAATGCTTGGATTGGTATGGGCACTTTAGAGAAGTAGTTCACAAAGCATTAGTATATACCTAATAGGAAGGTTAGTATACAGAAAAAGGTATGAGGAAAGAAGAAAACATGGCGAAAATAAGTAGGAGAACAATGAAGGGGATGGGAAGAATCATAAATCAAACGAGCTGACAACAGACCGAAAAGCATGTAAAATTGGATATTAGAAGAATGAGAATACGCACTAAAAGGCACAAACAATTATTTGGGAAGAAGAGCATGAAATATAGAAATGAGTACAACAAAGTAGTCATTATAATTTGGCAAAATTAATACAAGCAGACAGTTTTGAACATATTACAAAATTATTAATTTTTCCCACCCCCTGAAAAGATAAACAATAAAATGTGTATATTGTTTCTGTTCCCGTCAACGGCCTTTAGAAAGTTCTAATTTGATACACACAAAATCTTTGTTAAAATGTACCTTACCAAACAACTTCAATTATTACAAATTAAGAAAAAACAATACAAGTACAAACGAAAATTTTATTTCATTTCTTACAGTTTACAATGTAAATGAAAACAGCAAAAAATATAGCGAGGTTATTTTATATGTTGGTTCTTAGAAGCAAATTGTACCTATAATGTTTAAATTCAAAAATACACTTCATAACGATTCTCATAATTTTTTTTTGATTTGTGCTAGTTCGGCACTGGTAGTCAAAATTTAGGAACAACAATACCACCCATAAATGCCATAATTGCAAAAAGGTAGACAGTAGCAGTTATAAATTACTCCGAAGAGGACAGCAGAAATTTTTTTGTGCCTTTTAAGGCAGTTTTCACTTTTTCAATAAAAAGAATTCTTTGTTAGCTGTAATGATCTGCAGTGAAGGTCTTTTATTGCCCTAAATAACTGTTTGCGCAAAAAGAAGTAACATTTTTTTCTTAGAATAAGTTTGCAAATTTTTGTGCAATTTGAAAGGAGAAAGTTTTTTGCCTGTTTTTTATTGTTTTTTGGAATCGAGGCCCAGTTTATTGAACTTGTCTTTTTATTTTTACAATATTTTCGTTTCTAACTGACACAAAGCAAATAAAATAAAAAAGTGAAAGCGAAAAAATAACAAAAAATGCAAATTCGACATACACATTAGTTAATTATTATCTTGTGGGCAAATATAAGCATATTATGATGATATAGTAACTGAAACATACATTGGTTTGAAAACATGAATTTTGTTAAACAAAAGTAGTATTTTTTTAATAAAAATACCGGGCGAAATTTTTTTAGCTGAAACCAGTTTCAATTTTTGTTTTGTTTTTTCAGTATACAGAAGCCTCCCCAAATACAAAATCACATATATTTTTCTGCGAAAATGCATAATTTTCCTTTAGAATAACTGAAACCAGTTGCATGAAAACATTGTTATGCTTCCTATTATATTATATATCGAACTCTAAAATCGCCGTACTCCATTCTAATTGAATTAATAGTTCAAACATTGGATCTAACCTATTTATCTTATAATACCGCCTCCAAAAGTATTCACAAAGTTTATAAGGAAACTCATCTTCTGAAATATGCTGACCTCTCAAATATCTTTTCGATGCATTCCATTGAGATTCTATTCTCTGAGTGTGCGTCCCATCCCAATTCCATGCTATGATTAACTAAATTCTACAATATTTTATCCATAAATGAAAAAATGGTACATTTCCGCAAGAAGTTTTTGGCGTGTTTATGTTTAGAAAAATGTAAGGCAGACATGTATTTTCTTGTAAATGGTTTCAGCTATTCTAATTTCCGTAAACATGATTCAAGTTTTTCTGTTTGGAATTTGTGCCAAATAATAAATAAACGAATATTTCTTACATAACTGATTTCAGCTAAACGAAAGTTGATCCAAAATACCTAGCCGAAACTGACCAACCCGCAATGTTGTCTTTACCTCATTACTGATGAACAGTGAAATTGAGATTTATAAGATGATGAATATGGAATATTTTAAACATCAAATTTCAGAGATAGGTATTATCAGGATGCTGGTTGTTGAGGCAACACTGCCAAGTTAGCACTTGACAAAGGACACGAGGAGTGAAGTGACAGCTGTCAATGTCATAGGTCATATAAAATCAAGTCCAGTCCTTCAGTTCTTTGATGTTAACAAACAAATAATAATTTCAGTAGACAGTTCAAAAGGTGGTCTAGGTGCATCTAAGTCGTTAACAGATACTCAAGTCAATTATGCTCAAATAAAGAAAGAGCTGTTGGCTATCTGTTTTGGTCTGTCCAAATTTATGAATTTGTCTATGGCAAAAAAGTACTTGTCGAACCAGACCATCAACCACTCTTGGCAATATTAAAAAAACCCATAAATCAATGTCCCGCTAGGTTACATAGAATGCTTCTAAATTTACAAAGATTGGATTTTGAGGTTAAATTTAAGAGAGGCAAAGATTTAATATTAGCAGATGCAATTTCAAGGTCTTACTTACCTGAAACCAACAATCAACTAAAGCAAGAAATAGAAGCACATGTGTGTTTAATTCAAAATAATATAAATGCGACACCAGACAAAATTCAATTATTAAAAAAATAAACCCAAAAAGATGTTGAACTTTAACAGCTAAAACAAATTATTCTAGAGGGATGGCCAAATAATAATAAAAAGTTAAATCAGAACATGAAAATGTATACGCCTTATAAAAGTGAGTTGAGCACAATTAATGATCTTATTTTCAAAGGGCAAGCAATAGTAATACCTAAAACTATGAGAAAGGAAATGCTTGACCGTATTCACTAAAGTCCTTTAGGAATAAATAAGTCAATAAGTCTAATTAAAGACTCTATTTTTTGACCAGGGATAAATAACGAAATTAAGCAAAAAATATCACAATGTCATATATGCCTAAAATACTCAAAGTCTCAAAGTTCAGAGACTTTAAAGTCTCACACCATTCCAGATTTGAGATGGAACTTGACATCAGGGGCCAAAAGTTTTTAATTGTAGTAGACTATTTTTTAAAATTCGCAGAGGTAAGAACTTTAAATCAAATTACGAGTAAAAATGTAATCAATGAACTAAAGTCAATTTTCTCGACACATGGAATACCACTAACTGTTATCTCTGACGGAGGTACACAGTTTAGCTCACAAGAATTTAAAAATTTTCTGAAAAAATGGGAGTTACTACACAAAATGACGTCGCCTACATATGTACAAAGCAATGGGCTAGCAGAAAGACACATACAAACCATAAAAAATATCATTAAGAAATGTATTAAAGATGGCAAAGATATGTATTTAGCAATTTTAAACTACAAAAATTCATGTGTATATGAAAGCAACTCTCCATCTGAAATATTAATGCCAAGAAAAATGAGGACAAATATTATAGGAACAGAAAAAACATATAAACCAAAAGTTCTAAAAAGTTTAAATCAAACAATAGAGAGAAATCAATTTACACAACAAAAATACTATAATAAAGGTGTTAAACTACTTCCTGAAATTGAAATAAATGCAAAAGTATGTGTACAAGTAAAACCAGGAAGTTGTTGGACCCCCGGTAAAGTAGTTGATAACATTAGAGATAGGACATACAAAGTTAGGCTGGATAATGGTAGTGAACTTATTAGAAATAGAAAGTTCATAAAAGTAGTAAGTGGAAATAACATTAATGCAGCACAAAGTCAGAAAGAAATTGGACACTACCAAAGTCCAACTAACCATAAAACAAAAATCTGTAAAACGGTAGTCAAGCATTATGTAGAAATAGAGGATAGTGATACCAGTGAAATGTTGGGTAATACATTTGTTAGTGAAAAACAAAGTGTAGTGAAAGAAGAAAAAAGTGGTTTAGGAAAAGGAGATATATAATGTAACATAGATTTAAGCAGCAATTCAGAGTTGGATTCAGAAAACACTAGTTTTTATTCTGAAAACGATATCTCAAGTGAAGCTTCAGCAGAAATAAATAAAAGTCTTAGTAACTCTGAATCTAACTCAGATATGTCGGTTATATCACTTCCTACTAATTTAGATGAGACTAGTGAAATAGAAAATTCAAATGCAGACTCTAATAGTAGTAATGCAAATTTAAGCAGAGACAACTCTTTCATGAGCTCCAGGCATGTAGTCACCAAATCAGGGAGATCTGTTAATCCGCCCGAAAGATTGAACCTGTAAAGAAAGGAGATGTCAGGATGCTGGCTGTTGAGGCAACACTGCCAAGTTAGCACTTGACAACGGACACGAGGAATGAAGTGACAACTGTCAATGTCATAGGTCATATAAAATATATATGTTAAGGTTGTTAATAAATGAACATCTTGATTACTATCCATCAAAACCATAAATAAAATAACAAATCAACACCATTACAGGTATACTAATAAAGTATGGCGACCGGCTTTAACTTTATTATAACTTAGATGCTAGTTATTGAAAATAACCAAATCCCATGCGTATACATATTCGTCAACAATCAAATATTTTACTAAACTGAACAACTAATATCAATGATGGATGGATAAGTTTAGTAAGATTAATTGATTTTAAGTTTCTCACATTTCATCCAGTGTTTTGCTCAATTTAGAAACCAATTTTAATTTATTCCTGATGGTACAGTAGAACAGTTTACCATTAAATCTTAGTCGTTTGTATGACCTAGTTTAAGAAATTAACACTTGCATTTATCGGTCATTTGGTAAACTTTTCCATCGTTTCACTAAGAGTTTAACAGTTTTTATTTCATTGACTTAAATATTTGTTTCATAGTTTAGGTACAGCTAACACGACAGAAATGTTTATTGATGATATTTTGGAAAATAATTGAATCTGTAGTATTTACAATTACCAAATTTTATTCGACTTTCAAAGTGTGGCAATACAGTAAAAAATAAATCACGTTGTTTATTTGAATATTACCTGAAAATACAGATAATTAGATTTTTTATTCAAATTGTTTCTTCCTCTGGAATGTATTTAATGTAGTTTTAATTATAACCAACCGTTTATTTGCCATTAGTCTCAAGTTTCTTAGATAACAAAAATTCACACGACGTTCAATAACAAAGTGAAAATACATTTAAGAAATCTAACTATTAAATTTTTCAAATAATTTTGTTTATTCTTGAATGTTTTCCAGCTTCCTTCTAGACCTCTTAATCTACGGATAAACATGTCAACGAAGATGTCATACATTTTGCATTGCAAATGAAATTTAGTGTGTAGAAGTTTCTAAAATATAGCATAAGGCTTAAGGAAAGAGGTCCGTCAAGCTGGCCCCCCTCGGTTAGATTTTTTTTGCCAAAATGCTAGCACACATAAAGGGCACCTATCACAACAATTTTTATAGCTAGGAAACCAACAGCTCACAATAAAAATGCTTTTGAATTCGGGTGGGGCCAGGTTAACGCTAGCCCCCCCCCCCCGGTTGGAATTTTTGCGCCAAAATGCTAGCACAGAAAAAGGACACCTAGCACAACCTAGCACACCAACAGATTATAATAAAAATGCTTTTGAATTCGGGTGGGCCAGGTTAACGCAACATGGCAGGTCACCAAAGTTGGCGGACTAAAGAAAGTGGACTAATTTTTTTATGCTTTCTTACAATATGGGTATGAAATGGAAGGCAGCAAAATTGATTACATAGGTATTTTTTTTTTCTAAAAACTAGGTATAATCCATCTGAAGTTCTCATCGGACTTTCTAAAAGGGTCGTTAAACCAAGTCTATCATTAAAATTTGAATCATTTTTATAATGCCGTTTTTATGGGTCTTAAGAGTAAATGAAATTCTTGTAGGTACATCCAAACCGGCCGATTCAGATGTTTGGGTTAAGAAAGGGTTTCTCCGAGGGGCTGATGGTTGTAATAATATGTATTATTTCTAATAATATTACAAACGACATGGACTATATAAGTAAAACTAATGATCTAACTATTTTCACGAGTGTAATTCGATAGAATATTTCTCGATTAGACGAAATTAATGCGAAATTTATATTATTTAAACAACATTACATGGTATTTAATTACCCTTTTTGGTTCATTTTCAGTCACTTATTTTTGGATTAAACTTGAAGAATCGTTTTCAAACCGTGACATTTTTATGATATTTTAAATTAAAATTATGATAATAACAACAATTGTTACTTAGATACGGACTTAAAAGGGAAATTATCGGCCCTGCCTGAGAGTTATCTCCGAAAAGATCCTGCTTCATTTGGAATTTTTACCATATGAGTGGAATGTACTGAAAATTTTTCGTAACTACAGTAAGAAACAATTAAACCAGCCGATTTACATATATATTCAACCTATTCATTTATCCATTCATTTATTCATCGAGTAAGTATAGCGTTATTTCACTGACCTCCGTCCCACTCCCCAGAATCAAAAGTTTAGTTTGTGGGCTAGCTATAAAAAATGGTGTGCTAGATTGTGCTAGGTGTCTTTCATTTGTGCTAGCATTTTGGCGAAAAAATTCCAACCGGGGGGGCTAGCGTTAACCTGGCCCCACCCGAATTCAAATGCATTTTTATTGTGAGCTGTTGGTGTGCTAGCTATAAAAATTGTTGTGCTAGGTGCCCTTTAAGTGTGCTAGCATTTTGGTAAAAAAAATCTAACCGGGGGGAGGGGGCAGCTTGACGGACCTTAAGGAAAGACCAGATTTGTGGAAAAAACTTACTCATCTCACGTCGCTGTCATTGTGAACGGATTTCTGGTCAAAAAGTCACCTCAAATTTTATTGAACAACCACCGTACTACCCTAATAAGACTTTACAGGAGACTTTATCACCTTTTTTGTCAATGAAATATATAATAGAGAATTTGTACAATAGTCCCTGAGGATAAGCAGAAGTCAGTCTTTCTATCCTCGGCTATTAAAAGATAAACAGATCATAAATATTACGAACAATATATATAAACATACCTTCACTTAAGGTGAATATTGCGAAAACATACTGTAAATGATAATCCTACCAAAACTGCCGTCTACGGATGTCATTAAAACTTTGCGCCATGTACACGTCTTAAGTGACTCTAGAAAGAATAAAATTTCCATTTAATAATGAATTAAAGTAATGAAATTTAAATCAATAATTTTTTTGAAATCACGTAAAATACCATGTCGTTTATTAATTTTTTTTCTATTTTCAATTGATACTTACAAAGAAACATTCTTCCAAATAACTCTTAATTTATTAACTTTTATATATACATAGCTATTTTCCAATTAATTTTAACCTAACCTAAAACATTATGAGACTGGGCCCGATTTTTGATAGAAGGGTGCAAACATTGGGCGAAGTCTTATACATTTTTTTCTTGCCAAATGATTTTTAATATCAGCTTAAAATCATGTGGAAAATGATAACGTATATAGAAAAATTTTATCTGAATAAATTTCAGTCAATAAATTGAGAATTATTTGGAAGAATGTTTCTATGTAGGTAACAGTTGAAAATAGAAAAAGTTGGATACATTTAATAAACGACATAGCATTTTACGTGATTTAAAAAAGTTTTAGGATTGAAATTTCATTAGGTACCTTAATTGTGAATTAAATGGAACTTTTATTCTTTGTAGAGTCACTTTATACGTGTACAAGGCTCAAAGTTTTACTGACATCCGTAAATGGCAATTTTGGTAGGAATTCAATTAATTTTGTAGTTTAATCTTTTAATGCGCTCTATTGTTCATTTAGTGATTAGTTTTTTCTACATATGACAAGACATACTCCTTAATCGAAAAGAGTAGTAGTTATTATTAAAACCAAGATTTAAAAAGGAAAGAAATCTTTCGTGAAAATTATTTCTACCCGATTTAATGAAATCTTTCCTATTTCTTTCAACCTTTTGACCTTCTCCAACATTACTTTATATGACCTAGGCTTATTATTTATATCTATTACTTTTCCTTTAGGTATAGGACCTGCTTCACTGCTAGGATAATTTTTTACTACAACTACATCTTCCCGATGTAACTGTATCAACTCCCTTTTATTATGATCATAAAATCATTTTTGTTGGCCGCTCTTTTCTCTAATTTGATTCTAGTTTCCGAATAATCTCTATTATTTTGGTTAAAAATTGGCAAAACCTCTTGAATTTTTCTACCATATAATAATTCAGCTGGTGAACGAATATTATCTATAACTGGTGTACCTATTTCTTAACTCTAATAGAGCTAAATACCTATCTCTTTTATCTAAATCTGCATTTTTCAATATATTATTTGCAAACTGTTTAAATTCACTATTTACATCATTTATACCTTGATCTGAATATATAAGTGAAGGAATTCCATGCCTTGCAAAAATTGTCTTTAACCTGGTAATGATAGTATCTGGTGATTACGAACCAAGTTGTGCTATCTCTACAAACTTTGTAAAATAATCTATTACTAATAAATAATGATATGTTTCACTCGGTTGATCTCGTAAAATCATTGGTTCTCTAGAATTAGCTTTCCTAAATCTAATACGAATGTCACATTTAGATATTTAGAAATTAAATTAGAAATGTCATTACTCATGATGGGCCAAAACAATATTTCTCCAGCTTGCGCTTTGACTTTTTAATTCCTAAATGATTAAAATGAATTTTTTCTAACATTTCTTCTCTTAACGCAACCGGTACATCACTGCTGTACTACAAAATACTAATCCTTGTCCTACACATAATTCTTCTTTATATTTTTCATAAGGTTTTAATATATCTGGTATGTGATCTGTCCACCCTTCAGCAATAACTGTTTAATAATGCTAATTCAGGACATTGTTCTGTTTCTTTATTGAATGACCCTAATTACATATTTGTCATGGGTGAACTAGATACTACCATACCTACATGAGCTTCAATGTCTACTAATTGGTCTACAAAATAATCTGTTTGTTTCTAGACAATCCATTTGACAAGAACATTTCTTTGTCTGCCTTATACTTTATTTGCAAATCATACTTTCGTAATTGAAGCTTCATTATTTGTAACCTTAGGGGCCAATCAACTAATGATTTTTTAAATAAATGTTCTAATGGTCGGTGATCAATTTCTACTACCACTGCCTTTCCATATATACAGACTGGGCCACAGAAAACAGTCCACCCCGATATTTGGCAATATTCATTAGATTTTAAGGAAATGATGGGACACTTCGATTTTGGTTCTATAGGGGTCACAATTTTACGATATAGACATATGTCATTTGTCAACGCCAACCCCTCATTTTTAAATAGGGAGTATACTATGTGTAGCACATCATTACAAAGGCATTGAGACATAATGATAGTCAACGATTTTTTCGATATTTAGAATACACCATTTAAGAAGTATTTAAAAAATACCTAAATCTATTAACTAACAACAATGTTATACAAACTGTCTTGGTATCAAATTACTCATTTTTTACAAAATTTGTTTTAATTTACTTTTAATGGGACAGTAAAAATAATACATTAACAAACTATAGTCGCTGCATTTAATTTTTAAGAGGTGTTACCCCTTAATTTAATTAAGACTCATTTGCAAATGTCGAAAAAAATCGTTGACGATCATTATGTTAGAGTAACCCATCTAAATGCCTAATAATGTGCTATACATGGTATATTCCCTATTTAAAAATCGGGGGTTGGGAAAGTGGAACGGAGGGAGTTGACAAATGAAAGATGTCTGCATCAGGAAAATGTGTCCCCCTACAACAAAAACGACGTGTTTCAGTTTTACCTCAAAGTCTAATGAGTACTGCCAAATATCGGGGTGTATTGTTTTCTGTTGTCCACTCTGTATATTGGTGAAATCTAACAGACCCATGCACGATAGCTAGTATGCACTCATTTTCTATCTGTGTGTATTTTTGTGGAGTTTCATTCAAATAAACTTGCACCTAAACCATTCTTACTTGCAACCACATTCAACACAACAATTTTTTCTATCTTATAATATCGCCATATAGGTTTACTTGCTAATGCCTTCTTTATTTTATTAAAGATATCTTCATATTTATATTCTCAAGCCCATTCTTATACTTATTTGGTTTTTCCATATCTAAAATTGACTGTATGTTTTGTGAGTCTGAAAAAATATTTCCCAAGTATTTGACTGTAACTGCAAACTTACTTATTTTATATTAAACTCCTTTGTTTTGTCTAATACTTTTTTAGGTATACTATCATGCTCTTTTTGTCTGATACAGATACTAACAAATCACCCATGTTCACTTCACGTCCATCAGCACTTTCAAATATAATTTTAAATGTTCTATGGAAAACTTCCTTGTTTATAAATTATGCAAATGGCGTTGCAAACGTACATTATTTACTACTAGTTTCTGTTAACCTCATTTGATAAAATGCTGTTGCAGCATCTAATATACTAAAAATATTAGCACATTTTAGTTTGGCCACCATTTCTTCAAACGTCAGTAACTTAAAATATTCCCTTTTTATAGTATCATTTAAATGTTTTCGATCTAAACCAACACATAATTTTACTATTAACTTTCATTTCTATAACCAAAGCATTTACGAATTCATTTGGTTCTGTAACTTTTTCAATAATCCCTAATTTTTGTAATCTATTTAATTTGGTTTTTAAAAGTTCCATTAACATAAATGGTATTTTGCAACATGGCATACACATATCTTGACCTCCTTCTACTAATTTAATGTCATATAAAACACCTTTTATATCTGTAATTTCCTGCTCGAATACCTCTTTATACGAAATTTACTGTTTCTACCCTTATTGTGTGGAATCAACTCATACTACTTTTTTAAATGAAACTAACTGTTTCTAATTGTGGAATTATTTAGAAATAGTTAGATTTATTTAAAAAAGTAACCTTTTTATTTATTTTCAACTAATTTGTTAAACTCGTTTTGAACTTGTATACTATCTACACTAACGTTCACCATATTTAAAGTGGGATATCATATGACTATTACTGTTGAAGGCTCAGCTTTTACCACCTGAAATACTAACACCTCATTTTTATTTCTTATTGTTACGAACTCGCACACCGAAGCAGATACTAAGTACGGCCCTGTAACCTTATGTTAACGGAGTTGAGAAAAAGGCGAGCGCGCCGAATTCTGAGAAGGTCTATTGGGATCTATTGTGAACCGTCCTTTCTAAACATGTTCTCGAAAGGCATTTTAAGAAATATCGCGAAAGGCATGTCCCGTCCCGAATGTTCTAGTAAAGAAAGTTTTTGATATAAATACAGGACCGATCAGCGGATGAGTTCAGTTTATAATTTGCCATAGTGAGTTAAACAGTAATTAAGTGAATATAAAAGTGTTAATAATTAATAAGTTAGTGTGCATATAAATTAAATTTAAGTGACTAGTTAAGTACATATCAATTAGTGTTAGTGAGTTAGTGTTTAAATAAATTAGTAAGTAGCAATACCGAGTGTTTAAAATTTATCCCACCCGTTTATTGTTTAAATAAATAACAAAAACATTACATTATGTTACAATTTAATTTAATTTGTGATAATCCTTTGTAAATCATCTACGAACGCTTTATACATATTGACTTTATCATTGATTTGACTAATACTTTATGACAATTTATCGTATATTTCTTGTCCAAAACTCTTAAACTCTTTTCTCAAAAATCATGTCAGTGATTTTATTTCGAATTGATACCAACCGCGTGTGTAATGTAGAACCATCGTATTTTTTTAAATCTACCTTACTTTTATCTAACTCTATATCTCCAACTATATTTTAAAAAATAAAATTTAGCATCACATTATAATCACGTCCTGTATGTAATTTTCATAAAACATCATCTCGAAAAAAAGTTTTGATATGAAATAAAGTAAGGGTTGCTAATTTCACCCCGTATAATGTAACAGGAATATTGAAAAAGTACCCGTGGTTAGTCCTTTGCGAGTGCTCGAAAAATACAGAATTTCAAGTTTCTAGCTCTACTGAAATTTTCGAAAAAAAAATAAAAAAGACAATTTTAGTCACCACCTTTTAAGGGTGATATCTCGGAAAGGGGTAGTATGTTATAGGAAAGACCCATCTTAATTTCAAACGAGCAATCACCTCCTGCATTTTTTCGCATGAATTTAGAAACACCCTGTATGTAAGCTCTATTGACATTTTAACCTTCATTTTTCCGTGTTATAAAATCGTCATTGACACTGCATGGTAGCCAACTTAAATGGCTTAGGTCTAGTTCACCTGACACACCGTTTTCCCATCACATATTATTATTTGTAAATAATCATATTATATCATATTTCGATTTTCTAAGGGCGCGGTCTTACACTTCCAATGGTGGACTTGATGCCGGTTGCAGATGTATTCGGTTCGAGATTCTGGGTGGACGAAACTGAATCACCGGTGGAGACAGTGATTTTTTATTCACCGGTCGGTTACCGATATATCGCCTAATACTAGATCTTCAATTTTCAGAAATACTTTTTACAAAAGTTACAACTTTTATTTTTTAGAACTGAATATCTTTTTAATAAATGCATAAAAAATTTTCATTCATGCTTCAAATTGGAAGATCATATATAAATTATATGGCAAATGTAAGCATATAATTTTGAAATAAATAAAAGAGAGAGAGAGAGAAATTTTTTTCTGTTTAAATTTTAAGCTGGATGAACCTAGAACCCGAAACAATCTAATTTTAAGCTCATACTAACTACAAAAGATGTAGGTAATTTAGTAACATTTTTATTTTTGTAGTAGAAATTGTAATACCCGAAAAACAAAATCGTCAATTAAACCTTCAGCACATCATCATATAAAAACGAATACTACTTTAATACATATCTGTGGTGATTTTCCAAAAGCTGATTTTTAATTTTTTTAATTTTTATGTTACATCACCATGATATGTAATTGACTCTAAAGTTTTATCTACGCCAAAAGCTGATATATCAATCCAAGAATCTGAGCATGCGTTAAAAATTTATAGTAGTTGATATGTCTGTGAACGCAATTTCTGTTTTTGCCAAAACCTGTTATGTCTGACATATCCTGTTTGGTCGGCTTTGGAAAGGTGACATATCAAGTTTTGACAAATAGTATTAAGGTTATGTCAGTGCAGCTTCTGTTTACTTTAGTTTTCAATATAAAAAGCCAATAAAACAGTTAAGTAGGTTTATTTTTGTTTACTTTAAGAAACTAAATACAGGTTTTTGGAATTCAGTAATTAGAACTAAATTAATTTTTGAATTAAGGGCCGGTTTATTCACATTTAGTAAATTTGATAATTGTCACGTAGTTACCAGTGATCTACCAATAGGGAATCGTTAATCATAGCAACAACTGGATAGATTTACAAATTTAATTAAACGGTGATTAACTGAGCCTTAGTAAAATCTAAAAAAACTAAAAAAAATCATTCCAGTAATAATAATACAGGTTATTGATTTTAGATTTAAACCATGTCACGAGGAAACCGAATATTACAAATGGTAAAATTCAGCTTAATGAAAAAATTAGTGCCAATGAAACTCGGAAAGACACTGTTGAAAAAATTCCCAGTCTAGCTAATTTAGCTCCTTCCACCGCTATTCTTCTCTAACCAAACATAAACGAAACTCAACCAGGGGAAAACAGAAATAATTTAAATTATTATTCTAAATCTGAACCAAGCTGCAGTAAAAATCGAGAAAATGAAAATATTGGTTATGATTTACAAAATGATTATGATAGCAAGTCTTGTGACGACGACAGGGATGTCGATTATGTTCCTAAAGATTCATCGGAAGAATCTGAAAAGGCACCATCTGTTGTAAGAATTGGACCGAAGACAATCAGATTAGATAATTCTTCAAATCTAAATAGGGAAAAAACACAACAAATCAAGCAAATGAAGAAAACATCGAAGCGGAAACGATCAAGTTAGGAAACGAAAGTCAGTTAAAAATTAATGAAGGAAAAGAAATTTAAAGGGGAAGAGTATTTAACTAGAAAAGGTATTTTGGTACCAGCTAAAAAGTACATCTGTCATTAGCTATTGCAGAAAGAATTGTGCTGATAAGCTAACTCCAGAGAGTCAAAAAATAATTTTCCATAGATTTTTGAAAAAATGTTACCAACAAAGATCATGTTTTAAGCGACAGGATTAAATTGTCTGAAAAAAAAGTAGAACGAAAAGGAAGAAATAAAACTGGCAAAACGAGAGAAAGACAAATAACAGCGTCTTACTTTATTATGTTCAACGATAAGGAAATAAATTTTTGCAAGACTATGTTTCAGAAAGTCGATTCAGTCATAAGGGAAAGGGAAAGATATTTTAATTCAAAAGCGACGTGCGTGCCAAACTGGATTTATAGGCGAAAATTTAAGTGGATGGCAGAAACCGATAACTGCAAAAGATGAAGAAAGAGTAGAAGTAATAAACCATATTAATAGTTTCCCAAAATATAACAGTCACTTCTCGAGAAGCCATACATCAAAATTGTATTTAGCACCTACGCTTAGCATTGCAAAAATGTATGACTTGTATGTTAACAAAAGAATGATTGAAAACATGGAAAAACCATTGTGTTATTCAATGTATGCAAGAATATTTAATTAACTAGGCTATAAAATAAAAAACCCAGTTATTGACACTTGCAAAACGTGCGACAAGCTCCAAAATGATATTAAATGGGCAGCTACTGAAAAAGAACGAAACAAGAAAGTAGAGGAGAAAGATAAACATCTGGAACTGGAGAAAAAAGCTTACAGTAAAAAAAATGACAAAGACAGAGCTGGAAATTCCAAAACTGAGCGTATCATTGTTTTCGATCTTCAACAGAATTTATCTAGGCCGGCTTTGACCACAAGTGAAGTATATTATGAAAGACAATTATGGACCTATAACTTCACCATGAGAGATTATTGTACAGAAATTACGACTTGTTTTATGTGGCACGAAGCTTTGTCAGACCGTGGAGCAGATTAAATTGCCTCTTGTATAGTTAAATTTTAAAAATATTTGCCCGATAGTCTTAATAAGGTAGTTTTATATTCAGATTCTTGCCCCGGTCAAAATAAAAATAATCTGTGGGGTTTCTGAGTCAATCGAAAAATATAAACATTATTGAACACAAGTTCTTAGAAGTTGGCCACTCCAGACTAAAATGTGACTCCGATCATGCACGAATCGAACGAGCCAAAACAGCTGCATGTGATATCGAAATAAGGATTCCTCATGATTGGTATCAGTTTGTTCGATGGAAGAAACCTTTTAAGGTTGTTGGAATGCAAAAATAAGACTTCCTGCTATATTCTTCTTTGTTAAGAAGCGTTTTTGTTAAGCGCGATCACACCGAAGTAGGAGCAAATATACGTTGGCATGATATTAAAGTGTTACGCTTCTCAAAAGAACAGCCACTTGGAGTTACTGAAGTGAAGTATTCGCACCATGAGAATCAGCCGTTTTGTCGGCTTAACATTAAAAGAAGAGGAAACATTATTCCCGAATTTTTGCCACAGGTTTATGATGTTCCGAAACCTATCAATCCAATGAAAAAAGAGAATCTTGTGTTTCTGTTAAAATATATAGACAGCGTTTACCACCCATTTTATCAGAATCTTATTGCAAATGCAAATGCTGAAGGTGCTCTTTAAATTTGGTTGTTATAATACTTAAATTTTGTTAATAAAGTACGTTAATATAATACACTCTGGGGTTCCTTTAGATAAACACTTTCACAGTATTAAAAAGATGATAAATCTCATAATAATAAGGTCATTCCCGTTGTTGATATGTCAAAAATGATTTCACGTCAAAAGTTGATATGACATTCAAAGTCACTTATTTCAATTTTGAAAAAAGTTTTAATCAAAATCAACGGTTCTCTGTGAACTACGTATTTTAACATTATAATAAAAATACTTACTTACAGAAAATAGACATTATTTTGAGAAAATTGCGAAAATGGATTTGTCATTTTCTTAAAAACATTAAAGTGGCGTCCTGTAAACTTAATAAAATCGACATATCAGCTTTTGGCAAATCACCACAGATATAAAATCGTTTGTAGTATATTTTAGTACAATTTTAAATTTTGTATTAAGAATAGTGTAATAAAGTAGTTTTCGTTTTTATCTAATGATGTGTTAATGGTTTAATTGACGATTTTGTTTTTCAGGTATTACAATTTCTACTACAAAAAGAAAAATGTTACTGCAATTCCCTACATCGTTTGTAGTAAGTGTTAGGTTGAAATGAGATTTTTCTTAGTCTGGTTCTAGGTTCATACAGCTTACGTTTTTCCATTTGATTTGCCGCTCGCTTTTCAATCAACAGAAACAGTCGATTTGAAACGTTAACGGTGATATTTGGCGTGTGTTGATAGTGTGTTTGTTGAAACATCTAAATAGGAGTCAAATCTAGAGTGTGAATGCGATTGACAACTCACCAAGATGTGTGTATTCAGCAAGACCTCATTAAAAAAATACCCTTAATTAGAAGGTCGTAGCTAAGGGGATATTAATGGGGTATAATTTAGTTATCATATAATCAAAATGTAACGTATTTAAAATATAAAATAAAGAACCTACTCACATAGTATATCAAAAGAACGAAATAAGAGGAATTTGCTACATTAATTATATAATTACCAAAAACTAAGTGATGTAAAAAATGGGAAGACGTCGGGAAATAAGAAAATTATGACCGAAGGAAGGTAGAATACAGTAATGTTTGTGGACAAAAATTGGTCTGGAAATAGAACTTTCAGAAGAACAAAGAGGTTTCCGTAAAGTAAGATGCACAGACAATCAAAGAAATTATGAATCGCATGATATTCAGGAAAAAGGCTTTCATAGATTTGAATAAAGCGTTCGATAGGATACCAAAAACAAAAGTAAAATAACGCCTAAGAAATATCTAGGACAAATTAATAGAAATAGCGAAATGCAAATACGAAGAATTGCGTGATCAGCAATAACATGAAGTCAGAACCGTCTACAGTAAAAGGGGGCTTTTATAATCATTAGTTTTTGGTACCTCCTTGACTATACGGTGTGTTTCCTACGTAATAAAAACGAAAAGGGATTCCTATTCTGGTAGCCGACGAGTCCACATTACTTATCGGTGCTTTAATAGTACGAGTTTGTGTATCCTGAAAAAGTAGTAAGATAACAGTGAAAACATTATTAGTGCATACATAGAGGTGACCAACTGTAAGTTGCCTGAACTTTTTCCTTTTCGCAAATTAAAACAAAATAAACAAACATAATTAGCTTAGTCTAATAGACAAAATCAGTTTTCTACTGATTTATATATACAAAATATTCAAGCAGACAGATCCGTCCTCAGAACGTATGAAATCTCCCACAGAAAATTTATTAATTGAAACATGAATACAACCTCTGACGAGGTTTCTGACTACAGGGGCCCCTCTCAAAGTACAGTTACAAATCACCCACAGTCTCAAAATACATCTTATGCATCCGCTCTCACTCAACAAATATTTCCCAGCAAGGAGCAAGCGATTGTGTTTCCAACAATTGATGGATTGTTTCTCCAGAATTACATATACGCACTAGGGTCTCTGATTGGTCCAAAATCTATTATATTTTGCTCAAGAATCCCCAATGGTAGAATATGTATATACCTAATAAACAAACAAGCAGTGGATACTTTTATGAATAAACATAAATCTATTAAAATCGGTAACTCTATACTTGATGGTCGTAGACTCATTACTCCATCTCAACGATTGGTCTTATCAAATGTATGTCCATCTATACCCCATGATGTCTTGGTAAATGAACTGAAACGGTTAGGTCTCACCCTACTGTCGCCTATAACCTTTTTAAAAGTGAATGTGTCGAACCCTGAGTATAGTCATATTCTAAGTTTTCGCCGACAAGTGTACATAAAACCTATCTCAACTCCTACAGATATACCTTTCTACATTACTTTATCATTTGACGGCACACCTTATCGTATATACATATCACAAGACGGTCTTTCCTGTTACAAATGCAAAAAAGATGGTCATATCGCCTCCCAGTGCCCCGATTTTTACCAGCTGTTACTCAAAGTACAATGATAAATCAAAATCCGGAATCAAATATTCAAAATACAAATACTGACATTGAAACACAACCTCTCAGAGAAAATACAGATCAATTAGAAAAGATTCAAGCTGCAAAACCTCCACCAATACCTGCACCACAACTAGCCCCAATCGACATAAATACCGCGCATAGTGGAAGTAAAAGATGCATAGAACAGATACACCCGAAGAAAATAAGGACTCAAAACAATTCATAAAACCCAAACAAAAAAAGAAGCACCCAAAAACTGACGAATCCAAACGCTGCAGAGAGTCACTACTACCAACACAAACATTTATAAACAGTCAAAACCCCCCCAACTCACTCGATTTTGATCAACTGGTGCTCTTGCTCGATAATATAATGGGAGACCCTGACTCTGTAAAAACCATTCTGGAATTCACCGATAATCTTGACAACTTGGCTTTGCAACTTTACGAAATCCGACCTTATCTCACAGAAAGAAGCATTAAATCTCGCTGTACACGACTCTGGACAAGAATCATGAAGCACATTGGAACTTGATCTACTGATATAGAAAGTGATGCATCATAATCCCAGGAATTGTACTAATAAACAAACTTATGAATATATCTACTACATCAACCTACAATCTTCAGTGGAACCTGAACGGGTTTCACTCGCAGTTACCTATGCTACAATATTTAATAAGTCAATATAACCCATTCATTGTAGGACTACAGGAAACAAATTTTACTGAAAAGAAAATACCTGGATTAAAAAATTATACAGCTTTCTATAAAAACAGGATAAACGTAAAGATAGCTAGTGGAGGAGTTGCAATTTACATGAAAAATGACGCTGATGTCAAGGAAATATCTCTAAAAACAAGTTTAGAAGCTGTTGCAGTCTCTATCAACCTAGAACGAAACATTTCTATTTGAAATGTGTAGATACCCTCCAATAAAGAAATTACAAGTCAAGAACTAACAGAACTCTTCTCTCAAATAACATCTCCACGTATCATTATTGGATATTTCAACTGCCACAACACCGAATGGGGATGCAAAACGACTTCCAACAAAGGCAAACTGCTATCATCAACTACAGATCTCTGCGGTCTTTGCCTACTGAACAGCGAGGAAGGCACTAGGCTCAACCCCTGCACTGGAGAGACGGCAGCTCTAGACCTTACCTTTTGTAGCCCAAATTTACTAACCGTACTAACTTGGGAAATTTTACCTTTCATTTATAATAGTGATCATACTCCAATAATTATTAATAACTCCAATCACAGGAATATAACCAACACAAACATTGGTACCAAATGGCAATATAAAAACGCAAATTGGGCACTGTATCAGCAAACAATCGAAGAAAATATAACAATCTTTGAAATAAAATCGGATATAGACGAAATAGTTGATACTTTTGCAAATACCATGTTAGAAGCAGCAAAAGAATCACTAAAAAAAACATCACTGATTAAAAATCGTCAACCTGTACCATGGTGGAACAAAAACTGCCAAAAAGCAGTTAGAGCAAGTAAACATGCTTACAATGTATGGAAAAAGCACAAAAATCAAGAAAACCTGATCGAATTTAAAAAACAAAAAGCAAGATGTAAATACATAATAAAAAAACGCAAAAAAGAATCGTGGCATGAATTCGTAGCCAGCATTAATGACAACACTCCACCCACAGAAATTTGGAACAAAATTCGACGAGTATCAGGGAAACGCACCATCACAGGAATACGAGCTCTTCAATATCAGAACAAGCTCACATCGGAAAATAAACTAATAGCCTATGTTTTAGCTCAAACTTATAAAAAAAAAACTTTAACAAGTCAAATTTTTGTGCACGATTTCTCGACTTGAAGCAACAACAAGAAAAAGACTTTCCCATAACTATAGATCCAAATGACGATTCTTCATTGAATGCTAAAATCTCTGAAACTGAACTTGAAGAAAAAATGAAAAACACAAGTCCAGGACCAGACGAAATCCCTGCAATATTTATCAAAAATTTGCCTAGCTGTGCCAAAAGAATCTTATTGGACATCTACAATGTTATTTGGACTGAAAACAAATTCCCGAAAAAATGGAGCCAAGCTACAATCATACCTATATTAAAACAGAACAAAAACAAAACTGATCCAGAATCTTATCGGCTAATATCTCTAACATGCGTGATGTGTAAATTATTGGAAAAAATTGTATACCAGCGGTTGATGTGGTATCTAGAGTATCACAACTATATAGCAATGCAGCAATGTGGCTTCAGGCAACAAAGATCTGCGCAAGACAACATAATCGAACTAGAATCTGAAGTACATAAAGCTTTTGTCACCAATCAATCATGCGTCACAATATTTTTTGACATCCAGCGTGCATTTGATGCTGCATGGCACTACAAAATATTAAAACAATTAGGGTGAATGATACAGGGCCATACGCTTTCATTTATCTCCAGTTTTTTTAACAACAGATCCTCCCGAATCAAAGTTAATGGAGAACTCTCAAAAAGCTTCTTCCATGAAAATGGTACTCCTCAAGGATCAGTAATTACTACTACACTTTTCCTCACAGCTATTAATAACATCGTCGATACAGCTACAGCGCCTGTCAAGTACAGATTATACGCAGACGACTTAGTACTTATTGCCAAAGAAAGGAACTTAGAATCAATTTCGAGAAGAATTCAAAATCAATTAAATTATTTAGAAAACTGGTCAAAAGAAACTGGATTTATGTTCTCAACAGAAAAAACGAAATCTCTTATCTTTTCAAAACACAACAATAATTATCAACCTTGTCTCACACTATACAATAAAAATCTCAGTTTCGTACAAACTTACAAATTTCTAGGAGTAATATTTGATTCTATATTAATTTGGAAACATCATATTCTAGAACTCGTGAGGACCTGCAAAAAGAACTTAAATAAAATAAAAATGTTGAGCAACACAAGTTGGGGATCTGACTCAAGTACTCTTCAGAGAATCTATATAGCAATTATTAGATCTAAAATTGATTATGGAGCAATTGCCTATGGCTCAGCCACAAACACCCCTCTCAAACAATTCAATACCATCCATAATACTGCCATTCGTTTAGACATTGGAACATTGTGTACCAGTCCTACTTCAAGTGTACTATGTGAAGCAGGTGAACTACCTTTACACCATAGAAGACAACTATAAAAATATATTATTTGTTTTTACTTACTTATTCTGTGTTAAGAGTGTCCTTTGGTGTGTCCTTTTCTGACAAAAAATATAAAAAACTTGAATGCAAACCAGTTTGAGATGTAAATATCCTCCCGCCTTAAAAGTGTATATCAGGTATATTATATGGGATATAAAATATAGGTATTATTCCTACCTTTTCCAGTGCCAGTCGATTTTGTTATTTTTCCTTTTTCCCTTCTATAGGAAGACAATAAAGAAATAATTTTAGAATTAACAGCATCAACATCGATTCACATGTCCAAAGAAATGTTGGTCCAAGCATCATGCTTTTTAGTTTTAATGTGATATGTGTTATCTTTGGGATCCTACAATTCCGGTTTTTGGCGATATAGGTCTATCAATTTTTCAATAGCCTCATGTGTCCATTCAATTGAGGCACTCATATTTTAATCCACGTCAAAACTAGAAACACTTAATCACATAATCAACGTAAACGTTTTCACGTCCAAAACAAACGAGCATAAACATTCGTTTTTCTTTGATGTACCGATATCTGCCGGATCGCGTTCGATCGTGTTGCAGGGTAGCGCAAGTAAGCGCGAATCAACGCGGGTTGTTGTTTAAACCCAAAGCGCTGCGCCGCCCTGAACTGATTTGAGCGGCGCAGCGCGGAGCAGCGCGCTTGGTCTGGATCCACCTTTACATGTCGAATCACCTGCAACTATGTTTGAGGTTAATTTGGGAGCATCCTGTTTTTAGCGGCATAACTTGAGTTAATCATTATCATGGCCACTTAAGAGCCTATCATTTCACATATTGAACATTTTCTCACTTATAGACACTACTAGATTATCAGAATCACCAACCACTATTTACAATAATTACTGTATTGTGAGTTCTTGAAATACACAAATTTATATTTAAAAAAAGAATGGTTTTTAAGAAAGTGGGGTATGCTTTTTTATAAACCTAGTTTTTTAGCATATTACTTGCATACTTTGCATATTCATTGGCATATTTGGCAGTGTATATTTGCTTACCTACGTATTGTAATAAATAATAAACATTCTTATTTCCATATCTTCTTTGGGGCTCAGTAATAATTTGCATTTGTTAGACACTTCAAAACAAGCGGATAATTGTAGGTAATTATGTTAAAATATGTTCAAGAAATCATATATAGCCTGGTAAAAAATATCTAGTACGGTCTTAGGTATAAAAGACCCTTTTCGGGGTTGGGCCGCACATGTTCGAGGAAGAGGATGTATGTGCCTTTGCGGACACAACTTTTTATAGAAGAGCCAAAAGTGAAATCCGATCCTTTCGGCTATCAAATAGACATGTTAAAATGTTTTACTAGGAAGTTGGGTTAATTGTACATCGCTTAGTGGATTTGGATCTTTGCCACCGAATATTCTTCTCAGACGAATCGATAATTTTTGAATGTAAAAACACATTCATTGTGAAAGTTACAGTGTTAGACTACACTAAAAAAGTAGAAAATCTTTTGGTTAGTATATGTGAAATTTACAGTTTCGACCCTTACTCTGTGGAATACTCATTATTTTTAAATGAAAATAACTTTTTTAAATAATTCCACAATATATTCAAAAATGGTAAAAAATTGACAATTGTTTCGATATTGATATTACTATCACCGTAAGAATGACAGAAGTTACATTTCACATGCTTACCTGATGTTGAATAATTGTTTTTGGTTAAGGTAATTGCACCAATCGCTGACCTTGTACCAATTGACGTCACCTTCAACTTTAATTAAATTTAATAAGAAAACAATAATTTCAAATGCAGATTTCTGTAATTCCAACGCTTCTTGAATATATTTTCAATAAACAGTGTCTAACATCGTTTGGCAACACTGCACTGTCATTGCAAATTATGTTAAAGTGTTTGCCGCTATTTTGTTTTTCATAAATTTTAACAAGGCATTAATGATTTTGCTTAGAAGGTAAGTGCACAAAAGAGTGTTTATATCGTTTTTAATTCATTATGAATCTTACTTCTTGCGCTTATTTTATTTTGAGACTATGAAATTAAATAATTTTCAATAGAAATACAATTCTAACCCATAAATTTGAAAATATTTGGGGGGTCAGCTTAAGGAACAAAATAAAATGTAGTGATATAATAGATAACACTTGGGTCATCTATAGGAGCAAACGAATAAATATATAGATATGTCTTATTTTACTGTGTTTAATCTAATATTTGTATCTTTGTTTAAAAAATAGCTATAAATAGATAATATCCTATAGGTGACCCCTGTGTCACCATTACGTACAATACAGATGCAATGCCTGACCCCTCAACACAATTTTTAATTCCATGGAAAAACATCTTAAGAACCTAAGTGCTTATATTTAGTTTGATTAGATTTATATAAAGTAAATTTTAATGTTTCACAGATGGCCACCAAAAAAGTTTTGGGGTATCCAGAAAGCTCTATGACAAATGCTCTTAGTGCAGTTAGAAGTGGTATGCCCGTTAAGACAGCATCAAAGACATTCAAGGTTCCCAAAACGACATTGCTATATAAATTTAAGGGGTCTAGAAAAATAGGGCCTGCTACAATTCTTTCAAAAACTGAAGAGACTCAGAACACCTCAAAATTTAACCATGAGTAGAGCCTCTGTAAAAAAAATACAAACTAGAAGAAGGTTTATTGAAGTCTACGAGTTTTTAGAAATAAAATTTTAATATTAAGAGGTGATAAGACAGTTTACGCAACTGTAAATAGCAATCAGAAGGAGTGTCTTACAGTACTTTTAAATGGAAATGCCGCGGGAATGCTCCATCAATGATAATTTTTCGATATAAAAGAATTCCTTACGACCTCTCTGCTAGCGTACCAAGGCATTGGGGAATAGGAGTTTCCGAGAATGGGTGGATGACCTTAGATACTATTTATAGTTATATGGAAATCAGAGGTTAAATATCTAGGGATAACCCTAGACAGTAAGCTTCTGTGGAATAAGCATGTTGAAATAACTGCTAGTAAAGCAATAAGAGTTTTGATGGCGTGCAGAAATCTAGCTGGTAAGAGGTGGGGATGTAAACCAAAAATACTGCGATGGATGTACGCCATGATTGTGAGACCAGCAATTACGTATGGGGCAATAGTTTGGCACACAAAAGCAAGTCAGTACAGCATAAGTAAGACCCTCGACAAAGTTCAAAGGCTTGCCTGTGTGTGCATCACTGGAGCTATGAGAAGGTGTCCAACTAGGGCACTTGAGAGCATTACAGATCTCACACCTCTACATCTGGTGATAGAAAGATCTGCCCAAGAGGCAATTCTTAAAATATCTAAGGAAGGTTCAGGCAATGAAAGTATTAAAAATCAGGGAGCTTGGTCCTCTCTGACAAGATACATCTCATCAGCGAATCTTCCCAGTGACGAAATGATCAGGAAAGTAAGCATCGAAAAGAATTTCCCCATGATGCTAAATACGAGGAGAGACTGGAAAGGTAATACACCAATGGATGTAGCAGTGTTTCGTACTTTGAAGTCTGGATGGAAAGAGCAAGTCAGCGCATGAAGACTTCAATATCAACATGAACTATTAGATGCTGCTATTAAAGATCGGGTAACTACAGGGATCCTTCAAAATGGATTTAAGAAATGTGGACTCTTTCCATGGGATCCCGAAGTAGCGAGCAATTTTATTCCAGAAAATGATGATCGACCTAATTCACCTAAACAATCTGAAGACATCGTGCAGACTGCTAATATGGACAGACTTGCATTTATGGAATCTTTTATAGACCAAGAAACACTTGAAATTTTTCAAGAGCACCTACCTGAAGAACAGTGGAGTGGTCGAACAGAAGATAAATCATTGTTTGAAATTTGGAAGAAAATGAAGCAAAAAAACTATTGAAAACATGATAGAAGAGGCAGATATTGTATTTGAAGACGACATTAATTTTTGAACTAATAAATGAAAATAAATATCACTAACATATGACACCCATCCTCGTCTAAAATAACTTCACCTGCTTTTTGTCCTGATGTTGATAATGACAACGTTCAGCTGCATCAATCTAAAAATATCTCCCAAGTACCCGAACTGAATGAAAATCAATCACCACTAGATTCCAAATATAAAATTAACATTTTAGATGTTCAAATTATAACGCCTATAAAACCCAACCTGACATTGTTAGAACATAAATCGCAAATGAAGTATTCCGAGAAATTAGTCAACACCAAAACTGTACCAATAGTTTCCAGTCCTTTTAAGTGAGCGCTTTTCTGGCCCGAGTCAAAACCCGCGACAAATAAGAAAACTAACGAAAAGATACCCAGTGCTGTAACAAGTCAAATGTGGCAGGAATATAGCAAGAAAAAAAGTGAGAAAAAAGCCAAAATGGAAGCTGACAAAGTAGAAAGAAAAAGAAAACTAGAGGCTAAAAAAAACAATAACAAAGTCAAGAAAAGAGTTGTGGTGAATACACAAAAGGAAATGGCCGACTCCGAATGGACCCATGAGAATAATGTGCCTTTAAGCAGAATAAGAGGAAATTTAACTGTGGGAAAACCAAAACCTTTGGATTACGTGGTTATCAAATACGACAGAAAATACATACATAAATCACGCAAGGTGCTCTCAAGCTTGCCTCTGACTATTAGAATTATGTCATCAGCATAGCCCATACATTCGAATCCAATCTCCGTTAGCCTGTAGAGCAACTCTTCTTCTACGAGGCTACATAGAACGGGAGATATTACTCCCCCTTGAGGTGTCCCGCGAGTGGCTTTAGCTGAGATTGTTTGATTATCCACCTGTATCTCAGCTATCCACGTAGTCAACAATTCATACATCCATTTTACGATGGTTTCATTCACTTCTCGGCTTTTTAGTACTTCTTTGACAATACATGAAATGTGTTGTCAAAGGCCCCAGATATATCCAGGAATGCGCACATTACGATTTTTTTATTGTTCAGAGTACTCTGGATAACTTCGGTCAGCTGATACAAAGCAATATCCGTTGAAAGGAGGATTGAGTAGAAACGATGCTAGACAGATGGGTCTAAAATATCGGGGATCGGTCCTATCTTTTTTCCCTATTTTTGGTATGAAAGTTACTCTTGCCCTTCTCCATTTTCTAGGTATTCGACCCACTGCTAGACTGCTTCTTGTAATCTACAGCAGGTGAAGATGAATCTCCTCTATACCCTGCTGTAAGAGTGCTGGAAATATTCCATCCACTCCTGGTGATTTATATGGTTGAAAGGTGCTTATTGCCCATTCCAATCGTTGTCTGGTAAATATTTCCTTAGCAATGTCCCAATCTTCCTTACGGGGTTTTTTGGTGTAATTCATTCTATTTCAGTGCTTGTCGTCGGTTCACTACTTGGAAAGTGGGTTCTAAGAAGAAGAATCGATCGTTCCTCTTCACCTTCCATGTATGATCCATCTGACTTTTTCAGCGACATTGTGGGGTTAGTTCCCCCACTTGTCATGACCTTTTGTAGTCTGGCCGAGGTATGGGTGGAAGTGATCTTTCCACAAAAGGCTTAAAAATTGGGCCATTTGGTCTTCCTAATCTCTTTATTGTACTGAGTAATCTTCTCAGTGTTCCTCTGCCAATTTCCGTCGCGTTTGGCTTTATTAAAGAGCCGACGGACCTCTTTTCTCAGGTCTGGCAGCTTCTGATTCCACCAAGGGGCATTCCTATCTGAACGAACTTTTGACAGTGGACAACTGGAATGATAAGCCTCCATCATTGCCCCACTGATCTGTTCGACTCTTTGTTCCAGGTCGTAGTGCGGGTGATTTTCCCCATTTACTTCGAAGTGTTCCAAATTGTCCGATTGGTCTTGTAGAGAGACCAGTCCGTATTTCTAGGATTTCGGATTAAAGGAATCGAGGTGGTATCTCCCTCAATCTTAAATTCGACGATCCTATGGTCGGAAAGTGATGGCTAGCTCATCACCCTCCAATCTTTTATATTTTTCCTAGCAGCAACATTAACAATTGTTACGTCCAGGACCTCTTCCATTGCTCTCGTGACAAAAGTAGGGGTTGCCCCCACGTTTAATGTCTCAATGTTATTTGCTAATAGATAGTATAATAAACACTCACCTTTGGCGTTGTCGTTAGTGCTTCCCTACACGATATTATCTGCGTTGGTGTCACAACCAATTATAATTGGCAGCCGTCTGCTGTTGCAGTGTCTCACTAGCTCTTGTACTTCTTCTGGCGGTGTCATCGGCCCGTCTCCAGCGAAGTAGGCAGAGGCAACGACGATGTCTCTGTCGATACCCCAATGTTGATAGGAACTATGAATGGAGCAAGGTCCCGTGACACGTATTCTTAAGCACATATATATTTTATGTTATTTCTTATGATTATACGGGCACGCAGAGATACTTGCCTTTGATCATAAATCAATTTTGAATCCTTGTATGCCAAACTTTTGATTTTGCCTTCTTTGTTGATCTGGGGCTGTGCGCTGAATAACCTACTTCATGGCCTCTTCAGGGGATATTCTCTGATTGAGGAGCCGCAGGTATTTCCGCACCTCTGCTCCACTGAGACCTTTTCTCAGTGGGTCGTCTATGCCGACCGGTTCTTCCAGATTTAACAGATCGAAGAGCATACGACCTTTGTGCCTTTTTTCCATCTGTGGGGTGCCCGGATGGAGAGATGGAGGTTGTTTTCACTACTTTTCCGGTGCTGTTTTTCTTTTTTATTACAGTCCACCGCTGTAGAGCCCCGCAAGCAGAGGTAAGGGGTTTAATATAATGGATTTCCCCCCGGTGCTCCAAAGTCGAAACCAGTAAGGACTACTCATCTTTATAGTCACGGATTATTCGGCCTGGTTTCCCACCTTGAATTTAGGTTTTTAATGAGGTTGTGTCCTCTTGGTTCGGGCAGTCAAGCCAAGACCCCGCTGACAGATAGCCAGAGGACATTGGTATAACAGGTGATTTCGGGGTAACCTTGGTAGGCTGACATCAAGAAAGAGTGTAGTGTTTTTCTGAGGAATTTGGGTAAGAAATATATTTATTTAGTAGCAATTATATTTTTAGTTGAATATTTACAATGTGGCGTCCTTGGGAAATATCGAGTTCATTCCAAAATATTGTGTGTACAACAACGAAAATTTAAATAATTGTGAAAACAGGATTCGACGTCATTTAAATTTGGAAACACAGAAATATATGTTTCAATTTGTATAAGAATCTACGGGAAAAGTTGGGTTTCGATGAAGAAACAGAATTATGCAAGCAGTATTTCATTTAATACAAGTTCCCCTGTCAACTATACGTAAAATAGCCAAGAATGGGCCTTACGAATACATGAAGCGATGTGGGAAGGGATTGATCAAACCATTAGATGTATCTGTAATAAAATGATTAAAAACCACCATATATGACAAGTAATGAGTTACCAACGATTGAAATAATAAGAAATAAATTGACAAATGCCGGCCGTAATGTAAATGTCTGTAAGAAAACTATTAAAAACTGGATTAAAAATTGGGATTCAAATTAAAAACGATTAATAAACGTCAAACAGGCATGGAAAGCAGAAGAATAGTGGATATGCGGTATACATACTTGGAACAAGTAATTAAGTATAGAGAATAAAACCGGCCAATTGTCTATTTGGACGAAACTTGGTATGATACACACGACACGGATAAGAAAGGATGGACTGATGGTTCAAACATTTGATCCAGACTTATTATTGTGCAATGAGGTGGAAATGAATAAGGATGGGTTCCAAATGCCTTAAAAATATGTGGGAAAAAAATGGAAGATTGCAACGTTGACTATCATAAGAACATGGACACTAATATTTTTGAAGAATGGTTAGAATTCACATTGATCCCAAACTTAGAGCCAAATAGTGTTGTAGCTCTTGACAACGCTTCTTATCATTCACAACAGCTCAATAAAATGCCAAATAAAAGCGACAAGAAGACCGAAATACCAAATTTTTTAATGGATAATAATTTGTACTTTGAAGACTCTTATACAAAACATCGACTGATTCAAATTTTACAGACAAAGAAATTAAAGAGAGTATTGCTGAAAAATATGGACACTCTATATTGAGACTTCCTCCTTATTTTTGTATTTTCAGTCCCATCGAGTTAATTTGGGCACTATTAAAACAGAGTATTCGGCGTAACAATAAATTTCCTAAATTTGATACAAAAGTCGTCGACCTGATTAAAGGAGAAGTAGCTAATATTACCAAAGAAGACTGGAAGCGAAGGATTAAAAAAGTAATCAAAATTGAAGATGAGTATAAGAATATTGGGCAAGTCCATATTAATGAGGGAAATAAATTTATTATTGATTTTCAAGACGATAGTGATAGTGAAGCAGATGATATAGGAGAAGGATTAATAGAATTCTTGGAAGAAGAAAATTAATTGAGTTGAATATATTTTTCATGTTATAATATATAGTAGTGACAAACAGGACTTAGACATAATACACTGCACCGCAAAATTAACGCATATTTTGTAAAATGGAAAGATCCATTTAAGAACAATATTTGAATGGAAGCTAATGGCTTAAAAATCATAGCTATTAACTGTAACCAACAACTTCTTGGATTTTAATTGAAATGCAATTGTTTTTGATGTTTTTGAATAAAATAATGAAAGAATGCTGTGTACACAACTTTGCTGACACGTTGAATGATTATTTATTGATTAAAGTTTGCGTTGTTCTCCTGCTATTGTTGCTATTTCTAACGTTATTAAGAGTGATGCAGCGTGATATGAGAAATATTTTACGTGAAGAATGTGCTGGTGCAATAGAAATCATAGAAACGGGTGTTACACAAGTTCAAGTGACATGCTGCTATGGCGTGGCCCAACCAACGATCTCGAGTGCACTGGTACGGTATCGAGAGACTGACACGAACCAACAAAGCGCTGGACAAGGATGTCACAGAGTGACAAATAATAATCAAGATCGATTTTTGAGAATGCAAGTACTACGAAATCGATACACTACAATTACTGCCCTACAGTAAGAATTTGTTCATCGATATAATTACCTCATAAGTCAATATATAGTGCGTCGAAAGCTGGCAGAAGGCAGTATTAGTCCATATAGAAACGGCAACTGGTCCTTTTCTAACCCTAAACTATCGCAGGCAACATCTTCAGTTTGCCTGAGAACATCAGAATTGGCGTAACCGTAAATGGAGCAATGTACTGTTTACGGACGAGTCACGATTCTGTCTGTTTCGTGATGAACGTCGTAGGAGAGAGTATAGACGTCCTGGCGAACGATATACTCAATGTAATATTGCAGAAAATGTCAGCTATGGCGGTGGGTTTATTATAGAGGAAGGCTTAAACGAAGGAAACCATGCCTCATTTCTGTTCGTCGTTCGTGAATAATCGGAAGGCGATTGACATGCTCGGCAAATTTGAAAAGATCGAAGTAATCTTTGGATCCTTAGTGCAATGGCACGCGCTCGAACTTGGATGTTAAAATCTGGTCGTATATGTTAGGGCTTGAGGCAATAGAAATGACAAAATTTTGAACACATCCATTAATAACGTAAATATTGAATAGTGAAAAACAAAATTGAATATTTAAAATACAAAACCCGAACAAAAATGAATAATGTATGACTATGTAGAAGAAAACGAAGAAATCAAAATTTCGTTACGAGTTCGAGTTACGAAAATTTAAGTCATTTAATATTAAAGCTTAGTTATTTTCCTTTCATCGTTTTGTCGATATTGGCAACTTGATTAAGAATTTGGTGAAAAATGGCTAAAACTTAAATTTTTAAACGCGATTTGTGATAATACTGATATATTTATCTATATGTTATCTAATCTTTCAAATTTCATAGAAAATAATCGAAAATAGAACAAAAAAAAGTTAGTGCGAGAACTAAATTTGAGGCTGTTATTGTTTGGATTTTGAACTTCTGGTCATGCGTTTTAAGTAAGGTTAGGACAATGCAAGGAAGTCGTTTCCGTTCCGACTATTCACGAACAAAGAGCCGAAACGAGACACGGGTTCCTGCATTTATGCCTTCCTCTATTATGGTATGAGGTGGCTTTAGTTTGTATACTCATACGGACCTAGTTGTGATTCGGAGCGATCGTTTGACAGCCGACCGCTAAATAACAGACATTTTAGAACCTCATATAATACCATATGCCCCATTAATAGGGAACGAAATGCTATTAATGAATAATAATGCACACCAACACTTAGCTAGGACGGTGCAAAATTACCTCCAAGAAGTAGATATCCATACTTTGGATTGGCCGGCACGAAGTCCTGATCTTAACTCGATCGAAAATTTATGAGATAATTTGAGTCAGCAGGTTAGAGCTTTTCAGCATCCACCTAGAGGTCTAGATGAACTGTCATTCGGTCTAACCGACATATGCGATCAAATGGACAAAGTTGCAATCAGAAACTTAATTTCAAGTATGCCAAAAAGATGTGCAGTGATAACACAAGCAAGAAGAGGTATTAGACGTTATTAGTTTTAAGTTTGTTATCAAACTATGCAATACACTTTTTGCTTCCTTCTTCGTCCATCCATTATTTTTATTTCCACGGTTTATTTTATGCATTTCAAAAAAGTTGTTTGACACAGAAAAAAGCTATGATATAGCCATCATGTCAGACCATTGACGAGCCTCCTTATTTTTTTTAAGTATTTTTTTCATTTTACAAAATATACGTTAATTTTGCGGTACAGTATATTTATTTTTAAAGAATTGTTTTATTCATTGTTATAAAATTTCTTTTTTTTGTTATTTTTTCATAGAATTTATTTTGTCCATAGAAAATCGAATGGGGTACAAAAAGGGCTCAGTTTACGTCTGGTATCCTGTTTAAACCGAACGCTCTTTCAACAATTACGTAACATCAACTACCTTATAAGTATTGGCAAGTGAACAAAATATTAATACCTTTCAGAGTTTAGCTCCGCAACATAACTTAAACTACACAATATGTTTTACGCCAACTATAACTGTAGTATTACTGTAAAACGTTTATTACTGGAGAGTAGACTACGCCAAACTGAAGGGCAAAATTGTATCTTTACATATAACTTCAAATCATCATTAGGAGACAAATGTGATACTGATCATGGAAAATGTTTATAGTTCTTTAAAAAATCTAAATAACCGAAATGGACGATGCTACTATAAACTAATAACAAAACTCATTTTTCAATTCTGAATTAATTTAAAAAACCTATCTTCATTTACTGAAATCTCTCAATTTCAGGGATAAATTATAAATGATGGTGGTGACTACAATATTCAACTACAAATCATAATTATTTACCGTTACTCTACACCTAAAAAAACATGTAGGATCAATTTCACATATTAACTACACATTCAATATATTATTCACATTCAATTCCCACCCTAACAATTTCAAAGACCTTTATTCATTTTGTAAAAAAAAACTCATCAATTACAAAATCACAATTCACCTGACGTTTTGCACCTTTTTTAACACATAAATCCGATTCGCTCAACAGGTATCCCATAAAAAACTACTTTTCCTGTTTTTTATCCCCTCATACCACAATTTAAACACTCTGTTTTGTACAAGAATCTTTTTAGGAATCGTTGTAAATAAAATGTGGTACGCGGTTGTATTTTTAGGGTGGATTTCATAATAAAACTGATGTGGAGAAATCACCCTAATAAAGTATCTACTAAACTGTTTACATGCCGCAAAAAGCCTCACAAAAAAGCAGGTCAAGTCAGTAGAACTATTTTTTGTAGGTACCTGAACGCGAGGATAAAAATAGAAGCATTGGTGGGATTGTTAGAATTCTCATATATGTATTCTATGTTTACTTCTCTTCATTGCATAACACTATTAAAGATAGAAAAAACTGATTATGAAACTTTAAAAAACAATTCGTGTTGTGATATTTTCTCTGCCCTACTTTCTCGTTTCATTGACAACTTTTTTAGTTGAAAATTATTAATTTTTTAGTCCTTGTCATTATAAAAGTGTGTATAGATCCAGTGTTTTGAACAATATTTAATTTTTTTAGCGTTGCTGCAAAATCGAATTTAATAGTATTAAGGAAACTTGGGTTGTCAACATTGCATCGAATTTATTCTCTTGATTTTAATGTATTCAATTTATCTAATTTAAACTTGTTTAAAAAAAGCGCGTTAAAAACTTCATATGTAGCAATAAATAGTTATTTATGCAACAAGTGCAAAAACACATTTTGCACGAGTTGCATACAATATTTTTTCTACATTCATGCAAAAACTGGAAAATTAGAACCATGTCAGAACTCAGAATGTATTTTAACCGTTCTTCTTTTTTTGTATCTTTACGGCCTCCACCTTGTCAGTACTTAATCATAGCTGGTTTTCGCTTTGACCATTTAAATTTTAAATAATCAAAGATTTTTGCAATAATTGTAACTCGTTGAGACTAAGTAGTAAGATATACATATATTATTGCTGTATTAGAGCAGGATCAGACACTTGCTCTGGATTTTTATTTTATTTAAATGTTTATGTTTGTCATAAATCATCACAAAACTGACAAGAATGACAGATGAGTGCAACAAAATTTTTGTTGCACTAGTGCAAAAAAGAACCACTTTTTCCATTAAATGTGTTTCACAAAAGTGTTGTTTTTTGCATGAATGTAGAAAAAATATACTACAGTAACAGTAATTTTCTGTTTGTCTTCTTTCGATTGAAAACAGACTCGAGTGGTAATGAGACATAAGAAAAAAATCAACCAAAACCACATCAATAGGAAACTGTGGTTTTTTGAAAGGGTTTGTTTTATTTTCGACCAAAAATGTGTTCACATCATTCCACATTTAAAAACCACATAGATTACCTTTTCCATGTACCTTTTCCATGTACTCTGGTAATACGTTTTGTAAGAACTGCAAATAATTGTCACAGTTTAAATTGATTGGAAAAAAAGCACTAACCCTATAAAAGTCATTTGGTAATGAGCGACTTTTGTGAACTTCCATTTTTTTCATTCATTGCTAATTTTCACTCTACGTCAACTAAGTAATAATTAAAATATGATGTGTGTAGCTTCAGGCAGGTGGCATCCATTAATGAATCTCTGGATTTCACCTAGCAACAAGGTTTTCTGTCCAAAGTGGAGGATTGATAAGTTGATCTATAAGGTGGTTTGGATGGTTTGCACCTTAGAGTATTAGTATACAAAAGAGAGGGCTATTCATTCATAAACACGTTTTTTTCTGCGGCCAACAATCCTAAAAGCCAGTAGTGAAATAATGAATGAATTACAAAAAGTGGGGATGGTATTGTTGATACATGGCCTTGGTAATATCTGACAAACTTGGCATTGATGAACCATGAACCATGATAACCCAAAAACATTAAATTAATTAACTTAAAAGTTTATTTTGTCACTTATTACTCTTTTCTTCAGTTCTTCTTTTTTCCTTGATATTACAACCACGTCATCTGTATAATCTGCATAGACCAAACATTGGTGGCTTTTATTCAGTAAAGTACCCTGACGGTTGATTTTGCTCTTCCTTATAGGGGGTCTCCTTGCCTTAGTCCTTGGGTTGCATCAAATTCTTCCCCTTCTACTCTTACTACATTTCTTGTCTGCTTGAGTGTAATTTCCACCAGTTTGCATAGCTTCTCTGAGATTTCAAATTTTCTTAAGACTCTGAATAACTTAGTTCTGTTTATCGTGTCTGCCTTAAAGTTGATAAGCAGCCTATATGTAGGAATCTCGTATTCGTAACAGTGTGTTAATACTTGTTTTAGTAAGAAGATTTGGTCTGTTCCTCTAGCCTTAAAATCCACCTTGGTACTCGCCGGTTATCTTTTCTGTATAATCTTTTTTTTACTAGTGTTGCTAGTACTTTGTACATGCTATCAAATAGTGCTATTCCTTTGTAATTGTTTCAATCTGAAATGTCGCCTTTCTTGTATATCGGTTGAATCACTGCTTTCTTCCACCCTTCTGGCATATGTTCAGTCCTCCAGACCTCTTGTATTAACTTAGCAATTTCTCTTTTTAATACAATGCCTCCGTATTTCAAGTTTTCTGCTGTAATACTATTGGATCCTGGAGCATTATTATTTTTCATATTGTGAATAATTTCTTCTATTTCTGTTAGTGTAGGTTCTTCATCTTCGATACGGTTTCCTTTTCCCAATGGAACGTCTTCTCTTTCTTCTGTTTATCATTCCGCATTTACTTTTAATAGTTCTTCGAAATGACATTTCCATCTTCTTATTAATTCATTTTTTGCTCCTAGCAGTTTACCGTTTCCATCTTTGATGTATGGTGTTTTGGCCTGTGTCCTTTATTTATTTCTCTCACATCCTTGTAGAAATTTCTAATTTCTTGTCTCCATTATTTTTCTTCCATTATTTTTTTTTGTTTTCATCGTGTTCCCTTTTCTTAGTTCTGCAAATATTTTTTGCGACTTTCGTCTGTTCCATGTATTCCCGTTTGTACCGTTCTTTCCCGGTCTGTAGATATTTACCTCTTAAATTTCTTTTCTTACTTATTTCTTCCATACATTCGTCGTCAAGCCAGATCTTTCTTTTGGAAGCTTTTATGGCGTTTAAGCTTTCCCCTGACGCTTTCAAAATTGCCATTTCCATCCGTAATAATTTCTTATCTATACCTTGTCCTGATTCTGTTTCCGTAGTTTGCTCTAAGTATGGGGGTGTTGCAATTCTTCCGTATTATATATCTCTTTATAGGGTAATTAAACAAGGGTCAATGACAAATTACTAAATAGGTTATCCTAGACACATAAAGTAGGTACCGAAATTTTGAGCAATGTTGTCACTTTTAGTTACAACAAATTCTTGCTTAAAATTTATATAAGAATATGCCTTTATTCAATAAAATTCAAGTATTTTTAATTATTTTTAAAAGCAGCGACTTAAATGTATAATTTTTTTTATTTGCATATCTTTTCAACATATTTTCAATTAAATTGCTAATATCATTTTTCCTGCAACTAAAGAGAATTTGTGAATATAGCAAAGCGGTAGAAGTGTCCGCAAGTGAGCTTAGAATGTGACAGAACAAACATTTATTTTATGTGTTAATCTGAGGTTTGCACTGCGATTTATATAGCTTCCGGTGTGGTGGGCCAACACAGCATCTATGTAAAAAGCTTCAAAGGGTATATATGTAAGATCACAACTTACATAAAATTTTTATGAAATCCAAATAGTTCGTTATATACTTTTTGAAAGACGCTCTTGCGGTAAGAAAACCGCGTGTTCATTTTCGTTATAAAATCTCATACAGTTCGTGAGATATCAGAAATAATCAAAAGGAAAAAAACTGTAATTTTTTAAGTTTATAACCTTTTTGTTATTAGCAGTAGTATTGATTACACATATTTTATTGTTTAACAGTAATAAATTAAACCTTAATTTTTTTATATAATTTTTTTATTCAGATTGGCGACATGCCGGTAAATATTATCTAATAAATCTGTATAATTACATAATAAATCCCGAAACGGTGTTTAGTTGTTACATAACGTTTGATGTGTTTGTGCGTATGCTACACTACAAACTCTGGAAAAATTTTACGACAAAAATATTTTTTATCACTAGCACTGCAGATTGCATTAGCTGACCTATATTAGTGTTTTGATGCGTCGAAAATACTATTTATAAAAATGTTATAGTAGTTAACCTAGTTCCTGGGAAATCTTTTATGATGCTTAGATAAAATAAAAACTTAAAATAGTTCAAAAAATCGTAAACACAAATTGCACAACCGTTGGACAAACACGTTCCTTGTTACTGTTGATTTTACCAACAGTTTAGACAAAAAAAATATGGCCCTGCCAGATGTATCAATGGCTGTCTCTAATTTTATTATAATGTATTTTTAGTATATACAGTTTATTATTTCCTTTTAAACTGAAATTAGCTTTTTATTGGTGAAATATGTACTTTTGGAAATATAGCATTTAGTTAATGACAAACACATAAAAATTGTACATAGAAAATGTTTTTCCTTAATTCTGGTTGAAAGTGGAGATATTTAATTCGATGTGGCTGGGCATAATTTTAGGTACTATCATAATATACAGATCGTTTCTAAATTCATCCGAAAAAATAAGTATTATAAATAGATGCAGATATAGACGTAAAATACCGACCTAAAGTTTATATTAAATAACATTTAGGTACATTTAAAATATTTCTACAATCGGTTTACAATTAATATGGGTATGTACGAATATACAGTCTACATATAAATCGATGTACCTTTGTATCGAATAACAATAATTGTGAAAAATTAACATTCAGAAGTCTGTTCTCACGTCGCTTTGTTCAGTGCATCTTTGCGCAATGTTTTGTTTTTACTAAATGGGTTTTTCTTCTTGAGTCTTATTTTTATTCCACGTTGATCGAGTAGCTGGATTGCTCCGATGTTAATGTACCTATGATTTGCGCAAATTTGGTAATTCGTATCTATTAAAACTTTGTTTTGAAAACGGTGTTAGCTGCACTGGCACTAGCATAGCTTCACACTTGTTTGTATATCAATTTATAATGTATCTCTAGATTCCCAGTATATTTTTCTATATTCGAAATTTTTTCATCTTTTTTATATGCTCCTGTAGAACTTGCGTCATTGTAAGTTGGTGGCTGGTTAAAGTTGTTATTCGAGGCCACGTCAACTGTCATATGGATTTTAATAAAACAGAAGAGAAAGAAAACGCGGCAAGAAGGAGGTAGAGTAGTCGAGTTTGGTTAAGGGGGTAATTTATGATTTATGTATCAGTTTTATTTTGTGATTAAAGAATCATGGAACCGATCCAGCAGTGTTTTAATAGTAATGTCCCACACTCCGTTTATTTCAAGTTCGCATATAAGCTCATACCCAGATACTTAGCTCTGTTTTCAAAAGGTTTTGCTCAGTTCTTATTTTTATTTGTTCGGTGCGTTTGTTAATAAAATTATTGTGCACTGATTTGCTCTCATTGCGTTGTCAGGGCGTTTTAGAAATTGTCATTGACTTCTTGTTCAGTTTTCCCAACAGCCAAGACTCCCGTATGGTAAACAAATATGGTAACTGTAATTTTTTATGTAGCTACAGCAGTAGGCCTAGTATATATGTATATGAGTATACGGCCCTGCAGTACTCTAGCACGTATTGGTTTCAATTCTGAATATTGTTCCCCACATATTTTTCTGAAAGGTCTTTTTTGGTTTTCTTTGTAATTGCTTTAGACTTCCACTAGTAATGTGATCACATCCTGGTGCTTTCTGGGATTTAACTTTTTCAAATTTCTTCTATTATTTCTATTGATGTTATATGGTCTATATTCCCGTTATTTCCGTTTCATTTGGTTTGAATATGTTTTTCAAATGATTAGTCATTAGTAGTGTTTTTTCTTGATTACTTCTATATATTTTTCATTAATATATATATCTAATTTTTTTTTCATTTTTAAATATTCCCTTATTCTTTATTTTTTATAATTTTTAGTAGTCCATTAATATTTTTTCTTAAAATTTACACACTTATTAATTTTTATTTCAAATGTCTTGCTCTGCGTTAGTTCTATTGATATTATTGTTGGTATTTGTACAGTACCAAGGTACAGTTTTAATATTTATTATTTCATGCAAAGTTTTATTTTCCTTAGAAATCCTATCACTTTTTCTTTTCCCCATTCCATTGATATATTGTTTTAAGACACGCTTTCTAATTTTCGGAATGCAATGCCGCAAAATTTAGCCGAAAAAGTTCAGAATATTTTGGTGATTTATTGCCAGGAAGATATCGAATATCTTTATTAGGGTATTGTTAAATTAAGTTAATTGAAATTTTAGGCGTTAGAGCGTATACTTTCTGAAATTTTAATGAACATCTGAAGCAGTTCGACTAAAATTCTGATAATTATACAAATAATTCAATAATGGCAATAAATCAATAATATTTTAGAATATTCCTAAGTAGCACATTACAAAAACTGAAAATCTAGAGATAAGTTGGGTTTTTTAAGTCATATCTACATATTTTAAACAAAGTAATCCTGAGTATTTTTAGAGACCAAAATCTTTAAAACTGTTTAGCATGGAATTTTGTAATTACAAATAAACGAATATAATCTGTTATTTATTTGAAATAACTTTTCCGTTTATGTTAGTAGTTTGTGATTAAATTACGAACAAATTGATTAATTTGACAAATCTATTGAAGCATTATTGTTTGGAATAATTTATGATGCATCCATATAAAAAAACATTTTTGAATGATTATAAAGATATCGTATCAGCTTGAACCAAATTATCCACAAAAGTTATGGTTGCAAAAGCTCCACAAACGACATATGCCAAACCGAAATAGAAATTGTATTAATTCAACATTCTATTATTCCATTTAAGTTATTTTCGAGAAGTAATCCGTAATAATGACCCTACTAGCCACCCCCGCTACAAAGACCTACACTATTGTCTGGAAAACAGGACATTGGTCAGTTCGCATTCACAAAACCTACTCAATTTACCCATTTCCGAAATATCGCATTGTATGTAGACAAAATAATTTATAATAAGCATTTAAAAGTGACAGTTGTTGGGCGGACTTTTTGAGAATATTTTTTGAAATCTAAGACACGAAATTGTTGTTGCGTAAATTGACCGTTTGAAGGTACGGGAGAATTCAGTGAGAAAATAGATTTCTGTTAGTTAATAGATTAGTAAGGAGGTTCATAAATGATTATATTAAATCATCAGATTACGAACGTTGATATTGATTTAGATTCTATGTTCAAAATGTGGCTTTCCATAAAATTTACTCTATAATAAATGTAAGGTAACACTTACAAAGATTAAAAAAGCATGTGAAAAAACAGCCCCTCATTCATTATATTGTGATGCCCTGGAAACAATATAACTTTACAATGGTATACGTATGCGGTTAATGATATTTGGCAAAAGACGATAAGACTAAGATAAGGGCTACTTTCACCACCTTATCCGACACTTATCAGAAGGGCGTGAAACTGGTCCTAAGTCATTATAGTGATAACATATCATATCAAATTGAGCGATATTCAAACAACTGCGCCATTTGAAAATTTAAATTCGTTTTCAGGTAATTCTACTTCTATATTTAATTTATTTGTTTGAATACGTAATGATTTCTCAGTATTTTTCTCCATTACCAGTGCTTGCCTGCTGACATTATCAGTAGGTACAGTTGAATTATTGGATCTTTACCCGTGCTTCATTAATATCTGATAACATAACAGACATAATAATTAAGTGGCATCTCTTTCTATTAATAATGAAGAACAGATCAAAATAATTTAACATTTATCGGTTATGTTATCAGATATTAATGACGCGCGGTTAAAGATTCAATAATTCAACTATAAGTGTTTTTTGCATTTAGACGGGGTTATTTGCTGGAGTATACACTGAACTCTACTAAAACCAAATAGTTTGCAAAGTGCAATGACTTCCGCTTGTACTGATATAGGTCTTGCGCAGTGGCATGAACGTTTTTTTGGCGGGGTCAAAAATAACATTGTTACATTTTCCTGAATTTTTTTACGTGGAAAGCGTTGTAATTACAAGTAAGTTTCCATGAAGTATTGCTTATGGCGCGTTAACTTTTTTTGTGGGAGGTTCGCCAGTAGCTATATCTCCCAGATAAACTTTGTGATAAAATAAACAAAATTCCATAACAAAAGCCAAAGGAAAACTGTTTCAAATTAATAAGCATAAATAAAGAATAAGTATTATAAACAAAATAAGTTCATTAAATAAACTAAAGTATGAAAAAATTCCATAACAAAAATAAACGGAAAAATCTCAAGTCATAACAGTAAAGAGTAACAAAAATAAAACTTTATATATGTATATATATATATATATATATATATATCAAGACATGGCAATTGCTACTGCAAGAGAAGAAAATGTGTGCATACTCTTGATTAGTGAACCAAACAAAAATGCCATAAAGGACAGGAAGGACTGGATGTTTGATAAAGAAATTGATACAGCAATAAAAGTACTGGATAGAAATATAGCAGTTAAACGTCAGGGGCATGGCCATGGATTTACATACCTTGTAACAAATCCCTTTACAGTATACAGTTGTTACGCTTCCCCAAATAAAGAAATAGACGACCTTGAGAGAACCTTAACAGAAATAGGAATTCATCTCAGAAGGCATAAAGAAAAAAGTATTATAGTAGGAGACTTCAATGGAAAATCTGCCCAATGGAGAATGAGGAATACAGATAAAAGGGGAGAAGCCCTAGTGGAATGGATGGCAGAAAACGACCTTGTCTATCAAAACCATGGAGATAGACCTACATTCCAGACAAACCAAAGTTCGTCAATCATCGACATAACGCTATCAACCAATGATATTGTAATAAAAAATTGGTATGTGAGTGACAGAGAGACCCTTAGCGATCATAACTACATTTTGTTTGAGGTACATGAGAACAGAAAATCGGACAAACTAAGTGAGAAAGTAGTCGACAGTGGGTGGAATATGAGGAAGCTAGATATTGCAAGCCTAAGCCAAATAGTTTCTAATATTTCAGTAAATGCACCTACACCAGATCCATAAAGTTTTTATGAAATACTCGCGAACATATGCAATGCCTCGATGCCAAAAAGAAAGAGCCACCCAAGAGGTAATCCGGTATATTGGTGGTCGCAGAAAATCGCAGACCTCAGAAAGGAATGCACAAGAAAAAGAAGAATCTGCACAAGAAACAACAGAAGATATGAACCAGAAATGAAACAACAGTTACAAGATAAGTACAAAGAATCCAAAAAACAGTTGAGGAATGCTTTGAGGAATGCTATAAAAAAGCCAAGCAGGTCTGCTGGAACAATATCTGTGCAGGTATAAACTCCGATATATGGGGCAATGGCTATAAAATAGCTATGAAGACGATCATTGGCTACCCTCCGAAACCCCAACTACCGGCAGATACTATACATAAAGTGGTAAGGCACCTCTTTCCGATACATGAGGAGATACATTTCGCATGTAGAAAAACCCCTTACTCCCTAGATTTTACGGTGGAAGAACTGAAAATAGCAAATCAGAAGCTAAAAACAAACAAGGCACCAGGTCCAGGAAATATCCCTGCAGAAATTCTGAAATACCTGATTGACAGCAAGACGGACTTTGTTCTAAGATTTTACAACTCACTTGGCGATACAAAATACTTTCCGAAAGAATGGAAGCAGGCCAGACTGGTACTGCTTGACAAAGGTAAAAAAGCACCAGATGGCCCTTCTTCATATGTTACTCTAATTAAAAATTCACTTTATGAATGTTACGTAAAAATCTACAATCACTCATAATTACGGATACCTGAAATAAATAGGATATTTTAAAAAAATATTTTTTTAGTACAACAGAGACCTAAAGTTGAATTATGTTTTTTATAAAAAGAAAAAAATGTATTAACTTGCCTAGCTCAATTTTCTTTTCAAATGTAATTAGTTCGAGCATTTGGATCATAGTATTTTTGTGAAACCACAACTAGCTATTAACGTTTTATTACAAAATTTGCAGTGTAATCTTTGTTGCCAATATTGTATTTTGTTGATGTTTTTAAATAAAGTATATTAGAACGTTTGACTGCAGAAATTTTTAACGTAGCATTTTAAGCATCGGGATTTCAGGCAATAAAAATATGAGACACTGAGGGAACAAATACCATACATCATAATTAAATAAAAATGCTATTTATTCAAATTTGCATACTGTTCCTCTTGACTCAAAATTTATTTTATTTTTAACATTAAAATTGAAAATAGTTGGTCCATTTTTTCTATCCACGTTGACAAAATAACAGCTACAGACCAAGGAATATTTTGATGGTTCCCTGTCTTACCTCCAATTATTTTGACTTTAGAACTCACATTGCGATTGTTCAATTACCCTTACGTCATCAATTATACAGAGGTCCATAAATATTCCATAAATGTTAGCTGTCATCAATTTATTGTCATATTTCCAACCAATGTGTAAATAGGTAGTATATAAGTATAGCACACATTGTCAATAAACTAATTTTTATAAAACATACAGGTGTGTCGAACCCATCCAAAAACTACTTTTTAGGAAATTCTGATAAATATCGTAGAAGTCGACAGTTTAATAATTCACTAATGGGTATATTCATTAATAGTAAATCAAGTAGATACCTTATTAAATCTATCAATTCTTATTTTTCTGTGGGATCTGCAGGAAACACAAATAAGTATTTTTCTCGCCGTAATGATTACACTCAGGTACAAAACACATTACCATATTGAATATTTAAGCTATGAATCTAAAAATAAAAAACAGAATCTCAAATGTTCGTAATTGGCAAATTTAATTTACAAAATAATTGTAGAAACAAAAACATCAAATCCAACCACATAACCTAAATACATTTAAACCTCTTTAAAAAAGGTTGAAAAGCATTACCTTTGATATTCATAAGAACACATTCTTAATTCAAGTAACGATCACCCTTATTTATTACAAATTTTAGAAAAAACTGAAAAGGAAAAAACTCTTATGGCAATTTTGCACGTGTTAACGATTTGTGTGGAAATGTTCATAAGCTCCGCCCGCCCTGTGACATGCTTATTATAGTTCTCTGAAGTACCTATAAAAATGAGGATAATTCAAACTCTTAAAGTAGCTAAAAATATTTTTCAAATATTCTTCAATTTTTCTGATAACCTATTTGTATACATTGTTGCGCAACTTTGATATTGGAAGCAGTTTTTTGTAGTTGTATGTTTATATAACATAATGATAATGGTGTTTATCAACAGAAATCTGCTGCGCCATAGAAACTTTTGTAGATATTTCTCGTTTTATCCATTTAAATTTTTCAATGAAGAGCTAATGATGATTAAGGTCAATTATTTAAAACATAATAATCAATATAGTTATTGAAATATAATTGGATGTATGATTACATAACAAAGATTCAGTTAAAAACATACGTATAGTTTGTATCACCCTAAAATATTCAATAACATTAATTAGAAAAATATTTTCCCAGTTATCACTATTATTTGTTAGGCCACAGTTTGAAGCTTACAGAAGCAGTTATTTCACTCGTTGTCGGCGCCTTTGATCTCTATGTACCAATTTTTCTACTGCACAACCTGAAATTGTTTCCTACGCGCAACTGATACAATGATGATTTGAAAACTGATTAAACAGCTAATCACTGTGGGTAATAAGTGACAAATCTTCTGCGCAACTTGAATTTATTTCCCAGCAATAAACTGGTTAGGCTAATGGGCCACTAGGATCCGCAGTCAATATCACAACCAAACACACATACACACACACCCTCTCAGTTGTTAACTCCGCTCAGTCGGTTGGTAAGGTAGTTCGACAGCATTTCCTTCAGTCCTTCAGTCGAACTGATCAGTTCAAAACGGAACGATAAATATGCCACACACCATAAATTTATCGTAACGTTTTGAACCGATCAGTCGAAACTGACAATGAAACATAGTTTGTTTACTGATACATGATTTCCTACAATCTATAGTTATGATCGGCAGTATTTTCCCCATTTAAATGTTTGTCAAATTCCCTATTAAATAAAGCTAAAGATGAGATTATCTCTTTTTATTGTACAAATATATTTTGTTGTCCATGTGAACACTGTTGTTGTTCACCTCTAGTTCATTGGTAGATAATTTCTTGAGATAAAGTGAAAAATAAACAGTAAGTTGCGACTTTTAATGAATTTCATGGTGGAAATTTGATGTTATTTTTATTCCAAAATTTAGTAGAGAATCTCTCATCAGAAAGCAGTTTGAAAAAATCACGTCCCATTTCTGATTAAGTGAAATATGTTAACTTGAAGATAAAAAGCTGTTTTAGACTACACAATTTCTTGTACAAGATTTGGTTCAATTTCTTGAACGCTACTATCATACAGCAAATTGTTTCAAAAATGTAGATTGAACCGAAAATTGTGTCGGAAAATAGAACATGTTCTATTTCTACACAATTTCTAGGCCGAGGGCATGCGCAGTTGGGATATATTAGCTTTTAACCTAACCTAGTTGTTTGTTTACACTTTTACAGTTTTGTTTTGTGGCTTGTTTGTTAGTTTTTTTGTAGGCGTTTAAGGGTTTTATTGTTATTTTAGATTATTGTGACTATTGTTTTATATTAATCAACTGACATTTTCTGTGCGTGCTCTGAAAAAATTATTTAGTGAATAAATACAATCAACCACCTTTGTATTTGTGATTTTTCAGAGAGGTAAGAAACTATAACCTAGTAAGGCATATTTCGCAATTAATTAGTATTTGCTCTATTTAAGGATGTCTTGGTCAAGTAAGCAAACTGCTCTGCTAATAGAGTTATATGAGATTCATCCATGTCTGTACGTGGTGAAGCACCCTGACTATCACAATAAAATTAAAAGAAGTGCTGCTTTATCTAACATATTAGGCGCCATGAGAGCCCTCAGGCCCAATGTAACGGAGCAGGAGATTCAAAAAAAGTTTTTAGGCCGAAGGACGACCTATACATCAAGAGCGAAGGAAAGTTTTAAAATCTCTTCACTCAGGAATGGGAGAAGATGAGGTAAGATCCTTTAGTGACTACACACGGACTGAAGTGAGATGTTGATTCTTTATTATTTCTATTAATAATAATAATGAAATAATGCAGTAATTATTTGTAATATGTCTGAATGAAATCTTTATACTTTATAGGTGTACCATCCTACTTTGTGGTATTATGAAAAAATAAGCTAACTCCAAGACCACCTCCAGAGTCGATCTTCAAGGAGTAGCTTCACTGTAAGTGATGAAGCAAGTCGAGTGCAGAATACTATTGTGGAAGATGAAACAATACCAACACAACAACAGGCACAGGTATTTGTAGTATGATCTCTTAAATATTAACATCTCTTTGATCCATAAGTATCATTTGACCTAAGTCGATTCTCGGTCGAACTATCCTACAGTGCGGACGTATCGATTTGAGTTCTCTTGCGATAAGTGATTTACTTACCTAGCAGTTTCCTATTATTATGTTTTCTGTGTTGTATATAATTAGTGTAACAACGATTACTGTAAGTAGCTTTTATCTAATTATTTGTTTTGCCCCGGCTCTGAAGCCCAGATGTCCGGTGGCCAATATCAAAAAGGGGGCAAGGACCCACCTCTGCGATCAACGAGAAGAAATTGTCCTAATGTGCATGTGGAAGAAATTACATTTTCTGGAGATATTGATATGAATAATGAAAATAACCAAAATACGATGGATTTAACAATTAATAATATTTCAAACAAAACGGTGAACAAAAACAATGATGATACGGAGTCAGTAAAAAACTTGCTAATAGGTTCTAATATATCAAGTAATGTAAACAGTGGTCGTAGGCCAGTTAATACAGACAATAGATTTCTACAGACCGATTTAGGTCCATACTTTATTTTTGTAGAGCATTTAGAACTAAATATTGGTCGATTACATCCGATGAAATTAGGTGAAAAGTTGTTAGCGCTATCAAATTATGAAAATAATATTACTGAAATAACTAGTGTTGGAAAAAATCGCGTAAAAATTGAAGTAAATTCGAGTAACCATGCTAATAAATTAGTAGAAGAACCATTTTTCGAGAAAAATAACCTGATTGCATACATTCCAAATTATTTAACCGAAAAACGTGGCATAGTAAGAGGTATTGACACATCTCTGAGCGAAAATACTCTTTTAAATATTATAAAATCGAATGTGTCAATTAAAAAGGTACAACGGTTGAATAGAACAGTGGAGAAAGATGGCGTTATACAGCGGGTTCCTAGGCAGATGATAATTGTAACTTTTTTTGGCAAATTAATCCCACAATTTATTTACATTAATAACGTTAGGTGCTCTGTCGATACCTATGTTAGTCCGGTCATGCAATGTTATCATTGTCTTAGGTACGGTCATACATCGTCTCAATGCAAAGGTAAGAAAAGGTGTAAAAATTGCGAATCAGATGAACAAACTGATAATTGACCGAGTAGCTGCAGTAGATACTGTGTTCACTGTCAAACTAGCAACCATTCCTCTTCATTCAAGGAATGCCCAGTATATATAAAACAAAGGAAAACCAAGGAAGCTATGGCTAATTTGAATATATCATTTAAAGAGGCTGAAAAAGTAGTCGATAATCCCAGCTACACCAGCATTATCCAAAAAAATAGGTTTGCTCCACTAGCTAATTCAGAAGTTGATTTTCCCACTCTGAAACCTTCCAGTTATCAAAATCGTTACTCTAGCCATCCTCTAAAAGGAAATAGTCCAACCTCACCTACTCCGGAAATTAGCTCAAATCCTCGTAAAAAGAGAAAAAGTAATAATACTCTATCTGACTTCCCTCCCATTCGTAGAGAATACAATACCAGCTTTTGTGCAGGTCCTGTATTCCAGTTTAGTCAAAAGAATACTGAAAGTGATTTTGATAAATTTGCCTATCAACTTAGTTCTAAAATAAAAACCATGCTTGAAAATTTTATACGAGATATGCCTCAATCTTCTTCATGTTCAATCAATAATAAGTTAATATTTAACGAAAATGATATTGATAGTAAAATTAAAAATATTGTCGATAGTTTATTCAACTAACCATGGTCAATACTAGCTTGAAAATAGTTCAGTGGAATGCCAGATCTTTAAATTCCAATAAATTTTCGTTAACACAACTTAATGTTGAAGACAATTTTGATATTGCTCTGATATCCGAAACCTGGTATAAACCAGCGGATGTCAAAAGGTTTCAAAATTTTAATATAATAACAAAAGATAGAAACAAAGGACATGGTGGTGTGGCTATATTCATATCAAACTCAATTAAATATGAAATTATTGAATTTGTTAATAACTTCAATCCCAAAATAGAAGTATGTGGTATTAACATTACTAGTGGTGATGAAAAATTGATAATTATAAGTTTGTACAAACCTTCGACAACTAAAGCAACTGTACAAGATTATATCAATTTATTTAACCAGATTAAGCACGAGTGTATAATCGGTGGTGATTTTAACGCTCATCACGGAATCTGGGGTTCGGAGACGTGTTCGACAGATGGTAATATACTAGTTGAAGCGTTAGATTATTTTCCTGCTTTAGCTGTAGCTAATGACGGTTGTGCCATAAGAATTTATTCTCCAGGACAAGCTAAATCTGCTGTAGATCTGACTATTTTATCTTCAAAATTGTGTTCTTCATTTACGTGGTCCGTTTTATCGGACACATATGGTTCTGATCACTTCCCTATTAGGATTGTGATCAACAATATCCAAAAGGAAACTTTTTCGGTTAAGCGTACTTCTAAATGGTCAATGTCCAACGCTAATTGGAAGTTATACCAAACCTCTATCATTGAATCATTCCAATCCGTCCCTATTTGCAACGATTCTAACGCCATGATATCTTTTCTCACTGATACTATAACGGCAGCTGCAAATAAGTCTTGTAAGGTAATGAAATCAACTACTCATAATCCGACTAAATACGTTCCCTGGTGGGATCAAGAATGCCTCGCAGTGACAAATTCTAGGAAAAATGTGTTAAAAGCTTACAGAACAAACTTAATCCCTTCTAACTTCATTGAATATAAAAGATTAGATGCTATGTGTAAACGGTTATTCAAAACCAAATCAAGAACAAATTGGGCCAAATTTTGCTCCTCACTTAACAGACAAACTCATCCAAGCGACATATGGAGAAGGGTTAATAACGTTCAAAGTGTTAAAAAATCTTGTATAGTCAACGAAACATTAGTTGAAAACTTGCTTCAAAAAATTGCACCCGACCACGTCCATTATCCAATAGATTGGCCTATTAATTCTCCAGAACAACATTGTTTACTAGCACCGATAAACATCAATGAAATAAAAACAAGTATTAAAACTTCTAAAAAGTCTAGTCCAGGAATTGACGGAATTAACTACCTTATGCTAGGAAACATGCCGGACGTATCGTTACAGTTCTTATGCAAAATCTATAATAATATCTTGATGAAAGGAGGCAATTGCGACTCTTTAAAACAATGTCTTATCGTTCCAATTCCGAAGTTAAATGATTCAACTGCCCTCAGACCCATTGCCCTTATGTCTGGTTTATTAAAAACTTTTGAAAGGATTATGAAAATTAGACTGGAATGGTGGTGTGAAAGCAATAATGTTTTTCCAGACACACAGTTTGGTTTTCGTAGGAAAAGAGGCACAGTAGACTGCATTGCACATCTAGTCACAGATATTCAATCAACGTTTACGGAAAACAATTATCTTGCTGCATTATTTTTGGACATTACCAGTGCTTACTGCATTCTCTTTTTAATAAATTAATTCAAATTGGTATTCCATCCAGATGCGCGTATGTCTCGGTTGAACTATTCATGAATAGACAAATATTTATTCAGTGCAACAACCAAATTCTTGGCCTAAGCCTTGTTTTCAAAGGTTTACCGCAGGGATCAGTTCTAAGCCCGCTACTCTTTAACCTATATACCTTAAACGTACATGTTATGGATATAGAGTGCAACATATTGCAATATGCAGACGATTTCTGTTTATATCTAAAGGAAAAGACTTATCAACAGTGCATTGAAACTCTAAAAGTCATTATGCAACATTGTAATAAATGTTTCTCAGATCTAAGTCTACACCTATCACCTAAAAAATCTTCTGTTGTATTCTTCACACGACATCGTCTACCAGCTGTTTCCAACCTGCAACTCACTAATATGACGATATCAGTTAATAGAAATTATACTTACTTAGGTATCACACTGGATTCAAAACTAACTTGGAATGATCACATAAACCAATGTATTGTCAAATGTGAAAAAAGTTTAAATATGCTGAAAGTTGTTAATCGTTACGATTGGGGCGCTGACCCCAAAACCAATCTTATGTTCTACAGGGCCTATACGAGATCCATCTTGGATTATGGAAGTTTTTTATATGGCTCAGCCACAAAATCTCGCTTAATCAAATTAGATAGAATACAATTCAAGGCTTTACGATTGGTTTTAGGTGCTCTCAAATCCACACCTACTAACACACTGTTGGCTGAATGTGGTGAACCTCCTTAACACCTGAGGCGCTTATTTCTTGCAGAGAAATTTATTCTTAAATGTACATCCAAAAACCAAAAAGTACTTCTACAGAAGATAGGTTTTATCAGTCAGCAACCTAACAGAAAAATGGTGGCTAAATAAAAACTCTCCAATTTTAGCTATTGCATATCCCATTACATCACACCTGTCAATTAATAGAGACGAACAAAGTGCTTTTCCAGCGCCTTATGACATATCTTTTTTTTCGTGTACAGTAGTTATACCTAATTACGACGTACCAAGTAGCTATTGCACAACTATGGAAGAATACTTTGGAAAGCTGGGTAATCTCTGCAAAATATTTACAGACGGGTCCAAATCTTCTTTAGGTGTGGGATGTGCTGTATACATATCTAACGAGGAAACAACACTACAATATAAATTAAATTGTCATTGCTCAATCTTCACTGCAGAGCTATTGGCCATATACTATGCACTATATTGGGCTTTATACAGTAATCTCCGATATCAAAACTTTGTCATCCTTTCGGATTCCCAGTCAGCTTCAACAGCCATTAAAAACTCTGCAAGAAGTATATATCGCAATAGTATAATCGTAAAAATATTATGCATATTAGTTGAATTAAGACAACTTAACAAGTCTGTAACGTTTATGTGGGTCAAAGGCCACTTTCAAATCTCTGGAAACGAAAAAGTTGATCAACTGGCGAAAGCCGCAGTTCTCTCCGGATCGGAAGATCTTTGTTTACCATGGAGTGACGTCATTTGCTAAAGAAAAGAGAGTATGAGACACAATTGGGAAATAGAATGGTCACAATTCTGCAACAGAAGCAATAACTCGTACTGCAAAATACACCCCACTCTTCCATCCACAAGACTTGAGGAGCATAGTCATCCTATAAGAAAGATTAACGCTATGTACTTCAGATGTCTCGTTAGTCATGCAACAGTACGCGCATACCTTTATAAAATTAAAATGAGCGACTCCGAATTGTGTGATTGTAATCAAAGTTATGATGATATTAATCATTGGATGTTTAGCTGTCAACATAATAGTCAAGCTACAAGATATCTGATGGAAACTCTGTCTAAAGAAAAGGTTCCTCTCCCACAAAGTCAAGTTTCTCTGTTATTTCTCAGTCGGCGACATACTATGGTTCGCACTATATTATGGGAATCTCTTAAACGTACCAAAAGAAAAATATAAAAACCAGTACAACTGTATTTTAGATGTAGAATGGTAGAGGTTAGTTGTAGTATACCTATTGTCTTTCCTTTGTAACAATGATATACCCCCTTACCGTTGCCTTTATTGTGTGTTGTAAATAAAGTCGCTATGACGGGCACCTTAGCGTGAAACGAGTGTCCATGTCTATTATCCTTTCTTCTTCGTTTTCTACGAGTTCTGTTGTATAGGGCAATGAATGATGTGTGACTTGGATATGAGTAAATATGTTTGCTGCGACATGTCCTTTGTTTCTCTTTTTATGTCATATTACTTATTTACTTAGTTCGTGGCTGAATGGGATCCAACTCCCAAAGCCAAAAAACGAAAAAAAAGACCTTAAGCCATCACAAAACTAAGCAAACGTACACATACATCACAATATTCATCATTTGTTTTGATGTTCTAGAAGTGCTGTCTATTATTGCATCACATAATGTTATGTCTATATAGTACTGCTCCATAAAGAAAATATACCATTAGGAGCTCAGTTTGTTCTCTTTCTGTTATTTTATACCTTTGTTCTCTTTCTGTTATTTTATACCATGATGAATTGAAGTTTTAAGTTTCAAAAAGTTTTGTATTTTTATGGAACATAAATTTAAAAAAAAAATGTAAAATCTGAGTAGTTTCTGGTCAAATGTAGATAATTGAAAATTAAGTTATATGAGAAATTAAGATTGCTGTAATGAAAAAATTGTTTGAAATTAACACCTTTAAGTATGAAGTAGATATCAGAAGTTATTCCATTTGTAAGTACAAGAAGTTGTTTGATTTAAAAATAAAAATTATTTTTGCAAATAAAAATATCTGTATGTGATACACTTTAGCAGAATAATGTATTCGTCATCAGTCCTTCCATAGATTTCTTATTTGGAATATTTCATAGCAAGATCCTGACCTGTACCAATATCAAACAGGAAATTTGCAAATGGTATGATACGTTAGAGAGTCAACCTGTTATTATTATTATTATTAATCCGTACACTGAAAACAGTACTTACAAATCAGATTTGGTATTAAAATAGTTTGAACTATTTGCATAATTTTTTATTGAACACTAATTGTAACAAATAAACATATCACAATATATCAGAACTATGAATTACATTGAATATTATTTTGCAGTCATCTTTGTCTCTAGTTCATCATCTGAAATTTGTTTATACATATTCACAATGTTTTGCTTCTCTGTATAAGATAAGTGACCTAAATTTACAGAAATTCTTTTCTTGGGGGCAAATGAAGTCTGCTTGAATTTGGAATAGTATCAGAATCCATTTTCAACTGAGTCTTGACACATTTTTTATATTTTAATGAAACAATAACAAGAAACGATGAATGCAAGAAATAACAAAACGAATACTGTTTGTTCACAATTTACACAATTGTTTGATCATTTGTCAAAAGTACTGAGTAAAACTGGCTGCGATCTGACCAATCAGGAATCTACAGAATTGCGAACTTAAATTCAAATCACTCCTCCTAGTTTAAAAACAGGGTATAGTTGGGTTGACGCTGTTTGAGTATCTAAGAAAAATGTTCAAAAGAAAAAGTATTGGAAGCGAACTTTGTCAAGAATTCCAACATATACTGAAATTAGTATTCACGAATTTAGAGGAGGTGTAGAGATTGACGAAAATTGTTTTATGAAAATAGAGGCAGTTTTTTTAATGACATTACAAAAACTTTCTGTCCCAACTTTTTTTGTTCTTTTAAAACGAAAAAATTCCTGTGATTATGACCAATTCAAATATTTTTCAGACTTGGGTTTACGAAGTTGCTGATGATGGGGTTTGCTCACCTATACCGGAGAGAACTGAAAGTGATGATTGCGGACATTCAGATGGGACAACGTACACTTCAATACATGCAGTTCCGGAAACAAGTAATGCTCAGAAGAGACCGAGACCAACAGCTGGCAATACTAGTAAGCGACTAAAAAAACATTCAGGCAGCCAAGAAATTGAGTTGCTCCAAACAGTGTCAGATAACCTTGGCAAACTGTCTGAATGTATGTAAAAAGAAACGCCACAGGCTACTGCTGATGACACAATGGGGCAGTTTAGTTTGTGGCAGCACAATTAAAAAAAATTAGGAACGAGGACATTAAACAAGATGTATATATGGAAATACATAAATTGTTGAATAGAAATAGACAAATCATAATTTTATGTGTGTGTTTTATTCAATTCCTATACATCTATTTTGCCAAGAAACCTTGCCAATGGTATTAAAATAAGAGTAGAGTTGATTTCTCATGTTAATGGCCTCAGATGTGTGTCTTGATCCCCTTGTTGTGAAACGCCACCCAGATTGCACTGTTCATTGTCCATTTCAGTGTACCGCTTGCTATGTGTTGCCAGAAAATTATGCAGTACACAACAGGCTAGTGCAATTGTTTCGACTTTTGACGCGTCCAAGTAAATTTTCCCTCGAAGAATTCTAAACCTGTTTACCAATATTCCAAATGCATTCTCCACAACTCTCCTGGCTCTAGATAGTCTGTAGTTGAAAATCCTTTTATCGTTAGATAATCCTCGTTGAGGATAAGGTTTCATTAATCTATTTGACAAGGGGAATGCATCATCAGCTACAAAGACATATGGCATCTTAATGGTACTATTTGGTAAATATGAATCTTCAGGAAATGTCAATATATTTCTATCCATCCCCTTTTTAAGGCTGCTTTCTCTAAAAACTCCACCATCGCTAACCCTTCCATTTACACCCACATCAACATACAAAAATTTATAGTGTGCATCTGTCAACCCCAGCAGAACTATGCTGTTTTGTCCCTTATAGCTATAATAGAATGAACCAGCACTTTTAGGAGCCTCAAAATCTATATGCTTTCCATCCAAGGCTCTTAAGCACAAAGGAAAATTCCACCTGTAGAAAAACTCGTCTGCAACTTTTTTCCACTCCTCTGCATTGCTCGGAAGCTGAAAAGTTTCTACTCTTTATAAAATATCTAATAATTTATCATTGGGTTTTACCTTTATATATTCAGGCATCAATTTGCAAATAATTGCTTCACAGACCTCTGGTACTATCAGGCTTATTGTACTTTCATGTATTCTGGTAGCAAACATAAAATCTCTAAAAGAGTTGCCGCTGTGGCTAAATAACGAAGTGTTACTGCTAACCTGGAAACAGAAGTATAGGTATATAATTATTTATTTACAAAACGAGCTGCTAACCAAACCTGTTTTCTACTGATATGCATTGCCGTAAGTGTGTATCTCGCTTTTCAATATCGGGTAAGATCATGCTAAGAAGTTTATTGAAAAGCTCATTATCCATTCTTAAAAAGTTATTGTAGTGATTTGGATCTTATAGCAATAGTTCTTCTCTCAACATATTTAACATACCACGGCCCGCGTCTCTTCTTTTCAGACACTTCTCTTGCCAAGTTTTCCGTCTATTTGATAGCACCCTCAGTCGCTTGTCCACGATTTTTTTAGCAACGTAGATGGACAGAGATGCACATGCTAGAGCAATATTTTCCTCCATAGTCAATAGAAATCAATTAGTCGCTGTGCAGTTTTAATCAAAAGTAATCAATAACAATAATTGACATACACAACAAAAGCCCAAACATTTTAGGTTATGTTTTATTTTTGACGTTTCACTAGGATCGTAGAACATTATATTTAGCCTTTAATTATAGACAATTTTGATTTTGACGTTGACATCTGTATTCAAAAACGATGTATTGCGCAGAATCACAAACTATTTCTTGAACAATTTATTGTATAGTATAATACAGGATTAAAATTGCCACCAAACAATTTTTGTTCCAGATATTGTACAAGAAATTGAACCAAATCTTGTACAAGAAATTGTGTAGTCTAAAACAGAGACAACTCAAGCTGTATATCGGGCGGTTGATAAAATTAATAATGGCTCCAAGAGGATTATTATAAAGTAGTCCTCCGATTTCAAGGCTCTCAATTTCCTTAAATTATTTGCAGACTACCAGGGAAGTGTTTCAATAACATTTCCATTTATTATCAAAATCAAATCTGAAAACGTTTGGCTTTTTCTTGAAGATTTAAGTACAAATTGCTAATGCGATTAGTCAAATATGTAAGAAAAGATAACTCCCTTAAAAATTCAGGATCTTGAAACTTCACTTCCAGTTCATATGAATCATAAAATCGTTCAGTGCACTTCTCTGCACTTAACCACCGTATATGTTTGTGCAGTAGCAAGTCTCCAAACTCGGCCTCTACATTCAGTAAAAATTCTCCACCTTCAATTCGATTAATAGTCTTAATCACTGGTTCAAAAACTGTATATTGCCTAATCCATTTTCTATATAAAGCTCCTGATGAATAATATAGTGAATTTTCGAATCTATAAGGCCGTCCTCCAGAAACAACCCCACTAATCTGAACTATTTCCTGTTGGAAAATATATAATAGTTTTTAAAATGTGGAAGAACTTAGAAGATAGTTATGATAAAGTTAGTTTTAAGAAAGAAGCTAATGTCTATAAAAATGAAAGAAGAAGAAGATGTGGACAAATTTCTTTTAAATTTTGATGAAGTAATCAGACAGTTGAAAGCTGCGGGTGCAGATTGTAAAGAAGAAGATTTAGTGCGTACCTTGTTATTAGCATTGCCAAAATCTTTTGAAATAATCTTAACGATTTTGAAAAATGCTTCTCCAAATGACCTTACATTAAATTTTGTGAAAGCAAAACTGAGAAATGAGGTTGAGAGAAGAAAAGCACAGAATCAAGATTTAAGAGTAAAAAAAAGTTAGAATTTGAAAAACCTGCTGTTTTTACAACTAAAACGGAAATATGTTACTACTGTGGGGAAAGGGGAGGGACATTTTAAGAAAGAATGCAGGAAATGTCTGCAGCATAACAAAGAAGTTCGAGGCGAGAATGTGCAAGTAAGAGATCATTATAACTACTTTAGTAGAAATTATGGCGCATCTAGAGGACGAGGTCAGTCCAATTTTAGAGGAGTTCAAGGTCGAGGATTTCGCTACAATCAGAGAGGAAATAGAGGTTATTGTGGTGGAAGCTATGGAAAGAATGCAAATGATGTTGATAGGAGTCAGTATACAGAGCGAGAAGGTAGTCAAGATGAAGAAGAAAAAACAGGTATTTGTTTTATGTCAAATATTCAGGATTGCCAAAATGTAAGTAGTAATAATTTGTTATTTATGTAGACTCAGGTTGTACGAACCACTTAATAAACAATAAACACTATTTTTCTGACCTTTTAATGCTGAAGAAACCTATAAAAATAGCAGTTGCTAAAAACAATAATTATATGGAAGCAATAGGTGTAGGTCATATTAAAGTTATTTGTGACGCCTATAGCTCACGATGGTGGTAAGTACTTCGTCACTTATATTGACGATTTTTCAAATTTTGTTTTAAAGAATATTGTCAAATGGTACAGTCAAAATTTAATTCGAAAATATCAGTTCTTAGAACAGATAATGGAGGCGAAAACATATCCTTGGGTTTCAAAAACTTTTGTAGAGATAATGAAATTGTCTTGGACTATACTGTATCTTACACTCCGCAACAGAATGGAAAGGCAGAGAGATACAACAGGACTCTGGTGGAGAAAACAAGACCTATGATTTATGATGCAGGGATGCTAAAAATATTTTGGAATGAGGCAATAAGAATAGCCACTTACCTTATAAATAGAAGTCAAAGTGCAAATTTAGATGTTACACCAGCAAAAATATGGCATAGAAGGAAGCCTTGTGTAAAGAATTTGAGGATATTTGGTTCAGTGGCATTCGCACATATACCGGAACAGTTGAGAAGTAAATTAGATAAAAAATCTGAAACTTGTGTTATGATTGGATATAGTTTGACTGGTTACAGGTTATGGAATGTAGAGAAACAAAAGGTAATTACAACTAGAGATGTAGTTTTTAATGAAAAGAAATTTTATTTTAAACACGAAAGAAGTAGCGTCAAAACTGAAGAAGAGGATAAACTTTTAGATCGAGAAGAAGAAGAAGAAAGTAGAATAGAAAGAAGAAGAACGGGGAGAAAAATCAAAATACCACAAAGATATAATGAATATGAGTTATATATGGCATTTGATGCAATTTCATATGTGGAAGATGTCCCATAAAATGCTGAAGGGTTGAAAAATAGAGATGATAAACATTTTTGGAAGAACGCGATGAGCAAAGAGATAGAAGCTATTGAAAGAAATGGAGCATGGACGGAAGTTGCAACGCCAAATAATAAAGAAGTATTAAGTACAAAGTGGGTGTTTGCATCTAAGCCATTGGAAACCAAAGTAGAAGACCAATATAAAGCATGATTAGTGGTTAGAGGGTTCGCACAAAAGAACTCATTTAATTACGATGAAATATATGCTCCAGTTACAAAAATGGCAACGATTAGAACCTTGTTGTCTGTTGGACTACAACAGAACTATATTTTTCATTAACTAGATGTAAAGAGCCTTCTTAAATGGTTACCTAAAAGAAGAAATATTTATCTATCACAAGGAGTTAAATGTAAAGAAGGTAATGGCTTAAATTAAGTAAATCACTTTACGGGTTGAAGCGGGCAGTACGATGCTGGAATTAAGAAATAAATAAATGTTTAATTAAAGCTGGATTCCAAAGATCAGATAGCGACTATTGTTTATATGTATACTAAAGAAATAAAGGGACAATGTATATACTTAATATTGTATATTGACGACATATGTATAGCTGGGCCCGACTTAACTTGTATAGAGAAAATAAAAAATATTTAATGAAAAAATTTCAAATGGTGAACTACAAAATTTTTTAGGGTTGGAAATAAAATACGATAGGAAGTTAGGAGTTTTAAAGATTAATCAAGGAATACAAGGAATTTTGAAACGTTTCAGGTTTGAGAATTGTAGTCAGTTTTGCCTTAAATTATTTTAGCAGATTTCAGGACAAGGGCTCGAAAGAAGTTTGGATACACCTCAAAAGAGTATTAAGATAACTAAAAGAGACTATTAATGTAGATTTAGAGTACAGAAGAAATTTAGAAGAGCAAATATTATCAGTTTATGTCGATTCTGATTGGGCGACTGATGTAAATGATAGAAAATCAGTTTCTGGATATTTAATTAAGGTTTATGGAAATACAGATACCTGGGACACATGCAAGCAGAAATGTGATGCCTTATCAAGCATTGAAGCGGAATTGGTGGCATTGTGTAGTGCAGTATGAGAAAGGATTTGAGTACATGAAAATAAATATTGAATCTTTTAAGGAATTAGAAGACAACCAAGGGTGTATTGCCATAATTAAAAGTAACAAGCGTGTTAAACATGTTCATTTAAAATATAATTTTGAATGTGACCAAGTAAAAGGGAGGCACTTTTGTCTTGAATATTTGAATAGTAAATCTCAACTAGCTGATGTGTTAACTAAAGGTTTAAACAGAATTCAGTTCTATGAAATTTGCGAAAAAATAGGCTTAATATTCAGAGAGGCATAGCTAATAGCTATGATTTATAATGTATTCTGGTTGCTATTACTTATTTTTTAGCTTAGCAATTTGTTTCAATCACGTTTATTTTGCTGTTTTTAAGTATTTATAGGTTATAGAAAAAGTATTAAGAGAGGGTGTTAGATAATATATAATACTTTCCCTAAAACTATTATTGAATCGAGTTTGCTCGATATTTTAGTTGGCAGTTGCTAATGTAGTTGTTGAAAAATTAATTTTGTCAGGGAAAATAATGAAAAGTGTCTATAGTTATGTTTTAATACGTTTTTCCTCCTATGTAAATATGAGTTTGTAGGGGAAGGTTGCCTAAATTGAACCGCCACCTATATTGGACCACCATACTTTTCTCCGAAAGGGCGGATGTAATTTCGGCCGGAAAAAGGGCAGGTACTAAAAGCCGGTAGGTAAATTCGGCCGGAGGTTTTAAGTTGCTTCCTTATCTCATAGGTATTTTCGGCCGCAAATCAAATAAAATAACAGAATGCTTTATATTAAAATATTTCTTTATTTCAATAAAATTATTACATCAACTTATTTCTATAACTTAGGTATAAATTTTTAAAAAACGTTTTGATGTGATACAGATTTAACGAAATTAATTCTAGAAATATTGTCAGATCGAAGCATATTTACCATGTTTTCGATAAATTTTAGTTTGTTTTTTACTTGTTTGTCTTTAATTTTTGCTGGAATATTTAAATTTTTTATTTTTAAATATGCATCGATCTGACAATCTTTTAATTTTTCTATAAAAATAAATATAGAAGGGTGACTTGAATAAAAACTAGAATTAAAGTGCGAATGGAATGATTCGCAGGCATTTGTGGTTCTTTTAATTGATGGGTTTTCATATGCCCATATATTTGGTGGAAAATGAGATTCTGGCGCTATGTAGTTTTCTAATAAATAGTCTGCGTATTTATCTATAAGTTTATGGTCCGGTTTGTATGACATGAGATCAAATATGAAACAATCTTCAACTTCAGAGGGGTCTAAATAAGTTAGCCCAAAAGTATGAGTAAGCCATTTGCTTTCCTCGCAGTTTTTATCTTTATACATTTGGGTTAACCCTAATGATTGTATTTTCCTATACCACGCCTGGTGCAAGTGGAATCTACAACCATTTAGTTTGGTTTTGGGAAAGACAACTTTTAATGCGTTATGAATTGCGATTTCAAAATCCACAAATACCTCCTTCGGTTCAAAAACAATATTATAAAGTTCAAAATTTTTAGATTTTACCAACAGAAAAAGTCTCATATATGTGTCACTGGTCTTATTGGGCAACAGACAATACAAAAGAGGAACATAATGCCCATTTTCCAGTCCATGGATGGTAAATAACTGATAAAAATATTTTGTACAATAAGAAAATGTGCAATCCATGTAAAAATCTTTCATTTTACATAAACTTATTATATTTGTATGGCAAGAAAAAACAATGATATTATCAGCTGTGCTGTTAATAAACAAAAAATTTTCACCTGTTGTGGTTTTCGGTCCATAACTATCGAGTACAGAATGTACATCGTGAATATCCTTAGGCAGGGCTGGTAAGAGCTTACGGCGGCTGTTGTACAAATTTCTTCTTATTAGACTGACATCTATCGATGACAAATTCTCTGGCAAATGATTTGAAAGAACGCTTTTAATAATTTTTGAAGGTTTCTCCGATATGTCTTCCTCAGCTTTGCGCTTGCATGAAGTCGTCACTATTTTTCTCTCCAACGTAGTTTCATCGGACTCGTGGTTGTGGATTAATTCACTTCTAGTAACTGTGTATTCCGCACCAACAGTGTACAGTTTGGCTAAACATCTTAAATTTTTCTTTATACACCTCCAACGTACTTCACCACTTTTTAATACGTCCTGTTTACAAAACTGAAACTTTTCTACAACTAGTAAGTCACAACCGCGTGAACTCTTAATTACTGAAACTGATGCCATCGTATACAAATAATAAATTTTATGCTTTCTATCGACTAGTAGCTTAAAGATAAGTTATAATACTGACTAGCTATAATAATTTTATACCTGTTATTTGTGAATTTTATACATTTAAAGGAAACTATTAAGCGTAATTACCAATATTTTAATCTCATCGTAAACATCAACCCCTCGGCCGAAATTACCCCTGTCATAAATGGTACCCTTTGATTTATGCAGGTAGGCCAAGGGATTACCGGCCGAAATTACGCCCGCCGCTCCGAAACTACGAAGCCGAAAATTCACTTGGCAACATGGTATCTTACTCCCGCCTAGAGACATTGATTGATACCGAACTCAACTAGTTGGCGGCAAGCGCTTGGCGTATGCAGCGAAAAATCTTAATTTCTCCATTTTGATGTAAGAATTGCACTGCGTCCCTAAGCAAATACAGAGTCACTGTCAATCCCTAAGGAAAAACTGTTATTACCTGGTTATCAAGTAAGTTTTTCTTTATTTATTCCCCATATCAGCTAGTTATATTGTTTTTTTCTTTTTCTCTACGGTGTAGTTTTGTAAAAACACGTGGTGGTTGCCTAAAGTGGACCACCATGTAGCTTCCGAAATTAGACCGGTCCAATTAAGGATCCCAATTATAGAAATTTACAAAACACTTGTTTTATATTTAAATACACAAAAAAATAAACAAGAAATATTTCTTAACAATTAAAAAAAATAGATCTGTTAATAAAAAGGCGAAAGTCCCTATGTCTGGTCCAATTTAGGAAACTAACAAAAATTTTTGCTTCTAGGATGTCTTCCGATGAGAAGAAGGATAGAAAACCATATGGGCAGTGGTGTCTACAAGATATGAAAAAAGCTATAAATGCTTATAAAGCGATGGAAAAGTGTTCTTCGGAGTGACAATAAAGGACGTGCGCAAAGCCGCTTTCGAACTAGCCGAAAAGAACCAAATAAAGCATACTTTCAACAAAAAAAAATGTTTAGCTGAAAAAAAGTGGTTCTACGGATTCATGCGACGACATCCTACCCTCACACTCAGACAACCGGAGTCCACATCCATAGCACGATGCAAGTGATTTAATCGCGAAAATGTCTACAATTTTTTCGATGTCTCGGAAAGAACGGTAGATGAAAATCAATTGACAGCTGCCCAAATTTTCAACGTGGATGACAGTTGCAACTGGTGAGAGAGGAGTCAATACCACGTTTGTTGTATGTGCAAGTGCTTCTGGACAGTTTGTCGCCCCAATGATTATTCTCAAAAGAAAACGAGCAAATCCTGAATGAGGACTGGTGCTCCACCCGATTGTCTGGTGGAAATCTCGGATACTGAGTACATTAACACAAACATATTTGTGACCTGGCTTAAAAACTTTATAAAATGTGTAAAACCATCAGTTAACAGCAAGGTTTTGCTTGTTTTGGACGGTCACAGCACACACTCAAAAAACCTCGAAGCGATTGAACTTGCTCGCGAAAATGGTGTTATCATCTTACAACTCCCTGGCCATACGACCCATAGACTTCAGCCATTAGACGTGGTACTTTTTAAACCCTTAAAATTGTATTACACCAAGGCAAATGACTAAGGTCTTATCCAGGATTAGCTGTCTCGCAATACCAGGTCGCACATCTTCTTGGGGAAGCCTATCCCAGAGCTGCGGTTATGGCAAATGCTATAAACGGTTTCAGAAAAACTGGAATTTGGCCCATTGATCGAAATGTTTTCTCAGACGTAGATTTTGCTCCTGCGGATGTCTTGACAAGAAATGAACCCATTGAGAGAAGTGACCATTCTCTGAAGATGAATCAGATTCTGATGACAGCGACGATGAGCCCCTAGCTCGCTACGTGGCCCCTTTGAACCGTAACGTATTTGAATCTACATCTCAGGTGGTTGCGTCGACTTCCGGTCTAAGTGTCATCCAGAAAGAGAAAGCATCTACTTTAAAGGCCAAAGCATCCTCTTGTTCGTCTGCGGCACAGCCCAAAGCCAATGATTCTAGAGTAAGTGCGTCCACTTTATCAGAGGCTAAAGCATCGACTTCGCATGAATCTACGTCTAATGACATTGACAAAGAGTTACAAGTCACAGCAACTACTTCCGTACCTAAAAGGTCCATCAAGTCCACGCCTAATTCCGACGGTTTAGGAGCAAAGGAGCCTAAGCGTCTGTCCGAGCCTGAAGAAAGGCCCTCTTCTGCTTCCAAAAGTGTGTCAGTATTAATCGAAGAAGTACAGTTGTGAAACAAGCCAAAAAACATCTCGAGGGACCCAGAAGGCACAGATACTTACTGCAAGTCCATTTAAAGATGAGTTAGCTGCTAAGCAGGCATCTCCAGAAAACTGTAAAACGTAAAGTTCAGCTAGATTCTGGTACTACTAAGAAGGCAAAAGTAAATGAACGCGAGTGGTATTGCAAATTTTGTAGAGAATGTGTCGTTGAAGACATGATCCAATGTCTGAAGTGTAGAGACTGGGTACATGCATCATGTTTCCATGTGCCTTCAAAGGAAAAGTTTCTTTGTGATTTTTGCGCTGGTGATTAGACTGACAGTTTTAAGGTTTTTGATATCGTGTTTATTTGATTGTGTTTAACCCAATCATGATGTGTTTATTTTCTTACCTACTTTTAAAACTTTAAGTTGTCTTTTGCATGCATGTTTTTTTAATTTTCTTGTCGTTTATTTTATTTTTTAACATGAATATTTGTTTAAGTTTTGACAAAGTGAAAAAATATTTCGAAGAGTCTTCGAATAAATCTTATTTTTTTTGTGAAATAATTTTTTTCAAATTAGGACAGTTTTATATGACCTTACGTGTTAAACAAATTTTTTATTGCAATAAATCACGTGGTCTAATTTTGGAACCCGCAGGTCCAATTAGGGAAACCAATTTCCCTTATTGAACTACTTGCAGAGGTTTTTTAAAACGGTTATAAAAAATAAATGATTTCAAAACAAAATTCTGAAAAAATTCCTGCAAGTAGCCAACATCCCAAAGGGTCCTACGAAATAGTTAAAACAATAATTTTATGTTATCATTAGAAACTATAATAAGAAATCTAAAAATCGGTCCAATATAGGCAACCTTCCCCTATTGTCTACTGTAATAGAATCATCTAAAACTGATCTATAGACTTTTATTCATCTCCCAACAAACAAAATTATGAAATTTCCCTGTCATTGTTGCACGCCGTGTTAAAATGACTGAACATTTATTGAAGCCTCCAGTTCTATCAACTGTTTTCCTCGGATTCTCATTTTGTTGTTCCATAAAGAGGACAAACATCATATAGTTCCTCTGGAAAAATCTTCAAAAGTAGTACGTACAAACAATAAGATCTGACTAACATCTTTTGGTAAATGATAATAAGATTAGCAAAGATTTTTTTACTGATCCGCCGTCAAGTTAGACAACCCTGCTTTATGAAATGGAATCGCTTAGATTGTAGAACAAGAATTTTTACTTGCTCACTGTCAAGTTGGATAACCCTGATTTTTACTGAATCGAACCGTTCGGACTCCAGAACCAGAATTTTGTTTTGATGCCAACATCCTTCAATCAACGACTCTACATTAAATACAAAAAATAAGCAATATGAATAACATATTGGAAATAAAAAACGTTACATCCTATAAGAACCAGTAAAGCATTATTGAATAGCTAGGTTCACCAAATTTGTATTAGAGAATATAGCAGGAACGATAAAGTTGAGAGAAGAACAGCATAGCTTTCGTAAAAATAAGATCTGCGATTGATGATATTTTTATAGTCTAGCAGATACTAGAAAAATTATTAGAATTTAACAATCCTGCATACTCTTGCTTCGTGAATATAACCATAGCGTTTGATCGAACACGTTTATTGATCTTAACAGGATAGTGAGATAACAAGGGCGTTAGTGCTCATCTCATAAAACTGATTTAACGGAAAATAGAAAAGTCAATTTAATTTATGGTATTTTGTTTACAGACGATGCTATCTTCAATGCAAAAATAATCAATTCCAAATAACTTTTGAAGTTAAACTGTTAACAAGTTATTACGATTATTATTTCATCCAAACTATTTAAATCTTAACTATCTGGAAATAGGACAAGTTTAGACAATTATAGACTTGTTGGTGCTCACGCATCACACTGAATATATTAGACAGGGAATATTTTTTCGATACTCTGGATGTTAAATTGATGCATTTAGTGAGAATACAGATACAGAATATTGTATTTTAATAAAACTGAGATATCTTCTCGTCTCAGTGTCGATTTGTTCAATGTAAATAAATCAGCAAATATTTTCAATGTGATTAAGAATATTTCAATAATGAATAGAAAAATGCGATTCCGTGTCAAATTTAACTTTCTCAACGTTCCAATAAAAGTATCTTTCTCGCATATTAAGGATATCATTTTGATTTCCTACTCTTGTTTACAATAAATACCTAACCGGAGCTAGCCATTTGTTTCATATTTTGTCACTACATGACCACGCATCGTAATTTACAAAGTTAAAACATAGATTTCAGTGTTTCCCTAAGTGGTTTCTATTTTTGTTAAGAAGAATCTAGTTTTTAACAATATTATTAATGATAGAGACCAAACATAAATTAGAAAAGGAAATAAGAATCTCTGGGGACTTCCTTAAAACGAAACATAGACATTGCACAAATAGATTTTAAAAGGTATCTGCCGAGGACCCTATTTGCAAATGCCAGGTTATTTTATTTTGATCAACCCCCGGCAACAAGAAGTAGTAATTCAAAATGTTTATAACCGCTCGACAAAAAAAATATAACTTGTTTTTAAAGCGTATCGCTTTGAAATAAACTGAAGCTATAGACGGATATGTATTGTTTGTAAGCAGAACAATTGAGAAATGTTATGGACTTCTTAGAAAAGAACAAAGGAGAAATATTTATTTTAAGAAAGTTCAACGAATGTATGATTTCAAAAGTTGAAAATATATTATTATATATTTTCCTGCATACTGTAAATAATATTACTTTAATTTTCTTAACTGATATTTTAATGCAGTGATGAGTAGTATTATATATTTTATTAATAGTATATACAATAATAAATATGTGATGTGAATATTGTTATTGTTTTTAATTATCATTTTTTCAGAAGATTATTTTGTACAATTTTCTGGTATTTTCCCAAAACTTGCTTGTAACATTTGACATACTGACTGGACGCGATTTTACAATTCCTATACTGATATGGTCAGGGGGGCGACTGAACTCTTATAGGTTTTGTTTGCAGATTATCAGCTGCATAACGTATTCTATTACGGTTCATATTGGTATAGAATCTGTAAGACAAATTTAAGATCAAATAATGAATAAATGTCTTCATTGCTTGAGTCATTTGAGTATTTATAATACTGACCCTCCTCTATATCCTTTATTTAGAGTTATTGAATGATGTTTCATACAAAATAACGTTTTTTTGCAGTTTTTTATAATCTATTGTTAAACAGAACATTTGAACGCTGGAACGAAAATATCTGACTAGGTGGGTGGGTATTTATTTTTTGAGTTAAAAAATATTAAATAATATGTCTACAGCTAATTCAGCTAAAGATTATAAAATAAATCGCAGTGAATCCACGAATATCCCTGGATATCTGAAATCTGGCTTAAATTGTTATTTTATAGAATTCTTGTATAAAAAAAATCTAAACACCCATATTTTCATAAAAATGATACTCAATAAGTAGGAACAAAAATTGTTTATTGTTAACAAAATCAAAAGCCATATATTTGCATAAAACTGAAACCAAATGAGTATATAATAATATAACTAAAAACTTGTCGTTTCAGATTTTATTGGACGCTGTCACGCGCTGTTGAGTTAATGTTTTTTTGCACTGGATTCGTTTCTTTCTATGTTTAGACTAATATTGTGAGATTTTCGTTTTTTTTCTTTTCTTCAAGTTTGGATGGCCTTCCAGACTGTATGCAAAGTAGTTTCGTTCTGGTTTGGAGAGGACTTTACTGAAATATCCCAGCACTCTTTCTTGTCCTCCTTGGATCTGTGAAAGCACTCCACCAATTCCTACGTTGCTTGCGTCAGTGTCAAGAATAAAGTCTCCCTCTGGTAATGGATATCCTAATATCGGCGCCGAAGTTAAATGCCTCTTCAAGGTTTCAAAAGTCGTTTGACAGTCTTCGTCCCATTGGAAAGCTCTTGCTTCTTCTGTAAGTCGCGTTTGAGGCTTGGCAATATCTCCAAACTTCCTGATAAATCTTCTATAATACGTGCAAAGTCCAAGGAAACTCCTCATTTCATGTTTGTCGGTTGGTTGCGGCGATTGCTGAATGGAAACAATTTTTTCTGGATCCACCGCCACTCCTTCATTGCTCACTATATGACCTAGATAGTTAACTCGGTTTTGGAACAGCTGACATTTCTTCGGGTTTAACATGAGCTGTGCAGCTTGGAGTCGTTTGAATACGTCTTCCAAATTCTTCAGATGTTCGTCAAATGTCTTCCCCAGTACTACGATGTCGTCCAAATAGACCAGGCATGTCTTCCAGGACAACCCTCTCAATACATTTTCCATGAGTCTTTCAAATGTCGCAGACGCATTACAGAGCCCGAATAGCATGACGTTGAATTGCCATAATCCGGATCTGGTAGTAAAAGCAGTATTCTCTTTATCTTCTGGGTCCATTTCCACTTGGCAATAACCAGACTTCAGGTACAAGGTGGAAAACGGCCAAAATGTCTAGCGTATCGTCAATTCGAGGCAGAGGATAGCTGTCTTTCTTCGTCACGTTGTTAAGCTGGCGATAATCCACGCAGAATCTCGTAGTTCCATCCTTTTTCTTGACGAGCACTACTGGAGACACCCATGGACTAGTAGATGGTTCTATTACTTTTTCTTCTGCTATCTCTCGAATTATTCTTTCAGCTTCCTCTCTCTTCGCTCGTGGAAGTCTTCGAGCTGATTGTCTAATTGGCTTAGCATTACCAGTATCGATTTTGTGTTTGACGGCTGATGTTCTGCCAGTCTTTCCTACTTTTGGTACGAATAAGTCTCGATACTGCAAGATAAATTCTCTCATTCTCTTTTTTTCAGCTCGACCCAAAGATTGACCAGCTACTGATAACATTTGTTCGAATCTGGCATTAGAATTGTCAGTGGTCGTTGTTTGCCGAACTTTAGACGTCACCGGTACGCAGGATCCAATCTTGGTTTCCTTCTTGATGGTAATTGGGTAATCGTTCACGTTTATCAATCGTACAGGGATCTCCTTCGCCGACGTAACTAATCCTTTCCCAATTAGTACTCCTTTGCCAAACTCCTCGTCGTGGTTACTTGGTTCCATCATAACCGGTGTACCTTCCTCCATGATTCCCTGTAGCCGTGCTACTATCATGGTTTCGCTTAGTGCAGGTAGAACGGTATCTCCCTGTACAGCTGCCAACACCGCGCTGCCTTCATATGGATGCAGGAATACCTCCTCGGAGCCCACTTTAATGGTTCTGTTTCTAAAGTCTAATTGGAAACCATGTACATTCATTACGTCCATTCCCAGACTCACGTCTTCTTCAATGTCGGCTACGATTACCGTATGCGTGAACTTTTCTGCGTCAATTCCCAATTGGATTTGCGTCTCACCGTGAACGTTGGCACTCTCACCTGTGGCGGTCCGCAGTCGCAGTCTCAGTCTCGTAGGTAAAAGCTTCTTCTTGGAGTTTATTATTTCTGGTCGTATAATGGTTCTAGTTGCTCCAGTGTCTACTAGCAGAGTATATCTCTTGCCATTCACTTCGCCATGTACATATACACTGTCGTTGCGACATCTGAGCGAAGCTATCAGTATGAGAGGGTCTTTGGAACGATCATAGGTCGGTGCTGCCTCCTCGTAGCCGACCCGTTCTAGTTTTCCTGTGACTGGGGTTCTTGGTTTGCAGGAGTGTTGGGGCGCTTACACGAACTACGTACATGCCCTAGCTCGCTACAATTCCAGCATCTGATCTTTCTCGGCTTCTTGTCCATTATACTTTTTATTAAACTGATAAACTGGTCAAATCTGTCTTCGCCACCTTCTTGTTGAATGGTCCTAATTTTGTTATAACCCCTTCGTTGCTGCTTCATATTCAAGAGCAGCTGTCAATGCGTCGACTAATGTTTTCGGATGGGCTAAACGAAGCGTCCTCTGCATATCGGGGTCACGTAAGCCATCAATGTAGGCCTGGATGCCCAGACATTCCATCATGTTCTCTGGTGCTGACGGATAAGCAAATCGAACTAGTCGGGCAATATCCACTTCATACTCTTGAAGGGGTTCATCACATTTCTGCCTTCGGTTCTTCAGCTGGGACTGGTACAAATGTTCTAGATGTTCGTGACCGTCTCGCATGTCCAACCTCGTCTTCAGCTGCTCGAAATCGTCCGTTTCTTCCAGAGGTATCGTCTGAAGTACATCTAAGGCATCTCCCCGAAGCGCGATAGTTAAGTTCACTGCTTTCTCCTTGTCCGACTAATTATTCACTCTAGCGGCTGCTTCAAACTGTTTAACGTAATTGGTCCACGACATCTTTCCATTGAACGTTGGGGCCTTGACTCGGGTAAAACTGCAAATATCATCTGTCTTGGGTTGTGTTCCTGGCTTGCAGATCTCGATCTTCTTTTCTTCTGCTGAAGTGTCTTGTGTTCTTAAATCGGCAATCTTTGTCTCTAACTCCTTGATTTTCTCGTCCATCTGATTTTCCATCGTTGTCATCTTATTCTCCATGTCTGATTTTATTTTCTCGTTCATCGTTGTCATCTTATTCTCAATATCCGATTTTAGAGACGAAATTTTATTCTCAACTTCAGCAGCAATGTCATTTTTCAGTGATAAGATATCTGCAGAAATATCATTCTTCATAGCAGAAATCTTCTCGTCCATGTTAGCAGAAATGTCGTTCTTCATATTAGAAATATCGTTCTTCATATCAGAAAAATCATTCTTCATATTAAGGTGGAAGCCTCGTCTTTGAATAAGAATGTTTCTGGGTCCAAGCCTTCACTTTCCAGTGCCATTTTGAGTCTTTCTATTAATTCGCTCTTCTTATCGGACGTTTCCAACTCATGATCTTCCAATTCTGCTCTTAATTCCGCCACTTTCAGATCACATAGTCTCTTGGCTATTTTTACGTAGCAATTTATTTATATAATCCCACTTCTGACACCAATGTAATGTTTTTCTTATTTATTTGAACAGTAAACGGGTGGGATAAATTTTAAACACGCGGTTTGGCTACTTACTAATTTATTTAAACACTAACTCACTAACACTTAATTTATATATACTTAACTAATCACTTAAATTTGATTTATATGCACACAAACTTAATTATTAATTTATATAAACACTTTACTGATCGATATTTCGGTTTATTTATTTCACGAGATCACTTTATCAACTAAACTTATCCGCTGATCGGTCCTTTATTTATATTTTACTAGAAAATTCCGGACTGCGGCTTACACACACAAAAACAATTGGTTCTGGCATTTTCTAGATAAGTCTGGTCACAAAACAATGTTTAGATAAGATAGTCGTAAACAGTTATGAAAAAACCTGCGGATGCGCCATAATTTTAACTTTTATACCTGGCTTAGACAGAGTCGGATTTAGGGACTATACCAGTGTGCTGTTTCGTAACAATAATAATTGAAAAGTGCATGTGGTATCTGCAGAATGAGCACTCTGATTTTTTCGTAAGTTTATATTTTCTTTTTGTAGAGCTTAGGTGACACGCTACTGATTTTCAATTTCAGCACGCGGCAGCGAAGAACCCATCAGGAACTATAAGCTTGTTAGCCAGTGAGTAGGTGTCGGAAGCGGACATTCCGAAAACCCTCAAAAATATGTGAAATATTCAAAAATGTTTTAATGATAGTGCAGGCCACCATAAGGTACAAAAAAATCGCCCTTAATTTGGACATTAGTTGGCCTTTGACAAGACCGGAAGAGATAAATGCTAAAAGCGTTTAGAATTTTTTTGATCAATTTTCTGTGGGAAAGTCGTATTTTTGTTTGGACAAATTGATTCCCTAATATCGTATATTAATTATGTAGAAGAATACTTGTTAAGGACACGGGGATAAAATTATGTTTAATAAAACCAAAAAAATGTCAGTTAAATATAGCAAACCTATAAAAACATTTTTACAATATATTGCTGCTTTCCTCAAAAGAAAAATACTATTTATCTATTAAAATAATAATAAACAGTTATGTTTTTGATTTCATAAGTATCAATATTATCAGATATATAGTCAAAGACTTAATTACGGCTAATACAAATCTTGTTCTATTGTGTAAACATATTAAATATCAATTTATTTTCTTTATTTAGATTTAGAGAATAGCTCTACAGGTTGAGTGACATCTCAAAAGCCCGTTTTGCAATACTCGAATAAAAATAAAATATCTCTAAATAAGTTAAAGAAAGATTTTATAGCAAACAAAACCATATTGAAATCTTAGCCCCATCATCAGTCATAATAGTTGCATAACCGAGTTAATAAAGCAAAAGCAACAAAAGGCAAAAAGAGCAATACAGTAGTAATACTCTAAGTACTTCACAATAATCAGTAATATTTATTTCGAAGTACGAATTGTATTTGAAAAGATTATTTTTTGAGTAAATTAAGTAAACATAAACAATGTATTAATTTAAGTACAATGAAAATTACAATTATACTACGAGTTATTTTCTGCGCAGGAAACGTGGCTACTGCTCATTGAAGTGCTGGAAATACCGATGAGGTATTATTACTTGAACCTGTAGCGTTTTTAAAATTGGATTTAATCTTATTTATTACATTTTGGCAGTGTCTATTTTTAAGTTAGTTGTGCCGCAAGTCCCAAGCAAAATTTCGGGCCCTCAATATCCTATATTACTTTTCAATAAGCATTTTTCTGCTTACTTTCAGTAATGATAAAAAAAATGTAGAATAAATGATAAATACATAATAATATTTCCAAATAAATAAATAAAAAGATTTATTTGTCAAAAACATATTATTCGGTACAAAAAACTACTTTAACAAAGTTTCTAATTAAAAATTAACAACACAACAAAAATAAAAAAAACTCACCTTCTAAGGAACAACGAACAGAATAAATAATAATTAATAAAAATAAACAACTAATTAAATTTTTTCTTACGTGTTTTCATTTCTGAAAACGTATCTATTATATCATTTATTTTCAATTTATCGAGAATATCGGTTTCTACATTTAGAATATCCAACGATGAAACATTTTCATCATTTAATGAGTTTCTCAGATTGATTTTACCCGTTTTAACGTAGAAAATGTTCTTTCGTCGGATGCGTTACTAATAGGAATAGTTAAATATACAGGGTGTTCATTTCAGGACTTCCCACCCTAATTTTCTCGAAATGTGTGTATTTAAAAAAAATCCTGGGACACGTCAACAAATATATCGAAGGGGACAACTTTTTATCATAAAGGCAACGCGCCCCCTTTCACCCCCCGCCAGGGGGAGTTGCCAACTTCAAAATCTTAAATGGGAAGAAGTATCGAGTTATACCTCATTTTAAAGGTCTTTTTAATCTCTACACGTCGGCTTTTGTTTTTTTTTAATTGATCGATTCGTTGTCGAACTATTTAGGAAAATCTGTATGCTGCTTCCTACCATTAAAATAAAAACTGCAATTGTTTGTTTTGTTATTCCTTTCAACTATTTTGTATAAAAAAATGCAAAAAAATGTTTTTGATAGAGAAAATAAAAGACATGATACCTATTGAATTGTTTACAATACTTACCAGTTGTGTGAAAAAGCAATTTATTAAAAATGGTTTACACTTTAGCTGAAAAAGTTGAAATAGTGTTAATTTACGGCGCCGAAAACCAATGTGCTCGTCGAACTGCTGCAATATTTAACGAAAGGCACCCAGATAAGAACACATCTCATAGGTATGTCCTAAATCTAATCGCCAAATTTACTCAAACAGGATCTGTTGCAAATTTAAAACATGATCAGCCAAGAGTTTTGAATGAAGCCACTCAAATTAAAGTGATAGGTTATTTTGGTATGAATCCTATTACTTCGTTATGTACCATTTCTGCTGCAACTGGAATTTCCTTAGGCTCTGTCCACAAAATTACGAAAATTAATAAATTCCATCCCTATAAAATGAAAGTATGTCAAGAGTTAAGTGAAGACGATTTTGACAGAAGAATTGAGTTTTGTGAACAAATGACTACAATTATTAATAACAAAAACGAATTTTTAAAAAATATCTGCTTCACTGATGAGTGTACTTTTTATTTAAATGGTTTTGTCAACAAACATAATTGCAGTTATTGGAGCAATGAAAATGACCATGTATTTGTCGAAGGGCATACCCAGCATCCCCAAAAAATTAATGTATGGGCCGGTATACTAGGTAATCAAGTAATTGGTCCATTGTTTATAAATGGAAATCTAAATGGTGAGATGTACTTGAATATGCTAGAAAATACGATCAATCCGTTAATTACCGAAGCAATTGAAAATCAACTGGATAGAGATGGCAACAACTTCCTTGACGAAAATGAGTTACATTTTCAGCAAGACGGAGCTCCCCCCATTATGTGCTTCCTGTCCGTCAATGGTTAAACAATGTATTTCCCGGTAAATGGATAGGGCGAAGAGGACCTATAGAGTGGCCAGCTAGGTCCCCAGATCTAGCACCAAGTGATTTTTTTCTATAGGGACATTTAAAATCAGTTGTTTACACACCCCCGCCACAAAATATAGGAGACCTTGGACAAAGGATTACTGCAGAAAGTCGAGCAATTCGAACAGAAGTGTTTGAAAATGTGCGTCACGAATTTGAACAGCGGTTATACCATTGTTTGGCCAACAATGGGCAACATTTTGAGCAATTATTAAATTGAAAATTTGTGTACAATATTGTAATTTAGTTTTGATAAAAGGAATGAGAATAAACAGTTGCAGTTTTTATTTTAATGGTACGAAGCAGCAAATATATTTTCCTAAATATCTCGACAACGAATCGATCAATTAAAAAAAAACCGACGTGTAGAGATTAAAAAGACCTTTAAAATGACGTATAACTCGATACCCCTTCCTATTTAAGATTTTGAAGTTGGCAACTCCCCCTGGCGGGGGGTGAAAGGGGGCGCGTTGCCTTTATGATAAAAAGTTGTCCCCTTCGATATATTTGTTGACGTCTCCCAGGATTTTTTTTTAAAATACACACATTTCGAGAAAATTAGGGTGGGAAGTCCTGAAATGAACACCCTGTATACGCAACAATACTTCAACGTTAGAGAAGGTTGACAAAATATTGTAATCAAGTAAAAATTTTAACATTTCATGGGAGTCATTAGAGGAAATATCAGTTGATTTACAAAGCGCTTTAAACTGTATATTTCATCTACTAAATCTTCAGTAGCATCCACATCCATATTGTAATATTTTTTTATATTTTTTATACTTACAATAAATTTTTCATTTGAGGGTTCATTAAAAAATAAACCAAAAATTTCATTTACACAATCATATGCTTGCATTCTCATTCTTAATTCAAAAATCAATTTGTCACATATAGGGCCTTCATCAAAGCAGTGTTTCCTCTTACGAACCCTTAAAATCTCATTTTTGTAAACATTATTATTTGGCTGAATTTTTTTGGATTCCTCTTCAACTTCATCAAACTGTTCTCTAAAACTATTGACAAATTCGATCAAACCACTGTATAGTGTACAAGCCGCAGTTAAATTGGCTTGATTATCTTGTAGAGATTTACTGGCGGAGTTTAGTCTGTCTAGGATTCTTTTCCAAATCACTGACATCAAGGCAAATTCAAATTCATTTTGTGAAGTGAATCTCCAGCTTCTGTTCTGGTAGACTTTATTTGGTTTGCATCGTCATTTAGCTCTACTAATGCTGTTTTTATTTCACTAAAACCAAGCGCAATAGATTTAATAGCATCAGCTCGTGCTGACCATCTTGTGTCACATATTTTCTTAACCAATGGTAATTTAGATTTTGAAACAGATATACATTTTTCAAGGACTTCCCATCTGTGCGTCGAAACCGAAAAAAAATTATTATATTTTCAAAATATCTAGAAGCTTCCGAACAACTTTCGGCAGCACTATTACCGACCAAGTTTAAAGAATGACTGGAACATGGTACAAAATGTGCATTATTTGTCTTCTCTTTAATTTTTGTCGGCAATCCGTTATATTTTCCGGACATATTGTATGCGTTGTCATAACTTTGGCCTCTGCAGTAATTGATATTGATATTAAGTTCACTTAATTTGATTTGTAAAACATTCGATAGACTTTCTGCAGTATGAGAAAGTATTTCCACAAGACCTAAAAACCTTTCTACTGGTTTTATAATCACAGTTAATTGATCGATATGTGAAATATCAGGCGTTGAATCGACAATAATTGAAAAATATTTTGCCACTTGCAATTCGGTGATAATAACATTTTTTTCCTCATTTACAAGAAGGTGAATAAATTCGTTGCAAATGGTCGAAGAAAGATCATTAACATGCCCACTTCCAATGTCACTATATTTCTGGAGGTGTCCGGCTAAAAACTGGTCAAACTCACTAAGAAATTCCAACGAGCCTAAATAGTTACCATTCCCTTTTGTAAAAAGTTTAGTCGTGGAACCATAAAATGGTAAACCACTTTTTGATAGAACATTTTTCCAGTAGTTTTGTTCCTGAAAGTAACTTTTTCTGATTTCTGTATCTATCCTTCCCTCTATTCGACTTCTATTAATCATTGTGTCGACGGAGGTTACGTGTTCAGAAGACCTTTCGTGGTTTTTTAAGTACTGAGTCGCATTTTTCCAGTCAGTGTAGCCATCGGCACTTAGCTTGATATCTTTTTTCGAAAAAAGTTTGCAAATATAACAATAAACACAGAGCCCGATTTGCAGGGCTGCCACATGCACCTGATCAAATATCCGTAGATTGGTTCGTAAATTTCCGTAGATCCAGGATAGAGCTTTCAACATTAGTGATGAGCTAAACAGCGATATTTGCATAACGCCGTTATGAAAAAATAAAGTAAACTGCTTACTTCATTAAATACACCTTCTCTTTGTTAACTATATGGATTGGAGTCAAGTTTTGTAGCAGGAAAAAATAATAACATGTATTAATAATAGATTTTATAAAAACACAAAAATGTAATATATTAATGGAAACAAAGAAATTTTGGGCATTTAAAAAACAGTTACTACCTATAAAAGACATTTATTTGCTATATTTGTCACTTAATCGGGTTCTACGTTCGTTCAGAACCTAACCAGCTTTAGAAAACAACCTTCTTTCACAAGGAACTGAAGAAACTGGAGCACATAGTTTTTCTTGTGTAACTGCAGATAGAATTGGAAAATGAAATTTATTTTCCTGTTACCACTTTAGAGGATCAGAATTTCGTGGATGGGTGGCTTCATTGGGTGAGTGGCGTGAAGATAGAGTCGAGAACGCTTGGAATTAAATACGTTGCATTTCGCTCTATTTCACTGGACGTGATGGAGAGCGAGTAGCTGTGTTGCATGTTAGATGACGCTTTTTCGCATATTCTAAAAAATCGCTGTTTCTGTCAATCGTCGTTATTTGCGATTTTAGTCAACTGTTGCGATCAGCGATTTTTCAATAACGGTGAGTAAATCACCGGTAGCGAGATATCGCTCATCACTATTCAACATACAGTATACGGTTATGTGAACTTATGAACATTTGATCCTTAATGACCTTGAACGCTCAAGTAGCGCGCCGGTGCGAATTTTGAATTTGTTTATTGGACGATATAGAATTTTTCAGCTTTAAAGTTATGGCAACTGTAATTGCTTTCAATTTTTCTTTTGCATGGAGTAGTCGACTCTGGATACGTATTGGTAATCAATAAGTTTCTGGTGCTAGTTTTGTTTATATTAATTGAAAAAAAATCTTTCTACTGTTGCAGAAATATGAGAAAGAATTCTAACGTGATTTGTTAATTTTACTAACAAAGGAAATGTTAGTTCATCATTTGCATTTTTTAAAACTGATATTTTGAGCCAGAAGTTTTCAAAACTATCCGAGAAATTTCATTCACATTTAGGAAAATGCGTAGCCGAAGCTGCAATAAATGGATTTCTTTTGTTTTATATTTGTGGGAATTAAATAATGAAGATTTTTAAGTTTTTCGACTGTTTTTGGTTATGGTTATATTCATGATTCATGTAAGTTAAACAACTACGAATACAGATTGGTGTATGTCAGGTTATCTACTCTCCGCACTCTTCGTTTTCGTAGTCAGTATTTTGTTAGTGGGTAATATTTTGAGAAATAATTCACTCAGAGAACTTGGAGCAAACAGTATATAGTAATTATTATCATTGTTATTGAAAATTCCGTAGATTTTCGAGACTTTTCGGAGATTCCGTAGTCATCTTCTGAATTCCGTAGATCTACGGAAAATTCCGTAGATGCGACAGGCCTGCCGATTTGGGACTGTGAACCAACCACTCACGAAGGACTTTTTCGCCATTTTCATTAAATTTATAGAATGTTGAACTTTGTAAACTTCTAGATTTTTTACCAACCAATTGTTTTAGACACCAACTTATTTTGTCAATATTTTGTTCAGGTCTGTTTTTAAGAAAATATTCTTGAAATTTCGAGGCCAGTCTGCTAGATCACAATGAAATAGTAGAGAAGTTCCTTTGTCAATTTTCAATAAATCACTTACGAAGACGTTATCATCATCGTCTGCGACTTTGTCTTCTTGTAACTCAATGGTATTATTAATATTGCTAGTTGAAGCATTTATTTCCTCATCTTTTAATGGCGGTTCAGGAAGATCTTGTCGATTTTCTAGTTCTTTTCTGAGGAATGCCGACATTGCGTTTTTTGTTTTTCTCTTTCATTTTGCCTTAGTAATGCCTTTTTACGCTTCTCACTACCACTTTGATGTTTGTAACTTATATTCTTCTACCCTTTTAAAATTAAAAACTTATTAATGTTGGACTAATTTAAATTTTTGGGTAATGCAATAATAGTGTCAATTAATACAGTGTGTTTGAAATTGGCAGCGAACATAATATTACGACTTCGAAAACTGTTAAGATAGTAAAAGACAGTACAATAATTAAGTTTTTCATTGAATGTCGTTTACTTTGCGATTTTACCACTGTTGGTATTTAAGATATTTTGAAAGAACTAAAATGATGAATTTTCAAAACACAAAGGTATTAAAATTTTGCCCTAATTTTTTTTCCCGTAAAATTCCTATAGTAAATATACAAAAATAATATATTAATTAATAATTATAACTTAAAACTTACCTTAAGTTAAATTTCAGGGTTCGGACGATGGTAAATAGAAATTATTACAATTTAAAACGAGACTTTGGAGTTCGACTGATATTTGATAGCTTGCCAATATCACTTGGAAACTGAGAACAAAACAAAAATCTAAATAGGATAGAAGGCAACAAACAGTTTTTTACGTAATTTCGTCGTCTCTTCGGCAAAAGATAAAGCTTTTTTGGTTATAGCGGCATAAACAAAAATGCTCTAAAAGAGTACCGATTGCCGATGTTTTATGATTTTAAATCTAGTTAAAATTATACATATATAATACCAATATAAGCGTAATTTTCTTTATCAGATACGGTTTTCTTTTGATGTTTAAATTCAAATTAACTAAATGTTTTATAATTTTTTCAAGGTCTTTTCCGTGCCCCACTTTATACCGGGCCCAAGGCCCGGGCCTTATGTGCCTTTTGGTAAAAAAGGCCTTGCGTTTTGGTGATGTTGTTCATCTAACTGTAGGTAGTATTTGATATAATTGCTCTTACCAACTCCTGTTATTTTAATAAGTTCTTGTTCCGACAGACCTGCTTTTCCCAAGCAGTAGCCCGGTGAGAATGTTTTGTTTGTCATATTTGAATTTGCCAATTCTTCAGACCTTTTGGTACCATTTACTAATTTCGTGCACTCCAATTGGCATATTTTTACTACGTTCCCTGGTTTTTTGTTTTCTCCAGTTAGGATATACCGTCAAAAATAACTTATCTGTTTTAATATCGCTTCTTTTTATCATTAGTTTATCTAGAAGTCTCACTGGACAACGAAGGAATGGGTTCAGAACCCGTGCTGCCTATTTACTCATTAACTGTTTAGTGGTTGTAATAGTGACTGCAACTACATCAAGTTCGCTTTCAATGGAAATACTATTAGCTTTGAAATTGCAACTCTTACACAAGCATGTTGTAGGTATGCACACTCGTTGTATGCCTATGTTTTAAAACTCTTTTCAAGGGATAAACTGGTTAACGTTCGAGATTTACAAACTTTCAAAAGATGGAAAATATTTTCGTAGATTGGGGAGTTGGTGAGTGATTATTCCATTTTCGTACTTTTAACAATTTTTTCGCTTGATAGGATAGTTGGAAAATATTTTCTTATTTGACATTCTTTTACGTTGCATGACATTTTCTAACGATATTAGATAACCTTTTCTGGGCTGATAAAGAGGGCAGCTCTTTGTACTTTCACTAGACACCAATGACATAACTTAAAATTTTATACTACTTTTTACCATGGAATTGAAGAATACTTTCGTTACAGACTTGAGTAAGCAAGGGTATCCCATCTTATTACAGTTAGTAAGTATAGGTTCAAATAATTCTAACTCATTTTCTGTTATGAGAACGATTTTTTTTACTACTTCAATATAGAAGCACTAAATTAATATTAATACAATCTCGCTCCCTCACATTTTATGGCCGTCAAGTTTGACGAATGTATTATTTACATTGCCCTTGTAAATAATGTCATTTAAAAATTGTCACTACGCCTACTTTTATTCAGTCATTGAAAAATTTGCTGAATAAAATTAACAGACCTAATTGATACAACCAAATATTTAGTGCCCTATTGAAACGATGTGAAATTGAAATATCATAAATTTCAATAAATCTCACTATCCCTTATTAAGCCATCAAGCATCATAAGGGCCATATGGGTACAAATATTTCTTGCTAAAATTATTCTTGAGAATATCCTATTGTATTGTTTTCACATCTGAAGCCGAAAAACAAAGTAGATAACCAATAAATGAATACTTTTCAACCCCTATCGTATACCACACACAGGGTTAAATTATTTTATTTATTTTGACTTCCATTTCGAGAAGGTTCCTGTTTCCCAAGCTAACAATATTTTTGCAAGGGGATGTGTTTATTTTTACCCTCTTGTTTAACAAAAGATGCATTGGTTTCATTTTATATATAATTTTATGTTCAGTAGATTCCATGAGGGCTTCGATTGAATTGTGCATGACATAAAAATAGTGATATTTTGTAAATAACATTAGTTTAATTTGATTATTTTTAAATTTGTATTTTTGAATATATTTTCTTCTTCAAGTTCCATTACTTAACTAAATTCTCTTTAATAAATATCTGCCATAACCCTAATATTGTCTCTATAACTATCGTTTCAAGTTTTAATCCTCATTTTGTACAACTTCTACTACTTATCGGTTTATGATATACTTTATGATCTTATTTGCAAACTCTATTCAATAATATTGCTCCAGCTGTTTTTTTGTGATCATCTTACTCTTATTTCGTGTATTCCATTAATATGGTTTTTGAGTGTTTAATTTCTGATTTTGTTCCAGAAATAAACGTAAAAGACAACAAATAAGTTCTTAACAAACAACAAGAAATAAGGCATTTAACAGGATATATTTACATGTCTGTAGATTTCGTATTGTATAATGATACTAGAAAGCCAGCAGACACACTTTACTTTAAGAACACAGATACGCGCTTACGAAAGGTGAATTATCCTATTGATAAATAAGGTGCGAACAATAACCTATTTAGCATATTACAATCAGTAGAACAGGGTAATCATGGTCAGTGCTGTATTAATTTTGTGATAACCTGTATTAATCTTGAATTGAAAAGTCATCACTCTCCATACATTTCCAGTAAAATTGATTAACGAATGCCAAATTTTAAAAACCATGTTTAGCAAAATTTTGAAAAATTGTGTCAAAAAATCTTTTTTTATTTACTAGCGTTGCATCTACTACTGGGGTAATTAGCGACACAAATATGGTGGTTCATAGTTTTGTTAATATATTAATGTCACTTAGATATTTAAAAATAATCTGTATATTACAGTTTGCGCCTAGAACTTGTTTTAAATGATTGCTGAGTTTGTTGTCTTGTCTTGATTGTTGAAATTTTGGGCAATCGGTTATTAAATGTATGACAGTAAGCTGAGTCTTGCATAATTCACATTTTGGGGATTCACTATTAGTAATTAAGTAACTATGAGTTTGGTGTGGCCTATTCGTAACCTAGTTAGTTCAACTTGAAGCGATCTTTTGTTTATTGACTGCGACCGTGGTTTCACTTCCGATTTCACGTGGCATAGTTACGATTGGGATGTTTGCCACAATGTTTGCACTTTTGATTTAAGTAGCGGTTTTATGTCGTTTTACACTACCGTCTGCACTTTACTCACGGTTTTACTAATTACGGCTTGTCGTGCTTTGTGGTCGGCTTCTTCGTTTCCTTGAAGGCCAGTATGAGAAGGAGCCCAAAGTATTCCCACAAAGCTATTGGAATGTTGTGGGCAACTGTGATAATTCGACTTTAATTTGGAGTGCTATTGGATGTGTGGGATAAAGTTGATTGATAATATGGATTGAGTTAAGAGAGTCTGTTATTATGGGGGATCTTGAGGTATTTTTTGTTTTTATGTGAGTAAGTGCTTGTAGAATGACGTATAGTTCTCCAGTGCAGACGCTGCTTATTTCAGGTAACTTGAATGGTAGTGTACTGTTTTATATGGTCACTGCCGCGCCTATGCCATCAGAGGTTTTGGATACGTCTGTGTATGCGAGGTGAAATTGTGGATATTTGTCAAGTATGGAGGCAAATGTTTTCCTAATTAGGGTATGGGGATTTGTTAAATTTGCACAGTGAATTGTTGGTGGGAGGGATATTGATCGACCATGGAGAGGGAATTTTAATTTTGTTGGAAATGAAGAGGAGACGTTTGATTTGGAGTTCTGTGAGAATTTGACGAGCTCTTGCATATATTGGTGGGTATGTTTTGATATTTGCCGAATGTAGAGTTTTGTAGTGATTGGTCAGTATGTTAATGTAGACTGGATACTGCTGGTTGGTGCTGATGGATAGTGCGTATGAAGCGGCAAGGTATTTTCTCCGGAGTTGTAGAGAGGGTTCCCCGGTTTCGCACTGTAGGCTTTTTATTGGACTTGAACAGAATACTCCTGTTGCTATTCTTAGTGCTGTAATTTGAAAGGTTTCGAGCAGGTTTAGAGTAGTTTTTTTAGCTGTCGCGTATACTATAGAGCCGTAGTCTATCTTTGAGCGAATAAGTGTTTTATATATGTGCATTAGACAGGTATACTCAAGGTTTGCTCGAGAATGTGTTCATAAGGTTTATACCATTTTGGCATGATTTTTTAACATGTAGTATGTGCTTCTTCCAGCGGATTTTTTTGCCAACAATCATTCCAAGAAAACTGATGTTATCGACATAGTTTAGGGAAATGTTACTAAGTTTAAGTTCAGGAGACACAGGATTGTGTTTTCTAGAAAATCATATGCATTTGGTCTTCTCTGTTGAAAATTGCAGTGAGTTTAGACCAGTTTTGATGTTGATTTAAAGTTTCTTGGATGTGTTTCTGAATTGAGTGGATGTTCTTACCCTTGTAGAATATTACAATATCGTCGGCATATAACCTGCATTTGAGTAGTTTGAAGGGTTGGTTTAATATATCGTTGACAGCAATCAGGAAAAGTGTTGAACTAATGACTGATCTTTGGGGAGCTCCGTTAGTTTGTTGTTTTAGGGTTGAAGTGATGTTATTGGTACGGAAACGAAAAAAACGATTTCTAAAAAAATTTTGTATGAATTTTAGGATGTTACCTTTGATGCCCCATGAATGAAGAGTTTTGATAACGCCGTGATGCCACGCTGTATCGAAGGCTTTTGTGATATCGATAAAAACTGCAAGGCAATCTTGTATATTTGCGAAATATTCGTGGATTTCGAATTCCAAATCAATGAGATTGTCTAATGTTGATCTGTTTTGGCGGAAACCGCTTTGCTCTTTTATTAAAAGGTTTCTGTCTTGTAATGTCCATAATAGTCTTTTACTTATAATGTTTTCCATTATTTTGTTTGATACGTTGGTAAGAGATATTGGTCGGTATGAAGTTAACCTGGTACTTGGGCAGTGTGCCTTTGGTATGGGTATGACGATTGCCACGTGGATGGGAAAATATTTTTTTCCCGATTAGGTTGAATATTTGGAGAAGGCAATATTTGGGAGTTTTTGGAGAAAGATTAATGCAATGTTATCATGTCCTGGGGAAGAATTTTTGGTTGTGTCTAAATCCATCTATAGTTAACGGTATATTAACCCTCCAGTAGTGGCGCGGAGTCTGACAGACGCAACGAAAATATATTTGCCTGTAGAATCTGAGTGGTGGGAGTAATAGCCGTGTGCCTTAAGGTAGTTTTATGAATTATACTTTAGTTCATTGTGTCACTTCATCGAGAGCGTTCGTTTGACCATTTGTGGAATACGTCTCTCAGACTACCCACCACTACTAGTGTTACAGATATTTCAAATGGCGAATTCACCATGTTTGGTAAGTTGTTCAGTTTTTCTCTTGAAATATCATAAATATCTCATGGTTTTCGTTTCTCAGTCGCTATGTGCGAGTATGAAAGAGATCAGAAGAGGCTACGCCGCCTCTGGGAAGAAGCTGAGGATAAACAGGAACCAGATGATGAAGAAGATAATGAAAGTGACCCAGATATACTTGGAGAACGCAAAACAGATAGCGAATCCGAACAAGATGCAGAGGATGTTGAAGAAATCGCACCTGTAGGAACTGCTGCTGTGAATGAATTATAGAAGAAGCATACTGCCACATTCCTAGGTAAAAATAAACTCACAATCTGGGAGAACCACTGCAATTTTAACTCGAGAACACGCACTAAGCAACAAAATATAGTAACCCGATTAGGTACCGGGTGTGAGGCAAAAAACTAAAAAGACCAAATCATCCTTGGAGTGTTGGGAATCGTTTTTCGCAGCGGATATATTACAACAAATTGTAGAGTGTACAAATGTATACATAGCTTCCATCGCCGATCATTTCCGGAGAGAACATACCGCCCGACCAACGGATCTTACAGAAATAAGAGCCCTCTTAGGTTTATTATATTTAGCTGGATACCTGAAAAATAGTCGACTGAATACAAGTGAGATGTGGGACAGTAATCGTGTAGGAGTAGAAAGATTTTGGCTGACTAAGTCCCAAAGCCGATTTAGATTTTTACTCAGATGTTTGAGGTTTCACAATATCGAAACAAGACCAAAGAGAAAAAGAAATCGACAAACTTGCTCCAATTCGTGAGATTTTTGATGCGTTTGTTGGAAATTGTAAGTCTTGTTATACTATAGGAATGTATTGTTACGAAACAGCACACTGGTATAGTCCCTAAATCCGACCCTGTCTAAGCCAGGCATAAAAGTTAAAATTATGGCGGATACGAAATGTTTTTTATATAACTGTTTACGACTATATTATCTAGACATTGTTTTTGTGACCAGACTTATCTAGAAAAGGCCAGAACCAATTGTTTTTGTGTGTGTAAGCCGCAGTCCCGAATTTACTAGTAAAAAAGGCTTTAATATATAAGGAACTGATCAGGAAGAGTTAGTTTAGTTGATAAAGTGATCTCGTTAAATAAACCGAAATATCGATCAGTAAAGTGTTTATATAAATTAATAATTAAGTTTGTGTGCATATAAATTAAATTGAAGTGACTAGTTGAGTATATATAAATTAAGTGTTAATGATTAGTTAAGTGTTTAAATAAATTAGTAAGTAGCCATACCGTGTGTTTAAAGTTTATCCCACCCGTTTATTGTTTAAATAAATAACAAAAAAACATTACATTGGTGTCAGGTGTGGGGTTATATAAATAAATTGCTACGTAAAAATGGCCAAGAGACTATGTGATCTGAAAGTGGCGGAATTAAGAGCAGAATTGGAAGATCGTGAGTTGGAAACGTCCGGTAAGAAGAGCGAATTAATAGAAAGACTCAAAATGGCACTGGAAAGTGAAGGCTTGGATCCAGAAACATTCTTATTCAAAGACGAGGCTTCCACCGTAATCTCGTCAATTTCTAATATGAAGAACGACATTTCTGCATGGACGAGAACATTTCTGCTATGAAGAATTATATATCTGCAGATATCTTATCATTGAAAAATGACATTGCTGCTGAAGTCGAGAATAAAGTTTCGTCTCTAAAATCAGACATGGAGAATAAGATGACAACGATGGAAAATCAGATGGACAAGGAGTTAAAGACAAATATTGCTGATTTAAGAACATAAGACACTTCAGCAGAAGCAAAGAAGATCGAGATCTGCAAGTCAGAAACACAGCCCAAGACAGATGATATTGGCAGTTTTACCCGAGTCAAGGCCCCAACGTTCGATGGAAAAATGTCGTGGACCAACTACGTTAAACAATTTGAAGCAGCCGCTAGAGTGAATAATTGGTCCGATAGAGAGAAGGCAGTGAACTTAACCATCGCGCTTCGCGGAGATGCCTTAGATGTTAGATGTACTCCAGACGATACCTTTGGAAGAAACGGATGACTTCGAGCTGCTGAAGAAGAGATTGGACATGCGATATGGTCACGAACATTTGGAACAGTTGTACAGATTCCAGCTGAAGAACCGAAGGCGGAAACGTGACGAAACCCTTCAAGAGTATGAAATGGATATTGCCCGACTAGTTCGATTTGCTTATCCATCAGCACCAGAGAACATGATGGAATGTTTATGTTGTGAAAGTTAATTTACACTTCTTATATCTTTGATTAACGTGATGGCTTGTTATGCTGTCAGAGCAGGCCATTGTTATATGTCAAATATATTTACTTCTTTTTTTAAGTTAAGAAATATATATTAGTTCTGTATGTAGTTGTCAGGGTGTGAAATAAATGTCTCTCGTTAATTATTAAAACCATTTTTATTAATATAATTAATAACAGGTTATGGGCCCAGAGACCCAGTCCACAAACTGATTTATGTTTTATATTGATAATTCTAGCCAAAAGAGTGTTGTATACTGTTTAAGCAGTTTGATGGTTCATGGTAAAACTTTCATTGTTTTATATTGATAATTCTTAGCCAAAAGTGTGCTACAAAATGGTGGATCGAGAAGACATTAGTCACATTGTACCGTTTAATGGTTGTGAAATAGAACGATGGAAATTTAGAATGAAACTATACATGAGAAAAAAGGGCTGGCTTAGTTTAATCGAAAATCAAATTCCAGCGAAAAGAAATCAGACAGATGAATGGACACAAAGAGATGTCGAATGTATGGAATTCATTTCAAGTAAAATCTCTGATAAATATTTGTATTTGGTGACGAATAAATCTCATGCAAAAGAGATGTGGGATGCTGTTATTAGTAGTTTTGATCATGAATCAGACTATATAATGGAATTTAGAAGTTTTGCTGATAAACTGCATGCATATGGTGACTTGATGAAAAGAGGGGCCTATATCACTCAATTATTAAGGTCATTTCCAAAAGAATTTTTACCCATTAAAGTAGTATTGGAAAGCAAGGCTGATGAATTATCTTGGGAAGAAGTACAATCAAGGCTAGTTTCCTTTAATGCTGATTTAGAAGGAGAAAAATCTAATAATGAAGATAATCCTAGGGCATTTATGGCAAAGTTCAAAGGTCATAAATCTATAAGCTATAGCAAGTTTCCTCATAATGATGAGAAAAATAAATCAAGAGAACAAAAGCCTTTTATCAGATGTTATTACTGTGACAAACCAGGTCACATAAAAAGAAACTGCTATAAATTGAAAAACAAGGAAAGTAATTCTAGTAATGGCTCTGGAAATCAAACTAGACTAGATAGGGCAGCTCATAACACAGAAGTTACAGGTGACAAATTTTCTTTCTTGGCAAATTTGGAGGACAGTTCAAGAATGGAAGAAAATCCGGTAAGCTGTGTTAGTGTCATTTCCGGCTTAATCGATTCTGGTTGTAATGCGCATATGATTAATTGTAGAGAAGGTTTGGTTGACTTTGAAAAATTGGATGAACCAAAAAAAATTGGAAGTGCAAAAAATGGTCAACACATGTTATCAAGTAATGTTGGTAAATTGAATATTATTACTACTTGTAATTTTTGGTAACGATGAGGTAAAAGTAGTTTATAATGATAAAATTATTGCTAGAGGTTTTCTCGAAGGTGATTTATATAAAATTGATTTTACTGTTAAAAGTGAGTTGGAGGCAAATGCTACAAATATAGATACTTATGATATATGGCATCAAAGATTATGTCATCTAGGTAGATCTGGTATGAAAGAATTAATTAACAGAGGTGTTTTAGATGGTGCTGATTTGAACGGATTATCTAAGATATGTGAGAAATGTATTTTAGGAAAACATGCTAAATCTCCACAACCAGAAGTAGTATACAAAAACTCTGAAAAGGTGATTGATATGGTACATAGTGATGTATGTGAAATCACCTCGGGACCTTCTTGGGATAAGAAAAATTATTTTGTCACATTTATTGATGACTACAGTAGTTTTGTTATGGTGTATTTTTTGGAAAGAAAATCTCAAGTTCTTGAGAAATTTAAACAGTATGAAGCAATGGTGAGAAATATGTTTGGAAGAGGTATCAAAATACTGAAATGTGATAATGGTGGTGAATACACATCAAACGAGTTTAAGGCCTTTTGTTATGAAAAAGGTATCCAATTAGAGTATACCATTCCTAGAAATCCCCAACAAAATGGAAAATCTGAACGAATGAATAGGACCTTGTCTGAAAAGGCAAGATCGATGTTGTTCGATAGCGGTCTTGATTTGTTTCTATGGACAGAAGCAATAGCATGTGCAGCGTATACAAAAAATAGATCTCCTCTAAAGGATAAACGTATCCCTGCTGAAATTTGGTTTCAAACTAAGGTAGACTGTCAGAGATTTATTGATTATTCTCGTTTGAAAGTTTTTGGCTGTACCGTTTTTGCTAAAATAGATGACGAATTACGTAATCATAAACTATCACCTAAAAGTATTAAATGTGCCTTTGTAGGATACACTCCTAATGGTTATTTATGTTACAATCCAGAAGAAAGAAAAGTTTTTGCAAGTAGACATAATATTTTCGTAGAGAATGAAATATTTAGTAAAAACAAAACTGATGAATCCACAAATTCAATTGATGAAGATTTATCAACTTCATCTAATTTAGATAATATTGTAAGCGTCCATTTCAGACCTAAACGAAATCGTGAACTACCTTCTTATTTACAGGATTATGACATTAGTTCATTATTTTGTGAACTTGATCTTGATACCCATAATTTACCTCGTACATTTGACGATGCTATGAATTCTCCTGAAGTATCAAACTGGTCTATTGCTATTTGTAAAGAATTTGAATCAATCAAGAAAAATAATGTTTGGAGATTAGTAGACAAAAAGGATGATATTAATGTTATTGATACTCGCTGGGTTTTTGTAATGAAATATGATACTGATTTAAACCAATATTTCTATAAAGCCAGACTTGTTGCCAAGGGCTTTATGCAAATATATGGTATTGATTATTCTGAGATCTTTAGTCCAGTTACAAGAATTTATACTGTTCGTATGTTATTATCAATTGCTGTTCAAAAGGGTTGGCTCATATGGCAATTAGATGTAAAAACGGCATTCTTAAATAGTAATGTGTCAAAAAATGTTTATATTTCTATTCCATAAGGATTTTCTGAATTTCATGACAGTAATATTGATGTAACTAATAAAATATTGAAATTAAACAAAGCCTTGTATGGATTAAAACAAGCTCCTGTAGAATGGAATTGTTGTTTTACAGTTTATTTAGAAAACATTGGTTTGATCAGGTGTAAATCTGACTATTGTATGTATGTTTATCATAAAAAGGATGATATTGTTATTTTAATGATTTATGTAGATGATGTAATGATGACTGGTTCAAATCAAGTATTGTTAAATTTCTTTAAAGATAAATTATTGTCAGAATTTGAAATGAAAGATCTTGGTAATGTTGAAAAATTTCTTGGTTTAAACATAAATTATGATATGACAAAGGGTGTGCTTACTATAGATCAAGAGGATGCTATATATAAATTACTGAATAAGTACAATATTAAAGATACCAAATCTTATAGTACACCAATGGAAATAAAGTTGAAATTGCAACCATCATCAAACTCTACAGATGAATTTATACAGGAAGAATATCGTTCGTTATTAGGATCATTAATGTATATTATGTTAGGGAGTAGGCCTGATATAAACTATGCTATAAACTACTTAGCTCGTTTTCAAAATAAGGCTTCTAAAGAGCACCTAAAATACTTGAAAAGATCTGTTATATATTTAAAATGTACTCATGATCGGAAGTTGATTTATAAATCACGATATAAACCTGATGGTCAAGAAGTTGATATTCTATATTCATATAGTGATGCTGACTTTGCAAATGAAATGGATCGTAAATCAATTTCTGGTTACTTAATTGAAGTGTATGGTAACTCTGTATTCTGGCAATCTAAAAAACAAGGTATAGTAACTTTGAGTTCAACAGAAGCTGAGTATGTTGCATTGGCTAATACATGTTCATTTACCATATATTTCAGATCATTATTATCTGAATTGAATTTATTTCAAAAAGAGAATTACTCGACTACAGTGTATGTTGATAATTTAGGAACTGTAAATTTAGCGAATACATGGAAAAATAATTCTAGATGTAAGCATTTAGATATTAAGTACCATTTTGTTCATCAACATGTTACAGAGTTGAAAACAATTGTACTGAAATATTTAGGATCGAAAGAAATGAAAGCAGACATTTTTACCAAGTCCTTAGGAACTCAACAGTTTAGCTACTTATGCCAGAAAATTGGAATTAATTAACATTTTATATCAATATTGTTTTATTTAAGTTTATGATAACATCTTTTGTATTTTGATGAGAAGTGTAAATTGAGGGAGGATGTTGTGAAAGTTAATTTACACTTCTTATATCTTTGGTTAACGTGATGGCTTGTTATGCTGTCAGAGCAGGCCATTGTTATATGTCAAATATATTTACTTCTTTTTTTAAGTTAAGAAATATATATTAGTTCTGTATGTAGTTGTCAGGGTGTGAAATAAATGTCTCTCGTTAATTATTAAAACCATTTTTATTAATATAATTAATAACAGTTTAGGCATCCAGGCCTTTATTGACGGCTTATGTGACCACGATATGGAGAAGACGCTTCGATTAGCCCATCCTATAACATTGGTCGATGCATTGACTGCTGCTCTTGGATATGAAGCAGCCACGATGGCTTCGGGATACAACAAATGTAGGACCACACAGGAAAAAGGTGACGATGACAGACTTGACCAGATCGTCAACTTGTTGAAAGGTATGGTAGACAAGAAGCCGAAGAAAATCAGGTGCTGTAATTGTGGCAAGCTAGAGCATGCACGCAGTTTGTGTAAGCGTCCTACGACTCCTGCAAACCAAGAACCTCTTAAACGCAAAGCAGCCAAGAAAAGCTCGCGGTACAACAAAGGTAGGACCATGCAGGAAGAAGATGACGATGACAAACTTGACCAGATCGTCAACTTGTTGAAAGGTATGGCAGACAAGATGCCGAAGAAGATCAAATGCCGGGAGTGTGGCGAGCTAGAGCACGTACGCAGTCCGTCTAAGCGCCCCAAGATTCCTGTAACCCAAGAACTCCAGTCACAGGGGAAATCAGACGGAGGTGAACATCCTGATGATTTGAATCACCGAAAAGCCAACTCTTTGCCTAGACGGCCATGCCCTGTAGACTATTCACAATGTAACAAGTCGAAATCTAAGAAAGTTGCAGTTTCAAGAGTTACAGTAGTCAATGAAGAATGGTCACCCACCAGGATCAGAGAAGATCAGGAGAATGATCCTCACCTGAAGGTGATCCGGCAATGGAAGGAAGAAAATCGGCGACCTACCTGGTAAGAAGTGTCAAGATTTTCACCGACACTCAAGGCATATTGGGCTCAGTGGGTGTCCCTTGTCCTGGAAGAAGGCCTATTGACAAGAATCCTTGAGAACGATGATGGTTCCGAGAAGAGAAGACAGATAGTTATCCCGAGAGCGAGAGCTGCTGAGGTACTGAAAAAGTTACACGACAGTCCATCGGGAGGTCATCTGGGAGTGAAGAAAACCCTTCAGCGAGTCCGTGAAAGGTTTTATTGGATGAACAGCTCCGATGATGTGAAGGACTGGTGTAAGAAATGTACGACTTGTGCTACGAGTAATGGACCACATCGCAAGAGAAAGGCACCCATGAAACAGTACAATGTTGGAATCCCTTTCGAAAGGATTGCTTTAGATATTCCTGGACCATTTCCAACGACAGAAAATGGTGGCAAATACATACTGGTTGTAATGGATCATTTCACAAAGTGGGTGGAAATTTACGCTATCCCGAACCAAGAGGCCACAACTGTCGCAGATGTATTGGTGAAAGAATTTATCAGCCGATATGGAGTGCCCTTGGAAGTCCACAGCGACCAGGGAAGAAATTTTGAAAGCCATCTATTCCAGGAGATTTGCGAGAAGCTGGGAATGAAGAAGACCAGGACAACAGCATTACATCCACAGTCGGATGGAATGGTCGAGAGAATGAACAGGACTATTGGAAAATACCTGTCCAAAGTGGTTTCCAGCCATCAGAGAGATTGGGACCAGTATCTTTCCCTATTCGCATTGGCTTATCGATCCGCCGTCAATGAGTCCACGGGTGAAACACCGGCCAAAATCCTGTTTGGACGTGAAATGAGGCTTCCTTGTGACCTTGAATTTGGCTGCCGGCCTGGAAAAGATCTAGCAGGAGAAGACTACGTGATCCAATTGAGAAGAGGGCTGGACGATATTCATGCATTAGTTCGAACAAATCTTCAAGTTGCCAGCGACAGAATGAAAAGTCAGTACGACACGCAGGCCACAGAAAGCGGTTTTAAAGAAGGGGACAAAGTATGGTTACACAACCCGACGAGGAGAAAAGGATTTTCTCCAAAATTACAAAAATCCTGGGAAGGTCCATACTTAATCAAGAGAAGGATCAATGATGTTATATATCGCATAAGCAATATCCCCAACGGAAAACCAAAAGTAGTTCACCAAAACCGACTAGCGGCATTCGAAGGAGACCATGACCTGGAGGAAGGAGTGAACCTTATTCGAGATGTGTCTGACCCCACCTTCGAGAAATTTATGGGCACGTATGGAGGTACCGGGAAAACTAGATATGGAGTCACTTCGGAACAACAACAAGATTTGTTCACTCTCCCGGAAGATTATTCACTGGCATACAACATCCCCGCCCGTATCAAGAACGCACGACGGTTGGCAACCGTCTTTCGAAAGAAGTTCGGGCAATTAGAAATACTTGAAGACCAGATTGTAGCCCCTGGCAAGACACTGAAACTAAAACATAATTCGCGGTACGTCTTCTACGTGGTAACTAAAAATGAATTCCAAGATCGATCTACCTACCGCGATGTGTGGGAAGCACTTCGAAACCTCCGAGACCATGTGTTGGAATCCAACGTGAAGAAACTGGCTATGCCTAAGATAGCGAGTAACCAGTTGGATTGGCGAAGTATCAGGAACATGGTAGAGATTATCTTTCAAGATACCGGTGTCCAGATATTAATTTGCAGCTACAACCCCCGTTATCAGTATCCGATGAAGATGTTGCCCTGCTATTTCCATACGATCGGAAAGTGTAGAAATGGGGCTAGTTGCCGATTCAAACATCCAGTCTCGGCTACACAAAAGTTCCAGGAGGATCTTCCATTTAAGGAGGGGGTAATGTTACGAAACAGCACACTTGTATAGTCACTAAATCCGACCCTGTCTAAGCCAGGCATAAAAGTTAAAATTATGGCGGATACGCACTGTTTTTATATAACTGTTTACGACTATATTATCTAGACATTGTTTTTGTGACCAGACTCATCTAGAAAAGGCCAGAGCCAATTGTTTTTGTGTGTGTAAGCCGCAGTCCGGAATTTACTAGTAAAAAAGGCTTTAATATATAAGAGACTGATCAGGAAAAGTTAGTTTAGTTGATAAAGTGATCTCGTGAAATAAACCGAAATATCGATCAGTAAAGTGTTTATATAAATTATTAATCAAGTTTGTGTGCATATAAATTAAATTTAAGTGACTAGTTGAGTATATATAAATTAAGTGTTACCGTGTGTTTAAAGTTTATCCCACCCGTTTATTGTTTAAATAAATAACAAAAAAAACATTACAGTATTGTACCATAGATGAGAAACTTGAAGCATTCAGAGGCCATTGTAGCTTCAAACAATACATACCCAATAAACCAAACAAATATGGTATACATATATTTGCTTTAGTTGATGCTAAAATGAATTATACTCAAAATTTGGAAGTATACGTAGGTACACAGCCAGTAGGTCCGTACTCTTTACCAAACGACACGAAAAGCATTGTCGAAAGAATGATACTTCCTATATCAGGTACAGGAAGGAACGTCACGTGTGACAACTGGTTTACGAGCATTCCACTAGTCGCAAGTCTACTTTCTGAACGTCGGCTCACTGTGTTAGGAACGTTGAAAAAGTATAAAGCAATATTACCACCAGAATTTAGACAGACAAAACAGCGACCTGTGTATTCATCTATGTTCGCCTTTCAGAAGAATATGACTCTGGTTTCCTATATTCCAAAAAAAAGACAATAATGTTTTGTTGGTTTCCAGTATGCATTTCACAGACGAAATTGATAAAAACACTGGAGAAAAATGCAAGGCTGCAATTATTACATGGTACAACGCTACAAAAGGTAGTGTAGATAATATAGATAAATTGTGTGCAGCATATAATGTGGCTAGGAATACTAGACGATGGCCTATGGTCGTATTCTATGCTATCATGAATGTTGCTGGCATAAATAGTCAAATAATATATGCTGCCAACAATCCAGATATAACCAACATAATACGTAGGCAATTTTTGAAAGAACTGGCGATACAGCTAACAGAAGACCATCTTCGGCGCCGTTCCTTCGAAACAAACGTACCTCTGGCTGTTCGTGAAAAGTGACAAGAGGTTGCCGGTACTTCAACTCAATGAATGGATGACATCCAGAAAGGTATTCGCTAATAATGTGCGTTTTGTAGAAATAAAAATAGATCAAGATTTTACTGTGAAAAGTGTCAAACATTCATTTGTTTGCAACACGCAGAGTTTTTATATGAACCTTGCCTAACATCTAGGGCAGGTATATAAAATTCTTTTATATAAGTTATGCAGTACTTTTAGAATGAAAACTTTTATTTTAATCTCTGTTTTGTTGAATACAAATTTTTCATTAGGTTTCATTAGGTTTGTTCCAACACACCCATTTTAATCGTTCCGGAATCGTTATCGAAATCGTTCTTAAGGATTTGTTACGCAGGCGCCAAGTGTTTACCGTTCTAATAACGGTTCCAAAATAGATCGTGGCGGGAACGGTTTGGTTACTGACTCGAGTCTTAAATCACTGGAACGAGTCAAAAATGTCCTCCTCCTCGTTATCACTCACATTGGAAAATATCAATAAAAAGCACAAACAAATAATAATAAGATCGCTCCCACAAAATTCAACTAATACATAAACAAAACAACAAATCAAACCAACTAACCTAAAACTAGATATGGATATATGTACTGCGCAAGTCGGTTCCCTTGATACCTGCTTTTATTCAAGTATCGAAATCATCGTTCCTGAACCGATTCCATAACGATACCAAATCGGGTTGGAACAAAACAATTATCGTTCGCTAAACGGTTCTCTCGTGGTTGGAACGCATTTTTGATATTTCACATGCGCGTCGCCGTTCCAAGAACGGTTTTTTGATGTGTTGGAACAAACCTATTCATCCAGTATGAAAAAACAAACATGAAAATCGACGAAATACGCCTAAAACGTCTCTTAGACTCCGCGCCACCAATCATGTGATTTCACCAAGCGCCACTACTGGAGGGTTAATTATGTTGTTGTCATCGTAATCTAAGTATTCAGCTTCTTTAGTAGTTTTAAATTCCAGAAATTCTTGTTAGTAGTTTGAGTTGCTTGAGTTGTGCTCAAAATGTGCTGCAAATAATTCGGTCACGCCGTCGTTACGACTGTGCTATTGTTATGAGCTATAAAAGGAATTTTTCTAATTTTGTTTTTTCCTAATATTTATCTTAGATTTTGCCACACGGTACTTGAAGGTGTGGAGCTGCTCACTGCTTATTATGGTAGCTTAAAGGCCTTATAAAAAATTGTATTTTTGGAATGTTTTCAATTACAAACCATTTAACTACTTATGGAAATCATTGTGATCTTACGTTTTATTAAAAGTAGGCAAAAATTAATTATCATTCTAAACTGCAAATAGAAAAAAATATATTGTCTCGTATTTAGTTTATTGATTTGGGAATATTGAAGTTGAATTGTTGATTGAGACAAAGTGGTTGTATTAAGTAATCTATCATTGTCACTGTCTGACGCCGCTGACAAGTTCTGTGGCACAATTGTAGATACTTATTGTAAACAAAGTGGTATTTCAGTTTGAACTTTGTTTCCTTCATGAGCTTACCACAACTAAGAATTTTTTAGTAAAAAACATCAACATGTCTAGGAAAGAGAAAAGACAATTTTTATCAATGGTTTTTTTGTTTGGGTATATTATCGACATCCGCAGCCCCTAGATAAGATATCTTTTGCTATTTACCCGACAAAACCAAAGTGCATTTACAAGAAAAAACAAAATTGTTATTTTTAGATAAGTTATTTATTTAGTCCTCTTCTCCGCATGTTTAGTAAATTTTATGATGTGAAATGATATTTTATACAAAAGGCGTACTTCAAGGTTGTAAATAGGGACAATTTTTATTAAGATTGTCGAATTAGTGCCGGCTGTTTTGAGAAAATAATGCTCATAATCTGATGGGGGATCGTATTTTGGCCAAGAAATGTCACAAGAGTATTACAATCACTTTAGAAATTTCTATTTAAGAAAACGTTGCTTTTATTATACAAATAATTAGTGTTATTTCATTATTTATGTTTGTAATAATCTTCGTGCATCTCCTCATGCCCAACAACTTGGTTTCAGGTACCTTAACAATATGGGTATATAAATTCTACTAAGAAAAATATAAGTTATTAAGTATGCCATCCGAAAACTAGTTTATCCATGAAATTAGAAAACACTGAGGAAATAGGGTAAGGTGGGCAAATACCGGTCAGATGGACAATGCCGGTCAGACCTTAAAAATGATTATTACTAGGTTTGACAACAATGCAATGTGGCCTCAAATATGCCAGCTGACCTACGATTTTCGACAGCCGATTGATATTCAGTTTGTGTTAAAACTTTGGTTAGTGCAGATCACCACGTGTTTTCGGTAATTCTGATGTAAGATTTACGGTAAGTGAAATAAGGTTGGAGATAAAATCCTTATCTCTTTTCATAAAAACTTAGTTGATACATAAAGGTTGACTTTTTTTCTTTAGTGTCCTATAAAAAGATAGAGTAAAAAACATTTTTTTCTCATTAAAAATTACCCATAAGAAAAATTGTTACAGGCGGGTAATGCCGGTCAACACAGGTGGGTAATACCGGTCAAGTGACCGGCATTACCCACAGTTTATGTTAATGGTTATTTCATTTTTAATTGTTTTTACAGATGTCTCGAAATCGAAAAAGATTAACTGGTAAAGCAAAATGGACCAGAGATAATTTGAAGCAAGCGATAGAAGACATTCAAAATGGAACGAGTATAAGACAAGCAATTCCATTTTCAACGCTACAAGAAAGGGTAAAAAATAAAAAAGATTAAACACTTGGCGTCCATTTTTTACGGTGTTACCACAAATGAACTATGAAGGTTTGTTTTTGAGTTTGCTGAGAGAAACTATATTATACATAATTTTAACGCAACGCAAAGGCTGGCTGGAAAAGACTGGCTGAGAAGTTTCATCAGACGCGATCCCACCATATCAGTGCGAAAAGCTGAGGCTACCAGTCTAAATCGTCTGACTGGTTTCAACAAGGATGAAATAGCTAGATTTTATAAACTGGTGGAAGAAGTAATGTCAAAATATAACTTTTCCCCTAGCAAAATATATAACGCAGATGAAACTGGAATCACAACTGTCCAGGATCCAGGAAAGATACTCGCAACCAAAGGACAAAAAAGAGTTGGTGTAGTAACTAGCGGCGAAAGAGGCCGAAATATTACCGTCATGTGTGCTATGAATGCTGCAGGGGGATTTATTCCGCCCATGTTTATCTTCCCCAGGAAGAGACTAAGCCCTCTCCTGGAAAAAGATGGACCTGCAGAAGCTCTTTATAAATGTTCACTGAATGGCTGGATCGATGAAAATATTTTTTTTGTGACTGGTTAACGCATTTTAGAAATCACGCTAAACCCACGAAAGACGAGCCGGTTTTATTAATTGTAGACAACCACTCCAGCCATATTTCTTTGAAGTCGTACGAGTTTTGCAAAGAAAATCATATTGTTATGGTATCAATTCCACCACACCGTTCACATAAAATACAGCCATTAGATGTGGTCTTCTACGGGCCCCTGAAAGCCGAATACAGAAATCAGTGCAATTTATTTATGAAGACGCAGTTGATGAAAAGTATCACTCCTTATAATGTAGCGTCTTTATTTAATAAAGCTTATTCAACTGTGGCTACAATTAGCAAAGGAGAAGCTGGTTTCAGAAGCGTTGGTATATATCCTCTCAACTGCAACGTTTTTAATGAACAAGACTTTTTGCCTTCCGAGTTATTGAATCAGGACGTCATTGCCATACAAGATAACGAAGATGATATGTCTTTCAGCAATGATCCCCAAGCTGTAGCAAGCGATGATGCTCTACCAAAGACTTCTACAAATAAAGAACAACACGAAATTCCTTCAACTTCTTCAGGATTTCTCTCTTTTCAACAAATTCTTCCCGTTCCTAAACTAGCAGAGAAAAAGAAGAGAGCAGGCGGGCAAAAACAGCACGCGAAAATACTTACAGCTACACCATTGGAGAAAGAGTTGGAAGAAAAGGAAGCCAAGAAACAGCTAAAGGAAAAGAAGAAATTAAAGGTACAACCTTCTAAAATGAATCTTGATGAAAAAAGGAATAATTTAAGAAATAAAAGAGAATCCCATAAAAGAAAATTATTTGATGAAAACTCATCAGATTCTGATGTTGATGTTCAATATGATGATAATGTAGATGTCGATGAAGATATATGTTTGATATGTGATGATTATGGAAAGAATAATGAGCAGTGGTACAGATGTACCATATGCGGAAGATGGGCACATTCTGAATGCAGTGGATGGGACACACCTGTAGGATACACATGTGATGAATGTCAGCCTTTTACTTAGATAGTTAGATTGTTTTTGTTTTTATTTTCTTTTTATTTCAATAAACAATATTTTGGTAAAAAATGCTTATTTGAAGTTTACTTAATTATATTTAAAGCATTTTTCTGCTTGACCGGTATTGCCCGCATAAGTGACCGGAATTCCCCTATCTGTATGACAATGCCAGTCAAATGCACATTTTTGTTTTTTTTTGTTATCATAAAAGTATAGAAAACATTTTCAGATCAAAAAACTTTTTAAGTGCACTAGTGATTGTTATCTTAAAATTATTTTAAATTACGACTTATTTTTTTACTTAGAAAAAATTTTTTTCTTAAGTGACCGCCATTTGCCCACTTTACCCTACTCATGAGAAATTAATAATAATAATAAACATGCTTTTTATAAAAATCAGTCTGTTCAGAATTAAAAAAGTTGCCAAATATCGAGATTTAGAAGAAATCCAACCGGGAATACCTCAGGAAGTGTTTTTAGGTCTGAAGATTACCTCTTTTATTAATAATGAATAAGACATGGCAGAATTAGTACAAGTTACCTTGACTGTATTTGCTCACTGTACTGCTCTTCTTTGAATAACTAAAACAAACTGCTGTCATACAATGAACGAATAAAAAATAAAGTTGATTTAGCTAAAATCAGTCCAAATGTACTCTACCAATAGAAACAGTAGAGCAAGTAGTATAAGCGATTCCAGTACAGGCGTATTAAGTATGTGTCACGTTTAATAACCCATAGTCTGCAGACCTGATGTTTATCCATAATAACAATCCAATAAAGATCAATCAATAAATACAATGCGAATAGTAAACGTAAGAATACTGGTGGAGTATTGGACATCGTACACCTACCTTAATTATTTCTATCAGATTGTAAAATGCAGTGCTCCCGTTTTCTTATGAAATAATTGTCTGATTAATAATATATTCACATGTTACATTGAAAAATAATTTGGTACCATACACAAACGTTCTACTGCCACAAAAATAGAGAATTGTTCATAATTCTATGTACTTTCAGTAAAAATACAAACATCTCAATCAGTTCAGAAGTGATTAAGAGAAAACAAAATTAGTCGCATTCTATGTTAGATACTTGTAATAAGGTAAGAGCCTAACTAATGCTACCAAGTGGTTGTTCATAAGAGGGTGATTGTTTGCGGTATGGTACGTTCATCAACATTTTTAATGAGTGTTAAGCAGATAAAGAGTTTACTTGTATAAAGAGTAAAAATTTACACCATTTTTAGATATATTGGAAGAATCCATCCAAGATTTATTAAGTTTGACGAGTTATGATTCCAATTAGTGATAATGCCTTAAAAATGTGTATTTACCAATTTCATGACAAAGTATTATCTATTAAACCCTACTTCTACGCCTCTGCTTTCCACATACTGTTTGTACAAATAGATAATTCTCAAAACAAACCAGAATATTGCGCTCTATGGTGTTGGCCTTTTAATACTGAAACCAAGCTTTGTGTAAATCAGCCATGTCAAACTCAAAGTCACTGGTTGGCCAAAAGCATGAAGACCATAGACTAGGTGGGCCGCAAAACCTAATCTTAAAGAAGACAAACTACTGAAAATATTAACGAAAAAAAGTACTATTATGTTAGTATATTTATTAAATTTCCAATAAAAAGGACATTACAAAAACTTACAAACATTAACTTCTTTTGCCAGATATTTGACATCTTTTGTCTTTAATTAAGTTGTCTATTTGTGACGTGAATTTATCGGCGGAAATAACTTTTAAAACTACGTCCAAGTGTGCGTCCGTCAATTGCGATCTTGCGGGAGGTTTGTTTCCTTTCATCAAAGAAAATAATTGTTCACACTTATAGGTACTTCCAAACATTGACAGGATTTTACAGGCAAGTTTTCTCATTTCTTGGTATTGAAAAGGCAAGTACTTATAAAATTCGAATGTACCAACACTATCAAATTTTTCTTTTAAATGGGTTTGACACTGAATCTCAATCACTTCCATCTGCAAGTGAGGGGGAACTTTATCAATATCGATAGTGAAAATACCAGTAAATAAAGATAAATTGTTTTCTTGGGACTTAAAATCCTGAAAACGCTTTTCAAATTCTGACAGAAGGCTTCCCATTTTCTCTGTATACATTTTGTATGATATTGGGCCACTTGTACTTTCCTGATACGCCTTGCAAGTCGGAAAATGTGACAGATTATCCACCGCTAACTGGTTTTTCCACAGCATCATCTTACACTTGAAAGCTTTAACATGATCATGCATATCTGTTATAACTTGACGTGGTCCTTGCAATTTCGTATTTAAGTCCGACAAGTGTTTTGTGATGTCTACCATAAATGAAAGATCTTGTAAAAAAGGTACGTCGGATAATAAGCTGACATCTTGTTCTTTCACTTCCATGAAAAGGCGTATTTCTTCTTTGAGTTTCCAAAACCGATCGAGAACCATAGAACACGAAAGCTATCGCACTTCTGCATAATAAGGTAAAACAGTGTACTCACTTTCTAAGTCACGTAAAAACGCAGAAAACTGTCGCTGATTCAAGCCACGTGACCTTATGAAGTTTATCATTTTTTTCACTGACTTTAAAACGCTTTCCAACTTGATCACTTTTGAGCATAAAACTTCTTGGTGGATTATGCAATGAACATGATGAAAATCTGGTTTGTCACTGCCCGTTTCTCTGATATTTGTTTGTAATATTTTAATGAAGCCATTATTTACTCCAGTCATTGAAGGAGCTCCGTCTGTTGCAACGGAATACAGTTTTGACAAATCTAAATTGTACTTTTGCAGAAGTCCATAAACAGCATTGAAAATAGCCTCCCAGTTGTTGTATCATGCAATGGTACTAATTCCAGTAATTCTTCATAAACGTTGATATCTCTATCAACAGCACGAAGAAAAACAGCGAGTTGCGCCACACCACACACATCTGTACTTTCGTCACAAGCAATAGAAAATGCAATGAAAGAGTCTGATTTTGTTTTTATCTGTTCGCTTATATTGGCAGCCAACTCGGTAACTCTTTCAGCGACAGTATTCCGGGACAAGGATATATTTTGAAAAGCCTTCACGCTCCCGGGACTTACAATTTCCGCGGCCTTTAGAAGGCACTCTTTTATAAATTCACCTTCAACAAATGGTTTTGAGTGTTTTGCGATCAACTCCGACAGTACGTAGCTCGCTTGAACGGCAGATTCATTTTCTTGCTTTGGACGTGTAAACATAAGCTGTTGATTTTTTAACCGTGATTTTAACTGTTTTAACTTTTCGTTTCTAATCATGCCTGTATACTTGTCAAACTTAGTTTTATGACTATCATAGTGACGTTTTATATTATATAATTTTGGGACACCGACTGTACTGTTACAAATCAAGCAAATACTTTTGTCTTTCACTTCACAGCAAGAAAACTCTAATTCCCACTTTTCTTGAAAGATACGATGCTCATCTCCAAGTTTCCTCTTACTTCCACTTGGTTTTGAAACAGACATGTTAAAAACTTTATCCGAAATAAATAACAATAAGTACTGTTACGTGTTGTAACAATAAGTACGCAACTAAACTCGCAATTCTATCGCAACTGACTGAACAACTGAACTCAATCGAGCGGTATTGGCTTATATACGGATTGTGATTTCTCGACAGTTCTTTCCAGAATGTTCAGGTAGCGTCATCTGTGTTCTCGCGCGATAGAACTTTCCGGAACAAGCCAGGCTTTTAGGTTGAGCGCGCATCTTTGTTCATCATCACAGTACTTTATTTTCGGTTTTTAACAGGCTCGCGGGCCGCATTACATGGCTGTTTTCAAAATTGATTCGGGGCCGCAGGAAAATGCTCAGTGGGCCGCATGTTTGACATGGCTGGTGTATATTATCCTTGGGTGTTTATTTGCAATATGATTGTTTTCAATTTGGTTACATGTTCTAACGAGTTTACACATTATGCATCATGTCATAAAATAGTTTTAGAAAAGATAACAAACTAAGTAGATGTTTTAGATGATAAAAGTCAATTTTACAAATATTATCTTTAGTACATATTTAAAATTATAAATATAATATTAACTAAATAATATATTATTTTACTTTCAGATACATATCAATTATTATGAATAACTTTCATAGGTCTGTAAAAAAGAGGAGTTAAGATATGGAAACCGTTTTGCGTTATGTTTCATTGTGAATACATTTTTTGTAAACACGAGTTATCAAAGTAGCAGCACTTTTATCCTGATACAAAACTTTTTTGCCAAATAAAGGAATGAAGTTTAGAAATACTTTATTGATAATGCTGTAGTTGACTAGGTCATCGATCTTACCTCAGGTGGCTGAATCTTTGATTGATCTTGCCGTGGGGTTTGTGGATTTGAGATTCGAATCCGTCATATTTGGAATTATTTACCTCCTGTACATAACCTTGAAAGTAGTGAGAAGCGCTACATAACCTCAAATATCTCAAAATACCGACGTGTTGGGCCAATTCTGACTCCAATTACAGACAGTAGGTACGTAGACAAATGACCGCGGAGATAACCCTTTACGTTCCAAATACAAAACCATTGGACCTGTGTTATTTGTGAAGAAGTGAGAACACTCAAATACAGGGCGTCTTATAATTAAATAAGGCAATTTTTCTTGGCAATTTTGAAGTGGTATATAGGGTTAGGATTGTAATATTGTATTTCCATTTGAAGTTTTTTGAATAATTTTGCCCTGTTCCTATTATATTCCACCACAGTACTAATTTATTGACCTTTTACTGTTGTGTAATCTCTTAAGCAAATAGTAATGTATTGAAAGAAATGCAAATGAAGACAAGCTAGTTTGATGAATATTTAATATATATAACAACATTTATTCCACATATTTTTTTCATAACAAAAGAAATATAGTGAATAGAAAGTATTGCAGTTCACTGATACCCAAGAAAAACATGTCTTACGATTAAATTATTTGCACATATAAAAAAAAGAGTGTTCAATTATTATTTATTATCTAATAAAATCAATAATACTGCTTCCAAAGTTTTCTAATAACCGACACCAAAAGACGCTTCCCTTAATTGAAAACTTTACTTATCTCCCAAATGTTCCTAGCAGAAGTAAGAATCACCTGGTTACTTTCAAGAAGGAACACTGAATTTCATGTTTATTTATATAATTCTTACTTTCTGTGTGAAATGCTTCCGCTGTACTTATTTAATCAATCGTCTGTGTGCGACTATTAACCTATCTCTCAAAATCTTTCTAATTAGATCTTTTATCTATTATTAGAGGGGTAAGGGACTATAAAATTTACCGAAATAAATTGTTTTCCATTACACTTACTGAAAGATTTTGCTTGCATTCCTGGTACTATAGTATAATCAATTCCTTATTTCAAGACGGTGGAAATCTTGTATTCATGCAGCATAAAAGAACAAGATTTCCGCAAAGCTTTAAGTTTTTAAATTTTTTTGGGAATTATGTATAATAACAATTTTTGACAAAATCACTATTTTGTTGTCATATATATATCAAAAAAACTATTCTTGTCGAAATACATTTTTGTAATTAAAATTATAGATGGCATGACGTTCATTGTGCTAACATTTTCTAGTCTAGTCCGGTTTCAACTACAAATTAAATAATACGTTTTGCTCATTTTGTTTATCTTTTCATCATGTCTTCTGATGAAGTGTAATCAAACGCTGGTCAAAACATATAGTACGTGGAGTAATTGATTCCAATCTTCCTTACCTGGCACAATAATTTGCCGAATGCGCTGTAACATTCACCATTTTTAAGAATAACGAAATTACTCTCGGATATATGTAGATTGTAGATACTCATTATTTCAACAATGATTTTCGTTGACACTCAATTATAACTGGAAAATAGTCCATGAAAAGATTCTCTTTTCACCTTGTTTTGCTCAAAAGCTTTGTATTAATGCGAAGGAAATTGGAAACGATAATAGAAAATTACAAAAAAAATTGTGCAAATTGTATATATATATGAACGATAATTTAGTCTCGACTAACCAAGTTATGAAGAACACTCCAAAATATTGGGAACGCTATCTGGGGCCAGCAATTAAACGATGAAAAGATTGTGTGGACTCTTAATATCTAAAGACATAATGTCACATCTGGAAACTAGACTGTCTGTTGTTTAAATTTTTTTGAACTACATTTTCATTTTTAAAAGTATAGTTTTATTTATTTTATCGTGACTAAGAAAAGTAAACCCGTTTCTTAAGATTTAATTATATAAAATATCTTGGGTTCGAATATGATTATCCATTTCTCTATTATCAAATCTCATTCATTAAAAATATATTTATTTTTTATTGAGTTAGTTGCGTTTGCTCCATTTTCGGACATGCGTATAAGGCTCGCCGTTTCGCGAGATATATGTGTGCACCGTGGTGGTTTCGCCTTGCTTCAAACCCTACTAGGAATATAAGAGTATTAAATATAGGGGAAATATTCACATTTTGACAGAAGGCGAAACACCAAAACGATTAAGGTGCCATTTCATGATGATGCTTGACGCTGACTTCAATCATCAAATGCGATAACGCGGTTTGAATTAGACTATATCCTGTTTTTAAACTAGGAGGACCATTTTAGGAAACCTGAATCACACCACTAGATATCACTAAAAAAGTTACTAGATTGGAAGCGATAACATAAAATACTAGTCATACTAAAATTATACAGTCTGTAAATAATGAACCACAAACTAAATAATGATTAAACTAATAGACACAAGTTAAAAGAGCGAATGCATATTATTTAAAATTAAAAAAATACAACCAATTGTAAAATTAAATAGTTAAAGAATTTCAAGGTCGGCGACTACGTTTGTAATAACAGATGTTAAATTTGGTGGCACTTGAAGTTTTAAAAAAAGTTTTGTATTTATTGATGAAACAAATGTTAAAACAATGATAAGATCTGAGTCGTTTCTGATCAAATGTAAATAATTCAGAATGAAGAAACCATAATACACGAAAATTGCATTATTCAGAGAGCAGAGGATGTTTGTTTTTCGAAAATTGAGCTATATGAGAAATGAAGATCACTTGAATAAAAAATTTGTTAAGTATGAAATATAAGAAAATGTTCCATTGCAAGAACAAGAACTTATTTGATTTTCAAATACAACAGATATAAATCATCAAAAATATCTGTATGTGATACACTTTAAGCAGAATAATGTATTTGTCATCACTTCTTCCATAGATTTCTTATTTGGAATATTTCATGGCAATATTAGGAATTTACCTATAAAGAACAGGAAATTTCCAAATGATATGAAAAAGGACCTATTTTTCAATCGACAACCTGTTATAGTGAATACTCATTCTAAAAACAGTAATTTCAGTACTTAGAAATCAGATGCGGTATAAAAATAGTTTGATCATTGAACTATTTGCATAATATTTTATTAAACATTATTTCTAACAAATAAACATTTTACAGTATATCAAAACTATTAATTATATTGTCTATTATTTGTTAACTCAAGAAACACTAAATATATTTATATAAAATTATAAATAATTCACTGTCATCACTAGAGAAAGAAAGAATTATCGGTTCTATAAGATCATCCACAATACTATCTAACTTGAACATTTTAGTTTAAAAGTAATATTTTTGGCTGGCACTTAATTTTTTACTTGAGTCCAAATCAATTCTATATGGTTCAAATTCACAATGATATGGTGGCAGCCTAAGTACAATTTTATTATTTTGTTGTGCCATTTCATTGGTAATATATGAATTAAACTTATCTTTATGCTGTTTTTATAATATATATTTATATATATATATATATATATATATATATATATATATATATATATATTATAAAAACAGCATAAAGATAAGTTTAATTCATATGTTACCAATGAAATGGCACAACAAAATAATAAAATTTCAGATCGAACCACATTCATATCAAACTGTATATTCTTAGATTGCAACCATTTTTGCATATCTTTTTTTAATGCAGATGTTGTTGAAACCTTTTCTACCCTACGGCTGTGGTAAGATGCATTGTCCATTACAATTACAGCACCGTCTGGCAATTTTTTTATAAATTCAGAAAATCAGTTTTCAAATACCAATCCATTCATATCCTCATGATAATCTCCAGTTTTTTCACTTTCAAATATTAGCAATGCATCTTTAACAAATCCATGCTCAGATCCCGCATGAAGGATTATTAAACGTTTAGAACTGTCTGTTGATATGGTGTACACACTAGATGTAAATTGAGTGAATGAAAACGACGAATACTCAGTGTGTATTTATTCATTAATTTCCAGCTAAGCGCTTTCGGCTATTAAGCCATTCTCAAAGCTGTCGTCATTTAAAAAATAGGTGTCGAAACCATCCAGTTGATAAAGAACAATGTTCAAAGTTGAATCATTGTTATGATTAAGTCATTGAATTAAAAAACATTAAAATATTAAAATAACCCTATTGGAAGGGTGTAAAATTATAATTTACATGAACTGTTTTTATTTTTGAATGAATTTACATCATGTAAATTATAATTTTACACCCTTCCAATAGGGTTATTTTAATATTTTAATGTTTTTTAATTCAATGACTTAATCATAACAATGATTCAACTTTGAACATTGTTCTTTATCAACTGGATGGTTTCGACACCTATTTTTTAAATGACGACAGCTTTGAGATTGGCTTAATAGCCGAAAGCGCTTAGCTGGAAATTAATAAATAAATACACACTGAGTATTCGTCGTTTTCATTCACTCAATTATTAAACGTTTGCCTTTTCCAGATAGATTTTTCAAACCTGTAGACAATCCTTTAAGAAAAGCATCTCTTTTATCTTGAATAGATGTATCTATCCATATTTTGGAATTTGTATGACCTCCATTTAGCCAGGATTCATTAAGGTAATAAATGGGTCTCTGTTCTCGCCTATAGTGTTTGATGGATCTTAGGTAATTTCTTCACTATCTTACAATATCATTGCGTCCTATTATAATACTCTTTCTATTTCTTTTCAAGTATCTAAAAATATGTAATACGTACCATAAAATAATTAAAGGAGCTTTAAATTAATATAAATATTAGTATAATTTGTGGCTTACTTAAAATTTCTTTCTTCCATAACTTTATGTATTAATGAACGAGAAATTTGTGGTCATTTTCTTATTTCAGTTAAAGTTTTATTCAAAGTTGGTATTTCATTGTTAAAAAAGAAACTATGAACAATGCGTCGAATTATATTTTTTGTTGTATCGTGGAAAGTTTCAACAATTCCTGAATTCCTGTACGACCTCCACGATGGTTAGAAGAGACAATTATTCCAGTGTTTCTATATTCTTTAATAATTCGAATCGCAGTAGATCTAGCAACTCCTAAAAAATAAAATTTATATAACTTAATTTCACACAAAAGTGCTGTTTTCGATACTTACCCAAGGTTTTTACAATTTTAAACACAATGGCATTCACTTTTGTCTCTAGATCATCATCTAAGATTTGTTTATACAAATTCACAATGTTTTGCTTCTCTGTAGACGATGAGTGACCTAAAATTACAGAACTGTTTTCTTTGGAGGCGAATGATGTCCATTTTCAAATTAGTCCTGACCAGAACTGTTTTTATATTTTAATAAAACAATAACAAGAACGCAAGAAAGAGCAAAATGGACACCATTTGTTTACAATTTATACAATTATCAATCATAATATATGTCAAAAGTGCTGTGTAAAACCGGCTGCGATTTGACCAATCAGGAATCAACAGAATTGCCAACTTAAATTCAAATCATTCCTCCTAGTTTAAAAAGGGTAGCTATAGTAGTGTGTCACAAAGGTCGTTGAGTGAATTTAATGTATACCAGTGTTATTTTCGTTTCTTGTTTTATTTGTGGTATGAACTTATTCTGGCCACATAATGTATCAACGTTTGTTGTGTTGCCTTATAATTTTGTAGCCTGAGGATGGCCATTGCAGACCGAAACTAGATGCAAAAAAAATTAAAACATCAAAATTAAAGTTGTGGCATATTGACTTCGAGTTTTTCCTTTATTTTATTACCAGTCACATTTGAAAAATGGATAAAATTTTACCTTTGTTTTTTTGTATATCTCATTGAAGGGACAACTTCTTTAGCCGCGTTGAGCGATTTTTGGTAGGGGAAAAGCTTAAACAATAGTGAGTACTCAATATATTTATACGTTTATGTGGAAAAATAAATGATAAAAGCAAAGCATTTATTCTTGAATCGATTTCCAACATTGTTATTGATATTTGCTTTGAAAAATTTGATATTATTTATTTTTCTATTTGATATCTGCAAAATTGAATATTCTATAACATTTTACATTTACAACAAATTTAAATTCTCGAAATTATTGGTTTAGATTGCCAGAAATAAAATACATGTCAAAATGATGATTTATAAACTTATCATTTAATTTCTCCATTATAAGACTATAATAATTGATTTAAAAATTTTAGAAAAGAACACAATTATTCTATTGTTTTGAGTTTTCACATAGTCCTTATAACTGCCTATTTTAATTTTTTGTTACTTATTTTATTTTAAAATCTATGAAAAGAAGTACATTTGGAAAACAGTATCGGTTAGATCTTTTCAATTCTTTTAAAATATTTCAATCCTTTCTAAAACCTTGGTATCAAAATAAATTCTTAGAAAAATCACCCAATCACACCCAACCTCCTGAACAAGCTGTGTGCAAAATGAATAAATACGATTTTTTTGCATCTGCTTGAGTATAGGGTTACTTTTACCATGAATAGAACTTTTTCGAACGGGTCACTCACCCTTTCAAATAATTGAGAACCATTTGCCAATGTTGACCAAAGGTTGGTGATGGTTGCCGAGTGTTAACAATGTGAAGGACATAGAAATTTAAAAGAAATGATTCCTTGTTGTCATATTCGAGGCAGATACTTTCATTTTCTAAAGTGTCATTAACTAACGGAAAATAATACAACGGGACTTATATGCCTAATTTTAAATGATAATTTAAGATTAATTAGATGGACCAGCAATTTTAAATTTGAAGAGTGTATGGAAGAAAGGGGGAAGGTCATTTTTGAATGTTTTTGAGAAATTTCAATTTTAAAGTTTGAAACCCTATTTTAAATAGAATAATGACTTATTTGTTACTTTTATAATTTAAATGATTTAAATAAGTACCTGGTAACATTTTCATAAAGAATAAAATAAAAAATTGTTTATGCAGGGTGCGAAAATTTTTTATTTTTACAGAGTTACAGTTATATTTTAGGTTTTGAATTTTGAAACCCTATTTTAAATAGAATACAGATTTATTCGTTACTTTTATAATTCAAATAAGTACCTGGTAACATTTTCGTAAAGAATGACATGAAAATTACTTATACAGGGTGCAAAAAACATTTATTTTTTTACACAGTGAGTATGTAAAATTAGAATTTAGGTTTTCGAAGTATTTTGTTTCTTCTTGGTTAAGGCCTTTTTCTTAATTGGGATGACGGTGTGCGGCAAGTTCTTATAAAAGTTAATTGCCTTCTCAGTGCTGCATAGTTTCTTAAGATGTATTAAATCGCGATATTTCTCTGCAGATATTGGCTTCAAATCTGAAAAAGAATTAAATAAGATGTAGTTAAAAAAACAAGGTTCCCTTTATGATGTTTTTCTTACCAAAATAAAGTTTAGGTGGTAGGACAAACTGACCATCTGGAAGCTTGGGTGTGATTGTATTTTTCGATGCAACAATGCGGTTGTTGATTACTGAGGTGTTCCAGCATCCATTGTATGTGTTCCTGAACTCAATTAATCTAGGATGATCTTGTGAAATTTTCACTTCTCTAATCTCCCGAGATTTAAATGAAGGTTTGGTCATATAAATTGAATCCAATAATTCTGTCCAACTTCGAGGAAGAGCTTGGTCAACTTCAATTACAGTAAAAGGTTCTGGTTTTACTCTGCATGATTTTATTTCATTAAACTAATCTTCTGGAAGTTCAGCAGGAATTTTTAGATCAATTAACCCCCCCATGTCCCTGTCGCACTCCATGTAAGAGTGCCCCCGGACCGGAAAAATCACTTCTATAGTATCTAATCTTTTAGCAACATGGACGACGTAATGTAAATACCGAAAAACTGTAAAGTTCTTATTTTGACCCCCGCACGAGTCACAGAAGATGCGCAAATGTCTAACCTTACTACTCAGTTGAACAAAAATAAAAAAGTGGAGTAAAGACGCGACTTCGTTATATCCTTTTCCGCCAATTATTTCTGGATAACAATAAAAGGTAGCACTGTTTGTTGATAGCACGTGCATGTTGAAAGAATGTAAAGTAAGTTGCCTTTTATAATAGATATCATTGGTAGATAGATTTGGCATAGGTAGATTTTTTTGAAAGTCCATCGCAATACATTCAAAATCAACTCGCTTCATGGCTTGTTTCCTGGCCAATTTTTTTCGCTGGTAAAATACTTCAGCCTTACTTTTATGCAGGTTATTCTCCACTGTTTTTTTTTCTTATCTCTGCTTCAGTACTTTTTTTCATTTCGTCAGTAACATCTGTACCACGTAGCTTGCTTTGAAGAACCTTAAGTTCAGCTAAAAACTGGTCACACGAGCTGCAGTTGTCGCTTCGTGGGTAACCAAAGCTTATATTAAAATTGGTATTAAATATATGTCGATAGGTTTCGTATGACACAGGAGGATTCTTTGCTTCCAGATACAAATTGTGCATCGTGCTTAATACGTGTTCTGGTAGCTTATGCTTCTTAATATTATAGCCTCGCTTGTCCTTAGATACCTTGCCAACATTTTTTAAAGATTTCTGAATAGTTTCAATTCGTTTCTTTCCAATGCTGTTCAAGCTTAAAAACGCCTCGAAAATAATTAAGAGGCACTCCATCTTGCTGAAATCAAATTTATCTATTCACGAAATGAGAATTTATATCTTCGGGAAAGAGTCTGGCTAATTATCGAATTAACTCTAAGTCTGAAAATACCCAGTATTCTTCACCTGTCATGGTTTTATCCCAAAAATAAAGTCCAATAATGGTATTATTAATAAGTCTTGCCCACACATTGATTTTTTGTGGATACTAAGCATGCCCCCCTCCCCCCACATACAATAAAGATTTCCATTTTACCAGTACCTGCAGTTCTGTTAATTGACCGTGCTATGTAAATGGAAAGTACTCCCATCATAAAAAATATTGGATTTAAAAAAATTATGCGTCAGTCGAAAACTAATTGCGTTAGAAGTGAAACTTTTTATGTTACATAAAAACTCGCGTTACAATTTCTCCTCGAATAGGTCGAAGAGAGGATACCTTCAACGTCACTACACCGAGGCATGTGATAACACTTCAGTATCAGAATCATTCAAGCAGCCTCCGGGAGGATGTGTTTGCGGCAATTAATAAGAAATATTTATGACAATTTCACATCAAATTTTGCTAAAATAAAATAAACTGAATCATTTGTCGCCGTTGAGGCGGGGAAAAAGTTTCATTTCAAAAAACACATAAACAAAATAAAACGGTAATTCTTTAACAAAATTAAAAAAAAATTCCAGAAGAAAAACAATACTTTTTCGGATAGACTATAAAAAGCTATTTACGATAATAGAAAACAAAAATAAATATTCTTCCTAACAAATTATTTTCTTAAATGTTCAAACAAACCACCATTTTGTGCAAAAAAGGATTTTGGCGCACCTTAAGGCATTTTGAATCATGGTTTTAATTTATTTTTTTGAATGTAGGTAGCTAGGTAGGTAGGTGCTTGAAATAAAGAAAAAAACTGAACTATACTGCCGTCCTAAGAAAACGCAAAAAAGTCGAAAATCAGTTTTTTATCTACACCTATGTATTCGAACGCGCTGAATTCGAATATGCAAGAAAAAATGCAGTGTATACAATGATTGCTGAGATATCGTCGTGGAAATAATCACATTAAGTGCAGGAATCGTTCCTTTTGTACCTCAAAATATAGTATCTGCATCTGAGTAAGAAAGAAAGCAGTATCTGAAATAGACACTGTGTTTTAACTTACAATTCGTAGATACTACATTTTAACTTACTGTCTTAAGTGTACGGACAAGAATCAACAAGTAGATTATTTCAACTCACTGAGCTCAGCTCAGTTGTCTCCGTTGATTCCAGAGAGTAGGTTCATTTATACGCGGAAATGTTTGGAAGTAGATCAACAAAAATAATGGCGATGGTGTGCGATAAAGAATTACAGAAAGTGTTGCAGCAGCAAGCAGAGGCATTACCAGAAGTAGAAATGGCTGATCAGGAAATAAGATTGTTTGCAGAGAACTGAAAATATCGAAAGTGGGAATGTTCTTATTCCTAAAACTAGTGTAGGACGGAGTGAACTGGTAGAAATACCAGTTGTTATTCAAGAACTTGTTCAATTAGATGCCCATGAAAGTATTCTTATTATGCCAGAACTAGCGATTGAAAGTCACAAAGAAATACCAATTATTTTTCAAGAAGATCTTGAAAACGAGAATAGTCTATTATAGACTTTGTCAGCCTAGCAGAAGGTTGGTAATCTTCTTCACATATTACCAAGGTAATTAATTAACGAAATATTACCATTTCCAGACCCAAACCAGCAGTTATCACAATTGGAAGAAGTATTGCTCGAAGAAGAATCAAGAGAAGAACTAATCCAGATATCACAAGCAGAAATACAAGAAACAACTGTCCAGTCAAATGAAAGAGTTTAGTATAAGTTGCAATATTCAGAGTATTAATTAGCTCATACTATAATAATGTTTCAGAGTATACAAAGAAAGGAACAGGGAGAAAAAGAAAAATCAAACGGCCCAAAATTGAAAAATTACAGGCAAAACGATTGAAATTGCAAGAAAATCATAGAGTTTTAAAAGGATGTAATGTCGATAAGTGTAAATTGAAATGTGGTGACAAGTTTGATGATGAGCAAAGGTATAAAATCAATAGCGAGTATTGGAAGTTAAACTGGGAACAACAGAAATATTTCATTCTACATCAGTGTTCGAGAAATACTGTTATACGCAAAACGCTCAAAACAGAATCATCTCAACGTAATGTAACTATACAATATCATCTCCATAGTAAAGAAGGTACAAAACGGCACGTTTGTTAACTATTTTTTTTGACGACTCTTGGTTACAAACCCAAGAACGACGGCATTGTTTTCCGTGCTTTATCAACAGTTGCGAGGTCTTCAAGCACCCCTGCACCCGATCGGCGTGGGCATCATCCCAATAAAGCTAAAATTGACAGAGATCGAATACATTTGCACATTGAGTCCTTCCATCCGAAAACCTCTCATTATAGGAGGGAACACGCTCCCAACGTTAGATACCTACCGGATGACGTCACAATTAACTTCATGTTCAGCGATTTTTGTCGTAAGTACCCGAATACAAAAATTTCATATGAACTATACCGAAAAGTAGTGGGCGAAATAAACATTCATTTCACAAAACTTGGTCACGAAGAGTGTGACCATTGTGAGACGTTTCGTTTACACAATTCAGAACATACCAAGAACAATTTAGACACAAAATGTATGCAGTAAATGGTCCGCACATAATTCCAAAGTTGTAGAAAGTAGGAAACGTTACAAAAAACCTGCAGATACGATATATGATGAAAACACCCTGTGCATATCAGCTGACTTACAGAAGATAATCATGTTACCTATTATGGATATGTTCAAGGCAGTTATTTTTATCAGATGCCTCACATCTTACAACGAAAGTTTCGTACCGGTGGGAAGAGTGGAGAAATCTCGACGACCATTCGCAGTTTTGTGACACGAAGCAATAACTTCTCGAAAAAAGGAGGATATTATAAGCACCTTTTACCAATTCTTCTTGCATAATAGGGATACCAAGAATATAATCATTTGGCTAGATAATTGTTGCGCTCAGAACAAAAACTGGTGTATGCTCAGTTTTTTGTGCATATTGTGAATTCTAGCATGGTGTCACTTGAAAGTTTGGAAGTTAATTATTTCGAGCCAGGACACACTTTCATGAGTGCTGACAGCTTTCACCACCAAGTCGGATTAAGTTTAAAAAAGAAAAATAAAACATATGATTTCCTGGACTTTGTAGATTCAGGTTCAAAATCAAATTCAGGAAAAGATGTAAAATCCATGCAGATCAACGATTTTTTCCAATGGAAAGACCATCATTCCGTGCCAAAGACTAATAATATAAAACTCAATAATCCTAAGCCATATTTGAGTGATATTGTACAGATCCGCGCAGAGCGAGGTAAGTTCACATTGAAGTACAAAACAGATTTCAGTTCTGAAACAGAACTTGAGCTGAATTTCATCAAAAACGCTTCAATGAAAACGATTGGTACTGAACCCACTGCTCTGAGTGTGGAAGACGGCATCGAGAAAACCAAAAAGGAGGCTTTATTGAAAGTAGTGGGACCATTGATGGACAAAACTCGTTTACAGCTCTGGAAAAACGTCCCAGTCAAAAAAGAAAATTAATTCTACTTAAAATACTCATTTATTTGTTCTTACAGTTGATATTTCGTATCCATTATTATTTTATATGTTTCCTATTGATAATTCGTTTCGTTTGTTTTTATTTACCAATGCGGCATTGTAGTTGTGATCTCAGTTTGTGAATAGTAAGAAAATTTTAATAAAAAAATATTAAAAACACATACTGTTTCATGATTATCAAGATATGAATTTTTTTCATAAATTAAAATACAGTAAGTAGTTACTTACTACGTTTTATTTTATGGAAACGGCTCAACCTCGTGTTCATAATCACAGTAATTGATATATTTTTTGAAATATTCTTCGAATTGTTTCAAAATTCATAAAACATGAAACTGGAACAATAATACTCAGTTGAACTGAATTTCATGAGTATATCGTGAGTTGAACTACCTCAAATGGTCTTTCAATTTGTGTATGTGTTTAAGAGGGACCTCCTCACAGGTATATAAACCTAAAAACCTACACAATACTAGTTACTAATTTAGTAATTATTTGGTTCAAAATATTTACGATAGATGTCGATAGTAGTACTGAATCGGCTTTTACTTATTCAACATATTTTCTCTCTCTGTCTTTCCACTCTTGACGGTTCAAAGAAACGCATCTCTGTTCGAATGTTTTGGTTTCAAAGATTTCAACTTCTTGTGAGCACGGAAACCTTAACTCTGTTTTTATGTTGCATCCAAACCACAGCACATCTGTGCATAGATAAGAGAATATTATATACACGGATCCAAACAAAATTTGTTGACATAATTTCCATTTGAGTGTAGATTTTTGATTATTTAAGAGTTTCATAAATGTTTTTGAAAGGAATAAATTGTTAAAAAGTACGTAATCGTATCGACCCGATATCAAAAATTATAGTTATGATAATGTAAATTATCCTGCAATCCGTATTTTTTAATTTTAAAAGCTATGTTTGAGGTTATGTTTACTGGATTATTTGATTAATGTGAAAATGTGAGATAAATAATACTGATGGTTTGTTCTAGTATCATCAAACCATCTTTCAACATTCTGTTTTAATGATAATATGGGTTTGTTAGCGAAAATCGAAAAATGCTTAATTGAAGTGAAGTGACCTTTGAAGTATCTGAATGAAAAAAAATTAAAACCGCTCTCAAAAGACAAGAATTGCATAATTCATTTTGATGAATATATAATAATGATAATTGAAAAATATAACTATTATAACCTGATACAAGGTGCATTACATATTGCATGAAAGGACATGTGCTATTTAATAATATGGATACCAAGTGACAGCATTGCGGAAACTGCTAGAAATTGAGAATGGAAGAAAAATATACATACTTTAAAAACATTCTACCTTTCAAAAATTTGTACCATTTATATTAACATAATAAAATGTTTTCATGTTTATAAATTTTTGTTTGTTTCATGCTAAGAAAATTAAACTGCGGAAAAGATTCAAATTTACATGATTTAAAATAGGCCATTTAGTCTGAAATACAGAACATCATGTCACAACTTTGCCTCAATCTAATCATATTTGTATCAGTTTCAGAGTTCCTGCTGGTTGCTTTCAAATTTTATTTGACATGTAGGCTCTTTTTTCAACTACATGTGTAAATATATTCAATGCTTTACATTTAATAGAAAGAGGAAAGTAAGGTACAGTGAGGAATTTAAATTTAAAATAGCAAACGTTTAAAAACTTACAAAGCAACTATAACAACTAATAAAAAATTTAAAGCGAAAGATCTGTAATGACAAATAATAATGTATATATTGTGGGGAGATCGATATATACAGTACAAAATCAAACATACAATCAACATGTACAAGTTTGCTTCTACCTTGTTTGCAAAGATTGATCATATGTGTTGTGGAGATTGGAACTGAAACATTTTTCCTTCATTATACAAAAAAATAGTTGGTTCATTCTCTTTTTTTCATGACAGATACACATATGTGTGATCACCTGAATGGTAAATATTTTTTTTTGTTTTTGTATAATACATTATTGGTATTATTACTTTTCCATCCAACCCATCTAATAAGCGAGAAAAGTATAGGTTTACCCAAAAAAAAGTTGGAATTTTGTATTTTTTGAGTTGTTTTTACGTTTTTCAGCAAGAACAACACAAAAAATGGTTTTTAGAAAAGAAAACCTATCTATATAACTCGATACAGCCCCCGAAGTGCAACAAGTAGACAAAATTAACTTTTTAGTCGTCCTTTGTTTTACAATTTTTTTTAATATCAACAACTAAGAGTATTACTAAGTCATCCTTTAATAATAATTTGGTTTCTTATTTTCTTTGATTTTTTGAAATGCTTATATAATCAAACAATTTGCAAGGAAATTTTGACTATTGGCTAGACAAAGTTTTAAAATATTTATGGTTCAAAGATTTTTTTAAATATAATGTTACCTACTTCATTCATTAATTTTATTCAACAATTACTATTACCTATAGTGCATAGGTTAAGGCAAACTAAAAAGTGGATTTCTTATAAAATCTTTGGACAGGTTGTCAAGAGAAAAACAAACCTTGTCATTCTCTTGTTAAAACTGTTCTTAAAAAGACTTATTGTATGACGGAGGTAATGGAGTATGGAACTCTTAAGGAAAAAGTGGCTAAGAGCATTTTTGAACAAGTACAAAATGTTGGTTGATTCAGGATTGTGGGTAGATGTTCAAAACGGTTTTTTAGGTGCTTCTCCTGATGGTAAATATATTTAACATAACAAATAATTACCATGTGTTATAAATTCTTTTTGCATATTAAATGACGTACATTTATTGATAAAATATTTCAGGGCTTGTAGGTAATGATGCACTACTTGAAATAAAATGCCTCCCCTCTGTATCAAAACTGAATTTACAAACAAATACAATAAGCGAAATAATTGACCACACGAAGAACAAAATTTGTCTAAAAAACACAATAATAAAATTCAACTTAAGCGGAATCACAATTACTATTATCAGGTATAAACATGATATATTTATTCCAAAGAACAAAAACTCAAAATCATTCTCACATAATATATTTAATCACTTTGATGTATTTACCAACAATAAATAAGAATAACATTGAAAAGTAGTTATTTGTGTAATAGGTGCAAAAAGTGCATTTTTGTTGCAAGGAAGCATGAAGCACTAAACACAATCTTGTGGAGTAAATATAAATAGAATTTACGAAGCACAAATTTACTTATTTAGCATGGAAATTACTTAATTATAATCACTTACAACACAATACACACTAAACTATAAATTTGGGATATTTTTATGAACACAAAACATATGACAACAGCATATTTGACCCATAGAGAAAGTTATAATATTATTTGTCTATGAATTGACCGTCGTCTTCTGTTATTGTTCTATATTGTTCTATACAGCGCCGTGCATCAAGACGGTGGAGCGGTTGAACTAAAGTAAAAAGATGTTCGTTTGCAAAAATTTGCGCACAACGAATCTCAAAAAATACAATGATTTAAGATTTCATATTTTCAGAATCGAATTCTCTAGGCTTCCTTTTGGGGATCAGGCCTTGGTGTCCAGATTGGTGACCACAAATTGTCAAAACTGTCAAAATCACACCATCACTTAATGGCTTATATCTTTTTTATAACAATATAAAACTCAACCAAAATACCTGATCGCCAAGACAAAGGTCCAAGTTATATTGTGTTAAAATTTCAACACTTAATTTCCCCGCGTTCTTTAGATTTGTTGTGTACAAAATGACCTAAATTTTGTTGCAAATCACGGGTGTCAACTGTTTTCAGGTTCCTAAAACGTGAGGCCCCTCTTAACTGCCATTTTACTTTTTTGTACTTACTGCGTTTTTCCTTGGCACGGCAGTATAGAAGTAGGTACTATTTTCTACTTATACTTAGAAATTTATGCTGACACTTCTGATAACAAATACCTAGGCACCGTACATACCTAGGTAACTTCGTAGTATTATCGATCTTAAATAATTTTTAACTTTGAAAAAGATCGCTCGCCAGAAGCTACAGATACAGGCAATGTCAGAAGAATTCTTAGTGAAATGCTTACGTTTGGAAGGGTGCAGATTAAATTGTTCTCAAATATATATTGTAAAATATTTAAGGGGTCAGTATCAACAGGCAATGAAAACAACTTTCTATATCCTTCTTATCTTGATCTGTCAGTCGTTCTTCAAGAACAGAACAACGTTTTTAAAGATTGCTGTAACTTAATTTAAATCGATTTATTAGCAGCACCACGTAAAACATGTCTATATCGTATTAAGCATTGTAGTATAGCATGGGAAAACACAAATCAGCGGATTTATAATATTTTTTATCCTCGAGCATGAACGCCGCTGATGTAAAATATATTTAAATATATATTTCAAAGTGCAGGAAATATAATTGTTTAGCATACGATTTTGTAAGCGGATGTAAAAGCTCAATGAATTTAGATCAAGATCGTGATTTATTTTTTGTTTATATTTCTTTTTGATAAACTTTTAGTTTTCATTCGTATTTTGAAATCACCAAAGTGGCAAAATTTTATTAAAACATTTATGGAGAAACACATACTTACGTATAATAACACTTAGCAGTGTCTGCGTTATGTTTATAACGCTCTGATTATAAAAATATAGATACAAGAAAAAAATAAGGCAACAGAAGAACATTTGAATATATTATTATGTTATTGTGAAAGGCCAATATATACGTGACGTTCATCCGTGATTATTAACAATGACATAGTGGTTTGGCGTATGTTAAACAAAATAATACTTAAAAGTCCGATGTACTATAATAATTTGATATTTTTCAAGATTAGAATTTACAGAATACTGAACAAGCTACGTCTGCGATTTTTACTTACTTTACTTAATCCTAATACCCTGTACCTTTACAGGTGTGGGTTGTTTAGTGGAGTTGAGTATGTTGGTATTCTTCTCCAGCTCTCTCTCTTCACCCATTTCTGTTCTGCGTTAGTCTTTTTATTTCTTTCCAAGACTCTTTTACTTGCTGCCGCCTTCACATCCCCTAACCATAATCTTCTGTGTCTTCCTCTGTACTTCTTCTTGTATGTTCTAGATTCAAATACCTGTTTTACTATTTTTTCTTCATCCATTCGTCTCTTCAATGTTTTCTCCTGGTCTTAACTTTAGATTTTGTCTATGTGTTTCATTCCTAATTTTATCTCTCTTGGTCTTATTTTCTATTTTCCTTACAAATCTCATCTCTGTCGTATTTAGTTTTTGTTTTAGTTTATCCGTCACTGTCCACGTTTCTGCGCTATACGTAAGTATATGTATTACTACTTTTTTATACGCGTGTGTTTTAATTTCTTTGGATACCACTGTTTTCCCGAGGAATGTATTATTTATACTGTTAAACAGTCTTCCACCTGATGTTCTTCTTTCCTGTATTTCCTACTCTTATTTCCCATCTTCTGATATAATTGAACCCAAGTATTTGAATTTTTGGACTTGTTCTATATTATTCTCTTCAATATGTATTATATGCTCTTGTTGTTTATTTATTATTATGGTCTTCGTGTTTTGTTCGTTTATTCTCATATTAATATTTTGTAGCGCCATCTTGAATATCTCCAGATTTTCTTGAATAGCGCAAAGCGGATTTCTGATATTAGTACCTTTTTCATTTTCCAATATCCTACTTCATATGGCTTAACTTGTTTCTTTGCTTCATCTATTACCAACGCAAATAATAGTGGGCTCAAGATACATCCTTGTTTTTCCCCTAATGTGCTTTCAAATGGTTCTGATATCTCTTGCTTAAATCTTACATAATTATAAGTATGCTCATATAGGCTTTGTATTTCTCTTATTACAGTCTCAGACACTCTTCTATTTCTTACAGTTTTCCATATATCCTCTGTTTTACCTAGTTAAAGGCTTTTGCCAGGTCAATGAAGCAGCAGTGTATATTTCGATCTTCTCTAATGGATTTTTCTCCTAGATGTCTCATAATAAACATCGCGTCGGTTCGGCCCCTATTTGGTCTGAACCCAAACTGCGTTTCTTCTATTGTGTGTTCCACTTTTTCGCCATTCTTTTCTCAAAAATTCTGGCATACACTTTGGACACTGTACTTGTCAATGTGTTGCCTCTGTAATTTCGGCATTCTCTGTTATCTCTTTTTTGTATATTGGGGTAATGATCCTCAAATTCCAGTCCTCGAGTGTTTTATCTTCAAATATTTCGTTCATGAGCTCTGTTAGATAAATCACTGCTTTTTCTGGCATTGTGATTAGTATGTCCGCAGTTATTTTGTCACATCCCTGTGCTTCCTCTAGTTTAAGTTTTTCTATAGCTTCTTTGACCTCTTTTCATTGCGATCTAATTCAGTTTCTTGTCTAGTTTGTATATTTGTATCATGTTGATAATTTTTATCGTCGTATGTCCCTTCTAAAAGCTCTTTAAAGTACTCCCTCCATCTTTCCTTAATTTTATCGTCGTTACTTATAAGATTTCCATTTTTGTCTTTTATGTTTGATGTCATTTCTGTCTTCCCTTGTCTCATATGTTTTATCGTTCCGAAGAATAATTTTTGGTTACTCTTGTATGCCTTTTCCATTTTTTCCTCGAAATCTTACCTTTTTCTTCTTTTGTTATTTTTTTGACCTGGTTTCTTTGTTGTTTATAGTCCTTCCAGTGCTTTTGTTTTTTCACGTCTGTAAGTATTTTTTCCACTTTTTTTTTATCAGCCACTGCGTTTATTATTCTTTTCTGTCCACCAATGAGGTCTTCTGGTTTTCCTGTTTGTTACTCTTGTTATTTCACAAGTTTCTATGCTGCATATTTTTTCTCCCATTACTGTTGCTCCAGAAAGTTTTATATCTACTTTTAGGCTTCCCTTTATAAAATCTTCTAGCTCTTCTTTAAGTGTCTTATCTTTTGGTTGAATCGGTATTCCTTTGATGACCAATTTCTTCTTTTTCATATTCCTTTCCAATTGTTCTATTCTTTCATTTGTGTCTTTCTGTTCTTTATCCAGTTTCTTGTTTTTCTCTTTTTGCCTATTTTCTTTTTGTTCCTTTCAAATATATTTTCTGTCCACCATCATTTCTTCAATTTTTTTTATTAGTTCAGTCATCATTTCAATGAAGAGAGATTCACTTCCTGTATTACGTTTTGGTTTGTCAGGGGATCGATTACATACTTTGCTCTTTCTGATAGTTTCTTCGAATTCTCCACCTTTTTCCGTGTTTCGTCTCCATCACTACGTTCTGTATCCATCTTTACTTTTTCCTTTTATTACTTTCTTTTTGGTTCGACCGGTATGTATGTATGTTTGTCTTATATGTTCTCTCGTTGCTTGTTGCTATATTGCATGCTGTATTGCTTAGCCGCTTTGTAGCTTGTGGATGGGTACATGTGGTGAAGAATCGCTTCGTCTGTTTTTCATTAGAATTATACATATATTTTCATATACACAAGTTTATCTTCTTCTACCGTTAAATACATAAGTTTTTATATATTCCTTATCGTCTTCTATTTTGAAATTTTTAAAACTTCTTCAGTTTTTTAATCGCTATCAAGGTTTTAACTTCTCATCCCATTTTGCTTCCCGTTTTTGATTGGCTTGCCTGTCTCCTTCTAATTTGTTACGTGCTCTCTGCTGTCTTTATTTTGTCTATTATGAATACATTTGCAGCTCATTGCAAAAATGTCATAGCTGTTTCCTGTAGTCTTTTGTCCATTATAAGTTTCACTACCGGATAATAATATTGGTAGGTATATAGTCTTGTACACTGTCACATTGGTTTTCGTAATAATTCCTTTTTTGTTGATTAGGTCTCTTTGTCTGTTGCTTCTACCTTTTTTATTGTTATGTCAATTATAAATTCTAGATATTTGACATCATCTACATGATCTACTGCTGTTTTCTCCATGTAGATATTAATATTCTTTTCTTTGTTACATATTAAGACTATTTTGATTTAGTCGATATTTATTCCCATTTTCGCTAGTAGTACAATATTCTCAGCAAAACGCACTCAATTATTTTCACATTTCTCTTTCTATTGCACCCCACATTTATCTTTTGACATTTTTCACTATATTCCACAAATATTCAAAAATAGCATAGGGCTAAGAAGTCACATCGTGGTTTTGAATGCTGCAGATTCTTAATTATTTGTTCGTACTATATTGATAGTGTTCAGATATAGCAATATTTTTCCTATTATTATTTGAAAGAAAGTCCTCAATACTAGATTGATTTTTTTTTTAGTATCTGTTCCCCGTTTTTGATTTTTATAGAGTTTGCAATATTCTCTAGACAGAATTCAATGATTTTTGTACCCTTCACATTTATAGACTGGAGAACTAAAAATAACAATAAATTCATGCAATCATTTCAATTCAAAACAGAAATAAGTTGAAATCTAAAAACTAAATACAATTTATATATTTCTTATTCAAACTTTTATTAAGAACAATATGGTTTGTCATGAAATAAAATTACTCATATATATATATATATATATATATATATATATATATATATATATATAATATATATATATATATATATTTTCACACGTTATGAACCCTTATGCAGACAGATTTCAAATTTCTGTGCCATTATCATCAATTGTACGTAGGTTCGTTAATAAGGCCACTTCCATTTATCGTTTTAATTCGTTTTAGTAGGCAAGAACAGATGTAGGTTAGAAGTCAGCCACTTTAACAATAGCAAAAACTTGATTTATATGACCTATTTTATAGAAAAACTGACCTTCGGTCAGTACACAAAAGCTATGAATACAAACTTTATCACGCAAAATTTTAATGTCGGACCTTTTCTATTATCCTTCAATACTTTTCTTTTGTTATTGGGCGACCCTAGGGTTAAACTTTTTGACCCCTAGGTAATTGTAGCGTGGATAAACATATCGACAATTTTTCAATACTTCTCTATACTATATGGACTTATTGATCCTCGGCAAATGTTTTCGGTTATTTATTGCTTTAGTCTCATTGACTTTAAAGCTTTTTGGAGCAAAAGCAGTTAAATGAATCTTCTCACACACATATTCATGGGAAATTATTGGGTAGAAATAATCGTGTGGAAGCACATAACATCTAAAGCTTTCTTTTACAGGCTCTTTTATCTTTGTATTGTCGAATGTATTTAGAACAGTTATTTAAACCACTAAAACCAAAAAAAGAGAATGATAATCTGATCCAGCCGCACCTGAGAAAATGTCACTGCATATATCCAATATATAGAATAACTAATACAATCGAAAATAAATTTGAAGAAAAGAAAGAATTTTTCACAATTAGATTTGAAGTTTTTAAAAAAATGTAATACACGTAGGGCAATGCAATAATAGATACGCTGGCACAGTATATAGGAGAAATAAACTTGAAACTATGCTTATTGGAAATTATGTTTATGTGTATTACTAAATATTATTAAACCTTATTATTTTCATACACAATGTAACAATAAATACAAAATTCGCGAAATAGCTAAAGTGGATGTAATAAATATAAAATTAATTTAAAAAATGTTAGAAAGAAAGAGGTAATATTCTTTGTTGTAATGAAAAATACAATTTTATTGACAATAGTGTCAATTTTTTTGAGTGTTTCTACGAGTAAGAGATTTTTACAAAGCTATGGAAAAATGGCGACAAAACCGGTACATGGAATGAGAAGCTCAGTCAGGATATAAATGAAACTTGCATAATGCCATAGAACCGTAGAGTTGAACAATATGTGAAGATGTTTACAAGTGAAAGTTAAGAACCGAAGATATCTGACAGGGAATGGGAATAAATCTCTCTACCGCTAAAACATAGGAAAACCGAATGCTTCATTGGCATAAACATGTTAAAGTAATGCCAGATAAGAGATTATCAAAAATAATTACAGAATGGTCTGCGACGGGAACAAGGACACGGAGCCAATCAGCTTTGAACTGGAAGAAGTTATATAAATAATAAAAAACGTGATAGTTAACTAGAAATCAGCGATTGGGAAAAGAATGATAATGAATAATGATTATTTAACAATGTGTTGAAGATAATAATGATACTGTCCAATATTAGTCATGATTTTGCTATATTCCGTCCGATTATCTGAGTCATCATCTGTGAATATATGGTCTGGTAAGGATGGAATATATTCTTTTTAAAATTGTTTTCTGATCCACTTAACAAAAGTTCTAATTGAAGTATATGGATTTCGTGAAATAAATTTTGGATACTGTTCAAGCCATTATGATGCCACATTGTATTTTATCTTTAAAATTTAAAAATTCTACCCCCATATTTCCTCATTCTTTTGCTTTTCTTATTTGATAAGATTACTTTCATTCGTTGTATAATAACTACCTACATAAGAGTCTTCCGATTTGGTAATCTTTATATGTCGCTTTCATCCCCAAATTATTATCATGATTTGTCTTGTACTTTCAAATGTAAATATTTTTCCAATTTTTATTTTGCCACTGCTCATTTTGTTATCTGTCTGTATCTGTAAGAATTTGAAGGGTGGGTAACCCCACAGCACTTAGGCCACAACTGCATCCTTCTGAGGTCAGACTTCCTTCGAGCTCGTCATCCAGCCTACTTGTTCAAAGTAAGCGATAACGTCGCCTGAATACTTCTATCAGGTCCCCCTGACGTTGCCTATCACTTGGGCGAGTCCTTCTCGATTCTGCGCCAATCGGAAAAGTTTCTCTGCGCTGCGTATACTGGTCCATTCGCGGATGTTCCTCATCCAGGAAGCTTGTTTTCTTCCCACTCCTCTACGTCCTTCCACCTTTCCCATCATGATCAAATGTAGAATCCTGTATCGCTCTCCTCTGAAGATATGTCCGAGATATGAGATTTTCCTGTACTTGACCGTATTTAGTAGCGAACGCGTTGCGTCGGCCCTGTTTAGTACCATTTCGTTGGTTTACACGACGTAGGCACATTTTTAATAAAAAAATTGAATAAGTACCAGAACGTGTCAGGTTTCATTCTGTAATATTGAAAAAACTTCTGTTTTCTTGCTCCAGAAGCAGTGGAAACAATATGTGAAACTCTGCATGCTTTTGTCTCTCTTTAAAAATGTAATTCGCCCATTCACTCTTTTCGTTATTTAGCAATAGTATTGTAATGTTTTTCTAATTTATTTAAACAATGAACGGGTGGGATAAACTTTAAACACTCGGTATGGCTACTTACTAATTTATTTAAACACTAAACTAGTCACTAACACTTAATATATATATATATATATATATATATATATATATATATATATATTCTTAACTAATCACTCAATTATTAATTTATATCAACAGTATATTCACTCAAACTAATTTATATAAACACTTTATATTCACTTATTTACTTGTTTATCTCAAATTATCAACTAAACTAAACTCTTCCTTATATATTAAAGCCTTTTTTACTAGAAAATTCCGGACTGCGGCTTACACAAAAACAATTGGTTCTGGCATTTTCTAGATAAGTCTGGTCACAAAAACAATGTTTAGATAAGATAGTCGTAAACAGTTATAAAAAAACCCTGCGTATCCGCAATAATTTTAATTTTCACACTTGACTTAGACATAGTCGGATTTAGGGTCTATACCAGTGTGCTGTTTCGTAACATTACCCCCTCTTTAAATGGAAGTGCCTCCTGGAACTTTTGTGTAGCCGAGACTGGATGTTTGAATCGGCAACTGGCCCCATTTCTACACTTTCCGATCTTATGGAAATAGCAGGGCACCGTCTTCATCGGATACTGATAACGGGGGTTGTAGCTGCAAATTAATATCTAGACACCGGTATCTCTAAAGATAACCTCTACCATGTTCCTGATAACTGGTTACTCGCTATCTTAGGCATACCCAGTTTCTTCACGCTGGATTCTAACCCATGGTCTCGGAGGTGTCGAAGTGCTTCCCACACATCGCGGTAGGTAGATCGATCTTGGAATTCATTGTTAGTTACCACGTAGAAGACGTACCACGAATTATGTTTCAGTTTCAGTGTCTTGCCAGCGGCTGGAATCTGGTCTTCACGTTTTTCTAATTGCCCGAACTTATTTCGAAAGACGGTTGCCAACCCTCGTGCGTTCTTGATACGGACGGGGATGTTGTATGCCGGGAGAGTGAACAAATCTTGTTGTTGTTCTGAAGTGACTCCATATCTAGCTTTCCTGGTACCTCCATACGTGCCCATAAATTCCTCGAAGGTAGGGTCAGACACATCTCGAATAAGGTTTACTCCTTCCTCCAGGTCATGGTCTCCTTCGAATGGCGCTAGTCGGTTTTGGTGAACTACTTTTGGTTTTCCGTTGGGAATCTTGCTTATAAGATATATAACATCATTGATCCTTTTCTTGATTAAGTATGGACCTTCCCAGGATTTTTGTAATTTTGGAGAAAATCCTTTTCTCCTCGTCGGGTTGTGTAACCATACTTTGTCCCCTTCTTTAAAATCGCCTTCTGTGGCCTGCGTGTTGTACCGACATTTCATTCTGTCGCTGGCAACTTGAAGATTTGTTCGAACTAATTCATGAATATCGTCCAACCTTCTTCTCAATTGGATCGCGTAGTTTTCGCCTGCTAGATCTTCTCCAGGCCGGCAGCCAAATTCCAGGTCACAAGGAAACTGCATTACACGTCCAAACAGGATTTTCGCCGGTGTTTCACCCGTGGATTCATTGACGGCAGATCGATAAGCCAATGCGAATAGGGAAAGATACTGGTCACAATCTCTCTGATGGCTGGATACTACTTTGGACAGGTCTTTTCCAATAGTCCTGTTCATTCTCTCGACCATTCCATCTGACTATGGATGTAATGCTGTTGTCCTGGTCTTCTTCATTCCCAGCTTGTCGCAAATCTCCTGGAATAGATGGCTTTCAAAATTTCTTCCCTGGTCGCTGTGGACTTCCAAGGGCACTCCATATCGGCTGATAAATTCTTTCACCAATACATCTGCGACAGTTGTGGCCTCTTGGTTCGGAATAGCGTAAATTTCCACTCACTTTGTAAAATAATCCATTACAACCAGTATGTATTTGCCACCATTTTCTGTCGTCGGAAATGGTCCAGCGATATCCAGAGCAATCCTTTCGAAAGGGCTTCCAACATTGTACTGTTTCATGGGTGCCTTTCTCTTGCGATGTGGTCCATTACTCGTAGCACAAGTTGTACATTTCTTACACCAGTCCTTCACATCATCGGAGCTGTTCATCCAATAAAATCTCTCACGGATTCGCTGGAGAGTTTTCTTCACTCCCAGATGACCTCCCGATGGACTGTCGTGTAACTTCTTTAGTACTTCAGCTACTCTTGTTCTCGGGATAACTAGCTGTCTTCTCATCTCGGAACCATCATCGTTTTCAAGGACTCTTTTCAACAGCCCTTCTTCCAGGACAAGGGAGTCCCACTGAGCCCAATACGCCTTGAGTTTCGGTGAAAATCTTTACACTTCTTGCCAGGTAGGTCGCCAATTTTCTTCCTTCCATTGCCGGATCATCTTCAGGTGAGGATCATTCTCCTGTTCTTCTCTGATCCTGGTGGGTGACCATTCCTCGTTGACTACTGTAATTCTTGAAACTGCAACTTCCTTAGATTTCGACTGGTTGCATTGTGAATAGTCTACAGAGCATGACCGTCTAGGCAAAGAGTTTGCTTTTCGGTGATTAACATCAGCCGGATGTTCGCCCCTGTCTGATTTCCTCTGTGACTGGAGTTCTTGGGTTACAGGAGTCTTGGGGCGCTTAGACGGATTGCGTAAGTGCTCTAGCTTACCACACTTCTGGCATTTGATCTTCTTCGGTTTCGTGTCTGGCGTTCCTTTCAACAAGTTGATGATCTGGTCAAGTTTGTCATCGTCATCTTCTTCCTGCATGGTTCTACCTTTGTTGTACCGCGAGACCTTCGTGGCTGCTTTGCATTTAAGTGGTTTTTTGTTTGCAGGAGTTGTAGAACGCTTACACGAACTGCGTGCATGCTCTAGCTCGCCACAATTACAACAACTGATTTTATTCGGCTTCTTGTCTACCATTCCTTTCAACAATGCATCCACCAATGTTTTAGGATGAGCTAATCGAAGCGTCTTCTCCATATCGTGGTCACATAAGCCGCCAATAAAGGCCCGGATGCCGAAACATTCCATCATGTTATCTGGATGATGGATAAGCAAATCGGACTAGTCGGGCAATATCCAGCTCATACTCTTGAAGGGATTCGTCCCGTTTCCGCCTTCGGTTCTTCAGCTGGAATCTGTACAAATTTTCCAAATGTTCGTGACCATATCGCATGTCCAACCTCTTCTTCAGCTGCTCGAAATCATCCGTTTCTTCCAGATGTATCGTCTGAAATACATCTAAGACATCTCCCCGAAGCGCGATAGTTAAGTTCACTGCCTTCTCTCTATCGGACCAATTATTCACTCTAGCGGCTGCTTCAAATTGTTTCACATAATTGGTCCACGACATTTTTCCATCGAACGTTGGGGCCTTGACTCGGGTAAAACTGCCAATGTCTTCAAACTTAGGTAGTGTTTCTGGCTTGCAAGGTTTCGTTTGCTCGGTCTTCTTTTCTTCCTCTGGCGTGCCTCGCGTTCTTGAGTCGGCAATCTTTTCCTCTAACTCCTTGATTTTCTTGTCCATCGTTGTAATCTTATTCTCGATTTTCTCGTCCATCGTTGACATCTTATTCTCGATTTTCTTGTCCATCGTTGACATCTTATCCTCGATTTCAGATTTTAGAGACGAAATTTCATTTTCAATGTCAGCGGCAATGTCGTTTTTAATTAATAAGATATCGGCAGATATATCGTTCTTCAAAGTAGAAATCTTCTCGTCTATATTAACAGAAATGTCGTTCTTTATAGCCGAAATATCGCTTTTCACATTCGTAGAAATCTTCTCTTCCATGCCAGAAATATCGTTCTTCATAGCAGAAATCTTCTCGTCCATGTTAGCAGAAATGTCGTTCTTCATAGCACAAATCTTCTCCTCCATGTTAGCAGAAATATTAGCAGTAATGTCGTGCTTTATAGCAGAAATTTCTTCGTCCATGTTCTCTTCCATGGCAGAAATCTTCTCGTCCATGTTAGCAGAAATTGACGAAATTAAGGTGGAAGCCTCGTCATTAAATACAACTGTTTCTGGATCAAAGCCGTCATTTTCCAGTGCCACCTTAAGTCTTTCTACTAATTCACTTTTCTTACCGGTCGTTTCCAACTCACGATCTTCCAATTCTGCTCTTATTTCCGCCACTTTCAAATCACATAGTCTCTTGGCCATTTTTACGTAGCAATTTATTTATATTACCCCATACCTGACACCTATGTATTGTTTTTCTAATTTATTTAAACAGTGAACGGGTGGGATAAACTTTAAACACTCGGTATGGCTACTTACTAATTTATTTAAACACTAAACTAGTCACTAACACTTAATATATATATTCTTAACTAATCACTTAATTATTAATGTATATCAACAGTAAATTCACTCAAACTAATTTATATAAACACTTTATATTCACTTATTTACTTGTTTATGTCACGATGTCAAATTATCAACTAAACTAAACTCTTCCTGATTGGTCCCTTATATTAAAGCCGTTTTTACTAGAAAATTCCGGACTGCGGCTTACACACACAAAAACAATTTTATTGGTTCTGGCATTTTCTAGATAAGTCTGGTCACAACAACAATGTTTAGATAAGATAGTCGCAAACAGTTATAAAAAAAACCTGCGTATCCGCCATAATTTTATTTTTCATACCTGACTTAGACGGATTTAGGGTCTATATTACCAGTGTGCTGTTTCGTAACAGTATATTTAATGTTATATATTAAAAAAAATTATGAAAACTGAAGTCTGGCCGTTCTATCCGGCCGATTTCCTTAATTTTTTTTTAAATGAAAGGTATTTAGTCACAGATATGTCATCAATCATTGAAATTTACTCAACTCACACCTTACTCAAGTTATACTCAAACGCGATTCTTCCCTGTACATATCTTATGGGACACATTCACTTAAGCAATTCGAATTCTCATAGCTCCTCTTCTAATGAATGGATCTTGACCGTTTCACTCTCAGAAAACTTAGTGGATCAAGCTATTTCTTTTAAGCTATTAACTGCTTAAATTCGTTGAGTTTGAGGAAAGTTATGTGTGCACAATCAACTTTACTTTCATTTTTTTCCAAATACTGCGGCCGACGCACATCTAATATTGTCTGGAAGGAAGTACTGTAAAATGATTTTATGTAATAATTACACCCTCTCATACATAGTCTAGCCTAATGCTGCGGATCAGCACAGGTCCTCTAGTAGTATGTTTAATAATAATGGAGTTTAGCACAACAGTAGTTAATCTTCGTGTATTTGTAATCATTTAATTTCGAAAACTAACAAAAATAACGTTCTTCTGGAGAAATACACTTTCTAAAATTGCTTTGTTTTTCTATGAAAGGCATAATTCCATTTAATAAGTTCCAGAACGTGTCAGTTTTCATTCTGTAAACTTGTTTTTTTGCTCCAGCAGCCGTGAAAACAATGTATGAAACTCGTCATGCTTTTTTCGCTCTCTTTAAAAATAGAATTCACTCATTCCCACTTTACGTTATTTAACAATAGTATGTTTAATAATAATGGTGTTTCGAACAACAGTAGTTCACCTTCGTCCATTTATAATCATTTTCTTTCAAAAACTAACAAAAATATTTTCAAAACAATGTGCACTCTGACCGAAGCCAATTTTAGATTATACTCACCTGATTGGAGTGAAATTTTAATCATTTACACATTACGAACTCCCTGATATGTATGCCAAATATTACCGAAATAAAATAATTTTTACTGGGTGCTCGGGTTTCTATATCACTTAGTATATTAATACAATTCATACCTATGTCGGTCACACATTTGTAAAAATAAGTTATGTGCTACCACAAGATAAGATTCACGGTATATTATTAGCAGATAATTTAACACGAAAATAACATTTTTGATAAATTAACCATATTTCCAATTGTCATCACAAATAATCAAATCCATTATTGGTTCAAGAAATAAAAAATAATGTGGTAGAAAAATATTTACATCACAATCTTATTCTAAAATTGATATTTTTTCAATGGTGAAATAGGTTAGAATGTGATGCACTTTACACCTCGGCCTTAAATGAAAGAGATATGTGTTTATATTTTATCTATCTTAACTGCGGGCAATTTGTCTGCTAGAAAAACAAACGATAATCTGCTATAGACAAAATCCTAGTATGTATAGGCACATGTCTTTGAGATAATACATCTGCTGGATTTCAATCATGTTGACAACGTTCATCGAGTTTGCTTCACAACAGCCTAAAAATAACAAAAAAAAGACGAGAATGGAGGTCACTTCCGATTTGAAAAATATGTCCAAGCGGACTATGATTTGCAAAGTAATTTAGTGTTACAAATTTTCAAAAAAGGCTGTTAACTCTATATTTAAAAATTTAATTTCATATGTTTAAAATATTTTACTCCTTTTGAATATATTGTTAGCACTTTTTCATGTAAGCAAAACTAAAATTGCAATTAACTATTAGAGAATTGATCAAATAAAACTCAGTGATGAATGAAATTTGTTATAATAATTGAATAAAAGTGCTAATACTATAGTCTAACGAACTAAAAATGAAATTAGTCAGCAAAAAAATGTTGACAATTGTTTCGATACTTCTAAATATCATGTTATTTAGTAATATCGAAACAATTGTCAAAAACTTTTTATAATTTTTACAATTATTTCATTATATTGTGGCATTATTTAGAAACAGTTAGTTTCATTTATAACGTTAACATGAGTAGATTCCACATAGGAAGGATAGAAACAAGTTTACGATTTATGAGTATTTTGATATTTGTTTGTATTTTTTAGTGAAACAGTTTAACTTTTGAATAAATAAGGATAATCTTTATTTTTTTATTATGTCGATGGGTAAAAGAAGAACTTAAATACTTATTTTAACAGCGTGATTCTAATCACAGATAACTCACAGATAGATGAGACACTGATTGTGGCGCCATCTAAAGAGCCCGTCGAGTAAACAACTGAGTGATGTTGGAAAGATTTCTGTAATTTTAGGTTTTGGCGAATTGGCGGTATATGCAAATATACTGTATTTTAATTATTTTATTTCAAAATAGCCATTCATAGTCCATCATTTGACATTTCATTCAATTTAACTCCATTAACTAAATAATGATTAGATGTTGAGTTAAATTAAATGAAATATCAAATGATGGACCATAAATGGTTAATTAAATCGGAAAAAATAAAACAATAATCATATAAACAATTTATTTATTTTAGTATAAAAATACAGAACAAATAATTTCTTTCACAAAGTACTTGTCTTAATAAACATAATGACAACAAATAAATTATAGTGTAAATCCATGCAATAATTAAAAAATATTTTGAGTAACATACATTCTAGATTGGAGTATCATTAGATTTTCAAATGATGTTAAATCTAGATAAAAGTAGAAAATTATATATGATAAGTTTATATTAATTTATAATTACACTCGTATAAACACACAGAGCTGGACAAACTGCAGGAGTATACTGCTACTTACCTAATCAAAAAAGTGTTAGCAGTAAGTTGTTAACTACTATTTTTGGCAACTTTCTGTGAAAGAAAACATTTGTGTATAATTACTGTGAATGTTAGAACAAAAGTAATTAAAATATTTTTATAGGAAAAGTTGTTAAATACTGCCTAGCTCTGTAAATACAAGGTGCCAAGTAATTACATGTAAGAGTGCTAAACAGCACTTGTGACTGTACAACATTTAAAATAATATATATAACATTTCATTTCCACTACTATATTGGCAACTTTCTGTGAAAGAAAACATTTGAGTATAATTACTGTGAATGTTAGAAAAAAAGGAAAAGTTGCCCGGCTCTGTAAAAACAAGGTGACAAGTATTTACATATAGGAGTGCTAATCAGCACTTGTGACTGTACAACATTTAAAATAATATATATATATATATATATATATATATATATATATATATATATATATATAACATTCCATTTCCACTTAAAACACATCTTTATTTTTTTACTGGAGGTATTAAATAGGTTTATAACACAAGCTTAAACCTAGTATATTGCATATTTGTATATTTCTACATTTAAAAGCATTCCGTTCTTATGAAACCATTGCATAAGCCAGTTTAAGTTACTCTGCAGCTCCTGGCAGTCTATGATTGTTAAAATATTTCTTAAGGGCTCTTAAAAATCCCACCGTCTCATGGAGTCCTTTCTCGTTTCTGGTTGAGGTTCTACAAGTAAACACACAAAATAACAACAATAAATAAGTAAACACACAAATATGTTTGAAAATTTATGTCAACAAAAGAAAACAAAATGCGCTTACTATCGAAATAATAAGTTTACACATGTTTTTGTACTAAGCCAAAAAAATATCAAAAAATGTTTGAATGTATACATTTGTTTGGTTTCTTTGATTCCCTTTTTTGAAGCTTTCGATTTTTTTAGGAATTCTTGATTTTTAACTATTTTTTTATTTGTTGTCTTTATTGGATATTTTGGATTTTTGGTTACCGCTAGACCAAATACTTAGACGCAATGCTTCAACAAAAGTTAATACTCACTTTCATTTCCCATAAATTGTCACACCATGGGCTATATATGAAAATCGGCAAGGGATCAATACCTTCCATCCCATAGCTGGTAGAGGGAATATAGCTATAACATAAAATAAAACCCAGATGATCATTTTTTCAATGAATACATTTTAAAATGGAATTGTCTGAGTATGGTGTACATACTAGATATAAATTGAGTGAATGAAAAGACGAGTACTGAATATGTCATTTGATTAAAATTCCAGCTAAGCGCTTTCAGCCATTAGGTCATTCTCAAAGCTGTCTACAAGAGAAAAACATACAACAGGTACAATGTACACACAATGAAATAAAATGTTTGATGTTACATCATTATTTAAGTAAAATTTGTTAAAATTACCCTATAAAGAGGGTGTGCACACATATCATTTAGTTGGTAATCAAATTAGACGTTTCGTTATGTGAATTATAATTGTACACACTCTTTATAGAGTAATTTTAACAAATTTTAGTTAAATATTGATGTAACATCAAACCTTTTATTTCAATGTATGTAGCAGTTACAGGGTTTGATGTTTTTTGTCACTTTCTGTATATTTTTTTCTTGACGAGAGCTTTCAGAATGGTCTAATGGATAAAAGCGCTTACCTGGAATTTTAATAAAATTACACACTCAGTACTCGTCTTTTCATTCACTCAATTTACATTTTAAAATGTCCAAAATTATAGCATGCTATATTGAATACAATAAAACTGGCCATCAATTTTTGTTAATTTCCACTCATATGGGAAGGCAAATCAAGCTGTTTTAATAACCTCTCTTCGTCTTTCTCAAATCTAAAGAAACACTGTTTTTGAAAATGAAGAGATCATATCATGTCTTATTTGGTTTTTTCTGCAAAATTTATTTATATATACATTGTATCCTTTTAAATATAAATAAATAAACTTTTTGATTATTGATCTGACAGCAGTACCTCGTAACGTCAAATAAAAATAAATACTATTTGACTTTCCCGAAACTTGACTAGGCATCGAGGACGGACTTCCATTTTTTTGTAGTAATAATATAATAATAATATTTTATGATTACAAAGTGCACCAATAAAAAAAAAATAGCGTAAAGTATTCGTGGATAACTGGTCTTTCAAACACTTGCTCTATTTCGAGCACTTCGGCTGCGCCGTCGTGCTCGAAAATCGCTCGTGTTTGAAAGACCTCTTTATCCACTTATACTTTAATATACTATTTGATGCAAGAATATACATTTTATAATTAATTCCTATTATTTTATTTTTGTATAAGTGTATTTCTGATTCTCATCGTGGAAGATATTATAGATAGAATTACAAATTTTAAATTAAAGGAAATGGCTCAACGAAACTATCAATTAATTAAATACCAAGCAGGTAATATTCCAAACTTTGATGGAAACCCGAACCAACTTAATAGATTTATTAAAGCATGCGACAATTTTTTAATGAATCATCAAAATCGTGGTGATGCTGCAATAAATATTTGTCTGTTTGACACTATAGTTGGAAAGCTTATAGGTAGAGCTGCTGACTTAATAGCTTCTAGAACGGAGTTAGATAATTGGGCAATGGTTAAATATTCATTTTTAGTTACTTTTTCTGACCAAAGATCAATTGATTGTATTATCCAAGATATAATTTCGATGCATCCTGAAAAGAATGAGAACGTACAAAATTTTGGACTAAAACTCCAAGATGCGCGTAGTATTTTATTTTCAAAAATCAATATGTCGAACGACCCAAATAATGTTAAGCTATTAAAAATTCAACAATACGAAGATTTGTGTTTAAAGACCTTCATTAATTGTCTAAATTATCATATGCAATTAGTTGTTAGATTAAAAAGTCCTGAATCAGTTGACCAAGCTATAACTTACGCTAGAGAGATAGAAAACTTCCTTAGTTTTAAAAATCGAAGTTTTCCAAACTCAAAACCAAGTGGTAATTCTCAGCATAGACAAAAGTCCCAACCTTCAGGGCGTTACTCGGCAAACGCTCAATCTTATTCATTTTCAAATTTTAGTAATCAACCAAAACAGCCTAATTTCAGAAACTTTCAATATAATGAAAATTTTGGTGATCCGAGGCCAAATTTTCAAAATTACTCCAATCAAACACCTAACTTTCAAAATCCAAGACCTAATTTTGCAAATGCAAATTCTCAACAATTTACTCCCAGATCATATAATTCAAAGTTTAACCCACGAGCTCAACAAAAGTTTCAAAATCGCTCAATACAGGCAAGAAATAATAATTTTATGAAACCAGAACCTATGGATACCTCCTCTAATAATATGAGTAAAATGAAAAATCTAATTTTTTCAAGAATAAACCGCAACAACCGCGCAATTTTAATTTTCAAGAATTACATAGGTAATCAATGCATGGAACCACTACCTTATGAAAATTAACCATCTTGTAGTTTTTCACAATCTAATGAGAACATAAAGTTCCACGAAAAAATAGTTGAGAGTATTATTATGATGAAATTTTTTATCAAATGGCCTCGGAAGACAATGTAAAATGATAAATATAAATAATGTTGTTTAATCACGGTTGCCTAAGGTTATTATACCAGAATTAAATGCTAAATTTCTTATAGATACAGGGTCAGGCCAAAGTTTTCTTAAACGGGATCTTGCTCACAAAATGTATAAAATGTTTCTGTACGTACCGCTCATGCAACAACCTTTCATGATGAAACTATGATCATCTCTATATTCCCTTCATTTAATGTTAAAGGTAATCACACATTTTATTTATTCTATTTTTCCCCAAATTTTGATGGCTTAATAGGTTATGATTTTTTAAAAAACAATGGTACTAACATAAATTTTAAAAATTTACCTCACGCTGTATTGCCTTTGTATCATTTTCAGCCTTCAGTCGTTTAAACCAAGCCAAGCAATTATTTCCCCGCGAATATGCCAGAAAGTAAAAGTACCGGTAAATAAAACCTCCGGCATAGGTATATTAAATTATGTTAATTTTGGAAAAGCTGAAATGCCTCAGTGTCTGGTAAAAATTTTAGATTCATTTGCTTTTACTGTAATTACGAATCTGAGTCAGATGTTAACTTCTCTCCATGACCCCTGAAGGCCAAATTGTGAGATGCTAAAAAATTTACAATTGCGAGCAATCGTTCTAAAATATCTCTCCAACGTTGCCTCTCTTGTTCAATTTGTGACTGGGCCAAGAAGTCAATAGTGGAACAGCTTTTTAAACCATTCTCTAAATGAATCCGTTTCAACATACAATATTTGTGCTGTCGACTAGATTCGTGAGACTTTAGGTAATCACCCAAGTGTTTCCAATCACACACTCCTTCACTTGATCCAATCTTTTTATTTTCTAGCCCGAATATTCGACACGGAAAACAGTAAACGGCATCCTTTGCTTGTGAATAAATCATCCAGCGCCTGTGAAGCTTTTCACCGTTAACTAATATCTTATTATAATGATATTCGCTGAATCGACGTCCATTATCATTTACGGGGAATAAATCAACTTTAACCCGGATTGGACCTTTTAATACAATCTCAGTTCGGTCTACATCAGTAATTGTTATGGGCCACAAACCGGGGTCATTTTGAGGACTCAGATTTTCCGTTCCAGCAGTCATGGATGTAGACATAGACTCGGGCTAAGATTCGTGTTCTTGACTGGATAGCGTTGACGGTGGCATCGGTGACTTAAGAGACAATGATGTAGTTAATGCATCTTCATCCTCGCTTTACTTAATGACGGCGGCGGCACCCATGACGATGTGGAAGGAATGTTTTCAGCTGGAGCAGAATTAGAGTCACTTTCAGTCAATAAATGTTTTGTAGAGGTTTCTTTATCATCACTTTTTTATATATTTATATAAAGATCCACGTAAATTATCGTTTACCTGCTTTCTTTTGATAGCTCGTTTCCTTTTTGAACTCCTTGACTCAAATTTTCTACCGGCATCACAATCACGCGAACTCATTTCGTAAGTAGATAATGGGACACTTCGCAACCGGAAGCTCGAAAGGAGACGCCATTTTTTATCCATCAATGGAACCTCGAATATGGTAACCTAACATAGCAACCCCCACCTAAAACGGGGGTAACCTAACATAGCAACCCCCACCTAAAACTTGTGTAGCGGAAGTAAACCCTACGAAAACGTACCGGAAGGCGGCCATCTTGGATTTCTGCGCACGCGCCGGACCGTTGTATGTGTCATCTGTCAACCCCGTCACCCACGTCATCTGTCAACAGTCATCCATCTTTTGTTCTATGACGTCACCCACGCCATCTGTCAACTGTCACATATACCATATGTCATATGTGTCGTATGTGTCAACTTTGTCCACATTTTTGCAATCGAAAGAGAGTATAACGGAGAATTTTGGAAGTACAACTTACTATCTTGTAGCAGAGTTATGCAATCTTCTAAAGGACTGTAACCTTCTCCATGGAAATTTTCAATTGGGTAGTTATATATCGTAGCTTCTAATCTGGTAATACCATGCTTCTTGGCCAATGCAGAAGAGAAAGTTTCCTTCAATCTTGCGTCTGGGCAGTTGACGAAATCTATAATATGGTTTCCAATTATCTTGTTAACTCCAGGACTGGTTATTTTACAAATAAATTTGTTGTATATTTTAACCCTTGCATTAGATGTGAGCCACGTAAGGCAATCTATGCCAACTGTTTTATCATTGTTTATAATAACGTTGCACCTTCCCTTGTACTCTCCTTGGATGCAAAAGTTAAAGTTGTTTGTTAAATAATTAATCATTTCTTCTTTGTTTCCTGCAAAATCCTGCGTTATGTCCCAGTCCATTAGGTAGTAATCTTCCTTTCGGAGTTGCTCCAATAAATCCGGTATTTCTTCAAGTAACCTGTCGACTTTAACGTCCGCCAATTCTACTTTGTATGGAATGCACACAGGTTCTTTATGTTTCCTTTTAATAATTTCCAAATCTTCTCCGATTACTTCTCTTGTTCCAATGGCAAGTGGGTTGTTACTTAATAGGAGGAAAGGCAGCTTAGCTTTAACACCATGTTTTGCAGAAACCAATTCGCCAAATTTTCCACGTATATAACTATTAAAAGAACCACATATTTCTTTTTTGACAAGTTTAGAATTTACATCGCAGTCCTCTAAGCCGCATACCTTTACAAGCATTATGTTGTCACAAAATGGTTCTGTGATTGGTATAAGTCCATCTTCCAGCAGCTGTTCGCCTTCCGTGTATATAATATTTCCAATATCTGTAATCAGATTGCTACCTTCAAAATTTTCCAACAAGAGCCATAATCCAAATCTCTCATCGGTCGGTTTGACCTTCCTACCTAAAGTTGGGAAACACTAAACATTTTGGAGCTTGCCATGTTAACAGTTTCAGCGAAAATCGAATACTGAGCGTTAAAAAATGTTACTTACCGTAGTTATGCTATCGCAGAAACGCGTGCGAGAAGGGGTGGGGGTCGCCGAAACTGCTTCGCCGAAAATAAAGTAATGTGGTTTTCTTACCTATATGAAAATTGTTAAACGCAAATTTAAATCGTCATGTAATATATCAGCCGATGAGCAGGAGTTTTAATAAAAAATCAATTCAATACAATTTATGTTTTATTTAGACATTACAAAGGTAATATAGTATTCAAAAACCATTGTCGGAGACGCTCTACATTTCTTTTGGCACAAGAGTATAGCCCATTAGCGTGGCAAGGATTTGGATCTCGTTCAAAGTTTCCTGTAGCACATGATGTACCATCAAACTTGCAAACATCAATAATGTGGGGAAACACACTAAAAATGTGACATTTCTTTAGTAGAAATTCGGCTTTTTGCTGTCCACGTACGTAAATAAAGTCTGCAGCATACAATAGCTTAGCTTCCAATATATCATTTATTTTGGTATATTCCATGTCACCTGAAGAATATCGAATGCCATGCACGTTCTTTTCCAGATATGACGTAGTTTTCTTATCACGCTCACTTAATGTATCAAACGATTGAGGTAACAAGAACATGTAGTGACTTTGCTTGCAACCAATTTCGATGGAAAGTTCTTTAGGAACAAAGTGTCCATCCACGATGAATCCTTGGATGTCGACGAACGCTACTCTCATGATGATGATTGCTAGAATACTAACGTGCAGTGCAGCAGCAGTACGTTTTAATTTAAATTCCTGACAATTTCGGTGAGGGGAAAATACTCCATTACACAGTCATGTATTATGATGCAATATACTTTGGTATTTTCGGGGAAACCAATGTTTGCTTCAATGTCAAGTTTTACATCAACTGTAGATGCCTTCATGCTTTCTTCTTGTTTCGAGCAATCGATAACAAACAATGCACGCTTCTTGAAAGAGGAATAATCCAACAGAGGATGCTTCTGTGTCGAATTCATATAGCTAGGTAAAATTCAGTATAGTTGAAATATGCCTCATTGTAATCATTCTTAGTAAAATCCAACTGCATTCTTTCATTAGGATAATACTCCCCATTTAGCGATAGTCTGATACTTTGAACGTCGGCATTGTCGAATAAAGTTGGGTCGGTTGTGTTTTTATCACGTTTGTTGGTTTGAAAGAAAACAATAACATAGCGAGGTCGTTCGACTGAAGTGGTAGTTTTAACAGCCCAAACTTCACGTCTAGCATTTCTAGTGATGGATGGTAGTTCATGTATCTCCCACTTTCTAAATGGAATAACTATAGGCTGATCCTTTTGAATGGTTCACATAAGTTCCAACTTAACATCATCATTAGGATAGATATGCTTGATTTTCAATTCGATGTTGCTAATATTTATGCTTACAGTTGTAGTGGAAGTCACACCAGCAACGTTTTTTTCTGTGATATATACACAATCATTATCGTTTCGAGCTCGAACCAAACGTATTGTTTGCCGTCCACATGTAATCATAGGATAGTCATTGAAAATGTTGAAAATGTGCTTGAGAGGAATTTGTAGGTTGAATGATTTATCGGTGGCATTAAGGATGGGATCTTTGAGATAATTCCAGCCTGCTATAGCCATATGATTGGAATCTTCTTGATTGTAGCACGTCATGGCACGTACAGCGCTCATGATTCCAGGATCTCGAACCGTTTCTATTTCTCTTGCACTTTCACTGTATGTGCACGAATCGAAAAGGAAAGCACCAAAATTATTTGCCACCTTTACATCACCAGCTCCATGCATATTGAGTGAGCCTTTAATGCACAACAATGTTTCGTTCATTGCAAAGAACGAGTCGACTTGATCGATGCTAAATTCCGTAATGTCACTGCAACTGAACGATTTGATGAACGGAGCATATGTTCTGTATTCGGCTTTGCGAATCGATTCATCGAATCTCGGCTTGCGATAGATATCAAACATCGGAGGCATATCGTTCATACGAGAACGTTTTCCATATGTGGTGGTCGTCATCGTTTCTTTTTCAGCAAAAAGCCTAAAGATTGTAAGAACAATTTGATGGCAAATGTAAGATGCTGTTGCTTTGAAGGACGTCGCCTAACTAATGGTATTGGATGTGTAGCGGAACGCCTTTTATTATTAATTATCAATCCCATCTGTTGCTTCTCGCTCTAAGCTCCAACACCAAGGTGCTCTTTTCACCACGAAAGTTGATAGGATATCCGTCTTGGTCCAAAGCCAACACAGTAACGTTGGTAATTTCACGTTGTGGTATAACAGGTAAATAAAGTAAATTATGTGAAGTTTCGTCAATGGCGTACCCAGGATCTACTTTTATAACCAATTCGTAAATAGTATGAGCAGGTCTGTCTGCGTCGAAGGCTCCAGTGGTAACGTTACATTCGAAGCATATGCTAGATACTTTTATAATTTTAACGGGTAAATCTGAAGAGTACCACTGTTTGGCTTCGAGTATCTGTCTAGAAAAGCCTAATATGTCACCAAGACAGTTGGGCGTATCCTGCTCCCCGAACCGAATTCTATATTTACTGTAAACTATACATTGTAACGTATTGTTATTGGGTTTTAACGCAAATACAGTTTCAAATGGATTGCTGGTGCCACCTCCTAACTTGTCTAGTATAAACGTTTCAATATCAGCGATTTCGTAACATCCTGTTGGTATATCAAAACTCTGCATCATGTTGTTGTCATCGTAGTAGTTAAATTTGCGATTTTCAATGTTTGGTATACTATGGTATGAGTGAAAGGAACGTAGTGCTAACTCATAGTCTTTCTCCGGATAGAGTACAATAGGAGTAGGAGGTTGGAATGTAAATACGTGATTTGTACTGTTCACTCTCAACAACTGCGACATGATGACTGATGCAAGTCAAGGGATGAAGGTACTTTAAATAATACACAGAACTATGTTTAAAATTTATTTAATACACTTTGACATAGAAAACAAGATGCTTGAGAACTTGCAGGACCATCCCAATGTGTTGTCCAATCGGGGCGGTTGTAGTGAACGAAGCATGGCAGACGAATTTGTAGCTCAAAATTTGATTTGTAATCATTGGGGAGTTTATGCCACATCAATTCAGACGGACTAACACACTCTATCAGGTATCGAATGGGAACGTGTTTCAGTTCTTCAGCCGTAAAACTTCTGAGAGGTTTTTTGTGTTGCATTAATAACGATAATAAGAATGTAATGCCTTTCTCCTGCACCTCCTCACCCATTGTTCGATGAATGTTGAAGAAGAAATTTCAAACACAAATGTCCACAATTGAACTGATCGCAGTTTTGATGCTGATTATTGTTATAAAAAATGTTTTTACCTCCCAGATAGTTTACAAGTTCTTTTAGTGGCTTCAAATTACCAAATGAATCGAAATACTCGATGACATTATTTTTCTTTATATATGCTACCCAATGGGTTCTACTGTTTTTGGACAAGTCCAAGTTAACCACTGCACACTCTTGTTGTCGAGGACCGGATTTAGGTAGAGTGTCTCGCATGAAAACGCCTCGAAAATGTTTAATTTTATATAATTTTGCATAATGTGCAATATCGGTGTCGTACAGTGGACGATTCGGTAGCTTTATCGCGAGTTTTTTTTCAAATACAATCCAAAACCTCTTCCACTGGGATACTTTTTCAGATATAAACCATTTCCAACATGTTCCATAGCCTTATTATGACGGTGATCTTCTTCCAATTTCTTTCGAGCATTATTAGCATCAATAACAGTCTTTGCGATCCCAGCAGCTCCACCCGATAGTGCTCCAAGTGCTGAGAGCCCAGCAAACAGAGGTATAAGAGGTAGGAAACCTCCAGATTTTACTGGTATCACTCGAGGAACAACAATTTTCTTCGATCCTCCAAATTGTTTAATAAGTGATTTGGCTGCTCGTAAGGTAAACAGGGCACTTTCTTTTAAATATGCTCCCCTCTTCATTGATTTTCCCACCTTTAGCACTACATCTCGATGAAAGGAACGTCGTTGTTGTTTCTTTGGGCGACTTCCCATTCCCAACTTTCGTTTCACTTTCATGGTACCCGTAACAAGTAAGGCGGCAGCCTTTTCACCAAAAGATCCCTCTTTTGATGTTACTCGAGCCCAAGCTTTATCTTCCAATTCCTTATCTGCTTTGTGACGTTCTTCAAGAGATTTATTTTGCGAATAAGCTATATCGTGTTGTTTGCAAGCGTCGTCCAATGGATTAATGCCCGCGTCGCCACGTGCAAGTCGCTTTTGTAGTTTTGTTCCAGCTATAAATGTACATAGTATGTGTGTTTAATGGAAAAAAAGACAAGTTATATTCACTTACGTCCGCAATAATTGTAGGTAGGTAAGTGAAGTTCGAATGGCAGTTTATTTATTAGAGAATTCAAAAGACCTTCTCCCTCAAACACCAACATTAAGACTGATGTGTGATAATGTGGGGACATCCATATTCATAGAATAACACTCTAATAAAATTCTTCACAAGATGAAGATCGTTCAACAAGAGCAGACGCTACCCATTGAGAACTTGGACTTTACCTCTAATCCATCATCTGTTGGTAAACATGGTAAACTACTGCCAAATTCTTTTCGTGCCATCATATGTGTTCCTAGTGGATGTGGAAAGACAAATGTTATGTTGTCGCTTTTATTCAATCCAAATGGTGCTAAATTCAAAAATGTTTACGTTTATTCCAAGTCGTTATTTCAACCGAAATATAAGTTGTTGCAAGAAGTCCTAGGAGAAGTTAAAGGTGTTGGCTATTTTCCATTTAAAGACAATGAGGAAATTATTAGTCCAGATAAAGCGCAGCCAAACTCGATATTCATATTTGATGATGTTGCCTGCGATGGTCAACAGAAAATTCATGAATATTATTTAATGTGTCGTCATAAAGATATTGATGCAGCCTACTTATGTCAAACATATTCGAAAATACCGAAACAGCTCATACGTGACAATTGTAATATGATTGTGTTATTCAAGCAGGATGAAATTAATCTAAAACATATATTTGAAGAATATGTGTCACCAGACATGACATTTGAAGAATTTAAAAAGATTTGCTCAGAATGTTGGTCGTTCGATAATTATGGAACATTGGTGATTGTAAAAGATTTTGCTTTAAATAATGGTAGGTACCGTAAAGGATTCGATAAATTTATAAAGCACTAGACATTATCCTCAGCCATCGTCACCATGTCCAACGATAAGGTCGCTATTGCCATGCGTAAGAAAAAAATTAGTGAATTGGCGAGATCTATTCGCAAGAAATATTTAGCGTTAAAATTAGGAAAATCAGAACATGATACATCTCTAAATAAGCTATTTAAACCGATATCTGTACCACTAAAAGAAATGGTCAAATCCTCAAAGTCAATACAACAAACCATTGCTTCAAAATTTAACCTTCCAAAAGAGGAAGTAACAAAAAAAGAAAAAAATGCTGATGTATCTACATCATTTCTCGATACAAAACCCATAGCCGAGACGGATGAATCAGGAAATATTATACGTTATGATGATGATGAAGGAGAAGAAGACGATTATTATTATGATGATTATGATATAGGTATACATCCCAATGTTTCACGTGAAGTCATAGAAGATTATTTAGATCAGTATCCTACAATTAGTCGAACATATCTGGAAGATTACTTTCGCAAAGATGATGAAATTGATAGAAATTATGGTCCAATATATAATGATGAAATTGGATGGATGTTGGGCAAACGTAGAATTGCGTTCGATAAAAGAAGCGGCAATATCAACATATTACGAGAGAAGGACGAGGGAGAAGGAGAAGGAGGAAATATACCTGGGACTCCGGGGTTGTATCAGCTTATGTTTTACTATCATCCCAATGAATACTCTGATGTTGATTTGAATAATTACAAAGCTCTGCTAACAATAACAAAAGCTCATCTCAATGCACTCGGTCGTCTGAAAAGTTCCACTACCCAAAAGTATCGCAACATAATTAAACCATTGTTTAAAACTGACTCATCAACTAGTAGTAGTAGTACTATAACCAAACCTCCATCAGCTCGATTATTAAAGAAACAACAACAATCCATTCAAACCGTTCCATATACTAATGAGGGAAAAGGTCTTATTGGCGGCGTCGATGGCGGTCCTCTTTTGTCATACAACGAAAAACCGATGGAATACATTTATTGGGACGATCCCAATGAGTTGTGTGACCGTTTAAAATTACTAATTGCGTCCAAGGAGGCTGGTAACACATCATTCTCACACAACAACGAGATAATTGCAATAATCAATGAGTTGAAAGAGGCCAATATAATTGAATAACAAACGAAAAACATAATCATTTCAATCATGTCTGTCGATAAGTTTGGACATCGCCGCAGTCATGCTAATGAGCGGGTTAAGCCGTATATGCCGAAAGTATCGTATCCACATACTCCTGACGGTAATATTGATGCAGAAAATGTAAAAATTTGTAATGTAAAGATGCCGACTACAAATAGCGATGTTGCTAACAAACTATATGTTGATGAACAATTACATGTGTACCATAATGAGCTCGACACACTTCAAAAAACAATAATCCTCTCATTACAAACGCAGTTGGTATCTCATCAAAATAAAATCAACAAAATTGCTGCATTTATTTCGAGAAATCCTCCTGTCAGAGCTCGAGATATGGCAACTAAAATATATGTCGACGAGGGAATTGCTATGGGCAAGGAATTTTTGAGAAATGATTTGAAGAGTTTTAAACAAGAAACACAGGATAAATTGTCGAAAAGTAATACTCTAATCAGTGATAAGATCGATATGTATATTACATACATAGAACGTTCGTTTCAAGTTTTGGACAGGGACTTGAAAAAGAAGCATGAAATTGAACAAAAGAAGAAAATAGATGAGAAGAGTAATGGATCATCAGTTTAGAAAGTGCATGCGCTTACGAAATATGTCATCCAAAGTCCAGCTTGTTAACGAACTCCACAAACCTATACGTAAAAATTATCCACGCAGACATACAATTGTCAAAGGCATAGATGGTTTATGGCAAATGGATTTGGCAGAAATGCGGCCTTATGCTAATCAAAATAAAAATCAAAAAATGTTACTAGTCGTCATCGATTGTTTTTCAAAGTTTTTATGGACACGTCCATTAAAGACAAAGACTGGCGGAGAGCTAACTCGTGCATTCTCGGACATTCTCGCCCACACAAAACGAGTTCCTAAAAATCTCCAATCAGACCAAGGAACGGAATTTTACAACAGCAAGTTTCAACAACTAATGAAAAAACATGGGATTAATCATTATAGTGTATTTAGCACGAAAAAAGGTAGAAAGAGTTATTAGAACATTGAAATTAAAGCTTTACAAACATTTCAGTTTAAATGGCACACATAAATGGATAAAAATTTTACCCAAAATTACGATGGAATACAATAATACAAAACATTCAACTACCAACTATAAACCTTCCAATGTCAATAAATCCAACGAAAAAGATATTTTAAACAAAACCTATACAGATCTAAAGATTGCTGGACCTCGTAAATTTAAAGTTGGTGATATTGTACGTATAAGCAAGTCGAAACATGTCTTTGAGAAAGGATATACACCCAATTGGACGACTGAACTATTCAAAATCGTTAAAGTTAAAATAACAAATCCCACCGCATATTTGCTAGAAGATATGCAGGGTATACCAATCAGTGGAGGGTTTTTCGAGGAAGTGTTACAGAAAACGTCAAATCCAAATATTTACTTGGTGGAAAAGGTGCTTAGAAGAAAAGGCAACAAAATGCTTGTTAAATGGTTGGGTTTAGATAAAAAACACAACAGTTGGATAGAAAATACAGATGTTGTTGTTGGGTAACTACTTTTCGATTCGCCGCGTATGAATACATTTTTGTATGAAGGTGTGTGTGGTGGTGGGGGTAGGTTTTGGTATAAATTGGAGAGAGCTGTAGGTTAGATTGTTAATTGTTAGTCGTCAATATGAGTTCTCAAGATAGTGGTTTTAGTAGTAGTACAGAAAGTTATAATTATAGTGCCGAATTAGATCATATTTTGGAAATGTATGAAATAGCTGCTAAAAAAGAAGAACAGTACCTGTTGTATACCGAGTATCCTACACATACGAATTTTCAAATTGGTTGTGATTTGAGTCCAGCAAGAACGTTTGGTAGCGCAATCACTCTATCAGCAACGAATAAACCTACGAAAATCTCCTTCAGCACTTTCGAATGGACCACGTTTATCGATATTTTGAATAATAATTCGTTCATAGATGAGCCACTTCCAGCGTTTTACGATGATTATGAGTCAGAGACGATACAATGTGGCGACTACTGTACCATTCATCAAGTAATATTCGATTGTGTAAAATGGTTGGAAGTAATCAAACACGGCATCAGCTTCCCTTTAACTCAACAAGATGTTCATAAAATTCTACAACTCCATCATCACCTCATTTCCCCACGTCTCGCCCATTTGGAATCTCTAAATTTTGGTAAATACTATAGAAATATGATTGAACTTATTAGGAATTTTGCTCAAAATAATGTACATTTAAGTAAATTTGAGTTATTGTATAGCATATGTGATTGTAGTGATAGCATATTATCTGCGGCACTTAGAGAATTTATATATTTCTGTAAACCTAAAGTTGTAAATGATTTAGATGATGTAATAAATTGATTAATTGAAATTATTGTGTTTTTATCTCCTCTTGTCCTCCTTCTGACGTCTCGTGAGCTGTTTGAAGAAATTCACTAAATAAAGTTATGATTTCTTATATTTTGTTAATAAAACACTTTTTAAAATTAATATGTATTTTTTTATTGATACATCATGAGGATAATACAAACTAAATTATTTAAGAAAATATTACAGCTTAATATGAAATTAAAAACTAGAACCTATCTTATTTTTTACTATACATTTCTTAATTCCCTTTGACTTTTTAACGACTTTACCTCCCTGAACTTTGTAGCTGTACATTTTGGACCTTAAGCCGACGAAATGAGTGATGATTTGTCCATTGGCCTCATCTTTCATCAAACCTAGTACTTTTTTGTTAACTCGAGGAATATTGTAAGGATTATCTGAAGGATAGTCGCTCGTATCAAATTTATCCAAGTTTTTCTTTATTAATTCTTCATATATGTTATCGGAAATTAATTCATAAAAACAACTGTCGGTATCGGTGTACATTAACTTACATTTGTCTACTCCCATCGTGGGAAGCATAAAATTGTAATGGAAGTCGTACATTATGGTTTTTGAAATGTCAAGAATAGCCATACACACGTACATCGGTTTATTGAAAATGAGCTCGGACTTTTTCAATTCGATTGCCATTAGAGGAGGATCACCATCATCGAAAACTGTTCTATTGTGATAACGCGGACTAGCGGTAAGATTTTTAGCACCATAACGACCTTCATACGAAGATACTAATTTACAAATTCTATGTTTACGTATGCATTCCTTACACTTCCCAAACACCGCATTGTTCATTAGTTTTCTCAAATCTTTTTCAAAGTCGCTGGTGGCTAAAGTCCTCAATAGATTGTAATGCTTTTTTGACTTCCTGTATATAAAAAATAATCTATAACGTTGTTTGTTGCCGTGAAAATCTGGCCAATAACAACGGAGATACATCATAGCATCTTATGGTATCTTTATGTCAACACCCTGTATATCGAATTTTAGATTACATCATTCAACGCCGTAAAAATTATTACAATGAGAAAGATCTATTTCAATAATGTTTTTATTAATAGACACTTTTTATTTCACTCGTATATCGTTAATTTAGTTCCTATGGTATCTTGAATGAGAAAAACGGAAAAACTCGTTGATAAGCTTAGGTGTTATCACGCTAACATGATTTGGAATCTTATGTTAATATACACCTTGATTTCGCTCGTTGTTTGAGATAAGAGAATAATGGTTTCCTGTGTGATAATGTAGTGTTTATCGGCTAACATGATTAATTTTAATTTGGGGAATAATTAATATACGTTCAATTTAAGATTTTTTATTGGGATTATATATAAGCCTTTATAGCGCAACGGTTAGGGATTGTGGTAGGAACGAGAAAGACGCTGTGTGTCGTAGGTTCGAATCTCACGGTCGAGACGACGTCACTGTCAAAATTAATAATAAGTGGAGGCAAATCCTGTCGTAGATTCGAATCTCACGGTCGAGACGAGACATTTTTAATTACGTCTTACGTCACACACACTATATACAAAATACATGTTGACATAGAAAGAAATGGAGGACATGAGAGAAAACGCACATCACAGAACACAAGATCGATTACACATTTGACAGATGACACATACGACACATGACAGATGGTATATGTGACAGTTGACAGATGGCGTGGGTGATGTCACCGAATAAAAGATGGATGCATGTTGACAGATGACGTAGGTGACGTCACAGAACAAAAGATGGATGACTGTTGACAGATGACACACGTGACGGTCCGGCGCGTGCGCATAAATCCAAGATGGCCGCCTTCCGGTACGTTTTCGAGGGGTTTACTTCCGCTACACAAGTTTTAGGTGGGGGTTGCTATGTTAAGTTACCCCCGTTTAGGTGGGATGTTATGTTATCCCCATTCGAGGTTCTATTGATGGATAAAAAATGGCGTCTCCTTTCGAGCTTCCGGTTGCGAAGTGTCCCATTATCTACTTTCGTAAATCTTGTTTTGTTTCGCACAAACAGTGGGAAATAAATTTTTAAGTATCACACAGTTTTTTTATACTTTTTCAGCTTATTCAATACTTCAAATACCATAATTTACACTTTTCCAGCTCACTCAATACTTTAAATACTATAAAAACGTAATATTCAATAAAATTGAAAGATATGCACGGTAACGATTTTGTAACTCATACTGCAAGCAAAATAATTCCAAGTTAACAAGAGTTAACAAATGAAATGAAACACGGGGGTTCCCCGAGCGATAGAGGTCCAGAACATTATGTCCCGACTCACGAGTGTTATGCGATTAAAAAACCGATCTTCAAGTGTTTCGAGGCGCGATATTCAAGTACTACACTGAGAGATTTTTTTCGATAACCGCATGTACAAAACGTGACACACGCGATTCGGATTAACAAGTGAAAATGTACGTAGATCGTAGTAAATTTTGGGTTATGATAAGTAAAACTGTACTAAGATTAAGAAAAATATAGAATAAAGTACATCTTATGGTTACAATGTGTTTACACACATATGTACTTATAAACTTCGAATCGCGGACTTTTTTGTATTTTTTGTACTTACGGTTATCGAAAAAAAATCTCTCAGTGTACATAATGAATTTTTCAATTATGTTTTGAATGAATGAATTAGTTATCTAATTTTATTTTAATTCACCATTATATTATAACCTTAATAAGTAATTAAGGATCAAAATCGAAAGTTTTAAATAAAAAAATCGTTAAAATTTTTTATATTGATTAAAATTTGCTTGTGTTGTTGCGCGAGTCCCTTGCAGGAGCGAGGCCCCGAGCGATTGCCCTGTTCGCCACCCCCTAAGGGCGCCACTGACCAAGATATAATTAAAATATAGATAAAGATAGAATTTTTAATTAATATCAACGTTTACCTTGCTTTGGCTCTTAGTTTTTTATACCCACTGAATAATATTTTCTGTTAAATTCTGTCGCTTATATGCCGTATATTGATGCTCTTAAATTTTCCATTTTACCCACACAATTTGTACTATTTGTCCTGTACTTACCTATAAATAAATTAGTAAACAAAATTATCTTAATTTATTGACAAAAAAATGCTCTGCAGTTAATTACAAATATAATCACGACTGAAAGTTGGCATATTTTGTTGTACCATTTTTTTAATTAATTTTTAAGTTAATTCTTGGCACATTTTTAAAAATGGTTACTACCTATCAGTAATTTATTGACAAATGAAGTAAAAAAATACTAAAATTCCGTAAGAATCTAAATTATTTGTCTGTTCTTACAACTTATATCATTGAGTTTTTACATTTGTAATAAAAAGATGTGCAATTGTGGTATCTAATCACACGTCCATTTTCTATACTCCGTTGTGCTAAAACCCTACACCACACAATAAATAAGCATCTACCAAATAACCCTGTTTACATTTTTGCATTATTCATACCTGGCAGCATCCAACCTCGTTCTTATTAACCGTCACCCGAGCCACACATACATCTGTCAGATACCAATTGAAGGGTTCTATTTCCACCCCCGCATGATTCACTCACCAGTGGTGGAGACTTCATTTCTGATACCACAATCCAACAGCTCATTTATCAAAATATACAGTAAAATCTACTATGATGAGGAAAAACTAGGTTTGAAAAAGAATCGACAAAATATGAAGTTCACTAGTTCTAGTTCTATATATGGACTGAAATGTAATTCTACTGAAAATACTGACCAAAGTAGCATATTGAATCACAAGTGAGCAAAGTAAATAATTGGTAGCATACTCTGATCACAATGTTTTCATGGGATTACCTATTAAAACATAATAATGATAAAATTAAATTATGTAGAAAGTAAAATTGTATTGATACTTTTTATTAATTTATATTAAACATATAAAAATGTGTGAAGACAACAATTACTTTGTTACCTGCATTTCTTTTTCTCATGTTGGTAATAGTGTAAATTCGAAAATAATAATTTCAAAATAACTACTTTCGAAGGGGATGAAATTGAGTATTCGTCGTAGTATTAGCCAGGAAAGTAGTTGTTATCCCCTTTGAAGAGCGGTCAGATTTTTAGTTCGAAATTATTATTATCGACTTAAATAAAGGTGATATAGAAAACCGCCATCTATACGATAATAGACACACCTCGTATTTGATGAAATTCTATTTCATACGATGATTAAGCTGCGTTGACACGTGACTTGATCAACTCACTTGATTTCATGCGTCATGATCTATCATGCATTTCATTCATGCAACCATAGTATCACAGAACATTAATTTATCACACTTCAATTTATCATTACAATAATGTACATATATGTTTTGTGTATAAAATATTTATAATGAAATTTAAAACTTTATAACAATGAGTGCAATTTTCATTAATTTCACCCTTGCAGCCTGCAATGCCATTTGTTTTACTTACCACACCATCAGTTTCTTGTAGAGTCTGCTCGATAATTTGTTGAAAAATACTTGTCGCTGGTGTTATGCCAAGAGGCATAAGATTCATTTTTAAAATGCCTCTTGGACTAGTCCAAGCTAACATCTTTGAGGGTTATTCTGTCAACTCAATTTGATTATAAGTAGACTTCAGATCAATCTTTGAAAAATACACTGCATTATTAAACTTTGCTAAAACTTCAGTGGGTTTCGGCAACGGATAATTAAAAGGTTTCAAAAATTTTTTTACAGTGGTTTTATAATCACCACACAATCTTATGGACTGATCAGCCTTGATGACAGGAACTGTATGAGTTGCCCAAACACTATGATCTATTTTGGATATTATTCCATCTCTTTCGAGCTGCCTAAGCTCTTTATCAACTGCATCTTTGAAAGCAAATTGAACAGTTCTTACTTTACAAAAAACTGGAGTGACATTAGCATCAGATATCTCCAACATGATTCTTTTAAGTTTATATTTACCAATTTGATTACTAAATAGACCAGGAACCCTAGTAGAAATTTATCTTGGCGCAATATTGGCCAAATGTTGCCGCCAATATTCGACAATATTGGAAAAAGAAAAAAATGTTAACGGTTTCCAATGCTCAACCAACATTGCAAAGGCAATATTACAAAAAAAACTAGAGCCTATGTATATCCATTATTGGTGATATATTGTCAATATGGCACCAATGTCTGGCCAACATTCTCAACCAAATATTGGCGGTATATCTAATCTGAAGCCAATATTGGCTAAATTTGAAATCTTGCTGCAATATTGCGCCAATATTCCAATATTGGGGCGATGTTGCGCCGATATATAGCCAACATTCGGTTCTACTAGGGAAACCTTGAAATAATGTTACTTCATTCAGTATTTTCCCCTATATTATTTACAAATTCATTTTAACATTAAACTTTTCCATCCAGTCTCGACCCAGAATGTTGGTCGTAGCCCCAGGAACTACATAAAATCTATATCCCTTATGGACACCTCTGAACCCTACATTGGCTTGAAAATATCCATCTGGATAAAACATATTACCATCATAACTCTTAAAAAAACATTACCATGAGCTAGTTCGAGGTCAGAAACTTTTTTTTTTATTTACGAATCCGCATCAGCCACAAGGGCTATTAGCGGTCTGTAGCTATATATTATGTTTGTTTTTAACATTATGAATAGATATTGACATGTCACATGTTTTGTTTAAAGTACATTTTAAATTTTATGGTAAAAGTTTGCGATTTGCAGATATTTAATAAGGTTTTTCACATTACTGCTGTTGTTTAAAGTATTTTCCAGAGATTCACTTATGTTGCTTGCTAGTCTGTTGGTATGATATAGCGGACACTCAACCAAAAAATGTTTCACTGTTAACGGCTGCTCACAAATAACATCATAACACTTTCTTGTTAATGAAGTTACGGCAGAGCCACTATCACATAAAAAATTTATATTAATATTTTTAACCTTAACATCTATATTAAAATCATGTTTAGGACTGTTTATAAAATTTACTTCATTAAAATACATATCAAAATTTTCATGTATACAACTTTTACCTTGTTCCTTCACACAATAACATTCTCCATCACTCCCTGAATCATCGTTGTTTACATACTCGTCCTTATATTCATCATCGTCATGATTAATTTTTTTTTTGTTTTGAATACTTATTTTACACATTCTTGCTAAATGACCTATTTTTCCACATAAATTACATTTTGCATGTTTATACATACAAACTCCCATATGATCTTTACCACAAAAAAAACAATTTTTATTCAATTTATTTTGATAATTTCTAAAATTTTTCTGGCGATTACCTTCCCTTCCGTCATATCGGTCATTTTCCGAACGACTTGCTCCAGATGTTCAACGATGATTTTTGTTACAATTAGTTTGAAAACTAGACAATATTCGCCAACTTACTACGCCATACAAATAAACAATTATTTACTTGTTCTTCATACACAGAGTGTTTATTTCGTAGAGGTTTCGATATAAAAGTGGTCATATCTTTTTAAATACCCTATACAATTTGGTTAAACTGCATATTATAAGAACGAGGATTATAGAAGAAATCTAAATATGATGAAATATACAGGGTGTCGCATTTAAAAAACGTATGTTTGCTTTATCACGCCACATTTTCTAGGTATTGAGCATGTTGTTATCTACAATTTTTGTTAATAACTTTTTTGGATAATGTCCATAATAACGGAGTTATCGACCGTTGTCACACTAGAAACTCACCCTTAATATGTATATTTGAGACTTCAAGCTTTACGTACAAGACATGTAACGGCAAGACAGCTTCAACAAGACTTAGCAGAAGCTCGAAATGTAAGAGTAACTTCAAAAACCGTGAGAAATATTTTGAGACGTGCTGGAATTAGAGCCAAAGTAGCTGACACTGCTCCTCAACTGATTAGAGAACACCGTGCAACTAAGTTAAGATTCGCAAGAGAGCATAGTTAAACGGAATGTTCAAGAATGGGGAAGTGTACTCTTCACGGACGAGTCCAGATTTTTTATGTACCTCAGATCGGAGAATACCTGTTTGCAGAAGAGATGGCGAGAGTTATTTTCCTTGCAACATAAGACCTTCAACAAATTTTGGAAGAGGATATATCCTGTTGTGGGGCGTAATATCTTTAAGAGTCCATACAGAATTGATGCGGTTAGATATAGGATTGGTAACTGCTTATAGATACATGACGGAGATTTTAGAACCACATATTGTTCCTTACGACCCTTTTGTCAGCACGGATTTCATGTTAATGCACCATAAGGCACGTCTCCACGTCGCTAGAGTAGTTCAAGGCTACATTCAACAGGTAAATATTCAAGTTTTAGACTGCACATAGCTCGGATTTAAACCCTATTGAACATGTGTGGAACAATCTTTATTGAAGGGGGAGATTCAGAGATTTGATATCAGCTAACCTTCAACAGCTGCAAGAATTGTTAACGTCTGATTGGGGCAATTTTGACCAAAATGACTTAGAGGGATTGATCAGAATCATGAATAATTGTGTGAAGCGCATTTTTACAGTAGAAGGAGGAGAAACAAAAGAAGATACAGAAATAGAGAAGGAAGAGCACATGGTAGAAAACATCGATTCTAAAAAATAATACTAAAATTGAAAAATAATTAATCCATGGGCAGTGATCAAATAATAGCGGAACTTACTAAATATAGAGAAGATACCATGGATACAAATATTTTTAAAAATCCATAGAGAAGGAATACGCTTTATTGTCATGGAACATATGATTTTGTAGACAAAGCTGATAACAGTAATTTAAACAAAGAGAAAAATATAATGCAATTAAGGAAATAAATACCGGGAATTGGTAATTTAATCCGTTTTGAATACTCCACTAATAATAAATTTACTTGGTGGTTTTTTTCTTCCATAACATTTTCTCCTCTTCTGGAAAAATGTCACTATTTTGTTATGTGCCACTACTGAAATATTTTTTACTCTAAAAATTTTCAAAGTGGTAATAGCGATTCATCCCTTAAACATTCTTAGTACACCAATGATCAATGTCAATCTACTGGAGGCAGCAGAAGAGAGAAGAGGCGGTATTACTAGCTACCCTCTTCGAGCAGCCATATTAGATTTTATGACCGTTCGATACTAAAATATATATGGATGGGACCCTTGTCGCAGTCGCCGAAAGAGGTGGTTGGGAAAAAAGAACAATTAGCCGCCTCTCAAACTGATTTTATAACAGGTTGCGGATTTTGTTCTTTCCGTTTCAAAGACGTCTTGAACCGTTTTTATAATTTTTCTTCATTAAGGTAACAAAAAATTTATATTGAACGGAATTCAAATCATAATTTTTCATTAGAAGAATTCATAAGCAATTATGTTTCAAGTAGCACAATACGTTCTTTTATTCTTAAAGAATGATTGTAGCTTATGGATTTCACTTAATAAATTCTGATTTTCATAACTTTATTAAGACACTTAGTATAAACTCTAAGTTTGTTTTTAGTAAATATCTCAAACTTTTGCTATAAATTATTATTATTAAAAAGTTGTTTCAAATCAGTCACAGACTGATAACTAAAAAAATATTTACTAAAAAACAAGATAAGACTATGTCTGTCCCCTATTGTCCATACTGCAGCTTTTCAGGTTCGCATTGAGAATACCTTGGGTATAAGAATATTATGTATCATTTTTTTCCCATATTTCTTTAGAAAACGGCAAAAATACTCAATTATCGATATGCATTCAAGTTGCAATGGTCAATACATTTTTTAAAAAGGGTTGGACATTTTTCAATGTCAGGTAATAAAGTAGGTAAAAATCCACAAAAAAAGAATTCTTGTGCGAACCAGGCAATATTCTTAGGTAGGTACAAAACTGTTAAAATATTTGCTTAATAATTTGTAACTTTTTGAGATTCTCAGAAAAACTTGTGTCTAATGTTGAACGTTTTCATTTTCTAGGTACTGACTGTAGATAAATATAATTAATTTGTTTACTATTCAAAATTATCAAAAACAAACGAAACATTTATTTCGGATATTATTTACTATTGTCATTCTAAACAGTAAATTGCTGCAAAACAAATAGAAAACAATACCGATTGATAATTTTGCGTTTTAATTTAGTAATAATGTTTTAGAATAGTGAAAAATAATATTGATTCAAACAACTGTATTTACAAATACATATTGCATCAGCGGAAATTTTAGGTTTTGAATACCGGGTGTCTCATTATTTTTCCCTGTAGTTAAACTACTTAGATATACTTTGTTACTTTTAAGAGGAAATAGCTAATAGGTATCTTCTTTTTTTATTTAGTCTCATCAACCTCGAAGGTTATTAGCGACCAGATTACAATTTTCTTATGATATCTATCTCTAAGTTATGTTATATTACAACGGCTACCAGATGTTAATTTCAATTCATGGGCAGTCTATTACAGGGTGTTTCCAAAGTAATCTGAAATATTGTTGTTGTCCATTCGTCATTCAATTTTAAGATGTAAAGTTCCTATATACAAGAGTGACAAGTCTTGTCAATATGAGGTGCAGGGTGTTGACTTCTTTGTAATAAACGAGCTCTGACTGTACTTAAGTGGAATTTATCGACCATCATTTTTCCTTAGTTGCGCTACTGGTTTCCGAAATTGTGTCAAACTTAAGCACCAATGCAAAAAACAAACGGGAAATTTTTATCATACTGGCTTCGTTTTAGCACCAGTTCTACTTTCGTTATTGTTCAGTTAGCAACGGTACCTACATGCGCTTACTTAAGCTGAAATGGCTAATATTATTTTTTGGTATGGATCAGCTAATGGTAAATGCCTTAGAAGCTGGACATATATGATCAGCGGTATCCAAATAACCGCTTAACATGTTCTGAACCTCTTCGTTCACAAGAAACTGTTACTTTTGCTAAATGTAATATTAGTCTGAGAAAACCGGTACGATCGAGATGTCTCCGAAGACCAGCAGGTAGATTTTTATTAGGGTCGAGTTGTCTCCCGAAAAGGGTTGAATTGTCTCCCGTTATTGACAGGTAGATAGTGAAACTAAATCTTAAAGAGGTAATAAATTATACCATTATAATATTATTGTAATTGATTATTAAATTCCAAAATGATTTTAGGACATTTGAACTAGAATCAAAATCTAGCGGAGAACGAATTTGTTTACTTCAATTGTAAGAGCTCTTTCCCCTAAATACCACTAGTTAGGTTAGGTTAGGGAGGCTACGAAAGAAGCGTATGAGTATCGAAGAAGAGAAAAATTAAAATTACCGCCGGTGTGCTCCAGGGATCTGTCCTAGGACCCATCCTTTAGAGTATCTAATACTATGGGGTACTGGAATCTCAAACGAATATGGGGCCAAAACGATTTCATACGCGGATGACCTAGCAATATTAGCGGAAGATGACACGAGTTGGGGTATAAGATACACCTGAATTGAATGGGAGACAATACGAACATTACCCTTTTCGAAAACAGATAATAACGTCCGGTTCAGGAGACACCTAGACGCCGTCCGAGAGAACTTCACAATTGGAAGGGTTTTTATAATTACCAGATATGGGCAGATGTAAATCCACATGCCACGTTTCCAACAAACCTTATCGGTCAATGCTGGAATTGGTTCAATTGACGTTTATTTGTTAAGACCAATTTTTTGCCCTCAATGGTCAGAGATGATAGATAAATAGATATATATTTATTAACTACTTTACAATAAATTGTTTGTAGCACGTCAAAAAGAAAATATATACAAAATATATCTTAAGATAAAAACAGAGTAAAATGTCACAGCAGAGATACGGTGTTGAGATTGCCTCGACAATGCACAATGTAATCATCAACAGAGTAGAAACAATATTTAAGGAAAACTTTTTTAAATACTTTTTAAAAGCATTGGAGCCCAAGGATTTCACAATTGATGGCAAAATATTAAAAAGCCTATAGTTTGGTGAATTTGATTGTGTCTTATTTAGCCGAAAGTAGCTGCATCTGATATGGTGAGCATTACGAGTGTTGTAGTCGTGAATATCTGCATTTCTAGACAACATTGACTGTTTCCCATGAATTTCAATTAGAGTATGAAATAAAAACAATGACGGTAATGGCATAATTTTATATTTTATGAAAAACTGTTGACAATGATCCCTGAAACCAAGATCAGCAAGCACCCTTATCGCCTTTTTTGCACTCTAAATACTGTTAAAGCATGGTAGGAATTACCCCAGAGGGCGATGCCATAGCTAATATGCGAATGAAAGAGTGAGAAATACGTAGTTTTGAGTGTACTTGAATTAGTAATATCTTTCAACTGTCGTAAAATGAATAACGAACTTGAAAGTTTTTTGACTAAATGTTCAATATGTGCCTGCCAACTTAGCCTGTGATCTAGGACTAATCCAAGTAATTTCATATTTTTTGTTTTTTGGTGAAATGACAATTGATTACTTGTAGATATATGCATGATTTCAGTTTTATTATTATTTAATTTTAGTTTGTTCGATGAAAACCATTCATTTGCCCTGTTACTAACGCAATCTAGAGAGGCGGCTAAATTCGTATTATCTTTCTCCGAAATAATAAATGTTGAATCGTCTGTAAATAGAACCGACATAAAGGGTAACATGAAACGGCTCAGATCATTAATATAAATGATAAACAAGAGGGGGCCTAGAACCGACCCCTGAGGGACTCCATGACTTACCTCCAGAAAATCTGATGTTACACCATTCACTGTAACACATTGTTTTCTGTTTGACAGGTAAGAACCAATAAGCTTCAACGGAATTCCCCTAACTCCATAATAATTTAATTTTTCTAAGTGAATGTCATGATTTTTTTAAGAGAATGTCGTGAGAAACGTAGTCAAACGCCTTTGAAAGATCGCACAGCATTATGGCCGTACGGTTACCGTGTTCAAGTTCTTCCACTACGCCACTCAGAACATTAAGAACTGCCTGGGTGGTTGAGCGGGAATTTCTAAAGCCAAATTGGGAGCTACTGAAGAATTCGTTTGAATCAAAATAGTCATACAACTGTTTTTTTATTAATTTTTCAATGACTTTACTGAATATTGAAATAATACTGATAGGGCGATAATTATCGATTACGGAAGCATCGCCTTTTTTAAAAAGGGGAAGTACTTTGGATAGTTTAAAAATATCGGGATAAATACCGGTGTTAAAAATAAGATTTATGAGTTCCGTAAAAGGTTTTGAAGCAATAGAATTGGTCTCCTTCAAGATGCGGCTATTGAGTTCATGAATATCAAGACAATCCGAATTTTTCAATGAATTAATGGCTGAAGAGACATCAAAGTGAGTGACCGGGTGTAAATAGAATGAACCGCAAGGAGCTGGAAAATTTTTAAAACATAAGAGCTCGGCATTAGAAATGTTAGGAAGAGATTGAATGATATTGACAGCAATTTCACAAAAGAACGTATTTATCTCATTTGGTGACAAATCAGGAGTTATTAAGGAGTATTTCGATTTCCTTCTTTCATAGTTAATAACCTTCCAACAAGCCTTTGCTCTATTTTCAGACGACATGATAAAATTATCATAAGCTGATTATTTAGCGGATTTTAGCCTGCTATTATACACTACCCTCAGGGTCCTATACTTTTTTAGATGTATCTCAATTTTCTGGATGATCAACTTGCAGTCCTTTTGAAACATGTACCTACCTCTCTAGACCAGGGCCGAAGCCTTCAAAAATGGTAAAAAATGAAAAAAAATTACAGTAGGATGAAACCCATTAGAAATACAGGGGAATATGATCAAAATGAAAGGAAAAATAAATTACGGTCGATCCGAGTTCGGGAAGTGGGAGGGGGTGAGTTTTTAAGGGTGAAAAATTGTTTATCTTGATTTCCGGCGAAACTACCAGTCCTATGGAAAAAAGTTAAATGGCAAAGTTGTAGGTCATAAAAAGATCTACAACTTTTGTATTTACAATTTTTTCACATAACCTCAAAATTTAGGTGAAAAATTCAAAAAACCAAGTTTTTGGTTTTTTATTTATATCTTTTTTAAAAAAAAATTTTTTTACGAAATTTGGTGAAAACTCACCTTATTATGTCCCAAATATACTGTAATTTATTTGATTAAAAATATTTATTTTTTCGCCTCATTTTAACTTAATATCAAAAAAGCACCCTAATTTTCAATCGAAAATTCTGACGTCAAAATTTCAGCTTTTTTCAAAAAGTTTGGGGGCTTTTTGTTCGTTGAAATATCTACTTTCTGATGGTGTAAAAAAATATACATTACTATAGGAAATATTATTAGAAAATGCAAAAAATTGAAAAAACCTCCATTTCGAATTTTTTTTTTAATTACTATGTACAATTTTGAGGTATTTATTAAAATTTACAGTTATAGTTACAGTTATATTGTGTTTGATGGGTACCCCGAAATTAAAAAATCAGCTACTGTCACAACAGTACCAGCAGCTACTTCAACTAAAAGAGGAGAACGTAATCGTAGAAAAACCTCAGACAATATTCCAGAGTTCGATTATCAAAACCATACAAAAATAACATTTTCGCAAGAAAACTTTTTATCTAACGAGAAAAACAAGGACAAAATAATTAAAAGTTTAATGAAAAGATTACAGTCACAAGGATTTTCCTGTAAACAAGTTGAAGAAGATGCTGATGCCGACATAATTAAGACCTCGATAGAAGTTGCCAGAGATACTAATAAAACTGTCATGGTTGTGGGTCAAGATATTGATCTTTTGGTTCTTTTAAATCAATTAAATTCAAATAATCATGACATTTATTTTCTCAAACCAGGCTCTGGAAATGGAAAGGATCTATTTTTCACGTCTAATAGTTTCAAACATGAATCCTTCAAAAACATTGTTGCATTTCTGCATTGTTTTTCTGGTTGCGATACAACATCTGGATTTGCCGGAAAAGGAAAGAAAAGTATCGTTAATTCTATATTAGACGCGAAAAATTTGTCAAATTTGGCCAATGTTTTTTACAAAAAAGATGAAAGTAAAGAAAATATAAAAAAAAATGGATTACAATTGATTAAATCTATTTATAAATGTAAAAAAGAAAAATTAACACTGAATCAATTAAGGTTTCAAAAATATCAATTGGCAAAAATTAAATCATCCTTCATTTTGGCAAACCTCCCACCCACAGAAGGAGCAGCAGAACAACATTGTTACAGAGCATATTATCAGCTTCAAACTTGGTTGGGTAACGAATTGACAGCAACAGATTGGGGCTGGAAGCAACATCAGCGTGGCATTATGCCCAAATTTACAGAAAAGGATTTAATTCCGGAAGTATTGCTCAAAACTATTTGCTGCAGCTGTGAAACTGGATGTAACAGTTTAAAATGTGGCTGCCGAAAACATGGTTTAAAATGCACAAATTTATGCACTAATTGTCATGGTTCTGAAAATTGCTCCAATATGGAAGAAAAAATCTACGAGGAAGTAAATGATTCAGATGAAATTGTGGATGAAGAACCAATGCAGACTGGAAATAACATTGGAGACGAAGATGATGGTCTTGAAGATTTCGACGATCAACTAGAGTTGGAAAGATTTGTCGAATCTGACGATGAAGAAATGCCTCCAAAGAGACAAAAACTAATGAATAACTGATTAGAATTTTAGATAATGTATTTATAAATAACAAGATTAAAGTATTTTAAAAAAAATTTAACGAATAACGTAATCAGAATTAAGTTTCTAAATTCAATAGTACGATTTACATGTATATTTATTTTGTATGAGATTTTCTATGACATGAATGTAATTCGAGTAAAATAAATAAACTTTTTAACTAAAAAAAATTGCAGCAATCACATTTTTTTGATGAAATTGTACATAGTAATTAAAAAAAAATTTCGAATTTGAGGTTTTTTCAATTTTTTGCATTTTCTAATAATATTTCCTATAGTAATGTATATTTTTTTTACACCATCAGAAAGTAGATATTTCAACGAACAAAAAGCCCCCAAACTTTTTGAAAAAAGCTGAAATTTTGACGTCAGAATTTTCGATTGAAAATTAGGGTGCTTTTTTGATATTAAGTTAAAATGAGGCGAAAAAATAAATATTTTTAATCAAATAAATTACAGTATATTTGGGACATAATAAGGTAAGTTTTCACCAAATTTCGTAGAAAAAAAAATTTTTTTAAAAAAGATATAAATAAAAAACCAAAAACTTGGTTTTTTTAATTTTTCACCTAAATTTTGAGGTTATGTGAAAAAATTGTGAATACAAAAGTTGTAGATCTTTTTATGACCTACAACTTTGCCATTTAACTTTTTTCCATAGGACTGGTAGTTTCGCCGGAAATCAAGATAAACAATTTTTCACCCTTAAAAACTCACCCCCTCCCACTTCCCGAACTCGGATCGACCGTAATTTATTTTTCCTTTCATTTTAATCATGTTCCCCTGCTTTTCTAATGGGTTGCATCCTACTGTAATTTTTTTTGGTTTCAAAAATTATCGACCCTGGTCTACTCACAAGGAAGGAGTTTTTGAATAATGTTTTCCAGATTGAGAGGTTTTTATGGTCGATAGAGTATTTTGATATTTCCACTTATTTATTTCACCGTAACGTCAATAATTTCGGAGTAGTTGATAGAATTTCATGGAAGTTAAAAAAATAATACTTCTGATTGATTTGAAAATTAAACTGTATAATTTTCACTTATAATTGCACAAGTGGTTTGTATTTTATCGGGTAAATTTGGGTTGTTTAATGAGAAACTGTTTCCTAGCAATTTGACGAGAATATCTGTCAACTATTAAAAACACGACACGGAAGGTGGAGTGTTTTTAGGTTGACAGTTATTCGAGTCAAATTGCTAAAGGAAACAGTTTAGAATTTGAACAACACAAATTTACCCAATATCAATACAAACCTCGAGTGTAATTCGGCAGGACAATTTAATGAATGAGAAATTTGGAAACATATAAATGCAAACTTTTCCTATGAAACATTAAAAATAAACACATTTTTATTTTAAATGTACAATTGTTAAAAACGCAGTTATTGAAATTCATACTAGGAACAGTGATATCGCTGCGGGTGCCACAGCTAATCGTTTCTGTAGTAGATGTTCAAGTTTTTTCATTTTCCAAACGAATTGATTGAATAATGCTTGAATGATACTCTTTGTCAACTTGTAAGTATGGTTTTATTGATGATGAATTGCTGTGTCCTGTTATTTTTATTAGAGCTTGACGAACAAATGAATAAGTGAAAAAACCACTAGTGTATTTGTCGCTGTAAAAGTTAAAGCTAACTTTTGCCGCAGTCAAAGTGACAATTGCACTGTGGCATATGCGATTTTTTATACATGAGTTAAATTGTCAGTAGTAATAACCCAAGGACATTGATAATTGTTCGAAAAAATTTTATAACAGATTTCGAAAGCTGGTTGCTTGGAAACAGACCAACGCCGCAGGCGGAGGTCTGTTACCTATAAGCAACAAGCTTGAGAAAATTGTTATAAAATTTTTGAGCATTTATCAATGTTCGAGGATTATTCGGATAGAAATTTTTTTGCTAATTATAGAAAAGAAGTACAGAGCTTCTATAATTTCATTAATATTCTCGTCAGTATTATGACCAAATCGTGACATTTTGAAATATTAAATATTTGAAACGTCAAAATCGAAATAAATAATCAAATTGTATCCATAGCAACGTGATAGAGTGAAAACAGCCCATGGGATCTGTTTTCAGTAGTAATATAACAAGAGAGTGAGAATAAATTGAAAATAATTTGACAGATTTTTTGAAAACTTGTTGCCAGGCAATAGTCACGAGAGCCCGCAGGGCTCGAGTGGCTATTGCCAAATGGCAACAAGTTTGAACAAAATCTGTCAAATTATTTTCTAATTTATGGAACTCTCGAGTTATATTTGACTAGATTATTTTTTGATTCACAAATTGGTGAAGGTCTTAAATTGTCTCCATATGGACTGATTACTTATTAGAGTATTTTTCGAAGTAGTTTCTATAATCTTATTCGTTATTTCTTCATCAGAAAAGGTACTAAACCGATGATGTTCACTCATTTTATATATAACGTTGACACAATTAGATAATTATTTTGACAACTATCTGACACTTGCTAGACAAATAAAAGCAACAGTGATTATTCCTGAGAATAATCACAAGAGCTTTATTCCCACTATAATAATGACATGATTGGTTGAAACTTACCCTTGTGTCAAATAAAGAAGCATTTCATTGGTTTTAAGGAACGTCAAAAAATAATCAGTATAATGTTGTTCTGATTGGTTGTGTTCAATCAAATTACCTAAAATTAACTGATTTCATTGGATTTTTACTAGAGCAAAAAATTTTCACTATAATAGCTTTCAGCATACCCCAATAAGCAAATATATAGAAAGGTTTTACAGCGATAAAGATGACCCATTATAATAAAATAAAACATACAAGAATGATTTTTAAACACAAATTTACTCTATTAAGGAATTTGTTCCAAATAAGCCTTTCTAGAAAACAGTTCAATATTTTCAATTCTTTTGTTACTTAGTTTATATTCAATTACCAAAATGTGATGGTTTAAAATAAAATATTAGTATTGATGCCGGTTTAGAGTTCTTAGCATCGTCCATAATAACTACTTATTTGGTTTCAAGAAACATAATTGAATGTTACAGTTATCTAGTATAATGTTTACCCTTTACCCTACATTTACAGTTGACAAATATATTTTACAATAAAAATGTTCTTCGGCAGTAGGAGATTTACTCAAGTTGTAAAATAATTGTTCTTTTTTCGGTACTTCCTTGAACCCTTTTTATACCTGGAATATTTAAATTAGTCTTATAAACTATGTTCTTGAGATTTATTAGCCGTTCAGTCATTAGTATAGAATAAAGAATATTTCTGCAATTTTACAAGCCTTCTACATAAAAACCCTTTGAAAAATATTTGCATTTTTGTTGAACGTTTCAAAAAATAACAAAAACTGAACAAACAACGCCCATTTTTACAACTTAAAGAAAGCTGTACATTGGAAGGATACATAAACCCTTTTTTTACGGTAAAATGAAATGGTGCTTTCAAAAATCTGTCAAGTCTAGGTATATTTTAAAGTGTATTGTTATGCAAAAAATATGTTATTATATACAAAGGTCGGAATTGAAAAAATATATGACTAAATAGCATATCTTGATATATTTCTGTCGTAAAATAATAAAAAAACATTCCTATCTTCAATTCTTATGAAAGATAGATTTATCAAATGTTCCTTGTTTCATTTAAAAACGCAAATAATTACTTTTTTTCTGTGACGGAAAGAAGTTTGATTTTTTCCCCTCTTGGCAGGTGTAAAAATATAACATTTGATACCGTGGGAAAAAGTACTTTCTTTTTTCGCTAGCGAAAAAACCTTGTGAATATTAAAAAAACGCTTAATTTTACATTTTATTAACATCACAACAACAATTACATTGTACAAATTTCATTTGCCTACCAAGACTTGAAGACGGATTTAGTGACGTGGAAGTTTCTTTTAAGCCAATGACATTTTCCACTCTTTCAATATTAGCAACATTTTTTAAACTCGACAAAACTGTTTTTGACATACCGGCTTGAAAATTAGGTTTATCTGATGAGCTGTCACATTTCTCCAAAACTTTGTTAGCTATTTCTCGTCCTTGAGATGCCGATTCATCTACGTAATCTTTGATGACTTCCAGTCTCCGTGCTTTTTTAGTGTAGCAGGTTTCCTCCAGATTCCACAAGAAGCGTAGCTGACGATAAAAGAATGCCCTGTATATAATTTAGGATTTTCGAGACGAAGAAAAGTAGCGATTATTTCAGGTGTCTCATAAAATTGATTTTTCCCACAATGTGATTAACACATTTTCCATAGCGCTATCCATAGAAAAATCGACGATCTTTTGCTGTTGGTGGATGAAGTCCTACGTACTTTATGTAAAATTTAACGTATTAGACACTTTTTTATTTACATAATTTATTCACAACTGGTTGATTGAAGTCATTCTCCGCTGCACCGACATGTTTGAGTCACCAGTGGCACGTAAAAAAACGCAGTTGTTGTTTACATAATTATATCTGACAATCGATTTCAAAATTGACTGTTGTCATTAGCAAAAATTGAAGAAATGGATAAAAAAACTTTGAAAAGTGTTGTAACTATTTTAGCATCCAGATCTCGGAGTAGCAGTTCATCTGATAGTTCCGAGGATGAAATAATGTTTATTTCGGGGTATAAATTCTGAACTATGTACAGTTGCGGCTAATAAAAAATGAGACAACTCTTATAGCAAATGTTTGTCTAATTCTAGCTGCCTGAATTTGTCATAAGTCAACATTGAATATTTGACATGTGTCAGACAATTCCAAACTCGAAAGTAATTATATAGACGATGGGTGGTCAGTGAGGCAAACTGCGGCATTTTACAATGTAATCAACAACTCAGTTTCAAGTATTTTAAGAAGATGGCGATATGATAGAACAATTAATAGAACTCCAGGCTCAGGACGTCCGAGAATTTTCCAGCATCCTGTCGTACGGGCCGTCGTAGAGTAGTACAGTCTGAATTGAAATTCCACGAAGAAGCAAGGAAACTATTATTAAACAATAGTCACAAAGAAGCAAGAATGGGGTTCGCTTTAGAGCATATTGCTTTTGACGAACAATTTTGGAATTGGTATTATTTTTACGGATGAAAAGGTTTTCCAATCGTCAAATAGCGGCAATATTCGTGTCTATCGCCCACCGAATACACGGTTTGACGAGAATTATGTCAATTTCACAAATAAAAGTGGTCATTTTTCTGTAAATATGTGGACGTGGATATCTACGCAGGGACCTGGAGTTCTATGGCATATTGGCGAAAGATTTAATAGTGAAGCGTATATCAGAATTTTAGAAAATGTTATGCTTCCTTCTGTTGAGATTCTTTTCCCTAACAATCATTTTATCTTCCAACAAGATAACTGTGCAGTGTATAACTCTGGTGTAGTGACCGAATAACCTTGTAATATTAATGTTCTTAACTGGTGTAGTAAGGCCCTGACTTGAATCCAGTAGAAAATGTTTGGGCAATGTTAGTAAGAGAAATTCGAAAAGTAAGACCAAGAAACGTTGAAGGTTTGTTGGAAGTTATAAATAATGCTTGGGAGGAAATATCTGAAGAATATTGTTCCACATTATATACATTGATGACCAGTAGATTAAGAGAAGTCATCAAGCATGATGGCGGGATTACTAAATATTAATTGTTGTTTTTTATTGAAAATTAAAAATTATTTAGTAGCCTTTGATATTTAATAATGGAAAACAATAATATTTACACTTCAGTGTTACTATCATTTAAATATACGGAAACGGAAAAGTCACATTCACACTAAGCAACAACAACTGTCCCATTTTTTTGGCTGCAACTGTACATAACATTGCATTGAATTATGATGATGTAGATTTCAGTTCCATTTCAGATTGACTAGGACGTTGTTGCTGTGTAACGAAAAATTACAATTTATAATTGAATTTATATTTTCTAGAACTCGTGTCAGGAGCTGAATTTTGAGCGAAGAATCAACCTCCCTGGAAGGCCACCAATAATACCACTTGATTTGGTATTGGTAACATTATGGGTACTGGCCAACCAAGAGTTACTTTGTGGCATATCAGATCGTTTTGGATTAAGCAAGGGACATTGTCACCAACTTGCATTAAAATTTGTGATCTCAGAAGAACTTATATTGTTTGGCCAAACACAAGAGAAGACATGGACAAATGTGTACAAGATTTCAATAATGTAAGGTCAAATGCATTTCCCAATGTAATTGGGTGCTTTGATGGTACCCACATTTCCATAAAAGAAAATAGAACTGACAACTCAATTTATAATAGAAAAGGTTATGCGCCAATGATCATCCAAGGCATATGTAACAGCAGATCGGAATTTATAGATATTTATTGTGGATGGCCGGACTCAGCACATGATGCCGGAGTTTTTTCAAATTCCCCAATATTTGAAAAAGTATCTACAGAAGGTATTCTGTTTATACTATATAATAAAGAAATATTTGAAAAACTGTCTGAAGTTTAATTTTAGGTCACCTTTGAGAACCGGTCAAGAGAAAAAATACACAAAAAATATTTAAATAAAATAACAATCTTTTTTATTTGTTTTATTAAACCTATTTCTAGTTTATTCAAGCCAGATAATAAAAACTGTCAAGGAACAGTGGTCATAGAATATAATTAATAATTAAAAAATATTTATTAGGTATTTAATTAACGCATTTCGGAATTTTAAATGGTCTTTTTGACTAATCCCTGTATTCCCATGTCCAGGGTCATGATTTATGTCATTGCTCGACATACTATTATAATAAATTCGACAGAAGATTTTAGAATCCTAGGATTATTGCACAAACTAAATACCTACTAATTAAAAGACCACTGAGATTATATCCCACAAAAAAAACACTCATTTATTGGCCAAACTGCCAAACAAGTAGAGTCTAGATTAAGAATAATGGAAATGAAGATAGTCACAATACCAACCTATAGAAAAATTACCAGAACTGTGGCTTAACTTTAATCTAGTTTAAATAAATGACGGTGCAAGCCAAACAGTTAATCTAAGTCCTGGTTTTGTTAACAGAAGTTTTGCACTAGTATTGTGCAAGTGGCCCTTAACAAATTTACTTTTCCATACTATGTGACTAGTGCGGAAAAGTGACTATTTCAACACTAAAAAGAGTGCGGAAAAGAGGACTTTTCCGCATGCTAGTAGAAAAAAATATTTTCGATCCTAAAATGACAATTTTATCTTTCAATATGTAGGAAATTATTTTCGTATGCCCGCATATATATGGCGTCGAGAAACTCTCCTGCCAAACGAAAACTGCAGATTCTAGATGTCATTTTATGTCCCTCTAACCGAATTTACCTTTATCCAAAAGTTCCTCCTAAGCGAGCTAGCGCCCTTTGAAGATGAGGCTGTTTTTTGAGCATATTTAAAAAAACGCTACCTACAAATTTCAAACTTGGTACATTGTATCAGCCTGCAGTTATAAATTAAATTAAAATACAGCCACAAGCGTTCAACGTGAGGGGCGGCAACGGGTAAATTTGGTAAATTTTTTTGTGCATCAGTTTATTGACAAATTTTACAATAAATTTAAAAACCATACAGTATTTTCCGGAAAAAATGTGCGCCTGTTTGAATTCGCTTTTATGCAACTTTTTCGAGAAAAATAGGGGAGAGTAGGGATACTTGATCCCCTAGGAGACTTGATTCCCATTCGAAATTCGCGCCGTGTTCAGCCGTTAGTGCATCATTTCATCAGTGGCGCTAGTTTTGGTTGGCAACAGTGCTCTACTGCTGCAGTAAGCGTCTTGAAGCCATCACGTGAACAGTTACCGTCGCAATTTTATTTTTATACGTTCCAGATTTCTTTTTCGGTGAGTATTTATTTATTTTTTTAACCGCAAATATATGAAAAATAGCTTATTTGTATTTTTTCTTGTGACTTTGGCTATATTTGGCACAATATTTCAAGGAATTTGAAGTCTGTTTGCGAATTATTTTTCAGATATCTTTTTTTTACATTTTAAGTGTGTGTTCGGAGACTTGATCCCATGTTGTGGTAGGAGACTTGATCAGTGGATCAAGTCTCATCCTGCCAGTTTGTATAAATTTTTTTATTTAAATATTTGTTTATGACACTTAAGAAGTATAAACTGATATTAGGGCCTACAGATTAGTAGGTAAGAAGCATATTTCTATACAATTGTATTTACAATAAAGATTTTAAATACTTATAAAGGCTATGACAGCACCTGTAAATGCTGTCAAAGCGGGTGGTTCTTTCTGAGGAACTGCAAACTCTTTCCATGTGCCTCTGATGACCCTCAAAAGATTTATGAGGAGAGGAACAACCAAGACACCGGGCTACAAGAATGTCCAAGCATTTACTGCTGAAGAGGAAGATGAACTTTCCGCCTATCTTTTAACTGCTTCTCAGTTGTATTATGGACTAACTATAAGTCTTCGAAAGTTAGCGTTCCAAATGGCAGGAAAATAACAAAAAAATTCCCGCTTGTTGGGAAACAAATAAGTCAGCAGGAAAAGAATGGGCCCGTGGATTTCTGGAAAGAAATAGAACTCTATCCTTGAGAACACCGGAGCTTACTAGCCTAAGTAGAAGTACTGCATTCAACCGGCGCGCTGTTAGCGAGTTCTTCGAAAATTTAATAAAAGTTTACGAGAGACACCAGTTTGTACCATCAAGAATATGGAATGTAAACGAAACCGGAGTGACTACCGTACATATACCCGGAAAAATGATTGCTGGAAAAGTGACCAAACAAACCGGAAAAGTTACCTCTGCTGAAAGAGGTCAATTGGTAACTTGTATGTTCTGATATCAGTGCATCTGGTAACCACATTCCACCGTTTATGATATTTCCACGGGTTAATTGGCAGGAACGAATGATCGATGGCACCCCTCCCGGTACTAAACGATCCACCCACACGAGCGGCTGGATGACAGCTCCGAACTTCCTAAAGTTTCTACATCACTTTTCTCAACATACAAACAGTTCTCTAAGTAACCAAACATTGATGATTATGGACAACCATGACAGCCACATATCTGTTGAAAGCTTGACGTATGCAAAACAGAATAGCGTCTTCCTAACCATACCTCCTCACACGTCCCATAAACTTCAGCCTTTAGACAGGACTGTATTTGGCCCACTGAAAACGTATTATAATGTAGCAGCTGCAGAATGGATGGCAGTTAACCCTGGCAGACCCTTAACAATTTACGATCTTGCAGGGTTGCTTGGGAAAGCCTATCCTAACGCTATGACACCTCCAAATATCATGAGCAGATTCCAAGTAACAGGCATTTGGCCCTTGAATTCCATGATATTCACAGATGTAGAGTTTCTCACGAGTTTCGTTACAGATCGCCCAAATCCAGAAACAATTAGAACCACAGTGGTAGAAAATTCTGAGCCGCTCTCGTCAACATCATCTGGACTGCCAGTTGCTCCTCGTCACTTCTCGCCTGTTGAAATATTTCCATTCCCGAAAGCACCACCGAGAAGTAGCAACTCACCAGTGCGTGGTCGAAAGCGTGCGAAAAGTCGAATACTCACAGATACACAGGAGAAGGCCCAAATTGAAGAAGAGTTTAAGGAAAGAGAAGAAAAAAGCAAAGAAAAGTTCCGACCAGAAGCAGAAAAAGAAAGTAGAAGCTGTGAAACGAGCGTTGAAGGTTTCTAGTGATGTGGATGATGACAATTTTAGCTGCACCATAGCAGCGATGACTCAAAATTCGTAGGATCTCCACCAGAGTCTGAATCTGAAGAAGTTATAGACAATTCAACCCTAGTAGTGAATGAACTCGTCATTGTGCAGTTCAAATCAAAGAAGACTGTTAAGAATTTCGTGGGAAAAATTGAAAGGATCAGTGGTGATGAAATTGAGATCAATTTCTTGAAGAAAAGATAAGAAGTTTTTCAATTCTTTTATTCTGAAATCCCCGATAGAAGTTGTATTCCTAGAGAGGATTGTATTGTTATGTTACCTCAGCCGTCAATTACCACTGGAACACTTCTAACTGCAGGGGTCCTAAACTTCCCTCTACTTTGTTCCAAATACTTTTAGTTTTGATCCAACCTACAATCATGTTATTAATGTTGAATACATATTTTTTTCTATTCACAAGCTATTTTATTCTGAAAAACCTTCTCTAATAATCTTCCAATAATGTAAAATAGGAAGGATCAAGTCACCCAACTGGTTTGGAGACTTCATCCCAAAGCAAGGTTCGCAAAAAAAACCAGTTACCCTTAATTTTCAAAAAATTGACTTTGAAATGTATAAAATTACATGCAGCTAAGTTTCCTCGACACATTCCGCCGTTTAAAATATCAAAATCTGAAGAATTGTAAAATATATATATATATAAAAGTATAAAAGGGGGATCAAGTATCCCTACTCTCCCCTAAATTTAAATTTTTTGTATTTTTGACATTCAATATAATTATAAATTGATTTTTCTCGAAAACCTACATAGATAACGGTGAATTCAAATAATGGCACTTTTTTTGATAAATACCTTATGGTTTTTGAATTTACTGTAAAATTTATCATAAAACTCATACACTAAAAAAAGAACGAAATTTACCCATATGCATCTAGTAAATTATGTTAGATGGACAGAAAATCATATCTAGTATCTGTAGTTTGCGTTTGACAGGATAGCTTCTGGACACTCTGTATTTATAATTGATTTTTATTACAAGATCATTATCCAGATCATACGGTCGAATGGAGATGGAAAGACAATGGAGTCAACAATAACAACAGAAATATCTTGCCATTTCTAGAAAAACTGTACTGACATGAATATCAATAAATTTCGGTCTGCTTAGTAGTAGTTTTCAATGACAAGCGATAATTAATTCTACTCATATCAAGAAAATTGTTGTGTCAGCCAATAGTTCCACCAAAAATCTTTCTCCATATCTTTTCATTGTCTTTTTCTTGTACTTTATTTTTAATCATATCGTTAATTGGGCATGAATTGAGAATGATTGATCGCGATATGTATTCCTCTCTTGAAGAAGCCGTTTATAATAGCCAACGAAAAGTTGAGTCTACAACTGTCTCAGTACAAAAGCCTCTATTCACTTCTCTGTAATCAATGTTTAGTTTTCATTTCACTGTGCACCCTGTTATGTCTGCCTCTTGTCCATTGAACCTATATTAAATGCTCTGGCAGGTAATGGATTGATATTTTAGTTAATAAATTCGTAAAAAAGAGTTAATAAGTATTGTTTTTATAACTGACATCACCTTATCAAACCAAATGTTAAACTGTCTGTCACATAGAAAACTATAATGAGTTTTCTGCGGTTTTCCCCCAATGATAATAACACAAATTCTTTATTTATTCAAATCTAAGTCAGTGGGTAGATATCAGAGGCACACCGATAAACATTAACCTTTATAATAAAAAATATGTTATTATCGAAAAAGACAGCTATGCATTTCAAAAATGGAACTTTGCGTGTTAACACGCAATATGTCGATAGTATTACTTATTGAGTTCTTCTAAAACAATTAATTAACCTTTAATTTCATTATGTTATAAAAACATATGCAATCAATAGATATTTATTTATGCAACAAGTAATTAAGTAATAATAATAACTCCACGATTATTATTTGCAGAAGTTTTATGCATTTACTATCCGGATACTGGTAATAATCACCTATCCTGAAAGAAAAGCACATTGGGATTAGTCTCTATGATTATATACTTATTTAAAAATGTGCGAACTGTACGGCATTTGCTCAGAATTGCCGCCTTCTGTAAACCAATATACAGGGTTTGCAAAAAGGCTCGGGACGGAACATAGTTTAAAACGAGTGAGGAAAAAAATTTGAAAATTTGGGAATCTTTAAGCGCTCATAAATGGAATTTTGCATACTTTGGAGCATATCCCTAGTAATATTTGTGGTTTCTTCAAGTATGCGATTCTGCAAATCATTTATTATTCTTGGATTTGTTATACATACACCGTAAATTATTAGAAAACCACTCAAAAGAAAAAATCAAAAGGTGTAAGATACTGACATGGTGATGGCCACTTAGAAAATAATGCAGGGCGGCGTACTGGACCCAACATGTGTGTATCAGCTCCTGATATACAAGGCAGAAAACGTATTAAAATATCGGGTTTTATTTTTGGGGATGGGATTCTTATTTCATTACCCTTAAAATGAAGTAAAATTTAACAATAACGATAAAAACAATCATTAGTGATAGGTGATGAAAAAATAAAAATTATATTTACACCAAGTTTTAATGAAAATGGACAAGCAGTGTAAATACAGGGTCATCCAGCAACAAATAACCAATATACACAACTACAAATACATCAGTAACATACAAATTTAATGCAGAATTATTCAATCACCAAAGCAAATCTATCCCTCTCAATTGTCACAATTTCCAATAATGACTTTCTCCCAACAAAATCCCTTCCCACCCAGCCAAAATAAGTACATGTCAATGATTGACACGCCCCAAAACCAACAAATAACTACATCAACTACCAACCAACATTAACTGTGTAGAACTTATTCCGCATCAGATGAAGAAGTGGAAATGGATGAAAAGGAGGCACGAAACAATACAGTACCCTGGCAAACAGTGAGAGGAGCAAAAAGGAAGAAGAACACTAGCCAAAGCCTACAAAAAATCAGTTTAACTGAAAGACCTACGAACAATAAATATGCCTTATTATCAAATGAAAACGCTGAAAATACAAATTGAGAAGAAGGCAAAAATAATAACGTCACCGATTTTCATTTTTACGACGTCATAAACTACTCGTAAATGATAAAACAACTAACAGACGTAGCTTATTTAATCGTGTCTGAACTACAACTTGTAAGATATCTATATACAATATTAACAATACATATAACTGTCATATATCACTCCAGTGTCTGGCGCATATCACAGCATTTTCATTGCATGTCCATAGGTCCCGGAGCTTGTAGGGATTGGTATGTCAGAAGGTGTTCCATTGTCTGGACTTCTCCGTATTCACATGATTCCTCTTCCGCATATCCCCACTTCAGGAGGTTTTACTTGCATCTTCCCATTTGGCATCGGAGTCGGTTGAGGGTTTTCTAGCTACCCCAGTCCAGGTCCGATCCTGCAGGAAATTTTTCTTTTGGATTCCAGGTTAGGATGTCATTGTCTGCTAAGCGCTGTTCCCATTTTACCTCCTTGGCCGCTGTTTTAGAGGCTGTGAGGGGTTGTGTAGATTGCATAATGTTTCGGCGTGATTTTAATCTTGCTGCTCCCGGTATATGTTCATACAAAGGATGTCTGGGGTCGTCGCATTGTCTACTTCTTTCGGCCATGGCTAGGATATCCCTCCGTATTTGCGGTTGTGCAATTCAGGCTAGCATGTAGAGTTGGTCAAGGTTGGTGGGTTATTAATCTGCACGTGTCATTCAGGACGGGGTCCAGCCTATGGGCGTGTGTTGATATCTCCCATACGGGGGATGCATATTCGGCTGCGAAGTAGCATAGCGCAAGTGCCGAGGAGCGTAGGACGTTAGGGTTTGCTCCTCAGCGAGCATTAGTCAATTTCCGGAGGATGCCGTTTCTTGTGTTGACTTGGTTTGATCGATATACTTGCTGTAGGTCAGAGAACGGTCTAATGTAACCCCTAAGTAAACTGGGCTTGAGCAATATTGCCCTCTATTTGCAGATGTTTTTTGACTTGCAGGTGATAGCTACATCGTGTGCATAGATAAAGCTCCTTGTTGTTGGGCCGATTGGTTGTTCGTTGGTATATACATGAGCATGGGGAAGGCCATTCTTCTGGTTCCTCCAGCGGCTTCTAGTTCCTTGGAATCTTCTGTTAGATAGTATTGTTTTTATCACTTTCGTCAACTGGTAATCTCCTGTCATTTTAAAAAGTTTTTCCAGTAATATTTTATGATTTATAGTGTCATATGCTGCCATTAAATCTATAAAGACGGCCCCCGTTTTTACCTTTCTTTCAAAGCCGTCCTCAATGTGTTGGGTGAGACTTAGTACCTGACCAGTACATGATATTCCAGGTCTAAATCCTGCTAGCTGGGAGATTAGATGGTTTTCTATTTGGGACCCAAACTTGTTCAGTTCATAGAGTTTGAACGGGGACCACAACAGTGACACTGGGCGGTAGCTTTTGGCATCCTCCCGTGGTTTTCCCGGTTTATGGACGGCTACGACCTTAGCTTTTAACCACAATTTTGGTACTGTATTGTTGGTCCAGCAAGAATTATACATTTAAAGAAGCCTGTTCAGAGCTAATGGGCCTAAGTTTATCAGGAACTCGTTCAGGATGTCATCTGGGCCTGGAGCCTTCCTGGTCTTCAGAGACTTGATTGCAGTTTTAAGTTCTGTAATGGTAAAGTAAGCCATATTAGATTGTCTAGGCTGTTGTGCCGTCCTGAAAGTGGGGGTCACTTTCAGATTTTGATCAGGCTTATCATTTAGGAGTAGCTGATGTGCGATTTCGTTGACGGTGACGTTTACTTGGTCTTTGGAAGATGTTGGATCGCCTGATAGCTTTTTGATGAGGTTCCAGGCTTTTCTGCTGCTATGTCTAATATCCAGGCATCCAGGCTATCTATCGTGTCTTTCCATACCTCTTGTCTCTTTCTATTTTTGAAGTCGATCAGCTGGTCTCCTAGTTGGATGGTTTCCGGAGAGAAGGGATTCCGACCGTAGTGTTCTATATGTTACCGTGAAAGACCGAAAGAAGTGAATGTCAACATTCGCGCCGGTGGATGTCGACAAATGTCAAATGCCTTGGTGAAAGTCCGAACATTTCTTAATTCTATTATACATTCGGACTTTCACCGGTATATGTCAACAAATACAAATGAGGTCCGGTGAATCTCGGACACTGCAGGTCGCGACAAGTTTTTAGACGGTTTCAGCCCCTTGTTTCAGTTAGCTTTGTCTTCGTCAGTCTAACGCAACGTTTGACAGCGCTCCCTAACCTAATTTAATTTTCTTATTAGAAATTATAATTTGTATTCAATGGCTACTACAGTGAATCGTGATAAGTTTTTTGAGAAGTTACATGCCTTCATTGGAAGTAAACGAGAAGACAATTGTTTTTATTTTTCACAAGAAAAGTACTCTAAAATCGTTTCTGAAGTAATTTCTGCTAAAAGTAAGTGTAGTACACCTTTGGACTACAGCCGTTTAAAAAGTTTTGACATTTTAAAAGTTAGTGATGAAGAAAAGTTAATTGTGTCATTAAAACCAGGAGGAACAAATATCCAGTATTATGTCACTAATGATGAGTTGTTTACAATACTTTCCGAAGCTCACATAAGAACAGGCCATGGAGGAAGAACACGAATGCTTAAAGAAGTTAGATACAAAAATATTACTTATGAAGTTGTAATGTTGTATTTAAATTTGTGTAAACAATGTCAAATGAAACATAGTGCGCCTAAAAAAGGTATTGTTGTGAAACCAATGGTCAGCTCCGAATTGAACTCTAGATGTCAAGTCAACTTGATAGACTTGCAATCACACAGGGATGAAGATTACAAGTTTATAATGGTATATCAAGATCATTTAACCAAATTTGTCCAGTTACGACCTTTTAAAAACAATAGAGCGGAAGAAGTAGCATATCACCTTCTCCAAATTTTTTTAACATTTGGTGCTCCCGCTATATTGCATTCGGATAATGGCAGAGAGTTCAGTAATCGAGTCATATCTGAACTATGCGCTATGTGGAAAGATGTTAAAATAGTGCACGGATAGCCTCGTCACAGTCAAACACAAGGCTCAGTTGAAAGAGCCAATCAGGACATACAAAATATGTTAACTGCTTGGATGCAAGACAATGATTCAAACAAGCGGTCAGAAGGTTCGCCGTTTGTCCAATTCGCCAAAAACACAACTTATCACGAAGGAATACGCCAGAGTCCTTTTAAATCCCTGTTTGGCATTAAACCAAAAATGGGTATAACATCGTCATCACTCCCTCGCGGGCAAATTTCAAACATTGAGACCGAAGAACAGCTAGAAGCTTATGTTGAGGAAATTTTGGGTAGTGACCATATTGAAACAGACATGGATAATGAAAATACCATTGGAGCTGATCTGCAACCTGGCACGTCTTCATCTCAAGCACTGACTGACCCGCAACCTGACACGTCTTCATCTCAAGCACTGACTGATCCGCCACTTAGCAGATCTTCATCTCAAGCACTGACTGATCCGCCACCTAACACATCTTCATCTCAAGCACTGACTGAACAACACGAGCTAATTTCTTTGAAAAGAGTAGCTGCAAAAGAGAATCTTCTACTTCAAGCAACAAAAATGTTGCGAACCTCAAAAAAAAGTTTCCTCCTGCCCAAATTGGTGATATCGTAAGAATTCAAGTGCCTGATGTCGACCGTGGTCGTACAGACCCTCGAAATGTGTTAGCGGTTGTTGTTGGAATAGAGGATTCAGACTTGTATAGATTAGCTAACAAAAATGGTACCTTGAAGCAGCTTTTCACCCGTAATCAGTTCGTAATTTGTAAAGAAAAGTTACTTTCCATGGACGAAGTTTCAACAAAAGAAATGTCGCTAAGAGAAGCAGCTTCTGCTAATTCAAAAAGTGGAGGGCAAGGCTATACACGTTGTAACTGCAAAAGGAAGTGTTCCACGACTGAATGCAGCTGAAAAAGAAAGGAATTTTTGTGCAATTCGAAGTGTCACGGTAGTTTAAGTTGTTGCAATAAATAAGATATTGTTCTTATTTTTTATATTTCAACAAAGTCCTTTTCCCATATTATTTTAATAAATAAAGACCTATGGATTTTTTTTGTTTTTATTTCAAAAAATAATTCTTTTTAACATACACCATGAGTGCATCCTGAATGTCGACAATCGCCGGTGTAAGTCAAGCAACGTTGAGAATGTTCACATTCACCGGTGTATCTCGACATTCACCAGATTTCGGTCTTTCACGGTAACATATATATTCCTCGTATGTGCCTTTAGTTTTGTTGGAGAAGCCGGGTATATAGTAAGTTCTACAGCCACGGGGAATGCAATGCCTCGCTGTTTCTGATCATGGATGAGGGTCATGCCATTATCATCGGCCCACCTCTCCAGGAGTTCTCCATCCTCGTTCATGTCACGATATCCCCAGGTTGTACTGTGGCTATTGAAGTCTCCAATTACCACATGTGGTTGGTTAATATATTGGGGTAATTCGGTGGTTTCTATATTGAGGATATCGTTATGTTTCCAAGGTCAATCGTGATCAGCTCTATGTTGTTGAGTGTGGTGGCAAATGCATAAGTTACATTGATTCCTGGTTTCACAAATATTACGCTTCCATATTGGTCATGGGGACATTCCTTCACTAGTGCCATTCCTGGTATGTTTGGGCGGCGTTGTGTTGACTCTCTGTGTGTCTCCTATAGGCATAGGATGTCACATGAATTCTCTTTACATAAGTTGGAGATTAAGTCTTGCTTAATATTTGAAATACCTTCAACATTGAGTGATATCATTGTCAAGCCTGGCTCTGAGAACAGCTCTTTTTCCATATTTTCGATATGATCACTAATCAGTGTAGCTCAGTTTGTGGAAATATCAGCCGGTACTCATGCACCGTTGCCCAGGGGACCCCCGGATGAACTAATGGTGCATTCTTCGAGGAGGCTCTTTCCGTGTCCCCCACAGACGCAGCTAATGTAGAAGAATACTGCTCTAGATCAATGGCAAACAATATAATAAAAATAAATAGTACCTAACTCACCTGACACATAAAATTTCTGAAGGAAAAAAGTTCAATTTCACTCATATCAAACTACTACACCATACTGTGGAGTTAAAAGATATAACCGATGAACTAAATGCAAAACGACATCGAGTCAGAAACGTAATTAATGCTAGACATTTTCAAATCAAAGAACCTTGAAACATGTTTTTTGTAGACTTGGAACCGGCAGAAAATAATAAGGATGTCTACAAAATAAAAGCTCTGCAAAACAAAATAGTCGAAATAGAGCCTCCCAACTAACCAAAAACAATACAATGCACACGATGTCAACTGTATAGCCATTCCAAAAGTTATTGCAATAGATCATACCTTTGTGTAGGTATAATGTGGAGAACAACTCAACACAACAGAGTGCATCAAGAGCAAAGACAATCCAGTAATATGTGGCTTATGCGGAGGGCTACATCCTGCGAATTATAAAGGTTGTGCATACTACCATAACCTAACTAAAAGTGAAACATAACACAAACGACACAATATTAATTCCAATAACATACCTCCCACATAAACTACTGTAACTAATGGTACCAAGAACAACAATATAACTTATGTGCAGCTAACAATAGCAACAATACTGCGCAAGATATCACACTAACTAAATTCTTAGAAGAATTTCGACAAATTTTTAGTCAACTTATGCAACAAAATAGCTCAGTACTCAGTATGCTAACCATGCTGTATCAATATTCCAAAATATATAATACAAATCACCCAGATGGTACTGCGCATGGAGGGACTGCTATTATAATTAAACAAACTATTGAACATTATGAATTACCAAAATATGAAGAAAATTACCAACAAACTACTTACCTTATGAACCAACGGTTTCAGCAGTCTATTGCCACCTAGAAATACCTAATACCAAAAAAGAAGCCTTCGAACTATTTTTCAAAACTCTTGGTCAAAAATTCTTAGCTGGAGGCGATTACAATAGCAAAACACTCTATAGGGCTCGCGGCTCACTACCACTAAAGGAGCTAATCTGATGCACTATTCCAAATATTCTTTCATCTCTACCGACAGTCCAATATACTGGCGTACCGACCCCGCAAAAATATCTGATCTTCTGTACTTTTTGTGACGAATGGTCTTTCATCAACTCATACAGAAATAAATCCTAATTATGACTTATCATCAGTTAACTCTCCAATCATCGGAACTAGCTCAGCAGCTATAACAAAACAAGAGGAAAGAAAAATTGTATAATTATAAAACTACCTGTGAAGAGTTCATAAATTTACTGACAAATAGTATAAACCTAAATGTAAGATTGAAAACACTCGAAGACCTAGGCTAAACACTAGAAACGATGGTAACTCTATTGCAAGAAGCTGCAGTGCAATCGACTCAACATCAAAAAACGTCTTCTGAGAGCAACATGACACCGTACACGCATCCCGATCGATGGAACCAGATTTAACCAACTAACAAACAAATTAAAAATTAAGCTTAAACAATACAGAGAAGAATCATTTACCGATTACCTAAAAAACCTTAACCGATATGATCACATAATATGGAAACTTATTAAAAATGCAAGAAAACCCAAAGACCCAGTACCACCAATTAGGCTAACAACACCAAACATAGGGGCCTGGGCAAAAAGTGACAAAGAGAAAGCTGAACGATTCGCACTCCATTTTTCGAATACATTTACACCCCACGATGACGAAATAGATCATGAAATAGAACGCCACTTAGAAAAACCTACAGAAGAACAACAACCACTAACACTTCACTCCGAGAATTAAAGAATTCATCAAATTCTTGAGACTAGAAAAGGCACCTGGACCAGACACCAAAAATGATACAAGAACTTCCCCAATAACCAATATTGATACTAACTTACATATTTAACGGAATAATAAGAATGAAGTAATGGTCAAAAAAACTGAAAATATCACAAATAATTGCAATAGGCAAACCAGGAAAAGAACCCTCAGAAGGAAACTCCTATCGACCAATAAGCCTCCTATCAGTAGTTTTCCAAATGTATGAGAAACTTATACTACGCAGAATAAACAATTATGTAAGACCAGAAGAATGGATCCCACGCAATCAATGTGGATTTCGCCAAGGGCACTCTACAACTCAACAGATACATCGAATAACAGATGTCATTAACAAAGCCTATGAAGACAAGCTATTGTTCAGCCGTATTCTTGGACGTGAGCCAGACGTTGACCGTGTTTGGCATAAGCGTCTACTACACAAAATCAAGCAAATAATTCCTTCTTACTTTATCCTATTTAAATCCTACCTTAGTGATCGTCAATTTGAAATAAAAATGGGAAATTAACGATTAAAACTACATTCAATAAAAGCAGCAGTCCCGAAAAGGGGTGTCGTTAGGCCATTGCTGTATATATTATTCACATGCGACTTGCCAACCTTCAGACACACTACACTTGGAACATTTGCCGATGATACACAGCTGTATTATCGGTGAATAATAAACCTGATAGAACAGTACTAAACTTGCAAGGACACCTCAACATTCCACAAAATTGGTTTCAAAAATGGAGAATTAAGATAAATGAAAGCAAATCCAGACACATCACTTTTACACTATCTAAAACCCCAACGCCTGAAGTTAATATAAACAACATTCTAATTTCCATAAAAGAAGAAGTAAAATATCTAGGAATGACCTTGGACAGTAAACTAACGTGGAAAAAATATATAATAAATAAAAGAAAACAATTCGACTTAACTAATACTAGTCAAATTAACTGGTTAATAGGGAGAAGATCGAGGGTAGCTGATGAAAACAAAATGTTGATCTACAATACAATAATCATACCTATTTGGAATTATGGCATTGCGATATAAGGCTGTGCTAGCAAATCTAACATGAATATAGTCAAAAGATGCCAATATAAACTTCTAAGATCAACATTAGATGCCCCATGATTCGTCTCCAATGAAACAATTCATCAAAGAAGCAACACCCGCCACGCAAAAATTGAAAACCACGAAAACCCAACCCTAGAATCTCTACTAACCACTGATAAGAGAAGACAGCAGAAGGCTCAAAAGAAACTGGTCGATTGACTTGATATGAAGTACCTGATGTTTCGTCAATGGACGGATCCTCATCATGCCAAATTCCTTAGTCATAATAATAGCTTATAGAATGAATGTTTTCTGTTTGTTGATTACATTATAATAAAAAAAAATAATAGTACGAGTTGGTCTTTGAACATCTTCAAGCTCAGTTGTTGACCACTTTAGTATTCCGAAGGAGTATGTTAGAACAAGCATAGCGTGCGTTAAATGCTTGAAACAGATTTCCTGCATTTAGTTAAGATTTTACTAAACATCTTTTGCTCTGGGTAAATCAATTTCGAATTCTTGTTTTCGCCTGTTTCTGACCTATCAATTTAGCTTGTTGAAAACCACGATATTTTTCCAATCTTGCATAGCATTTATGATGTCTTCACTAGGCAACGTTACATCTTTGTTGATAACTTTCATCTTCTTGAGCACTTGCTTATTCCAAATTCCATCTGTATATGATTGGAGAATCTTTCGGTGATATTGAATAAATGTTGAATTTGCTGCAGACTTGAAAGTACATAGCTTGACGTAGTCCATATATAAAAAATGAGAAATAGTTCGACTGGCGTTGTTAACTAATTCGAAAGTAGATTATTCACCAAACAAGGCCAAACTGGACTAAGGGAGTCTGATTGGTAGATCCTCCCCTACGGACATGAATTTATCAATATCTAGATTTAGTACTACTAACCATTTCTTTGCAAATGAAAAGGCTTCTTCGTCAGTGCTTCGATAAGGATGAAAGAAATGTGACTAAGGTACATTATGAATCTGCATATTATTGACAAGCCAGGAACTGCGATCACTATGAAATGTTTTCTTGTAGTATACGAAAGCAGCGTAAAGATTGCGTTGTAACCTCTGAGCCTACTTCAGAATTGCCGAATTAATGATAAGTTGATCTTTCCATGCATGATGACCACATCTGCACCCTTCCTGCTCACACACTTTTCAACGTTAAGCTAGGAAAATTCAAACAAATATGCAAGGGTATTAAATTGACTACATTTTCCATGTTCAAGATGACAATCTCCTATTCTGTATTATGTGGACTTCGACCAAACATAATTTTAAATATTCTGTTTTATAGTCACTACTTTAGTTCAAATACTACCGATAACTAGACTTGGTACAACTAGTAGTTATTATATTTAATTTCCAATTTAGAAATACGTATTGTATATATTATTGAGTAAGTAATTTGATTTTATATATAATTTACAACATTCAAATGAATGCTTACGCAATTTAGTTATAGGCAACCAATATTACATTGCATTCTTAGTAGTACACCCATAGTTATCTAGAAATGTTGCAGACTGTGCTAATAACATACCAATGTAAGTAAATATTAGAAGACATAAATAATCTTCTATGCTATCTGTCTACCACAATAATTGTATTCACTTCTCCATTTGAAAATAATGTGATATATTATTTATTATCTACTTTCAAATCAGTACTTATACTATTTATCTATAGGCAATAACGCATTATTTTCTAGGTAGGTAATAACAGTGAACTTAAGTGTACTATAGAATTCACTGAGTACTAATAGCTCCATATATTGATTGAACATTTAGTAATTAGATGTAATTACGAATGAAATGTGCTATATTACTAATAGCGCACATCTCATTCATATACGAGTATAAAGAAGGTGTATGAATATCGCGTGACATGTAAACAACAATAACAAAGATATTCATGGGTAATTCACGCAAAAAGAAGAAGGGCTACTGAAACAGAGTTGTAACCGCAGACATGCATGTTTCTGGCACTTTTGCCATCCTCAGTATGGTATAACCAAATAAGGGTGTGAAACTTGGTAGCAAAGATGTTGATCAACGCATGGGAAAACACAAAACATCTTCTTTGTTGTTTACAATGGGTCGGAAGGTTCAGACACCTCCGTGTCGATCTTGGTTGTGTTGTCCCGAAAACTCGGGATCTTCCAATTGAAGGCACAAATGTGCGTTTGGTTTCCCTGTGAAATCCGTTGCCTTGTGTTTTCCCATGTTTCCATCAACATCTTTGCTCCCAAGTTTCACACCCTTTGTGTCTCGGCATTTTTTATAATTTTCTAAAATAATGACATAAAGAATTTTATAACATAAGTGGTATATATATATACTCAATCATGGACAACCGGTATATTGTGAAAACTTGGTAAGGTGAAGAATATTTACAATTGGGAGGAGCACATAAACGGTAGATAGTATAGAGCCGTGATGATTCCATTGATTTCCTATAGGCAACAAATATTACAGAAAGATTCTTGTAATAGATCATAGATATAGGCAAAAACCAAAATTGGTGTAAATCTGTATTTAAGTATAGACAACCAACACTACAGAACCTCTTATGAAGTCTAGTAATACGCGGTGACAGGAAAAAAGAAAATTCAACAAGTCCCAAAGAAAGTTGGTGGGATGCACTACCTTTTTGAACTAATGAAGTTATTGTTTTAATGAAATAAAAGTAATGATTTATTTTAATTTACAAAATATATTATTCATTTGTCCCGGGTTTCACTGTTTGTACTTATAAATATTACTGCTAGTGATGTTTTAGTGATAACATACAATTCCTACAAACTTTCAAATACTGCAGTTCTAAGTACCACCTAACGTTTGTAGATATATTATTGATTTGTTTGTTGTGTTGGAATTCATATGTATGTTGTGGATTAGAACTAAGCAAGTTATGAAATAAAATTATGCATAAAATAATTGAATAAGCCATTATTGACTTGTCAATAGTTTTCATAGAAACTAGAGGACCCGTGCTGCTCCGCAGCATTAGAATAGACTATGTATGAGAGAGTGTAATTATTACATAAAATCATTTTACAGTACTTCCTTCCAGACAATATTAGCTGTGCATCGGCCGCAGTATTTGGAAACAATTGAAAGTAAAGTTGATTGTGCACACATAACTTTCCTCAAACTCAACGAATTTAAGCAGTTAAAAGCTCAAAAGAAAGAGCTTGATCCACTGAGTGTTCCGAGAGTGTGACGATCAAGATCCATTCATTAGAAGAGGAGCTATGAGAATTCGACTTGCTTGAGTGAATGTGTCCCATAAGAAATGTACAGGGAAGAATCGCGTTTGAGTATAACTTGAGTAAGGTGGGAGTTGAGTAAATTTCAATGATTGATGACATATCTGTCTAAATACCTTTCATTCAAAAAAAAATGGAGGAAATCGGCCGGATAGAACGGCCAGACTTCAGTTTTCATAATTTTTTTTAATATATAAGAAGATTATCACCTATGGATAATATGGGTAATATGTGTTACACGCTTCATATCAACAATGTAATGGTTAACTTGGTATTTTTATTTCATGCATTTTCTATGATGGTACCAAAAATGTGATTGTGGTTGATGAGTTTGTTGATCAATCTGTTTATTATTACATCCTGGAAAATATTGACTAATAGAAAATTGTATAAACTCATTTTCAAAGACAGACAATTTATTTCCGTGGGAAGCAATATTAATAAGCTATGACATATGCCATATATATAGGAACCAGACTTTGTACATTTTTAAAGTTGCAACTAATGTTCATCAAGAACCCTGGCATTTTATTGGTTTTCTTAGAATAACATGTTCATCGAAAAACAACTTGTAATTGAAAATTATTCACATATATTTTAACTGAATAGTACCCACTAATGAGACTTTTATTGATAGTAATCTTAGCTAGTGCTGTCCGATATTAGCCAGCTTGTAATTTTCATCCGAACTATTCAAAACGACTTCAGTGTAGCTGAAGAGATGCTTGATCTTATTCCTCTCCATGGTACAAACAAGGGTACCGATTTTTTGAAGATGTAAACAAGGTGTTTTCAGATTACCGGGGATTCAATAAATGTTCCTGTATTGTCACTGATGAAGCCAGAGCTGTAGTAGGAACTGAAATTGGATTTGCAGGACTCTTAAAACAAAACAACATTAACTGTCCTGTGATACACTGATGTATTGTTCATAAAAGGCCCTGTGTGGAAAATCCTTACGTCAAATGAATGCCATGAAAGTGGTTGTTAAAATAACCAATATGATTCGAGGGGACAATCGTGCTTTAACTCACAGAGTTTCGTGATTTTTTGAGCCGAAATAGATGCTACGTATGGGGACTTGTTACTTTACACCGATATTCGTTGATTAACTGCCGGAAACTGTTTGTAACGATTCTTCGCCTTACGCAAGGAGATATCTATTTTTCTTAAAGATGAAGTTAAGTCTAACACTACGGAACTGGAAAATAAAATGGTAGATGCACAATTTTTAGCAGACCTTGCATTTTTAACAGCCTGACATCTCACCTTAACGAACTGAGTTTGAAGCTACAAGGAAAATAGCAGAATATTGCCAACTTTATATTTTGAGAGAAATCGATTTAGGGAAGTGTACTGCTCTAGTATTGTTAGATTTTTCAAAGGGTTTTGACCATTAGTCATAAATTGTTGTACGCTAATTTTGCATTTCGTAGGCTTCGCTGATAACGCTGTTCATATGATAAGAAGTTATCTTGAAAATAGATTTCAGTATGTTGAAACTTGCTTGGGGCAGTCCTCTAAAGAAAAAATTTGTTGTGGCGTCCCACAGGGATCTATTTTGGGTCCACTATTATTTCATATATATACAAATAACATAACGTCGTGTTTGTAAAATTGTGAAAGTCATTTATATGCTGAAGACGCGCAAATTTATTTTTCATTTGAATATGCAAATACAGGTATAGCTGAAAATTGTATCAATCGTGATATAAATGCTCTAGTACAATTTGCTAAATTACATTTTTTGTAAATTAATTCCAATAAGTCATCGGTTATATTCTTTGGGAAGAACTATGCGAAAATTGAACGTCAAATATCTGTCACGATAGACAATAATGAAATCAAATGTACTCATGAAGTAAAAAATCTTGGACTAACTATTGATAGTGATTTGAGGTTTAAAAAACATAATGATTTATGCTTGAGTAAAGCTTACGCATCTCTTAAGCTATTATACCCACATCGACATTTACTATCACACAAACAAAAAATTCAACTGACAAATTCGCTGGTTTTAAGTCACTAATTACTGCGATGTCATATATGGACCTTGTTTAGATGCGACAGACACAGCACGTATCGAAAAAGTTCAGAAATCATGTTTAAGATATATTTATGGCATTCGTAATTATGATCCTGTTTCATATAAGCTTGTAGATGCTGAATGGCTAAATATGCAAAAACGTTGGAAATTGCATGCAATTATCTTCTTTCACAATATTATTTTGAGAAAGAGACCCACTTATTTGGTAAATAAAATAAAATATCGTACTGATGTTCATACGCTCAATTTGCGTTTTAAAGGGCTTATATCACACAAATGTTCAAACGAAGCTTCACATACAATATTTACCATCTATACAATAGGGTTCCTGCTTCTCTGAAAGTACTGAATCTGAACAGTTTTAAGATCAATATAAAAAGAAGTTTGATAGATGAAAATTAGTTTTTTCTTACTCATACTCGCGTTACAACTATTGATTTCTTTCGATCTTTCATGTTCTACTATATGTACACATTAATTATTGTAAGGCTTTACTTTATTTAAATTTAAGTTTTATAATTAATACAGGGGTCAGACTAGAGCTTTTTAAAATTGTTTTCTGGCTCCTTTTTGCATTAGGTCAATTATCATATTATTGTTATGTAAAACCAGTTTAAATATGCAAATAAATAGTATTATTACTATTATTTGGAGGAAGTTTCAAATTTGCTTCACATAAAATACATTGACCCAATTGCAGAAGAATGCGAAAATCGATTTACCGACTTTAAAAAAATTGAAAGAGAGGTGTCAGTTTTTACTCAGCCCCTCACAATTTCAGTTGAGAATGTATGCAGAGAAGACCTTCCACTGGAATTGTGTGATTTGCAATCAGATCATTTTTATCAAGGAAGAACTGTAACTGGATTGGACTTTTTCAAGTTGCTGCAAGAAGAATTATACCCCACAACTTGTGAAACTTAGGACTCACACTGGGCTCAATACTGGGAAGCACGTATCTCTGCGAAAGCAGCTTTTCCAACATGAAATTTATAAAATCAAAATATAGATGTTCCCTCTCTGAAGAGTCACTTACTCAGTTGCTTCGTTTAGTGAAAACCAACGTCCTCAAACTTCCCACTAATTTTTTCTTTGTATACCATACCTATTAAAACTCACTGATAAAGTTGCATATGAAGTATTTTATAATGCGGCCCTCCAAACCGCATATTTTTTTAAAGCAGCCTTTGGGACACTTGCACTTCAACATCCCTGTTTTAAAGTATTATTGATCTCCATTCTTTTAGATAGCATCTATATATGTGTCATTATTTTATTTAAATCGATAGTTTGAAGGACCGAAATTTCTCCATTCGGCATGCCGGCCTGAAACTGTTGGAAATATCCAGCAACAGTTTTCCCTTTGTCTCTATTTAATCTATCTCATCAAGGAATGTTTTTTAATGTACTTTTAGTTTTAATGTACCCGCGTATATAAGCTTGCTGGATTCATACTATCGATTTATATATAAAAAAAATTGAATTCTGTGGTGAGGAGGCTTTTAGTGTCATCGGCTCACCGCGTATTACTAGAGACTTCGTGAGGTTTCTGTAGTGTTGGTTGTCTATGCTTAAATACAAATTTACACCAATTTTGGTTTTTGCCTATACCTATCTATGATCTATTACAATAATCTTTCTGTAATATTTTTTGCCTGTAGGAAATTAATGGAATCATGACGGCTCTAAACTATCTACCGTCTATGTGTTCCTCACAATGGTAAATACTCTTCACCTTACAAAGTTTTCACAATACCGGTTGTCCATGATTGAGTAGTATATATAAAGATTCTTGTAATAGTTAGATATAGGCAAAAACCAAAAATTGTGTAAATTTGTATTTAAGCATAGACAGCTAACACTACAGAAACCTCTCACAAAGACTCTAGTAATACACGGTGAGCCGATGACACTATAAAAGCCTCCTCACCACAGAATTCAAATCGATAGTGCGAATGCAGCAAGCTTATATGCGCGGGTATAATTAGCCAGAAGTATGTTTAGTTAAATTATTGAATAACAATAAATGTATGTATGTATGTATGTATATATATATATATATATATATATATAATACTTAATTCATCTTTTTGATCATAGTACATGATATAGGACAGGTCAAACAGAGAAGAGGATATTACATTGAAAACGACTTACTTATTAAACACTTAAATTAAAATCGTTTGCTTAAAAAACTCTGACACATCATAGAAACATTCGACAATTAAAATTTTTTTAAATTTTTAAGTTTTTGTTTGAACACATTGAAATCGCTCTCACATCTTATACAGCTGGGCAAATGATTAAGGAATTGAATTCCTTTATAGACAGGACTTTTTTCAAACAATGAGGTTTCATGTTTCGGTGGCCGTATAAGTTTTCCAGATCTGGTTGGGTAATCATGGAAATCAGAATTAAGACTAAATTCACTGAAATTACTTTTTGCATATAATATGCACTTGTAGATGTAAATAGAATAAAAAGTTAGTACACCGAAATCTTTAAAATGGTTTCTGCATGTTTCTCTATAATCTAAATTAAAAATTAGACGGACAATCCTTTTTTGAGAAAATATTGCAAAGTAACTACTATTTAATTTTTTACAAATGTGGTTAATATGGGTATTCCAACTCATATCCTTATTGAGGTAGGTTCCCAGAAATTTCGTAGAACTCGAAAAATAAACATCAGTCCCCCAACTGAGATACAGCTATTTTCAGGAATATATGTTCTTGTAGAAAAATGCATGAGGATGGTTTTTGTCGAATTTACTATCAAAGAATTTCTTTCACACAAACTGATAAAATATTCATCTTTAATAGCAGCTCATCCGGAGATTCAGAATCAATTGCCGATGTGGTGTCATCTGCATATAGTATTAAATGATTAGTGTTAACATATTTAGAAAGATCATTTATGTATAATAAAGATATCAGAGGCCCTAAGATTGACCCCTGAGGTACGCCAATTTCCACAGGTTGGGGGAGGGACTTCTGATCTTCAATTCTGACAATAAGTTTGCGGGCTTCTAAGTATGATTTCAGCCACGATAGAAATTTGCCCAGAAATCCTACATCTCTTAGTTTATTTATTGCTATATCAGCACGAACCGAGTCAAAAGCTTTTAAAAGATCAAAGAAGAGCGCCCCCACATACCTCTTTCTATCCAATGAGGTGTGGATAAAATTAAGCAGAGCTACGGATGCACTCTTCGTCGATCTGCCAGGTAAGAAACCATGCTGATGGTCCAATATAACATTATACTTTTTGAGAAAAGAAAACATTTGTTTATAAATACACTTTTCTATCACTTTACCTCAACCAAAAAATTATCTAACTCTATCTTTCACTCTATCTTTTAGGGTCAATAGAAACGCGTTTGTATTATTAAGAATCGGATGTCGCGGAAAAATCAATAACAACGCGAGTTTTCGTAGAGCAAGCATTTTCCCGTACTACAGCTCTATTAGGGACGAAATTCATCATATTGATAATTGAATAACGATAAGTGAACAAAATTTGCGTGATAAAGCGAAATATATTCGTCAATAACATTCTTATAATCATTAAAATTTGCAACAAATTTTTTCTTAAGTGCGTGAAAGCGCTGTCGAGCCGTACAAAAGGACTAGCCTAATATTTTATTATAATTTTTCCTAAACGGCATTAAACTTGATAACGTCCTGAGGGTAAGATAATAGTTGTATCTAGGAACATCTGTTCAAGGAGTTGGCTATCTGAACTTTGTTTATTATCCCAAAATTTTTCTATAGATTCATTCAATTCAGCGAAACTCTGTATGATCATCATACACAGTTAAAAGGGTGGAAACTGAGTTATATGGGGCATATGTATGTACGGATTTATGAGATACAGGACCCGCTATAAGATAACCCAATTTTGTATCAACCAACGAAGATAAATTCGTTCCTATGTTTATCACAGTGGGTTTGAGCAAATTTAAATAGAGATCAGCTCCTATAAGCAGATCAACTTGACCACTCTTGAAAAACAACGGATCAGCTAACTTTAATTCTACTTGATTGATTAGGCAATTTGAAATACGAGGGCGGTTTGATATTGATGCTACCTAACGCTAGATGGCAGCACAAACAAAAAAATTGTTTCTGTCTTAGAAATTACGATCTGTCAAACGTCAGCTGTTAAAATTTTAGCCAAATTCATCGATTAGTTTATTTGTTGTAGTCGTTTGAAGTAAGCAACTTTTGTGTTTCTTGGAAAATGGATAAAAGTGAATTTCGTGTAGTGATTAAACACTATTGTTTGAAAGGAAAAAGGGCGAAAGAGACAAAAAAAAGCTTGATAAACATTACGGCGAATCTGCTCCGTCAGATTATATGGTAAAATATTGGATTGCTGAATTTAAACGGGGCCGAACAAGCACTGCAACAATACCATCAACAGGAAGGCCAAAAGAGGTGGTTACTGAAGAAAATATCAAGAAAATCCTCGATATCGTTATGAAGGATCGCCGGATCAAAATACGTGAGATTGCTGAATTGGTAAACATATCATATGAACGTGTGTTCAACATTCTGCATGAACATTTGCATATGAAAAAGCTATCGGCAAGATGGGTGCCGCGTTTGCTCAGTGTTGAACAAAAACGAGTTCGACAGATCACTTCACAGCGGTGTTTGGACATGATAAAGCATAATCCTGCTGATTTTTGGCGTAGGTTAATAACTGTTGATGTAACGTGGGTCCACCACTACACACCTGAAACCAAAAATCAATCGAAGCAATGGGAAGTGCTCCGAAGAAGCGAAATCGGCTGGCAAGGTTATGGCCACTGTATTTTGGGATGCACACGGAATATTGCTCATCGATTATCTTGAAAAGGGATCCACAATCAAAGGAGAGTATTATCGTGCATTATTGGATCAATTGGTTGATGCAATCAAGGAAAAACGACCACATTTAAACAAAAAAAAAGTGCTCTTTCTTCAAGACAACACACCGGTTCACACAGCATTAGATACGATGCTAAAACTACGAGAAATCCACTTCGAATTGGTTGATCATCCACCTTATGATCCAGATTTAACCCCTAGTGACTTTTTCCGGTTTCCAAACTTGAAAAAATGGCTCGCAGGAAAAAGATTCATCTCAAACGAAGAAGTTATTACCGAAACTAATGCGTATTTTGAGGGGTTCCCAAAATCGTATTATTCAGATGGTATAAAAAAGTTGGAAAATCGTCTTACTAAGTGTATTGAGCTAAAAGGAGACTATGTTGAGAAATAAATGGTTTTTGAAAAAAAAATGTTTTTTTCCTACTTAGGTAGCTTCAATATCAATCCGCCCTCGTATTGAGGCGAGATAGAAAATTGCGCAAGAAAATTTGTAATCCTTTCAATAATTGAACAATTCACACTGAAAACTTCATGAGCGGAAATTAGAGATTTAATCCGAATACTAATTGTTTCTACACTATAAGTACAGTTTTACTGTCTAAACCAGAAATGATCAAAGTTTGCTCTTTGCTAGGTAAATTCAAATTCTGCGCAAAGAAGAGAGTTAACACTCATTTGGCTACCTGAGTCAAGCCATGCTCTAGCTATTATCCAACGCCCGTTGGAACATTCAATATTCACGAAAGCAGTAGGTAAAAGAACAAATTTATCTACAGTCGATAATGTATAAAGTAGCGGGTGATAGCAAATGATGCCCAGAATTTTGAGCTGTATTATTAGGTACATCGTTAGGGCGAGAACTATTTAAAGAGGTAGAAGTACTAGGGTTATTATCACCTTTTACAGTAGAGGGATGGCTACTATATAAAACGTTTCCAACTTGACCGTGGTCAGAACCGTTTTTACTTGAAGAAAAGTTTCCTCGTCTATCCTGCTGATCAAAATGTATTAGAGTGATGCGATTTACTACAAGATTTACACCTTTTCAATAATCTACATTGAGAAATACCATGGTGCGGACTGAGACAATTTAAACATCCCTGTTTAGTTTTGATGAGCTGATATCGTACTTTGGGAGGCATAGAAATAGATTTAGGACAACCATATATATTGTGTCCTGAGTCAGAACAGCACAAACATCTTGATTTAGTGAAGTACGAGGAGAATCAGTTACATTTCCATTTGTTGATAAGAGGTTGACAGTATGACAGTATTATTTTTCCCGGTATTTTTTCTTTGAAAGAAGAGGTAGACTTAGGTTGCTCAAAAAGATTTAAGCTTTCCAAAACCGATTGTCGTTTTTTAGAAAATCAAAAAGTAACGGGTTGTCTAACACTCTCAAACGACCGACTAGAATTAAAATCCAATGTTTGTTCTAACAAAAACACGATGAACGATTCAGAGTTTTCTTTGTCACTTAAATTGAGATTTGTTATAAGATCAAAAGTTTTTCGCGACGATATATATCATTCCGATCAGCCGCTGATCCTTTAGCCAGAGATTTTTGTTCCAGCAGCGGGCCGCAAAAAAATAAAGTAGCGGGCCTCATGTTGGACAACCCTGCTTTAAAACATATATCTGCGGAGCTTAATTGTTTACTCAAAGGATTTCTATGTCCTACAAGTTTTTATTACAAATTTGTTAATCAATTGGATTAGAGCCCCAATTGTCCAGGAACTTGACAACATCAATGTTATCCTTTGCTCACACTAGTTACCAAATATGTATTTACCTCCTCATTTGAGAAGTCGAACCAGAAAAGTTTCATCCGCATCCCCAGTTCAAGTCCCAAAGTAGCCCAATTGCCCAAGAACTTGAGAAAATAAACTTTATCTGCTGCTAGCAATAGTCTCATTAGTAGGTAATATCCAGTTTGTGATTTGTGAATAATCTTCAATTAGAAGTTGTTTTTTGATGAACATGTTATCCTAAGAAAACCAATAAAATGCTAGGATCCTTGATGCACATTAGTTGCAACTTTAAAAATGTACAAAGGCTGGTTCCATATATGGCATAAGTCAATAGCTTCAATTATTTGGAATCCAAAGAAATAAATTGTTGGACTTTGAAAATGAGTTTATACAATTTTCTATTAGTCAATATTTTCCAGGATGTAATAATAAACAGATTGATCATCAAACTAATCAACCACAATCACATTTTTGGTACCATCATAGAAAATGCATGAAATAAATAGTATATTGTACAATGAGCATGAATTGACATACATTTCCCACGAGAAGGTATATGAAATTTTGTAGTACGAGCGTAGCGAGGCTTTGTCATACCTGTCCTTGGATTTTGTTGGTAATAATGCATTAGTGGCGGCAGTTGCCGCTTCTTTAATTTCGAATGGAACGTTTTCTACGTCACTTTCATCGCTACTCATTTTTAAATGATTTAGAAACTTGTAATAATACACAAAGTGCATGAAAACGTCAAAAACATCTACTGACAGATGGCTACGGTATTGTCATGGCAACTGTAATATTTAACATACCCTTCGAAAATGCTCTCTGGCTAGACGCTGGTATTTTGTCTTTAATGAACATTTTGATATGAGCTCGGAAACCGAGCAGTTAAGTCAATTTTCCGATCTAAATCGGCAACGACGCACACGAGTTAGAAAGTGGTCGGAAAAACCTTAGAGTAATAATAAACATAGAGAGGGCTATTAATTCATAAATACGTTTATTTTTGCGACCAACAATTCTAGACGCCAGTAGTGAAATAAAGAATGAATTACAAAAAGTGGGGATGGTATTGTAGATACATGGCCTTGGTAATTTCCGCTGTTTTTCTGACAAAATTGGCACCGACGAACCATGATAATCCAAAAACATTAAATTCATTAACATGTTTATTTTATCACTAAAAGTTTTGAAAAACACATGAAAACGAAAGAACTAAATGTTTACTCTCTAGTAGTAATGGCGCTCGTATAAACAAACCACGTTTGACATTATTTACTATAATACTATGGCGTATTCGAAATGATCGTCGATCACAGTCTGACGATATTTGCCTCTCTTTTTATATTGTAATTAAACAAGGACAACACTACTAAATAGATTACTATTGACACATTAAACAGGTATGGCAAAGCAGTGGAAGTGTCCGCTAGTGAGCTTAGAATGTGACTCAATGTTTGGTACAAGAAAAGATCAAAACAAACATATCTATTTTATTTGTTAATCTGAGGGAAAAACGCATTTTCTATAAAGTGGCAGCATAAAATACATATAATTATAATTATAACCTTTCCGTAGGTTATAATTTTGCTTCTATGAAAACTATTGACGAGTCAATAATGGCTTATTCAATTCCTTTATATATAATTTTATTTCATAACTTGCTTATTTGTAATCCACAACATAGGTACATATGAATTACAACACAACAAACAAATCAATAATATATCTACAAACGTTAGATGGTACTTCGATCTGCACTATTTGAAAGTTTGTACGAATTGTATATGACTAAAAACATCACTCAGCAGACAAATAGTGAAATCCGGGACAAATGAATAATATATTTTGTAGATTAAAATGAATCATTACTTTTATTTTATTAAAACAATAACTCCATTAGTTCAAAAAGGTAGTGTATTCCACCAACTTTCTTTGGGACTTGCTGAATGTTCTTTTTTCCTTTGATTTTATTGTTTTTATTTTTAACATCATCGTTTGGCACTGATGTTTGTTTCTTGTCTTGAATTAATTCATCCTCTATAATTGCAAAAGCTCGTTCTGCTTCAGGGTGCTTCAAAATATGCAAAATATAATTACTTGATTCATGGGCTGAATGACCATATACTCCCACTGAAATTGGACTTTTAAAGCTACAAAAAATATATATAAATGAGATATACATAAATTTATTTCTGAACAAAATTAGTATCGCATATATTTGATCGGCCATGGTGTAACCTTGTGTAACTTTAGTATGTTTCCTACTCTTACTCACATGAGGGCGTTTAATTGTCATGATTATAGTTACATTCCTTTTGTAACTTTAATATGTATCCTATTCTTACTCAGACAAGTTGAATAACTTTGAGTGTAGCCAATGATGGGGGTGACCACAAGAAAAAAACTTATCAAAAACAAAATATTTTTTTATAAAAAGTTCTGCTCATCTAAAAACTGAGTTATATACAAATTTTATATCAAATATCCATGGCCCGGTGTTAATAAATTAGGAAAACAGAAAATCGCTTCAAGTACCCCAGGTAAACGGACAGGACAAAATATACCCACTGTTTGAAAGGGGCTCTGCGAGGAGTCGAGGACGTGTTGCCTAACAGTAAAGGAGATTTGGAAAGTTATTCTGAAACCATTCAAAAATTCATAATTAATGCCTATAAGATGTCTTGCCCCTTCAGGCGGGTCGATCTTAACGGAGTCTCCACTCCATGGTTAGGTTAGGTTGGTGCCATGAGATTGATCAGCTCAGGAGGACGGCGAGGAAATATTTCAACAAGGCAAAAAGTACCAGACTCAAAGAGGATTGGAACGCATACAAGTCTCACATCAAGGATTATTAAACAGTCATTAGACAAACAAAAAGGAGAAGCATGGAGAATTTACTGCGAGAAAATCGAAGATTTCTCCCAAGCAGCTACGCTTCAAAAATCCCTCTCAAAATATCCCTACCGTCATATCGGCATACTAACCAAAGAGGATGGCACAAAAACTGCCAACCTGAAGGAAAGCTTTCAACTATTGTTGTCAACTCACTTCCCTGACTGCAGAACCACAAACACGGCAACCTGGGAGGAAGAGGAGAATCACTACCCGACGGATGATGACTGGCCTATATCGCGACAGATCGTCGACGCTGACAGACTGGCTTCTCCCCCTTTAAATCTCCAGGAACGGACGGCATTTAACCAACTCTATTTCAGTGGGGCCTGGATGACTTAATGCCGCACCTGGTGGGAATCCTCAGATCCTCACTAGCACTGAGGTATATCCCAAAAGGTTGGAGCGAAGTCAAAGTTGTGTTCATATCAAAACCAGGAAGAATGGACCATCCCATTCCAAAAGCATATCGACCCATTAGCCTCGCGTCGTTTTCAATAAAGACCTTGGAGAGGCTGTGCGAACCATACATAAGAGATATAGTGATAACAGAAAATCCACTGCATCCAAATCAACATGCATACATTACAGGGAAATCTACCGATTCGGCTCTTCATCTCGTGGCGGGCCCCATCGAGAGATCGCTGGAAATAAAAGAGTCCACCCTGGTTGTATTCATAGACATAGATGGTGCGTTTGATAGAACCACCTTTGCTAAAATAACAAACACACTAGCCAACAACAATATCCCCCAAACCATAAATGGCTGGATATATAACATGCTCTCAAAAAGGGCAATAAAAATCATTGTAGACGATGTAACTATCAGAGGCTTGGTTGTAAAAAGGTTGTCCACAGGGAGGGATACTCTCGCCACTGCTGTGGAACATGGTCTTAGACTCCTTGATCAGCCGCCTCAACTTCTACACAATAGCATATGCAGATGACCTAGTGATTCTGCTAACAGGAAGATTCGAAGAGACACTCAGCGCTTTAATGCAAGAGGACCTCAATATCATAGAACAATGGTGTAAATACCATTCACTGTCAAGAAATCCAAAAAAGACGGAGATGATTCTTTTCATGAAAAAAAGGAAGCTTGTAAAACATCAAGCCCAAAACTCCTAAATACCAAACTTAACTCTTCTTCAGAGGTGAAATATTTAGGGGTCACCTTCGATAGTAAGTTAACGTGGAACTCTCATTTAGAAAGCAGAGTTAAAAAAGCATATATTTCTTATGAACAGTATCGTAGAACTATCGGCCGTACCTAGGGTATGTCACCTAGGGTCACTGTCTGGATCTACACTGCCATCATCAGACCTATGCTGACGTAAGGCGCGATTGCCTGGGGAGTTAAAGCCAACCAGCTGATAGTTGTCCGAAAACTGGATCAAATCCAAAGAACAGCATGCCTTAACACAACAGGAGGCATGAAAACCACACCAACAATAACTATGGAGGCAATCTTTGGTCAAGACATACACATCATGGAGGTTGTCTTGATGACCATGACACGTCTACGTTCTACCGGTATACAACCTGATGTACGATCCGGTAAACTGAGACGTAACTTGTGGCATGAGGCCCTCAGAGAGGTCTCACTGCTGCAGACCAATTAGTACAGTACATGGGGGGTTTTGCTAAGAAAAATAAACACACGGTCCGATTGACCTGAAATTTGGAGGGTAACTATAAAATACCATAAAAATAAAAGTTGATATAGTGCCGTAGTGCGCTTTTGCCCAGGGGGTGGAAACCACCCCCCCTCGGGGGTGGAAAATAAAATGTTGAAAATAACTTCGGAAATCGATAGAGGGGTTAATTTTAAGCAAAAAGTTCCATATAAACATTTTTCGTAAAGTCAATATTTACTGAGCTATTCTTGGTTGAAAATGCTCGTTTTTTATGAAAAAAATCACGTTTTTTAACAGTTTTTCTGGCTCAAGTTTCGTTTAGCCGAAATCAGTTACATGGAAAATCGGTTTATAGGATGATTCTATACAAGAAAGCTAGCACTACATAATTTGATTTTTGCCGCGGAAATTCTTCGTTTCTGAGAAAACTCGAATTTTTAATTTTTCTACTATTAACTAAAATTCGAAACTTTACTGTGTTTTTAATAGTTTTATTTTGTTATAGAATGACGTAAAAACATTTAATATAACGATGTGAACTAATTTTTATTCGAAAATGTATTTTTATCACAATAATTTTTATTGATTTTTCCGGGTTTAGAAATGCCGAAATGTGATAGGAAGATAAAAACTACATATTTTTGTTTGATTAATAATTTGCTATAACTTTTTCCGCGGAAATTTATCATTAGGGCGGTGTAATAGAAAATCTTCAATATTTCGAAGTATTCTCAACTTTTTTACATACTTTCGGGATCGTGGAGTGAAGTGGGGTGCTGGGTGGGGAATATTATATATGTGCGTGTTTTTTGCAAATATTGGAGATTTTGACCTTTATAATTCACAGAAAAACAGATTTCGTTTGAAATATTATTTATTTTTGAAATTGCCATATTCTAAATGGATACAACGAATAAGCTCCATGAATGGATCCAAGTTTTTTTTTGCGATGGCGTCGCCATAAATATTCGCAAAGGCGATCTGCGAATTCATCTGGTGGAATGTGTTTGTTTGCCTTTTAAAAACTTTTTAAAGAAGTAAAAAACGTAGACAAATGGATGTGTTCAAACCACGTGTTTTTTGCGACAGTTTCATCTGGACGACACTTTGTTGATTTTGAACAACGGTATATGCCCAGATCTTTTTCTCCATGGTAATAATGGGAAAAATTATCAGGTTTGTTACCATGCCCTTTACATTTGGTTTTACATAAAGGAACGTTTAGGCAACCAACCATGTAAAAGACCGAATTCATAAGCTTCTTGTCGCGAACGAGGAAGAGTCATTTCTACAACTTGAGTCGACATTTTTGTAAATAATATGAACGAAATGATTTAACTCAACTGAATATAGAATATTAAATTCATATATATGTACAATGTAAACATACCTTCCTTTTATGCTTTATCAGGATTGTTATTTTTATGCTTTATTGACAATTTTTTAAAAAAATTTGCATTTATTGACCATAGCGATATTAAGTTGGTAAGAATAGATATTATTCATTGATCAGTGTTAAAGGTAGGGAAGAGGATCACTGCATAGTGGTGAAACAACGCATTTCCATGGATTTTCATTTTCGTATCGGTGCTTAAAAATAAGTCTACAACAAAAAATAACATTAATTTTTCATGTATCTCATTTCGTTACTTCTAAACCGCATTCAAAAAATGGCAACAGCGCATTTTCCGCGGCAAAATTTTTTCAGTAATTTACTCCCTGAGGTATCTTAATAACAAAAATTTTTTTTCTTTTTTAGCAGATTTCGGCTAAACGAAACTTGCCCCGTTTTTCTTGTATAAGTCAACAATTTTGAATTAAACAATTGTTCTTGTTTAATGTTTATTTATTAAATGGATGTTAGTAGAAATATAAAATACAACTGATATTATAGTACATACTATACTTGCAAGCAACTTGTGACAACTAACTGTTAGCTCATTTTGAAAAAGAAGACGAAATTACCATCGAACTACTTCGACTGCCATCTGCCTTGTTACAACTGTCATAAGCCGCTGATAGAGAACCAACATGATTTTAGTGTCTCTTAACACCCCTCCTCACTAAAATCTTTTAAACCCAGTAAATTTTTAAATTTTACAAATGAAGTAGTTGGCAACCCTTTTGTAAACATGTCACCTTGTTGGTTCTCACTACTTACATATATAACAACTATAATACCATTTTTATAATAATCATACACAAAATTAAACTTGAGGTCTATATGCTTGACTCGTCTATTGTTAGAAGGATTCTTTATTAGTGCTATGCACCCTTGGTTGTCTTCATAAAACATAATATTTTTAAAATTAATGCCTAAATCTAGAAATAACTTTTTTAACCACAAACCATCAGATACTGCTGCACAAAGAGCAACTAATTCCGCTTCAGTGGTAGATAGCGAGACACAAGTTTGCTTTTTAGTTACCCACATTAATGTGTTATTAAAGACTTTAATAACCAGAGACTGACTTTCTATCTTGTGTGTCGCCACCCCAGTCTGCATCAACAAAACAATATAAATCTGTATTACTATTTCTTCTATACCTACATTCACACTGTTCTTCAAATACCTCAGGATTCACTTTAAATGTACCCAGACTTCATCAGATACTTTATCTTGGTATCGACTAAAGAAATTTACTGAAAAACAAATATCTGGCCTACTGCCTAACATAAGATAGATAAGGCATCCCACAAGTTCTCTAACTGGATTTTTGGTCAACATTTTTGGATCAGTACATATATTAATCTTTAATTTAGGATCTATTGGGAGTGTTGAGCTCTTACATTTGTCCATATTAAAACGCTTATGAATCGCTTCAGTGTATTTAGATTGATCTATTCTTAATAATCCCTTATCCCTATCATACATTATTTCTAAACCAAGAAAGTATTTGAGTGAACCTTTATCTTTCATTAAAAATTTATTCATTAGTTTTGTCTTAATATTGTTTAGATCATCTAAGTTTGGTCCTGCCAATATAATGTCATCTACATATATAATTAGAAATACTTTCCTGCCCTCAATATTTAGGAAATATAAACAGTAATCATTTTCTGACCTCCAGAAACCGATTTTTATCAAAAATGAATTAATCTCATTGTTCCAGCACTTTGATGATTGTGGAAGTCCATATAGTGCTTTATTTAATTTTAGTACTTTGTTAAACTCAGATTTTATACCTTGTGGAAAATGTATAAATACATCATCATTTAATGTTCCATTTAAAAATGCAGATTTTACATCTAGCTGGTGAAAGTAAAAACTTAGTTGATTACCAACTATTAATAGAGCTCTGATTTAAAGTATTATTTCCTTGTGAAAATCCCCTTACTACTAATCTGGCTTTAAATTTATCTTCCTCTTTTTCCTCCAGCCCTTTATAGCTAAAAACCCACCTTGTATCCATTATTTTTTGATTATTTGGTTTCTCAACTATTTCCCAAGTTTTGTTTTTGTTTATAGAATCTAATTCTCGGTCTATTGCACCGAGCCATTTTTCCTTATCTTTCCTATCTTGTACATCATTAAAATCGTTTGGAATATCATTAACATAACTGCAAGCATCAAAAGCCATATATAGTTCAAAATCATTAAATTTATTTGGGATTTTGATATCCCTTTTATTTCTTTTTCTATCTAATTTTACTTCATCATTTTCACTATCGCTACCTGAACTTTCAATTTCTAAACCATTTTCATCTGTTCTCTCTATTTCATTTTTGCTTTCACTTATTCTACTCTCATCCTCTCTCTCATTCACAATGTCATCTATTTCTATCATTATTGTCTTAAAATAAAAACTATTTTCATCAAATTCAACGTCTCTATTAATAATCAGTTTTGGGTTTTCCACATCCCATAGTCTATAACCAGTTGGTGTATACCCCAATATTACACATTTTCTTACCTTTGATTCCAACTTTGATCTTAATTCTTTTGGAATATGGCTGTACATCCAAAAACTCTGAAGTTGCTTACATTCGGCTTAACATTATTCCAGATCTCAGCTGGTGTGATATTACCTAAATTAGTTGAAAGACCCCTATTCATGAGATAATTTGTTGTACGTATTGCTTCTCCCCAAAACATTTTATCTGCTCCTGAATCCAACAATAATGCTCTTGATCTCTCTACCAGACTTCTATTTTTTCGTTCTGCTTTTCCATTCTGTTGTGGGGTATATGGGACCGTATAATCTATTAAAATACCTTTTTGTTTACAAAACTTTATTAAATCAGTTGACGAGTATTCCCCACCATTATCGCACCTTAATTTATGTATTTTACTACAAAATTTTGATTCGACCATTTTTGTATACTCTATAAGTTTATCTAATGCTTCACTTTTGTTTTTTAACAAATATACTATTGTAAAGTTTGAAAAATCATCAGTAAATGTTATAAAATATTTGTTGTTGTCGTACGTTGCGGGTGTTATAGGCCCACATATGTCCGTATGGACTATTTCTAGTAATCTACTACTTTTTGTTCTGCTTCCAAACGGAAATCTAGTCATTTTACCACTTATGCATGGTTCACAAAAATCTACCTTATGAAATTTTATGTCCTCATCAATTCCTACTACCATTTTTTGCTTAATTATTTCTTTTAAACCTGAATAACCTATATGTGCATACCGTCTGTGCCATTTTTCCAGATCATTATCCTTACTTTCAACATTCATACACTCAGGAACGGTTAGCTCAAATGATATTTCATATAAATTTTTTCTATACCCTGTACCTAATAATTTATTATTTATATCCCTTAGTTTTACTTCCCCATTTTCTATTATAACTTTGACTTTTGACATTTCCAGCCTTTTTACAGATAGCAAGTTTTTTCTTAAATCTGGTATGTAGAAAACATTTTTTATTGTGCATTTTATTTTTTCCTTCCCTACGTTACTTAAAACTTCGATATTTCCTACTCCCACAGCAGACCAATGCTCTGAAGAAATATGAAAAAAGGGACTCCCGGTCAATTATACCTAAAAATAAAATTATTATCCATGAAATTGAAAGAAAATGAGTCGATGGCAGAATTCATTAAAGAATTCGAAGAAGTTAGACAACTGAAAGAAAGTGGTAGCGAAACTAGTAAACAAGACCTGATATGTAATATCTTGTAAGCTTACCAAAATCATATGAGACAGTAGTTACTGTAATTGAAAATATACCGAATATAACATTTAATCAAGTTAAAATGAAAATAATGGGTGAATATGAAAAGGTAAGATTATCCGGGGCAACAGGAGCAGTACAAGTGGACTCTTGTTCTTTTGCAACAGGTTCAACTGCATGTTACAAATGCGGTAAAGTTGGCCATTTTAAGAGAGAATGTCCAGAAAGAAATCGAAGGTTTGAACGCAGTGGAAGCGTGCTGGGCCCATAACCTTTTGAATTAAACAATGGTTCTTGTTTAATGTTTATTTATTAAATGGATGTTAGTAGAAATATAAAATACAACTGACATTATAGTACATACTATACTTGCAAGCAACTTGTGACAACTAACTGTTAGCTCATTTTGAAAAAGAAGACAAAATGACTATCGAACTACTTCGACTGCCATCTGCCTTGTTACAACTGTCATAAGCCGCTGATAGAGAACCAACATGATTTTAGTGTCTCTTAACAAACAATTCGACATGCTACGAAAAAACAGTTCGAAACTAAAATAGAGCTTACAAAAAAAGGAAAAGGTTGAGAGGTTTATCAATGACATAGGTGCAATTATTACCTAGATACGGCGGCTTGAAAAAAAATATTTTTTAAGTCACTAAATTACATGCATCTAACGTAAAATAAATAAAAAATTTGAAGTTTTCAAAGTACTTCAAAAAATCTTTAAAATGAATCCAGTTTGAAGTCATTAGCATCAAAATTAACCAGGTTCTGATGAAAATAAAATCGAATTTTCACTTTTTCTGAAAAAAAATCAGCACTTAAGCTTCTGAATTTGTATAACATTTGTTTTTAAGGGTTGAAAGAGTGAATCTATTGTTTAATTTTAACTCACAACATACAAATATATTTATTATACGTATTTAAATTGATTTAGACCGATGTAATATATGTTTTTATGGTTTTTCTATTTTTTTAGCATAAGGGGTGGTTTTCACCCCCTAAAAATAAAAAGCGCACCTCAAGAGCATAACAACTTTGATCTAGAGGGCGAAAATAACTTATTTCTAAATTTTCATCAAAATCGGAGCGGGTGTAAAGAATTCGGAGGTTATACCTTATTTTTCTCCCCATTTACTGTATTAAATACGGACTCGATTCCACCGCTATATGCCTTTCACAGGCCCTGCAAGGCAATCCTTAAAAATAACGCACAAGACCCATGGGAAGAAGGCGCAATCCGCATCTTCACAGATGGGTCTAAAACCAATGTAGGCTCAGGATATGGAATTCTTTCCAGACCCCTGAATCTAAACATAAAATGGGCAATGGGCTGCAATGCAAGTGTTGCTCAAACAGAGCTCACTGCTATCTGCATCGCTGCAAAAGAGATTACCAAAAGGAACACACAGGTAATAATATTTACATCCTTACGGATATTAGACAAACACTACTAGCCCTGAACAGACCACGCATTACATCAGGCCTAGTACTAGAATGTCGCATGACCTGTAACAACAACATGGTCACTTTAGGTTGGATCAAGGGCCACTAGAAATCGAAAGGAAACCGTACTGCTGACTCGCTAGCCAGGAGAGCAGCCTCCCAAAAACTCTTAGCATCCGGTAGTTTCATTGGTCTATTGGAGTCAGCGACGGCTGACCTATTAAAGGGACACTCCCTTAATAAGTTTAAGTGCAGATGGAACGACGCAGAAGGCTGCACTAAGGAGCTGTTAGAATATCCTGACAGCAAAGAAGCCAAAAAATTCGTGACCATGAACAGGCAGAACCTACGAACCACCATGAGTATTCTGACTGGTCACTGCCACCTACGAAAACACCTCCACAGACTGGGTCTGTCGGACACCCCACTTTGTAGAGAATGTGAACAAGAAGATGAGACTATCGAAAACATTCTTTGTGAATGTCCAGGCCATTGAGCGTCTACACTTGTAATCAATTCATTAGCATCACAAGTTACTTGCACATTTATGCTAGCAAATCCTTTTCTGTTAATAAAATCATCGCCAAATTCTGGTAGTTTTTTAATTTGAACATGAGTGCAATCTACAGCACCAATGACTGTAGGAATTTGGAATCGATTCGACCATTTAAGTCTTGCTTCTTCCGTGGCATCTAGATTAGATGGAAATTTTATCCAATGGTGGGCCTTTTCTAATATACAATTAGCTACTTCACTTATGGTTTTCCATACTGTAGTATGATGAACGCCAAAATATTCACCAATACCTGTTTGAAATCCGGTATCACTAACATATCGTAGGAATATCTCCATCTATTGCCGAGATGCAAGTGCACCTCCTCTGGATTCATCTTTCTCTGGTAAAAAATAATCCGAAATATAGTCTACACTTTCACTTTCAAAACGCAACAAGAGCTTAGATCTGCTTGAGCTGATGCTTCTTCTCTTCCTATAGTACTTCCTGTTACGAACATTTATGAAGTCCACCATGTTTAACACTAGCAACTACCGTAGGAAAAAAGGATGCTTTATAGGTACCTTAAAAATCGTCAAGTTATAACTTACTAATTTAAGACAGATCTTATTTTTATTCTCTCAATTTAGGTTTTCCATATTCGGCGAGCACAGGCTAGCATACGCCAGTACGAGGGGACTTACTTCAGGCGAAGTTATCGCCTACTTCAAACAAGTAGGTTGGATGACGAGCTAGAAAGAAGCCTGAACCTCAGAAGGATGCACGATGGGCCAATTGTGGCCTATGTGATGTGGGGTCACTCACCCTTCAAATTCTTACAGATACAGAATCGCTTCAAGTGAGAAGTAGGTAGGAATACTTTGTATGAGATTTGCTGTTGTCACCATTAACACTTAACTCATTGTACAAAGTATATCTACCATTATTTTTTACAAATTTTCTAATCACAAATTTGTTTGATCAAGTATAACTTAAAACAAAAATTAAACAACCTTGCTTGGTCAGACAATGGCTATACATGCTACATGATTTTGGCAATGGGTGGATAAGTATAATGAAATAATTTCTCCTCTTGTCAATTCAGTAACCCTTGAACACATCGTATATTTTTATACACGCTTAAATATAGGTTTACTTATTAACCGCAATCAAAGATGGTAAAAGGTCAAAACCAAATTTCAATGACAAACTGTGAAAACCAAAAAGCTATGTAGGTAGTTGAAACAAGTACAAGAACTGAAAAAAAAACATATTTATTCGAACAAATAACAAATGATATAAAAACGGAGATATCATTTTCATTCAAAGCTTCAATTCACAATAGAAACAGAACAAAACAGTACCATAAATTTTCTGGACATGACACTTATTAAAACTAGAGAAAATAAAATTATAACAAAACATTTTATTAAAGAAACATCATCAGGTCGCTACTTGAATTACTCCGATCATCCTAATTGCCAAAAAACAGTGTAATCATAGGATTAGTAGATAGAGCCATTACACTTATATCATCTGAATATCGTCCAGAAACTTTATATCAAACAAAAACAATCACTATCCTTCCAAACATATTGACAGAATTATAAAACAACGCGCACATAAATTTTACAACAGTCAAATCCAATCAACACAAACCAATACATTTGCAATTCGGACAAAACCAATTACTTTTGGTAATATATTGGGGTCTTCCAGGTCATCAGTATTAGATAAATTTGACTCAGAGTAGCATTTTACGTAGGTCAATTTCTTAAGCCCATCGGTATTAATGTTTCAAAAATCAGTGTTACTTTTTTAGGTTTCTTACCAAAAAAATATGTTCACAGTGCAGTAAGTCTCGATTTGGACTATGTTAAAAATTTTAATTTTTTTCCGCAAAATTTTAAAGGCAAATGGTATTAAAAGCTCTTCTTCAGTTTGAGATAAAGAGATAAAATTTACTTTATTAAAAACCATATTGTTAGCATTCGCTTTTTTTTCAAAATACATAGACTTTAGAAATATTAAAAAATCTTCAAATAATAAATCTACTCCTCTTTAATACGATGCCGATTCATTTCAAAGTACTTAGTAACTAATGGATAGTCCATGTTTTTAAGAAACTCATAAGTGGCATGGTATTCCTGTTCCGATTTGGCATATGCCATGCATTGCAAAATATTGAAAATGCAATCTCCTTGAACTGATGTTATTGACATTGTTTGTATAGATATTGATGATCTAAAAGCTTCAGGATTATGAAATAAGCACAATTTTAAATTTGCATTTTGAAATACAGATTGTAATGAATTTCTTTCAGAAAAATATTTTTCCGCCTACCTCTATCCAAAGTATACATTTCCTGGCCTCATTGTAGGGAGCAAAGTCGTACTTTTCCTCCCTAGGGAGGAAAAGTAAAAGTGACGTCATAGTACGTTATCAATGAAATAATTTTTGCAATTCCGAGACTAAAGTGTTCACTTTAGTCTCACATGTTAGAAACTATGTTAGATCCAAGGGATATAAAGAGGCAGTTAAAATCCCAAGGGATTTTAAGTACAAATATAAACGTACACCCCCGATACATAGCCAAGCATCTTAGAAGTCCGTCCTCGATGCCCAGCCAAGTTTCATAAAAGTCCATCCTCGATGCCCAGCCTAGCATTTTAGAAGTCCATCCTCAATGTCCAGCCAAGTTTCATAAAATAAGTAGTATTTATTAATTTTGTTTGTTAGTTTCATAAATAAATTATTGAAAATGTCTTGTTATTTGAGGGAGGCGGAAAAATCATATGTATAACATGGGTGTAAAGTGCCTTTTCCTCCCTCGAATGATTACTGCCCTCCGCTACGCGTCGGGCAGTAAACTTCATCCTCGAGAGGAAAAGTAGCACTTTCCTCCCTTGTTATACAAATAGCTATATCTGTTAGTATAACTTGGGTTTTATCCGACATCGGGTTGTAAGATTTAAAAAAGTTTAACATAACCATGATGTTCTCACAAGTTTCTTGGTCTAATATCTCCTTCATTGTGACAATTAATAGATAAAAAAATATAAAGAGGCATTCAGGGATTATTAAGTTTATAAGTACCATCCAGTAACAACATATGGGGGTAGACATTAAAAGTATTCTTCATTTCTTTCTTTTGAAAAAAAAAATCTGACAAAACTTCATTCTCAGGTACCAACAATTTTACGGTGGCCCCTTCTTGTGTTTCTGAAAACTCAATTACCTTTCTCAGTTTTGTTGACTTATTATTGTTAAATTTGATATTAGATAAATCTCGAAGTAGAATTCTCTTCCCTGTTTTTTGTTACACTTATTTTGCTTAAACATTCTTACTTCATCCTTTATCTCCCTATTTAATTTTCTCTGCTTTGGCAACAAATTAAAACTTTCCTTCTTAATGCTATCTATGATTAGTTTTTTTTAAACTCTTGAGATCCAAGTACTGTCCATCTGTAAATAATCCAAAAACCATTCTCATTTTATATAAATCTTTAACTAAATAACATACCTACTAAGTTTGGGCTAACTAACTTTCTAGCTAGTAAATGCATTTCAAACTATATTAAACTACCAACAATACCATACACTTACCATAGCCCTTGCCTACATGTATATATTTTTTAGAATTATGAAAATATTTTTATTACCTTGTTCATCTTTATTTATGTTTTGTGCCCTTGTCTATAACGGAATCTCCACTGAAAACTGAATAGTGAAAACTGGCCACCAAGTGAGTAAGAATAGGAAACATACAAAAGTTACACAAGGTGTGTAACTCTAACCATGTCCTATTTGATTTCATATTATTTACCAACACTTCTGTTGAATAAGGAAAACATGTTTAAAGGAAGTAATTACCTCAAAGGTACCTCTATGATATCCACTCCACATGTTGCCGAATGTAGATCATATGTATCTGGATAGTATGTAGGAAATAATTTAGTTTCTGAAACGTAGAGATCAGCATCTCCAATACTGAAATAAAGTGAATGTTTATTTATAATTTAGCTGTTATATAGAAATTGTTTACCTAGAAATCAAAGATAAAACAATGTTTCCTGAATGGTGTATATAGTAGTATATGAAACTTTCATTTCCAACCACCCCTTCTTTATATCCTAATAATTCAGAATCACTATAAACATAACTTTCTTCATAATCTGCTTTGGAAAAAATCTAAAGCAAAAAATAGTAAAAAATTAAAAGCAAGGCAGAGCTTTTACGTACCAGTAAAGAAAGGACTTTAAGAAGAATATGGATCATAACTAAATTATTGATATATTATGTTGACACATAATTTTTATTTTTAAGCAAAATATTTCAAATATTTACAGTAACATGTCATTTTGTCTGTCATACATCATCAGTGTCGCCACCAAAGATTATATACACAGAGTTGCCACCACCCAATGAAGAAATAATCGTGCAGTATGGCCAAAATTAACGATTTTTCTTGAAAATTATATTACAAAGATGTTCCTTTTTTAAGTTCATACTAAAGATTCTAATTTAAAATTTATATTTATTTTATGTTGTAAATTATTCTAAGATTAGTAGATAAATTGATTAATGGTTTATACTTTTTAGTACGATGACTGAACTCACGTCTAGTTTTGTATAAGTTTTGAAATTATTGGATGATTTTAAAAACTCCATTTGTATTTACGAAAGAGAAGCACTAATAAATGCGGGTCATATTTGCGCCCATAATTAAATAAATAGTTAATTACAAATAAAAATATGGCCAACATACTTCTTGGAATGTGATCTTTTTTTAAATGAATTGAACACATAAACATATTTCGATTTAGGCATTCTAATTCTTAATTTATTTTGCCAAGCATTTCTTGCATCTGCCATTTCGAATTCTACAATTTTATTCTTTATTTCTACTCTAAACTTTTCACTTTAAGGAAATCGATGGAAACGCAATTCAACGTCTTTATTTCTTATCGATTTGCACTGCAGTACTAAGCAATATTGAGGACTTTTGTCTCACATTTTTATTGACAAATATAAAAAGCGTTTCTTAAATTAAACACAACACTTAAACATCCAATATAAAATACGAAAAACAGTGTTCAAAACACACGAAACAAATAAAATAAGTGATAAACAAGCATCTAATCCAATCTAACCACACATCTAGAGAAGTTCACTTTAACGCTGTTTGGTGGTGTATCCCTTAGCAAGAAATCCCAATTCTCTCCGAAAATGGAAGAAACTGAAAATCATATTTTTTTAATTGTTTCAATAAATTTTTATTTAAATTAACAAGTAGACTAATATGAAACATTTTATATTCTATATTCACCTATTAATAATAACATTGGAAAAATAAACGTGTGGGGTAATGTTTTAAAAACTTAAGTAGCAATACAATTTAACTCCCTTGTATCAATACATTTCAAAACAAGTGAATAATTAATTACTACCTTAAATGTATTTTAGAATCCTTATGTCGGGAAAATGTATTCTTCATTTTGAATTAAATTGAAAACTAGACCCAGTAATCAAAACATGTTGGTCACCATAAAACACTTTTACATATTACACATAGAAAGTAATATTATATTATTTGTCTGATATCACATGTGCTCTGTACTGTCAATTTCATAAATTGGTATTAGCTATAGCCAATAAAACTAAAAAGGGTAAGAATTTATAAATTTCGCATAATCACTATCAATATTTGAAGTAATCACCATTAATATTTTCATGTGGGATTTTGAATTACTTTCTTATAATTGATAAAATTAAAATGGGTTGTTCTGTGATAAAATTTCAAAACTCAAAGTATAATAGCGTTTTCGAATTACCTGCACTCTGCAAGTTCAGTTTGCCCTGAAATAAGCCTACCATACGTCCCGTAAAAAACGGGACAGCCCCGTTTTCAACACCCGTTGTCCCGTGTCCCCGCTAATCTCTACCGGGACGCTAAATGTCCCGTTTTTTCACATAACCGTTTATACAATCATTTCAACCAAAAATTTAAATTGTCGCTGTCATTCTTCATTCTGTGACTAGAGCATCCAACTTGTCAGTCTGTCCTGTCTGTTAGGCCTACGATCAAGAATCTTACATCTTGGCATCAGTGCTCTCATTCCTCGTTGTGTTATTTTCTAAAATGAACTTTTATTGGAGCAACAAACATTTTGGAAAGTATAGTGGGCAATGTCTTAACTTTACAATATAATTTAAATTTATCTTGTCCACAAAAGTGATAAATATTAAAATTAAGAATGTAATTCAGTTACTGAATTGCTGTTTCATGTTTGTTACTTTGTAACAAGGTATTGTTACTTTGTAACAAGGTATTTGCCTTATTATGTGCAATTCATATCTATTATATATTTGAGTTTTAGTAGGGGCAATAAATACATATTCATTTAATGATAATTAAGATTTTCTTATTCAATCATTTTCAAAGCTCATGCCCTATATAAAACTGCGCAACCTATAATTTTTGTCATCCTTATTTAGGCTGTCCCGTATTTTAAGGAAAGAAATTATGGTAGGCTTACCCTGAAAAGACGTCACAAAACTCCACGAGGGCATGCTAGTTCACTTGATTACACTAAAAAGTGAGTTTTATATCGAACACCTGTTCCACTGCCAGTGCAGTGTTTCTAAGCAAACTTTCGGTGAAAAAGCGGAAAACAAACAAACAGCAGGAAAGCAATGAGCAAGACACGATATGAACAAGAATAGCACCATGAAAAATATATATATATATTATAATAAATGAAACATACAAATTTACTCTTCAAGTAGATAGAAAACACTTAAAGAAAAATATTTTCCAACGAAAAACGGTACACTTACTTCTTCATCTGAATATTTCCTTATCACATTAGTAAAATCGAGTATCTTGATATTTTCTTTATGATTTATAAGAAATATTTCTTCATTTGAACAGCTATCCTGACGATAAAAGTTAGCGATTCTAATTCGAAATTTTTTATATTTGGCGCAATTTAAAACTGGACTGCACCGTCTTTCGCTTCATGGCAAAAAAAACTGAACTGATGGCACACTCGAACATTGCCGCTCGTAAATCGAACACGAGAAACTAGAAAAGAGCACGTCTGAAAACCATAATCGAACACAACTCTTGAACTGAGTGCACACTTAGTACAGCCGGAGCAGGTACATCGAAATGGCTATAACACATAACACACTGTTCTTCTGGAGTGCGTTCATAACCTCTTGTCGAGGTGAGGAACGAACTCTGACAAGGTAACGTGTCAGTCAGACGCCGGGAGAAACCAAAACCAACTTGAACCATTAGAGCGTGCCCTACCGATTTGTAGGTCGAAACTGTCAAAATATGATTTTGACATTGAAATTTGTTGTTTATTTTACGTTAGTTGCAGTAAAACATGGTTCGTGGAATGTTTTTACCTTTAACATTATCAGTGGAATTTGAAAATCTTCTGTTTACGGAAACTGATAGCTAACCTTAACACACAGAAAACGATAACCAGCGCCTTGACCTCTATAAACAAGAACTTGTGTATAAAACGAATTGCGCATGTCAGATGTCATGGTAATAATTTACCCGTTCGTAGCGGGGAACGAGGGGTGCCTTCCGAATTGAGCACCACCTTTTCGCCAAGCGGTTCTTATGCGGGCATGCGCTATGTGCATTTTATTTGAAATGGTAACCTCTTAAAAATGGAGAAAATACCAATTTTTGTAGATGAAACATTAGTTTACCTAGAAGTTCTGGCCGATTCCGTAGAACGTGCAATGAGAGGTGAATAATGCAAATGGTATAATAAAATAGTATATTAAGTACCAAGTGTCAAAAAGGTTACTTTAGTCACGAGTTTTACTAGGCACGAGTGGAGCGAAGCGGATCGAGTTCCTTGTGAAACGAGTGACTAAAGACGTTTTTAACACGAGGTGCTTACTATACTTTTTCTTCGCCCGTGGGAAGGAAAAAATTATATTATATTTGAATTATATTCATTACATGACGGACGATGGCTGACAGCTGACTGAGAAATCAAATGACGCAGAATAACAAAATTTATCACAGAATATGAAATTTAACATACAAAAGATACACTTGATTTGACGTTTAAAAAAACAAAAGATAAACGAGATGTGACTTTTCGCATTTTAAACACTAGTGTTTAAAGAGTCGCTTTTTGTATGTCAAACCCGTGTTCAAGATGCGGTTTTAGTAACGGAAGTAGAAAAAATATTATTATTATATTATTACTACAGAAAAATGGAAGTCCGTCCTCGAGTCGTTTTGTGCATGTCAAACCAGTAACCAGTGTTAAAAGTGCGGTTTTAGTAGCGGAAGTAGAAAAATGTTTATTCTTTAATACATTCTAGATCCTAATTATTTACAACAATTATGGGACAAAAGCCAAAATAAAGATTTAAGTTGCCAAAACCTAATAAATTATGAAGCAAGTACAATTTCTGATTCAGAAGATGCACATTCACAGGATAAGTCAATAAATACAAAAGGTACAAAATATTTGTTTTCAAATTAATATCCTTTATATCCATTCCAAACTTGGAAGTGAAGAAGTGCTTCGCTCTTAGCCACAGCATTTATGGACGTGGTTCTCGGAAGTGGGAGCCAGGCAAAAATCTCATCCGGAGTTGGAATTGATAGTAGTGTTTTAATAATGAAATCTTTTATTAAACAAAGAAGATTGGACCAAAGAAAAGATATTATTGCTGATAGAAACTTACAGAAATCATGAAAAGGAGTTTGAAACAACAACAAAAAGGTATGAAGTGTGGAATAAGATTTCAAATGAAATGAAAAAAATAAATGGCTCCTTTCATTTAGTAACAGGGTAAATATGTTCATCAAAGATTAGCAGTTTGACACGAACGTATAAAAATATAAAAGATTCAAACAGCAAATCTGGAAATTCAAGAAAATCTTGGTTTTATTATGATGTAAGTAAGTACAGTAAGTCCAAATTATTTTAACCCATTTTAAAAATATTTATAGATCTTGGATGAAGTATTTTCCAAAAAAAACTTGGGTGAAGCCCATTGCAACAGCTTCAGAGGATCAGTTGCAAGTACTTCAAAACAAAGTAAATAAAAGCAAGATCTAAAACATGTGCTTTTCTGATTTTATATAAATTTTAGGTGATGCACCTAAAACAGGTTCGGATACAAAAACACAGGTTCAGATACAAAAAAGCAGGTTCGGATACAAAATTTGATGTTTATATAAAAAATACAGACGAATATAGAAAGGAAAAATTAAAAATGCATGCAGTAAAAGAAGCTGAAAAAAAAGGCATGAGGAAAGATTACAAATTCAAAAAGAGATCTTGGAAATATTTAAAAAACAAAAAAATTAGGAAACATACCTATTTATCTGTTTCTTTTTACAATTGTTCATTTTTTCCGAATTATTTTTTATTTTGTTTTAAATTTTTTTATGATTTTAGTTTTTTGAGTATATACATATATTCATATTATTAACAAAAACATATTTATTCATTTTTTAATATTAAGAAATATTTGTGATTTTAGTTTAGTTTATATTTATTTCTATTTCTTTTTAAACAAATACCTTTTTTTTAAGAATTTGTGTTGAATTTAGACAGGGTTTTCAATAAAATGTTTATTTACAATACATTTTAAATTTTAATTAACAACAAGAGGCAAAATTTGAGCGATGTTGTATAGCTTTAAATCACCTTCTCTTTGTATGTTGCCATTAACTATGTCTATATGTAGTTCTTCAAATTCCACATGTTCATTATTATAATCCTCATCAATCTCGATGAGATCCTTCATGTCTACACATATGTTGTGCAGAACACAACAGGATATGATATACTCGGGAATTTTTGAAACATCCGTCATTGGTAGGCAGTGGAGAAGACTTCTAAATTTGCATTTTAAAAGCCCAAATACCCTTTCAATAACCATCCTACATGATGATAGGCAAAAATTAAAATTTCGTTGGCACCTACTTAAATTTCCATTATTTCTAAATGGTGTTAATAGATACCGACTGAGTGGGTAAGCAGAGTCCCCAATAATATGAGAATCGTTGGTGAAAAAAATATCAGGATTTTTATCAAAATAAAGTGTGCAAAACATGTTCATCGAGTATCTTTTCTTGACCAGGACAACCAGTTAAACATATCCCAATCAATTGTCATTAAGCTCTTGAGATAATTTACATAAAAAAAGGACTACTATTAATTATTTTTTACCTTAGTGTCAGTCAGTTTTGTCCTTTTATCTCTGCAATTGTTTCGGTCAACATCTGCAGCCTTCTTTTTACTTTCTGAGACACATGTCCCATATGTTGAGATGGTACCCAGTAAGGGTGTTCTTTATCTTCCGAGGACAGCAGGTTTGCCTAAAATGAGTTAATACCTACTTGAGTACAAACTACGTAAACTAGGAGCTAGTAGAGTTGATATAATATTTGATAAGAAGCCTACCAGTTATAAAGTGTCTACAGCAAACCTTCTGGTGTTTCAATATAGATTCGGTCAGATCATCTCTCTTTATTGCTGCAATCCATGCAGCCCTGCGAAGTTTGGTCAACTCGTTTTTCTTCGTTAGAAACCTGTGTTTTGTCTCTGCGGGAACGCGGTAAAACGAAACTTCATAACGATTAGAACGGCTTCCACAACCAACTACAATACATATCGAAAACAAACATTACACTATTTAAAAACCACAATTTACAGCCAATAAACAGAAAGAAAATCAATTTAACGTGGGTTAAACAATCACACTTTACAGCAACTTGTTATTTATTTGATCGTTTAGAGAGGTTAAGATTTTGTTTACTAACAAAACAGCTGACTAACATTTGACAACTTGGTGCAGTATGAAACCATTCCGAGTAATTTTGAAGTTTATGATGTGTATATAATTAGGAACGCTTCTATACGTCATATACATCAAAACTGTAGATACCTAGCTCGGATGGCACCCTAGGATTGCAATCTTGTTGATTCCGGTGGTGCGTTTGTGAATAGAGAGTTTTTAAGCCCTTTATTTTGTCACGTAAGTATGGTTATCGTTATTCTGAGAATGCGCAGTATGAAAACTTGGAGACCTTAACTTTAATAACGATAACGGACTTCGTTATTTACGGAGAAATACCGTAAGAAGGTTTTTATGCTTATGGTTCTTTTTCCAATTACAACGTTGTCAAAATTGATGTATTTTGGTACACGCAATTGTTAAAACCTACTTAATTTCTTTAATGTAAAGGAAACTACTATTTCTTTATGTTTTAGAAGACAGTAGTTTATAAAACAATCTTTTTTTGTCAACAAAGCTGTTACATATTTTCTCTGAGAAAATCTGACAACGTTAAGAATTTATTGTGCCAAACATAAAACCCAACCTTCATTATTATTATCCATGATTAATCATTATTCAATATGTAAGGATTCTTCTAACAATAACATTTTATAAAGCTTCTTCCATTGTTTAATTTATGAAAAATTGATCCATTTACTATTTAAATAACATCGAGTTATATTTCCAATTCGTCAACTGTCATTATAATTAATCTGTAACTGTTAAACAGAATACGTTATTTTTAGATGGCTTAAAACACCTTCTTTTCTTGTTCAATGTAATCGCTATTGTAGATCATTGAATAAAAAGTAATATTCAATGTTGTTGATAAAGTTAACCATAACTACACCTAAAATCTCCGTTATATTTGTAGGCTAATAAACTCTCTAATGCTGTAGTGTAAAGTGTCAGGTATATATTACATGTTTTATGAACGCTCACTTTGTACTTAAGTAAGTTTAACACACTAAGGCGTTGTTTTCTGAACGCACTCCTGGGGTCACAACCAAAACAAAAGAATGTTGTATTCTTTTGGGAAATTTAAAATGTATAGCGTTGACGGCATTGTTTACAGATTACAGTACTGGGAGTGAGCTTTCAAATTTAAATATTTCCCAATTATTCCCGAAAATTATAGAAGAGTATTACCATTACAATGGATCGTTTAGATAGGGATAGTATGGAAATCGAATATGAGTCTGAAAGTATACAGCATGAGCAACACTCAAATATTAATCAAGAAACGGAACCTGCAGAAACTGAAATAGAATCTGCTAAGACCTTAAATAACCAATGCAAATGCAAAGAGTTCGTCGACGTGCAGGTATGAACATGTATTTATTATTATCTGAAGTTAATTTAATGTAGGTATTATGTTTACATTTAATATACAATTTGGTCTTATGAAATAGCGAAAAAAATAAAGTATACAGTTATTAAAGGTTAATTTACTTTTGGTGCAGAAATCAGAGCTAGGTATACTTGTTTTATAATGTTACAGGAGGTTCAAAAGAATATTTATCAAATACTCATTCAAACGAATATGCGCCTTATAGAACAAATTAACAGAGGACATAAAATTGTGGATAATTTAAAATTCGAAGCAGAAAAAATCAGTACTCAGGAAATGCGATCCAAAGACTCAATCGCTGAGTCACAACAAAACTTTGAAAATGTAAGGAAAATTAAAGAGAAATTACAGGACTATACTACTACGCTTTTCACTAAAATAAAAAAGGTATATACTGGCTTAGATGAAAGATTTGAAAAAGTTGCTAACCAGATAGAGATGTACGAGAAAAATATTAAGACTAGCGTGTCAAATTTTCAACGCCTTAAAAAGACATTGAACGATGAGAGGAGTTCAAAAAGGGGGGATTATGAATCTGAGAAGAAAGAAAATATATGTTCGAAGCAAATACTTTTCGAAAGAAAAAATCATTTGGAAACGATGAAAGCACGCCTCGACGAAGGAAAAAAATGTCAAGAATTAAACTGTCATCCTGTAGACGAAAAAGAAAAATTGGAGAATAAATTGAAAGAATGTGAATTAAAATGGAGTGAAATTCAAAATAAAATAGAGCAAGCTACGATTGACGAAAAATTCAACCGCGCAGGCTTACAACAAGAACTGCAGACAAATCAACAGAGGTAAGTTATTTTTTAAACTCAATTATGGATGCGATTATGAAGCTACTTAATATATTTTATCTACGATCGTATAAAGAGTATGCAATTTTCACATCAATTTCCGTTACAAAGGTGACTTATTAGATTAACAGTTTTTTTATATGTATGTTTTTATGGAGGTCGGTTATGTTCCCCTATAGCCATTTTCTACAATAACATATTTGGTCAGTATGCACCAATAATTCCCCGACAAACTACAGCTGTTTGTATATGGCGGGGCAAATAAACGCTTCACATATAATGTACCTACTCTTATGCACCACCAACAAAAGCAAGACAATAACCCCGGTGAAATTTTGATTGAGAAATTTTACATGTTACCTAGCTGAAATACTTAAATTTCCTACACACAATAAAAGGCACCACTTGGTTCTTTTAAACTAAAGCACATAATATAGAATACTCTTTAGAGTCTACACCTCGTTTAAGAACTTTCTTCAAAATTTTAATTTATCATTTATTGTCGTTTGAACTAAATTTGAAAAATAGGATTTTTCAAATTTTACATTTGCAACCTTGTGAGAAATGTATAACAGGTAACGATTTGACTTGATATGCGACGTAATTCAAATATTATATAGAATTATGTGTACTCTTACTTGATTAGTTGAAAATTTTTCGCTTTTTTGATGACTATCATGATACATTTCTCACATATTGTTGTGCCTTTGTGCCAAGGCAACGAAGTGACCAAGAGCTCAATCGAGTTCTCTGTATGCGACACAACCCCTCAAAATGTATTGAACGTCACCCATGTGTGTGGTAACACATTTTACTGCTTGTTCATATCAGTTGTACAACAAATAAAGCTGGATTCAAATAGAGCTTTTTCGTAAGTACCCTCCGCACCCCTCATTATTGCGTCAATGGAAAAAGTTGTTCGGCTTAAAATTTATCAATAATTGATCTGCGCCTCTAAATTATAATTGTTTTGCAAATTCACGTCCAAAAATGGAGCAGGTTCAATCTTTTCATTTGCACATTCGTAACAGTAGCTACGCTTTAGTCCTGAATAAAAGTCCACTAAGTAGTTTCATCAAAAGATTTGACATTTGACAAGTTTGCTTTGTATAATAAGGTTTAACTAATTAGGGAGAGAAAGGGATTTTGTTTTTATTGGTGGTGCATGGGAGCACATTTGAAGTGATTTCCGCTGTCATTCATTTTTTTTTAATTATTGGGGGGCCAACTTTATTTTATATAAATGAGGTTTAACTAACTAAGGGGAGGGAGTAATTTTGTTTTTGTTGGTGGTGCATATGAGTTCATTAGAAGTATATCTTTTTGCAAATTGTCATTGGGGGGGGGGGGACAACTTTGCACTGAATAACGCAATAATATACTAACTAGAGAAAGGGTGCAAAGGATATTTTTGATGGAGCATAATGGTGTATTGCCAGCTCTTGATATGCTGCAAAGTACAAATTTGAAAATTTCGATGGTGGGCGGCTAGCGTTTATTTGCCCCTCTCCTCATATACAAATAGCTGCAGTTTCTCTGGGAATGTGGTGCAAATAAAATCATTCTTGGAGCATATTGGTGTATTGGGAGTACATACCGACCAAATATGTTTATTTTGAAAATAGCTATTGGAGAGGGGGGAAATTGACTGCACTTTTTTATGGCACGGATATGTTGAATTTGTCAGATAAAAATATTACCTATAGCACAAAATTTCAACGAAAAACATAAATTTTTGACTAAAGTAATACAAATAATAAGTATACTGTATAATATAAACGACACGGCAGATTTAAGAACCCTGAAGATATAATTTAATGCAAGTAGAATGAATTACAATAGAGCGAAACTAATTCATACTGCTTCCGACATTTTGCCGTATGCAAAGTTTTCATTGCCATATTGCCGCGGCCTTTTCGACATCGGAAGGAATGTTGTGATTATCATCACTTTCACACATTTTTTCTGCAATTTATAACCATATATTTAATACTCCTATATAGCCAGTAGGGGTCTGGAAAATGACGACGACGGCGGAGAGTGCAGACACATACATACGCCTATTCCAGTCATTTGAATCTGATATACTACGCTCACAGATTATATATACTCCCTTAGATAGCCGACTCTCGCCTTCCCTCCAAAACACGTTTTACTAGTGACACTCGCGACATGAGGATGAACTAGGGTGAAAGGCGCCAATTTTGAAATTAGTATAAGTTCACTGTTAAATGATGCCATGAGCGCAAAATAGTGTAACTCTCAGTTTTAATCGTCCAAAGCGCCAACATATAATGTTTGTTATACTTCGACGCTTTGGTAAATTAAAACCATTATACAAAAAACGAGTTACACAATTTTACACTTATTGCCTCAAATAATATATGGCGTCAATAAAGTTAATTTGAGCAAGCAGTTATAAATAGAAATTAGATGCTTGAAAAAATTACTTCATATGAATATATTGCTAATAATAATATTTGAAGATCCAAATCTTCGCACATTATATCTGATATTGAAACAAATATTTTGCATGTTTCATTGTTGCATTGGGGCCATGATTATTAGGATTCCGAATAAAATTTAAAAAGTAAACAAAATTTATTATACACAACAATATTTAGTATGTAAATAAACAAAATAGATATATTTACAATATTTTATGGATACCTGCATTAAATCTAATATGAGGATGAAAAATTAATAAATAAGTAGGTATATCTGTCATTGTTAATTGACATTTTGTGTTTAAACCAAGACAATCTAGGTGAATAGGAGTTATGGCCACCATATTTGCTAAAAATGAGTATTTTAAGTAATAAAAATAATATTTAAGTTAAAGTTTTAATATTTTAGTTATTAGTATATATACATACTTGGAATATTTAATGATGGTACAGCATTAAATTTTAAATTGGTTCGATTGTTATTGATAATAAATTTCATATCTTCAAAGAAATGTAGATCACAAATCCTAAATGCGTGCCTTTGTGTAGTATTTACGTCAACAATATCGTTTCTTCCTATAGCCAGACACCATTGTCGTCTAATCTATAAATCAAAATATGTATAAATTCGTAATTACTTAATTAATTCAGAATAGCTTACCTCTGGATCTTTTGGTAAACAATGCAATATTTTTGTATTACTGCAATCAGGAATGGAACACATAAAAACCATTTTGATAATAATTATAATAAAGAAAAATTATTCCACAGCAGTAACTGTAAAATCTCAAATGTAAATTAAACAATATAGGTTTGTTCCAACCTGCGTCAGAAACAGTTTCTTACAGTCAGTATTCTGCGCACTAACTCAAATGTGTTCCAACCAGACTTTCTGACAGTTAGTAAACGATTAGTTTTCTGTTCCAACTGATTTTCAAACCTGTTTGTAAACCATCAGAACGGTTTGTGGATTATTCTGTAGTAATTTGTTTGGGGCATGCGCATTATTGTTTCTTTTAAAAATTCAACCTTTAACCCCGTACCCGACAAAGAGTAAATAGCTTATAAATCCCCCATTGAAAATATGTTTCTATTTGTTTTGAAATATCTTTTGAAAAATGGTAAAGTATAAGGTCGAAAATTTTAGTGAGATTAGGGACATACTATCGTTCATGGAAAGTAGTGATGACAAAAATTTAGAATTGCTACTAAACGAGCAGATAATTAAAATCCAAAATTATTTAGGTAGATGTGCTATTTTTTACATTGAATGAATTATTATTTATGATATTTTCTGAATAAATATTGCCCCAGTATTCTGAACAATTGATCTTTGTGTTTACTTACATACTTCAAAATCTTTATCAGCTGTTCCAACCTAAAACATAAATTGATCAGCAAACCAGTATCTTACAGACATGCGCTTTGGAAACGATTTGCAAACTGTAAGAAATCTGTTTGTGATTGAAGGTTGGAACAAACCTTATATTAACTGTCTACAGTTTGGAAAAAATATAACGGTAGGTATATGTTTCTTCTTCTGAATTAAGAATTAATTAAATCTTCTTTTCCGTGATCTCTGGTCTCTGTCAGAGTTACTCTTGGTCCATGAGAACGACACTCGCGACATGAGGAATAACTACAAATAAAAAACTGTCAAACATCGAGAGTGAGCACCCCATGACTACGCGCGAGTCCGAGAATGGACTGCACCTGCCCATTTCCCACTACAGTTGCAACCATAGAGGAATAAACATATTATTATTTGTCTATGGTTGCAACGCTTGTGCACAACGGGTCGAATATCAATAAGTGATATAGAAGAATACAGTTGCTCTCTCTCTTGGTGGGCAACACGTCCACTTAATGCCTTAAGGGCACTAGTACTATCGGAGTATTAAATATATGTTTATAACAGTATAACACTCTTGAAATTCCTTATGTTCTAAATACCCACCACCTAAATACTTAATGTATATTCTTCATTTCATTTTCATTCGCCATTAGATCATCATCATCTAAGCTTGAATCATTTGATTCCCAACCACGAATTCTCTCATTGTACATGTTAAAATTTATTAAAACATACAAATACAAACAAAATCCAATCCGCAAGCTCGAAGTGAGTCAAATTTTGTAATTAACTCAAATAGATCAACCAAATTAGGCCCGTGGGGGATTTACTGGGGTGCTATGGTAAGAAATGCAATTTTGATTAGAAATCGTTTCTTGAGACTTCTCTGTAAACAAATTTCAATAAATAAACTTATACTCGTATAAATAATTTCATATGCTTAATTTATAAGTCCAATTTGTACCAAAATTGATATAAAAAAATCGAGATTTTCTATTACTGATTCCTAATAATTCTCTAAAACAATTGATTCTAGAATAACACATTTAGAAAATGACGTTTCACAAACAAACAGACGAATTGAAAAGGTTCTCATAAATATACAAAATATTGAGAAACTATTACATAAGGATCATTTACGATTCGAACATAAAGATTTGAAAACGGCTGATAATAAGAAAATTGTAACAGAAATGGAAACTATATTAGATTCTACATCTAAAGAACGGAGAACTGAAATAGATAACATGAAAAGGAAAATAGCTGATGCTGAAAAAAATTTGATGGCGTCAATTATGGAAAACAACAGAAAGATAAAGGTATTGGTGAAAAAATTATCAAGGGAGGTAGTGGGCTAATTAAAGAATTATTTTTAGATGGACGAACAGTTATCTCAGGTTAATTCTTCAAAATTGGAAGAAAAAAATGCCCTAACTATTCAAAAAGAAACCGCTTCGATTAATAATCAACTGAAATTAGTCGAAAATCAGTAGTTGGACACACAGATAAAAAATTTACAAACAAAGATACAAGAAAAAGCGATGAATGTATCATCAGAAAAGGTTTTGGTCAAATTAGAGCAAGAGAAAACTTATTTGAACGCTTGTAAAATGTACTACGAAAGAAGGGCGAATATTTGCGAGAACGAAATACGCGAGTCACGCAAGACTATGAATACAATCCTCCAACAAAAGACTACTACCGAAAATGCGATCAAGGAGGCTCAGAAAAACCTTCAAGGTTCCTTGATAAATGTGAAACGTTTTTTTTTGTAAAATTAAAATTTCAATTATTCTAGAATGTAACAAACCTCTAACTGGAATTCTAAAAAAAGACAATAAAAAAAGAAAAGTTACCATACCTACAAAGACAGTCCAGTTTTTGGATAGTCCTTCTTCTGATTCATCAAGCGACATTTACACTAGCGAACAGGTTAGTACAAAATTTTTAATTACGCTGGGCGTCCCATGTAATTATATATATATATATATATATATATAACAAAGAAGATGTAGGAATATCGCGTGATATGTTAACAACAACAACATAGAGAATCATGGGTAATTCACGTAAATGTTGGTTGATGTCCTGAAAACTCGGGATCTTCCAATTGAAGACACAAATGAGCGTTTGGTTTCCCTGCTGAAATCCGTTATTTTGTGTTTTCCCATGTTTCGATTAACATCTTTGCTCCCAAATTTCACATCATTATTTGGTTATGCCGTGCTGATGAGGCAAAATGAGCCAGAAACATGCATGTCCACGGTTACCACTCTATTTCAGTAGCCCTTTACTTTGCGTGAATTACCCATGATTCTCTTTGTTGTTATATATATATATATATATATATATATATATATTTAAATGTTATAGGGGTGGCCCATGAAATGGTACACACCCTGTATACTCTGTTTTTTATAGCTAGCTGTATACGACAAGATATCCGCCGATTATGCTAAAGTTGAAGAGAAGAGAAGAGCAGAGAAGACAACAAAAACAAGAAGAGATTGAATGTTGTTGATTAATTTTTAAAGTTTATTTTATGTTTAGTTCTAGAATTTCATTTCGTTTCATTATATAATGTAAAAACGTAATACAAATTGTTTTGTTATATATTCTTATAATTCAGTTCAAAATCTCCTCTGCCTCTCCTGGTAACAGTCATTATTTATAAAACATATAATATATACAACAATGCATGTTATATTATAAGTATAAGTGATAATCGAATACGCCGCCACTGTTGCTAAAGAGTTATGGAACGTGTATTTGATGATTCAATAATAATTTCAATAACAATAATGTGTAATATAAATATTTAATTCAATATGTCAGCAAATGTTTTCCTTTTTAGATTTTGTACATATTTTATTCAGAATGATATTAGACTTACAACTGTTAAGAAGTATATTTGTGTATTGATAAAGTAGTTTGTTTTTTAAAAAAATTCTTTTTGAAAACCAAATTCAAAAAGTGGCGCAGTCAGTAGGATACTGAAAGGAACTTCACAGTGAAAATTCCTTCGGTTCCAATCGTTTGTTCAGTAACGAATTTCGTCGCTCCGTACGAAATCTTGAAAAAAGTGCGCCAGAATCCAGAAGAAGAACTGAAGTCAAGTTATGGTGAAGACAGCTACAATACTGTAAGTTGCTCATTTCCTTTTATTGTATTTATCCTGTCTATGTCATTCTCCTCACTTGTCGCTAACTCCATAGAGGACATTAACGAAAGTGTGTATAGCTTTAGCATTGAAAACGAAATAGAATTAGATCTTTCAAATTCCTTTATTAATTTATCGGTAACCGATTCATTAGATATTTTAGACGATAATATGGCGTTATCCCCTCCAAAATTCGAACCAAAATTGTTAGAAATAGTACCAAGATTTGACGGTAGCTCATTAGAGTTATCATCATTTCTAGAAACTGCAAATACTATTATTAATACTTATTGGGATAGAACGCCAGGTAGCGAAAACTGTGTACAAAATATTAGTATAATTTATGGTATATATTCCAAATTAGTTAGTAATTCTAGGGAAGCATATAGTATATGTATTAATAAAGACTGGAAGTCAGTCAAATCTGCTCTTATATCTCATTTTGGAGATCAACGTGACGAAAATGGCCTTTTATTCGATTTAGATCAATTAAGACAAACTAATACAGAAGACGCGTTACATTTTTATACAAGAGTAATGAGTAATTTAAGTGCTCTTCACAATTATTTAGATACACACGGAGAAAATGCTATAAACATAGTGAAAAAAGAATTTTATAATGTTCACGCTTTAAAAATTTTCCTTGCTGGGTTAAAAGAACCCCTAGGTTCTACTATACGTGCAATGCGACCATCAACAATAGCTGAAGCTAGACAATTTATAGTTGCTGAAAATAATATTAGATACTTACAAAGAAATTCAGATCATAATCATAGACCTAAAGCCGTACAAAAATATAATTCAAATTTCAGAACCAATCAACATTTTCAATTACGTCCGAATTTCCCCATCAATAATTATCCAGTCATGAACACTCATAGTTATCAAACTGCTCGTCAAGTTCCGCCCCAATTTACGCCGAATGCGGCTACACAAAATACTTCTCCTAGAGGTCCAGTAAATATTCAGCCACGCCCAAGTGTCCCACAACGATTCCCAAGTAATCGACAAGTTTTCGGTCCCCCAAAACCTCCAACAAATGTTTGGAAACAAACTAATCAATATCAAAATTAATCTAGACCCGTTCCAATGAGTGGTATATCTACAGCCACAAGGAGACCAACCCACAATCAACCCTCAACAAATCACAATTTCTTTAGGCCTCAATATCGACCAACATTTACCTCAGAACAATTATATCATATGGAACAAAATTCTGACTATTACTATGACACATATAATTCTCAAAATTTAGATAATACTAATACAGACTATTTTAACTACGAAAATAATGACGAAGATTCTAACAATATTCATGACATAGAATTCTCAAATGAAAATTTTCAAGAACCAAGCCCAACAGAAAACCAAACATAGAATTACATTCTCTGTATGACCGTAAAGACCTTCCTTACGTAAAAATCTCAGATCCTCCTCTTAAATTATTAGTTGATACAGGTGCTACTAAATCATTCCTAAATACAGAAATTGCCCAAAAAAATTTTGAAGATTGTATCGAAAACGAGCCGTTCACGATTAGCTCAATATTTCAAACTTCTCGAGACCAATGTGCTAAAATTCCGGCATTCCCCGAATTTAACTGTAATAAAAAAATAAAATTCTATTTATTCAATTTTCATCATTTCTTCGATGGTTTAATCGGATACGAAACATTAAAAGATTTATGTGTAGAACTCGACGAATAAGTCATTACGAAGCAAAGGGTAAATTATTATTTTTTGCAAACCCCACACGATAGAATCTGCTAAAATTCCTGTCTCAGTAAATTCTGGCATTATTATTGTTACCCAATTAAAAGTATTCAACTGTAAAATTAAAGAAGGTATCTCCGAAGCAATTAATTGTTATGCACCCATAGAAATCATCAATGATACTGATGAAGTTCAAGAAGTTTATTTGTATAACCCAATAAAAGTTCAACTATATACAAACGACTTAGAAATTTTTAATATGTCTATTAAAAGTAATCAAAATTTAGAACCATTCGATATTACTGAAAACATTAGAACAAGTCATTTAAATTTTGAGGAAAAGTTGCAATTAGAAAAAATTTGTAAAGAATTTTCTGACATTTTCCATACAAGTAATTCAAAACTAACTTTCACTAATCAAGTTAAGCATAGAATAAAAACCACAGACGAAATACCGGTTTATTCGAAAACATATAGATACCCATATATTCATAAACCAGAAGTAGAGCGTCAAATTAATGAAATGTTAGAACAAGGTATCATCAGACCGAGCGATTCCCCGTGGAGTAGTCCTATCTGGATCGTAAGTAAAAAACCAGACGCATCTGGAAAACAGAAATGGCGAATAGTGGTGGACTACAGAAAAATAAACAAAAAAACAATTGACGATAAATATCCTATTCCCCAAATAAATAATATCCTCGACAGACTAGGTCGCTGTCAATACTTCTCAACCCTAGATCTCGCAAGTGGCTTTCATCAAATCGAAATGCATCCTGATGATTAAAAAATGGACCAGCTACATTTCAGCGTGTCATGGACAATATCTTAAAAGAACTCCAAAATAAAATTTGCTTTGTATATATGGATGACATAATTGTTTTCTCAACGTCACTCCAAGAACATATAGTCAACTTAAAGAAAATATTCCAAAAATTAAGAGACAGTAACTTTAAAGTGCAATTAGATAAATCAGAATTTTTAAGAAAAGTATCCTTTTTAGGTCACGTAATCACTCCAGACGGTGTTAAACCAAACCCCGATAAAGTCAATGCTATTCTAAATTATCCTATTCCTAAAACAACCAGAGATTAAATCATTTCTCGGTTTAATTGGTTATTACAGAAAGTTCATCAGAAATTTCGCTCATATTACAAAACTCGTTGCCTAAAAAAACGAGCTAGTATCGATATCAATAATCCGTTGTACATAAAAGCATTTGAAGATTGTAAATCTTTACTGACCAATGATCCCATTCTTATTCATCCCGACTTTACGAAAGATTTCATAGTGTAATGTTTTTGTTATTTATTTAAACAATTAATGGGTGGGATAAATCAAACACTCGGTATGGCTACTTACTAATTTATTTAAACACTAACTCACTAACACTTAACTTATATATACAGTATATTTCCTTAGACTAATTTATATAAACAGTTCACTAATTTATATTCACTAATTTATCTGTTTATCTCACGATGTCAAATTATCAACTTACTAACTCTTCCTGATCAGTCCCCTTATATACTAGTGCCTTTTGTACTAGAGAATTCCGGGCTGCGGCTTATACAGACAAATAATTTTTCTGCCCTATTCTAGATAACTCTGGTCACAAAAACCAGTTCTAGATAAGATAGTCTCAATCGTAAACAGTTTTTTATAACTGCGTATCCGCCATAATTTTAACTATTATACCTGGCTTAGACAGGGTCGGTTTTAGGGACTATACCAGAGTGCTGTTTCGTAACATTACCCCCTCCTTAAATGGAAGTTCCTCCTGGAACTTTTGTGTAGCCGAGACTGGATGTTTGAATCGGCAACTGGCCCTATTTCTACACTTTCCGATCTTATGGAAATAGCAGGGCACCGTCTTCATCGGATACTGATAACGGGGGCTGTAGCTGCAAATTAATATCTGGACACCGGTATCTTGAAAGATAATCTCTACCATGTTCCTGATGATTCGCCAATCCAACTGGTTACTCGCTATCTTAGGCATAGCCAGTTTCTTCACGTTGGATTCCAACACATGCTCTCGGAGGTTTCGAAGTGCTTCCCACACATCGCGGTAGGTAGATCGATCTTGGAATTCATTTTTAGTTACCACGTAGAAGACGTACCGCGAATTATGTTTCAGTGTCTTGCCAGGGGCTGGAATCTGGTCTTCAAGTTTTTCTAATTGCCCGAACTTCTTTCGAAAGACGGTTGCCAACCCTCGTGCGTTCTTGATACGGGCGGGGATGTTGTATGCCAGTGAATAATCTTCCGAGAGAGTGAACATATCTTGTTGTTGTTCCAAAGTGACTCCATATCTAGCTTTCCCGGTACCCCCATACGCGCCCATAAATTCATCGAAGGTGGGGTCAGACACATCTCGAATCAGGTTTACGCCTTCCTCTATGTCATGGTCTCCTTCGAATGGCGCTAGTCGGTTTTGGTGAACTATTTTTGGTTTTCCGTTGGGGATCTTGCTTATGCGATATAAAACATGATTGATCCTCTTCTTGATTAAGTATGGACCTTCCCAGGATTTCTGTAATTTTGGAGAAAATCCTTTTCTCCTCGTCGGGTTGTGTAACCATACTTTGTCTCCTTCTTTAAAACCGCCTTCTGTGGCCTGCGTGTCGTACCGACTTTTCATTCTGTCGCTGGCAACTTGAAGATTTGTTCGAACTAATTCATGAATATCATCCAGCCTTCTTCTCAATTGGATTGCGTAGTCTTCGCCTGATAGATCTTCTCCAGGCCGGCAGCCAAATTCCAGGTCACAAGGAAGCATCATTTCACGTCCAAACAGGATTTTCGCCGGTGTTTCACCCGTGGACTCATTGACGGCAGATCGATAAGCCAATGCGAATAGAGAAACATACTGGTCCCAATCTCTCTGATGGCTGGATACTACTTTGGACAGGTATTTTCCAATAGTTCTGTTCATTCTCTCGACCATTCCATCTGACTGTGGATGTAATGCTGTTGTCCTGGTCTTCTTCATTCCCAGCTTCTCGCAAATCTCCTAGAATAGATGACTTTCGAAATTTCTTCCCTGGTCGCTGTGGACTTCCAAGGGCACTCCATATCGGCTGATAAATTCTTTCACCAATACATCTGCTACAGTTGTGGCCTCTTGGTTGGGAATATCGTAAATTTCCGCCCATTTTGTGAAATAATCCATTATAACCAGTATGTATTTGCTACCATTTTCTGTTGTCGGAAATGGTCCAGCGATGTCTAAAGCAATCCTTTCGAAAGGGCTTCCAACATTGTACTGTTTCATGGGTGCCTTTCTCTTGCGATGTGGTCCATTACTCGTAGCACAAGTCGTACATTTCTTACACCAGTCCTTCACATCGTCGGAGCTGTTCATCCAATAAAACCTTTCACGTACACGCTGAAGGGTTTTCTTCACTCCCAGATGACCTCCCGATGGACTGTCGTGTAACTTCTTCAGTACCTCAGCTACTCTTGTTCTCGGGATAACTAGCTGTCTCCTCATCTCAGAACCATCATCGTTTTCAAGGACTTCTTCCAGGACGAGGGAGTCCCACTGAGCCCAATACACCTTGAGTTTCGGTGAAAATCTTGACACTTCTTGCCAGGTAGGTCGCCGGTTTTCTCTCTTCCATTGCCGAATGATCTTCAGGTGAGGATAATTCTCCTGATCTTCTCTGATCTTGGTGGGTGACCATTCCTCGTTGACTACAGTAGTTCTTGAAACTGCAGCTTCCCTATATTCCGCCTTGTTGCAGTGGGAGCAGTCTGTTGGGCACGGCCGTCTGGACAGGGAGTCGGCATTTCGGTGACTCGCACCAGCTCGATGTTCGATGTTGAAATCATACTCTTAAAGTCGTTCAATCCATCTAGCGATCTGGCCCTCGGGATTCTTGAACTGCATCAACCACTTGAGTGCTGCATGATCAGGCCGGATTAAAAACTTCCTACCATAGAGATACTGGTAAAAGTGTTCCACGGACTTCACTACCGCCAAAAGTTCTCTTCTTGTGACGCAGTAGTTTCGTTCTGGTTTGGAGAGGACTTTACTAAAATATCCCAGCACTCTTTCTTGCCCTCCTTGGATCTGTGAGAGCACTCCACCAATTCCTACGTTGCTTGCGCCAGTGTCAAGAATAAAGTCTCCCTCTGGTAAAGGATATCCTAATATCGGCGCCGTGGTTAAATGCCTCTTCAACGTATCAAAAGCCGTTTGGAAAGCTCTTGCTTCTTCTGTAAGTCGAGTTAGAGGCTTAGCAATATCTCCAAACTTCCTGATAAATCTTCTATAATATGTGCAAAGTCCAAGGAAACTCCTAATTTGATGTTTGTCGGTTGGTTGCGGCCATTGCTGAATTGAAGCAATTTTCTCTGGACCCACCGCCACTCCTTCATTGCTCACTATATGGCCTAGATAGTTGACACGGTTTTGGAACAGCTGACATTTCTTAGGGTTTAACATGAGCTGGGCAGCTTGGAGTCGTTTGAATACGTCTTCCAAATTCTTCAGATGTTCGTCAAATGTCTTCCCCAGTACTACGATGTCGTCCAAATAGACCAGGCATGTCTTTCAAGACAACGCTCTCAAGACATTTTCCATGAGTCTTTCAAATGTCGCAGGCGCATTACAGAGCCCGAATGGCATGACGTTGAATTGCCATAATCCAGATCCGGTGGTAAAAGCAGTCTTCTCTTTGTCTTCTGGGTCCATTTCCACTTGCCAATAGCCAGACTTCAGGTCCTAGGTGGAAAACAGTTTGCTGCCGGCCAAAGTATCTAGCGTATCGTCAATTCGAGGCAGAGGATAGCTGTCCTTCTTCGTCACGTTGTTAATCTGGCGATAATCCACGCAGAATCTCGTAGTTCCATCCTTTTTCTTGATGAGCACTACTGGAGACACCCATGAACTAGTAGATGGTTCTATCACTTTTTCTTCTGCCATCTCTCGAATTATTCTTTCAGCTTCCTCTCTCTTCGCTCGCGGAAGTCTTCGAGCTGATTGCCTAATTAGTTTAGCATTACCAGTATCGATTTTGTGTTTGACGGCTGATGTTCTGCCAGTCTTTCCTCCTTTTGGTACGAATAAGTCTCGATACTGCAAGAGAAATTCTCTCATTCTCTTTTTCTGAGCTCGATCCAAAGATTGACCAGCTACTGATAACATCTGTTCGAATCTGGCATTAGAATTGTCAGTGGTCGTTGTCTGACGAACTATAGACGTCACTGGTACGCAGGATCAAATCTTGGTTTCCTTCTTGATGGTAATTGGGTAATCGTTCACGTCTATCAATCGTACAGGGATCTCCTTCGCCGACGTAACCAATCCTTTCCCAATTAGTACTCCTTTGCCAACTTCTTCGTCGTGGTTCCTTGGCTCCATCATAACCGGTGTACCTTCCTCCATGATTCCCTGTAGCCGTGCTACTATCATGGTTTCGCTTCGTGCAGGTAGAATGGTATCTTCCTGTACAGCTGCCAACACCGCGTTGCCTTCATATGGATGCAGGAACACCTCGGAACCCACTTTAATGGTTCTGTTTCTAAAGTCTAATTGGAAACTGTTCTAAATTAACCCTTTTACTTTGGGTTAATTAGAGGGAATGTAGGTTATCTGGTTTGGCGAAGCACCACTACGGCCGTTTGTCACTGAAGTAACGATGAACCGTAGAATGAAATTAAACACTTATGTCACGTTACGATTTATATTGTCATGAAGTTATAATTTATTTATTTTGCGTCGACAATTAAGACTTCACTTATTATTTACGCGATAACTGAAAGTATTTTGCACATACTTCGATGATTTATGAAATGATTAAAGCTTAAGGACACAAACGCCGGGTGATTTTATGAAATCAGGTACCTTGTTATACCACGTTGTATGATGACAGAGGGTGTCTGAGAAGTGGGTGAAAATATAATATTATTCCTATTTATAGATAGTTTAAAGTGAGTGGGAAGTACACGTGTGTGTCTTTTTTGGTGGGTGAGAAAGTTTGAGATTTTAAATGGAAAAATTCCTAGAACAATAATCGTCTATATTTTGTATATGGTAGTGCTGAAATGGAATTTTGTCGATGTGTGGGAAGTTAGATGTTTTAGAAATATGATATATTTCTTCAAGTGGTGTGATCATTGAAATGGAAGTTTGTGGATGTGTGCGAAATTAAATGTTTGAGAATCATGATATATTTCTTCAAGGTCTGTGCAAGATATATGAATTATCTTATACAGGGGAAGTAAAAATAAAATCACAGGAGAATTTGTTATTCAAATAAAATTCGAACAGAAACCATGTACATTCATTACGTCCATTCCCAGAATCACGTCTTCTTCATTGTCAGCTACGATTACCGTATGCGTGAACTTTTCTGCGCCAATTCCCAATTGGATTTGTGTCTCACCGTGAACGTTGGCGCTCTCACCTGTGGCGGTCCGCAGTCGCAGTCTCGTTCGTAAAAGCTTCTTCTTGGAGTTTATTAGTTCTGGTCGTATAATGGTTCTAGTTGCTCCAGTGTCAACCAGCAGAGCATATTTCTTGCCATTTACTTCGCCATCCACATATACACTGTCGTTGCGACATCTGAGAGAAGCTATCAGTATAAGAGGGTCTTTGTAACGATCATGGGTCGGTGCTGCCCCCTCGTAGCCGACCCGTTCTAGTTTTCCTGTGACTGGGGTTCTTGGTTTGCAGGAGTCTTGGGGCGCTTACATGAACTACGTACATGCCCTAGCTCGCCACAATTCCAGCATCTGATTTTTCTCGGTTTCTTGTTCATCATACCTTTTATGAAACTGACGAACTGGTCAAATCTGTCTTCGTCACCTTCTTCTTGGATGGTCCTAATTTTGTTATATCCTGAAGCCTTCGTTGCTGCTTCATATTCAAGAGAAGCTGTTAATGCGTAGACTAATGTTTTCGGATGGGCTAAACGAAGTGTCCTCTGCATATCGGAGTCACGTAAGCCATCAATAAAGGCCTGGATGCCCAGACATTCCATCATGTTCTCTGGTGCTGACGGATAAGCAAATCGAACTAGTCGGGCAATGTCCACTTCATATTCTTGAAGGGATTCATCAAGGTTCTGCCTTCGGTTCTTCAGCTGAGATTGGTACAAATGATCTAGATGTTCATGAACATATCGCATGTCCAACCTCTTCTTCATCTGCTCGAAGTCGTCCGTTTCTTCCAAAGGTATCGTCTGAAGTACATCTAAGGCATCTCCGCGAAGCGCGATGGTTAAATTCACTGCCTTCTCTCTATCGGACCAATTATTCACTCTAGCGGCTGCTTTAAATTGTTTCATATAATTGATCTACGACATTTTTGCATCGAACGTTGGGGCCTTGACTCGGGTAAAACTGTCAATGTCTTACTTAGATAGTGTTTCTGGCTTGCAAGGTTTCGTTTGCTCGTTCTTCTTTTCTTCCTCTGGCGTGCCTCGCGTTCTTGAATCGGCAATCTTTTCCTCTATCTCCTTGATTTTCTCGTCTATCGTTGTAATCTTATTCTCTATTTCAGATTTTAGAGACGAAGTTTCATTTTCAACATCGGCGGCAATGTCGTTTTTCATTAATAAGATATCGGCAGATATATCGTTCTTCAAAGCAGACATCTTGTCGTCAATATTAGCAGAAATGTCGTTCTTCATAACAGAAATATCGTTTTTCACATTCGTTGAAATTTTCTCTTCCATGGCAGAAATATCGTTCTTCATAGCAGAAATCTTCTCGTCCATGTTCTCTTCCATGGCAGATATATCGTTCTTCAAAGTAGAAATATCGTTCTTTATAGCCGAAATATCGCTTTTCACATTCGTTGAAATCTTCTCTTGCATAGCAGAAATCTTCTCGTCCATGCTAGCAGAAATATTAGCAGAAATGTCGTTCTTCATAGCAGAAATCTTCTCGTCCATGGCAGAAATCTTCTCGTCCATGTTAGTCGAAATATCATTCTTCATAGTAGAAATCTTCTCGTTCATGTTCTCTTCCATGGCAGAGATCTTCTCGTCCATGTTAGCAGAAATATTAGCAGAAATTGACGAGATTAAGGTGAAAGCCTCGTCATTAAATAAAACTGTTTCTGGATCAAAGCCGTCATTTTCCAGTGCCAATTTAAGTCTTTCTACTAATTCGCTTTTCTTACCGGACGTTTCCAACTCACGATCCTCCAATTCTGCTCTTAGCTCCGCCAATTTGAAGTCTCTTGGCCATTTTTACGTTGCAATTTATTTATATTATCCCACTTCTGACACCAATGTAATGTTTTTGTTATTTATTTAAACAATAAACGGGTGGAATAAATTTCAAACACTCGGTATGGCTACTTACTAATTTATTTAAACACTAACTCACTAATCACTTAATTTATATATACAGTATATTTCCTTACACTAATTTATATTCACTAATTTATCTGTTTATCTCACCATGTCAAATTATCAACTAACTAACTCTTCCTGATCAGTCCCCTTATATACTAGTGCCTTTTGTACTAGAGAATTCCGGGCTGCGGCTTATACACACAAATAATTTTTCTGCCCTATTCTAGATAACTCTGGTCACAAAAACCAGTTTTAGATAAGATAGTCTCAATCGTAAACAGTTTTTTATAACTGCGTATCCGCCATAATTTTAACTATTATACCTGGCTTAGACAGGGTCGGTTTTAGGGACTATACCAGTGTGCTGTTTCGTAACAATAGTTACTACCGATGCAAGTAACGTCGCCATCGGTGCCGTCCTATCTCAAGGACAAATTCCTCATGACAAACCTATTGCATTTACCTCCAGAACTCTTAATGAATCCGAATCCAACTATTCAACTATTGAAAAAGAATTGCTTGCAATTGTTTATGCTACGAAATACTTCAGACCTTATCTTTTTGGACGTAAATTCAAAATCGTTACAGATCACAAACCTCTTCAATGGCTTATGTCCCTCAAAGAACCAAACTCTCGTCTTGTTCGATGGAGATTACGATTAGAAGAATTTGACTATCAAGTTATATATCGAAAAGGCACATCTAATAGCAATGCTGATGCTTTAAGTAGAATTGAAATTCATCCTATTGAATCAAGCACATCCAAATTACCTATTATAGACTTTACGACAGAATTTGACGAATTATTAACACAACAACCACTATCTTCGGTATCCAACACCAACAACAAAACTGACCTAGACAATCCTCCTCAAGATAACAGAAACCCAGAGATAACCGACCTTGACATTCAATCTGTTCTCGCAGAATTTGATCCCACCGACAACAATGACGACATTGCGACAATTCATACGAGTTTAGAAAATCCTATTTTAGGTATTCACATCACTGAAACTCCTTTAAATAACTTTCTCAACCAAATTATCATAATTAAAGTAGACAGAAATCCTAGACAAGAAATTAGAAAACTTTTTGAAACTCACGTAAGAACTAGATGGAAAATATATGTAACAGTAGAATCATTTCAATCTCAAATAATAAATTTCTTAAAAGAATATGGTGTACCAAAGAAACAGTATGCTTTTTATTTTCAAAACGACGAAAATGAAAGTTTATTCAAAAATATGTGTAATTTTATCCTTCAAGTATTCAAACACTCTGCATTTAAACTTTTCAAAACAAATAAATTATTAGTAGATGTTACTAGAGACAAAAGACAACAGGAACTAATAAAAGAACAGCACGAAGGTATAACCAATCACCGTGGTATGCAAGAAACTATAAATCAACTCAAAACTAAATCTTATTGGCCTAAGTTACACGAAAATGTGAAAAATTTCATAAACAGTTGTCCCATTTGTCAACAAGTAAAATACGAAAGACATCCTCCACTTGTCAAACTTCAACTAACGCCAACAGCCAAAAAACCTTTCGAAACAATACATACAGACACTTTCAAATTCGAAAATTCCATAGCACTAACGATATGCGATAGTTTCTCAAAATACGGTCAAGCTTATATAATTCCAAGCATCACAGCTCTACACATATATCAAGACCTAGTACAATTCATAGCATCCTATAAAATTCCAGAAAATATCATCTTGGAAAACATTTTAAAAGATTTCGCAAAACTTTACAAAATCAATTGGCATTATACGTTACCCCTCAATCCAAACAGTAACGCTATAGTCGAAAGATTTCATTCCACTTTACTCGAACATATGAGAACACTCTCAATCACACGCCCAAAATTAAACCCATTTGAAAAATTATTATATGCAGTAATCGGTTATAATAACTCTATTCACTCAGCTACAAAATATAATATATTACTAGGACACCTTCAATTAGAAAATCCTATCGAAATTGATAGTAATGCAGAAATGATTAATTTAAAACTTAACGAACACAAACAGACAATGATAGATATTTATAAAAATCTGAACAAAACAATGACTGAAAATAAATCAAAAATTATTGAAAAACTAAATGAAAAGAGACAAGAACCTCCAGACATACAACCAGGTACAATTGCCTACAAAAAACAAACCGAAAGACAATCAAAAACGAAACCACCATATAAGCCAGAACATGTTATTAAATCACAAGACCTTACAGTTACTACACCTTACAATACTTATCATAAACAGATTTTTAAACCCCCAGAAAATTAACTACCGATTTTTCACAGGTTAATAATCCTCCCTCTGATAATGAGCCAGAAAATAGAGATCCAGAATCTGAATAAGAACCCCGGAGTTCTTCCGTTTAAGATAGGTACCGCAAAAATCAAAACAGCATCCCACACCTTCTTACACTATATTCCTACAAAATCAATAAAAGAACAAGTAGTCTCAGTAACTAACAAATTTTATGAATTCAAAAGATTATTAGAAAAAAGTCACCCTATAAAAATTACTAAAATACTAGAAACTTATATGCATTTAGAATACGAGTTTATTTACGTCAATAATAAGTTAAACGCTATTTTTCCACAAGTAAAAAGTAAAAGAGCATTATTTTCTCCTTTAGGAACATTTATCAAAAGCATTACTGGTAATATGGACCAAGAAGATGCAAAAGATATTTATAATAATATTATTCAACTTGAAAACAACGAAAATCAAATAATAAAGAAAATTAATAGTCACATCTCATTGAACTCAAAATTAATGCAAAATGTACACAAGTCATTAGATAGTATAACGGAAAAGCAAAATCGCATAGTAAGCAAGATTGAATTACTTACAGCGGTTTTCAATGAAACAGAATTTAATCAAGACCTTTATATTGAATTTCAAGTAATTTTTAATCAAATAAAAATAAACTTAGATTCTTTGTCTGCATTTTTAGCGGATATAGAAAATGCGATTAGTTTTGCTAATTTAAACATTCTTCATCATAGTATAGCTAATTTAGTAGATTTAAAAGAAATAATTTTAGAGATGTCTAAGATCCATACTAATTCACAAATGTTATTTCTAGACAATGAAATTTTAAAATATTACATAGTAGTAGAAACAAAAGTACATTACTTAAATGATAAATTAATGTTTTCACTAGATTTTCCTTTAGTTAATCAAAACACCTTCGACCTTTATCACCTTTACGCTGTACCCAATATCAACCAAAGTATAATAATCCCTCCTTCTACCTACCTACTCATGAGCAACGAATACTATCAGTACCAAGAAGAAGAGTGCTTCGATTTACAGCCCAATTTCCTGTGCCTTCATAAGCAATTACTTCCTATAGGAAAATATGTCGACTGTATAACGTCATTACTATCAGTCCAACCCACAACAGTAAAGTGCCAACAGGTACCTGTCAAAATAAGCAGCCAAATCGTAGAAGAAATCAACAGTGGTCACTATATTGGGGTTTTTCCTGAAACTCAGAAAGTCCAGCTTACTTGTAACGAAAACGACGTTGTCGCACTAAAAGGTACTTACTTAATCAAGGTACCACCCCAGTGCGCTATAAGTACTACCAGGTTCACCTACAGTAATGAAAAGGGACTACTTATTGGTCACCCTATAGCTTTAAAATAAATTGAAGAAATTACAATTCACACAACACCTGTAAGAAGACTAGAATTAGAAAAAATCCACCTCGATGAAATCCATAAGATTCAACAGCGAGAATTAGAAGAAACATTACCAGAAGTTCACTTAAGAAAACGATTCGATTGGTCCATTGGTGCAAACTCCATGTTAATATCATTAATTGTTATTTATTGCCTCGTCGTAAACAGAAAGAAGCTTGTTCATATATTCAAGAAAAATGGAAGTCCAAAAGAAACTACAACAGAACATGATGAAGCTCAAGTTGCTCCATCCAGGTTACACCCTTGAGTTCCTTCTGGGGATGGAGGAGTTATGGAACGTGCATTTGATGATTCAACTATAATTTCAATAACAATATTGTGTAATATAAATATTTAATTCAATATGTCAGCAAATGTTTTCCTTTTTAAATTTTGTACATATTTTATTCAGAATGATATTAGACTTACAACTGTTAAGAAGTATATTTGTGTATTAATAAAGTAGTTTGTTTTTTAAAAAAATTCTTTCTGAAAACCAAATTCAAAAAAAGAGAGAATTGTTGCGAGGATGATTCACAATAAGATATACACATGTTCGTGACTAAAAGCTTTGGAATGGGTTCGATAAGAAATGGAAAATTGGGGAGTCTAGGAATATATTTGGTTGTGAATAGTTGTGGTGTTTTATTTCGAGAATTATTTTAATAGTAAAAATACGATAATTTTTACAGTGCAGCGGCGGGATAGATCTCGCGTTATACGGAGTGACTAGGTGATTAGATTAGTTGTGTTGTGAACAGTGAAATTAAAAAAAAAATGACAAAAAACTGTGAGTACAATTAATTATTCTTTGTTTAGTTAACGTATAAACTAAACATACGATTATTCTTAATACGATTTATTTTCGGGTTTTGCAGTTGAACTATCGTTGACAAATTTGATTTTCCTTCGTTCTTCTATATTCTAATTTTGGGGCTTATCTGTTATTATCAAGACATCGCGGCTAGTCTCCGAAAGCTAATGAATCGACGAAAGTTTCCCACTGAAAGCTGGGAGCAGTACTATTTTAAAAAAATGGACTTGATACAAGCGTGTGAAATAAATCCTAAAAATGCCGTGTCGTGTTTGATTGATGGAATTGGTAATCCAACAATTCAAGTCGGAGCAAGGGCGGAGCGATATGATAGCCCAGACGCACTTTACTCAGGATATTTGTCATCTCTCAGACCGGAGAGTGTACCAACTCGTTTTGGAGCTTCCTCAACACCCCGAAAGCGGTTTTATTCTGACAATCGTAGAGAAGAAGGTCAACAAAACAAGCGAACAGAAATGTTACAATTGTAAGGAGAGAGGACATTTTGCACAAGCGTCCTCCAAGCCCAGAATTGAGTGCACAAAATGCAAATGATTGGGACATACTGAAAAGGATTGTCACAGGGGAAAGATTGCAAGTAAAATCGTCGCGACGAACTGTCAACCATTTAACAAAATTTACTTCGTCGACTGTACTATAAACGTAGAACCGTCTCGTGCCTACGTTGACACGGGTTGTGGTGCAGTATTGATTAGGCAAGATGTGGCACAACACCTGGAACTAACGATTGTTCCTAGCTCAGTCACGATAACTGGGTATGGTGCTTCAGTGGTGCCAATAATAGGTGAAACTATCATCACCTTAGGTTTGGACCGTGTGAAGGCAAACGTAAAAGCTTTTATCGTTCCAAATGTCGTACAAGAGATCCCTGTGATAATAGGGCAACCCTTTTTAAATTTGCCGGTTGTTATTCTCATCGTAGCCAATGAAAAATTGAGGGTCTTAACAGCTGGAGACGATATAGCAGAAGCCTTAAACGTTAAGCCAAGGAAAATTCCATTGTGGGCCAAGGAATCTGTAAAGGTGCCACCCAAAATATCCGTTCTAGTTGCAGTGACTTCACGTAATCTTTTTGAAGGAGAGGTCTACGTCACAGGTGGCTTGAGAGCTGTGCCTACCAGGGAGTATTATGTTGGCGAATGCATAACCAAGAGCGAAGATGGTTACGTGCCTGTTACGAATGTATCGGCACAAGAATTTTCTGTAAGTACAAACCAAATACTAGTTCGTTGTTTACAATGTTTTGAAGATATATCGCCAGTATCTTCAGTTAATTGTTTGTCATTAAAAGTTAATCATTGTACATTGTTTGAGCAAAACGATTTGGTTTATAATAAAAATCTTAACTCTGAACAGGTAAAACGTTTACTTGATTTAATAAACGCATTTCGGTATTGTTTTGCCCAATATACAAGCGAATTAGAAAAAACCGATATACTTAAAATGTCTATACATCTCAGAAACGATAAACCACTAGTTTATCGACCCTATCGTCTTTCGCATAAGGAACGTGGAGATGTGAAAAATATAGTCGACGACTTGTTGAAAAATAATATAATTCGTGAATCGGATTCCCCGTACTCAAGTCCAATTCTCCTTGTCAAGAAGAAGAATGGAGAGAACCGAATGTGTGTAGACCACAGGGCTTTAAACTCCAAGACCATGAAGGATATATTTCCATTACGCCATGTTAACGATTTTCTAGAAAAACTCAGGGAATGTAACTACTTTACTAGTTTGGACTTGGCATCTGGATATTACCAAATAACAATAAAAGAAAGTTCTATAACAAAAACCGCATTTATAACACTGGATGGGCACTACGAATACCTTCGTATCCCTTTTGGTCTATGTAATGCTCCTGCAGTTTTTCAACGAACTGTGAACAAGGTATTAGGTAATTTACGTTATGGCAACGTCGCCGCATACATGGATGCTGTCTTAATACCGTCCAAGGATTTTGACTCTGGTATCAACGTTTTAAAAGAGGTACTTACTGCAATCAAAGCGCTGGTCTAAATTTAAGGTTGACGAAATGTCAGTTCTTTAAGGAGAAGGTAGATTATCTCGGACATGAGGTTAGCCGTGATGGAATTCAACCTGGCAGCCGAAAAACCGAAGCTGTGAAACAATTCGCAGAACCAACAGATGTTCATCGAATACGCCAGTTCCTCTGATTGGCAGGATATTTTGGTAAATACATTCAAGGCTTTGCAGAAATTTCCAGGCCACTCACTATTTTAACGAGAAAAGATGTGACTTTCACGTGGAGAGCAGGTTAGCAAAAAGCTTTTGAGACCTTGAAGGAGAAGCTTGTTTCGAGGCCAGTATTGGCTACTTACGACTCAAAACTTAGGACGGAGGTACACACGGATGCTTCAAAATGGGGAATAGGAGGAATTCTTCTTCAAGGCCATTACGGAAATCTGAGGCTTGTTATGTGCTATTCCAGGCAAACCAGTAAGGAAGAACAGCGATATCACTCCTACGAGTTGGAAACAATTGCTGTAGTGGACTCATTAAAACATTTTAGAATATACCTCATTGGCATTCAGTTTAAGGTTGTAACCGACTGCAATGCTATACGAAGTACCTTATGTAAAAGAGAATAAGTAGGTGGTGGTTTACAATCCAAGAGTTTACGTTCGACGTCGAGTATCGCTCAGGATAGAAGACACACGCGGATGCATTAAGTAGAAATCCGTTTAATCAGTCGACGTTAAGCGTTGGCGTTAACGAAGTTAATATCACGAATACTGATTGGGTCTTACAAGCGCAGCTTATGGACAAGAGGTGTAAGTACCTTATTGAGGCACTTAAGAAAGAACCCGTGGATATGGAAGAAAAACTAATTCATAAGGAATATTGTTTGAAAAACCAACTACTGTACAAGAATACCTCGGGAGTAAAAAAATGGGTAGTACCAAGAAGTGCAAGACGACAAGTAGTACTTCATTTCCATGATGGTATTGGACATTTATCTCTCGATAAAACGTTGTGAGCCATTAGCAAATTGTATTGGTTGCCAGGAATGCGACGTTACGTTAAAAAGTTTATATCTGCTTGCTTACCTTGTTTATATAATAAGGAACCTGGAGGAAAACGACCCGGGTATTTACACCCTATTCCAAAGATCGACACACCTTTCGATACCCTTCATATCCATCACTTAGGTCCAATTGTTACTTCACGACTAAAGAATCGTTACTTGATTGTGATAGTGGATTCATTTACAAAGTTTGTATTTTTACGGGCTGTAAAATCTACGAAATCAACACCATTAGTTCCTTTTCTCGGTAACGTAATCGAGAATTTTGAAGTTCCTAGAAGGATAATAACCGACCGTGGAAGTTGCTACACGAGTAAGCAATTTGAACAGTTTTGTAAAAGTTTAAATATAAAACACGTTCTGAATGCTACTGCAACTCCTAGAGCCAACGGTCAGGTGGAACGGTACAACAGGACGATATTGTCTTCTCTTTCTGCATCAACGGAAGATTAAGAAAGATGGGATACAAACGTAGAAAAAATTCGATGGGGGCTGACTTCTACGATGAATTCTGCAACGGGCAAATGTTATTGGGATACGCTCCGAGGGGAGTTTGTAACGCGGTTCTGGACAACGAAGTCTGCGTAGAACCACAACGTATTAGTAACCTGTTAGAAACCAGGGCAAAAGTAAAAGATCTGCTCGACAAGAAACATGACAAACAGAAGTCTCGCTTTGACGCACGGCGTGTAAAAGCGAAGGATTATAAGGTCGGTGATCGGATACTGACTAGAACAATTCCCACAACCAATGACAGAAAAAGTAAGAAACTACTGCCAAGGTATAGTGGACCATACGTAATCGTTCAAAAGCTGGACCACGAACGGTACCTAATTGAGGACCCCGAAGGAACTTCTCGATCGCAGAAGAAGTTTCGCGGGGTCGTGGCAGTTGACAAAATGAAGGCCTTCAACGTAGAGGTTAGCTCATATTTGAACGATGAAACTGAACTGAATGATAATGAAAGTGGAAGCGCTTCCCCGAATGTGCAGGAAGACTGATTGACAGAAGTTGTTGATTGGCCCTGCATATAAGCATCATAATTATTTTGCATGTTAACTTGTTTATTTATTTCATATTTTATTGAGTTGTTATTAATGTCGTTGATGCATCAACTATATATCTTGTTTCTCTTTACTTATAGGCATAGCGACTCTGGAGAAGGCTGTAGCTGATCACTATAATTTTATATCTTCACCTTTTTTATTGAGTCTAAACTTGAATTGATGTACTATTGTTTTGTTTAGGTACAAGCGAGTCCACGAGAACGTGGACAATGGTAGCCTGGCCAAGTGAAAACCGAATACGCCGCCACTGTTTGAAAATCGAATAAGCCGCCACTGTTGCTAAAGAGAATTGTTGTGAGGCTGATTCACAATAAGATAGACACAAAATAAATCACCGGTGGTGAAAAGTCTATTTTTGAAAATATTTATTTATTACTTTACACTTATTCTAAGTGTAAATTTTACGTCTAATTTACTTAAAAGTTAACTACTGACTGCTGTCTGAAATGAATTTATAAAATAAAGTAAAGTAAAACGGATCAGCAAAATTATACAGTGTGTCAGCATCTTCATATCATCTTCTATACAAGGGGTGACATAATTCCTCCCCCTGAAGTTTCAGCTTCCGTGGGATGCAGCTAAGGAAGGTGAATATCTTCGGACTGATTTTCTTGGATTGGTTTCTTGCATATGATTCTTTTGAGGGCCCAATACAGACATAAAGAAATTACGAGGCAATAAATTATTATCGTCCAAGTACTTGGAACATAGGAAGGTGCGTAAGTCTCGAGAACTGGAGTATTTCTGATGATTCTTTCTCGGAGGGTACTGAAGTCATCTAAATTATTTGGAAGACTAAAATTGATATTTTTATGAGCGAGATGATCACGATTGGATATGTATACTCCTGGAATGAAAATGGGCAGGCTTTCAACTTCTATCGGGCCATTATTTATTATTGTTTCGGAGTCTGTAATAATTTGACAGGATGCCGGAATGTTGGCTAGGTAAGTGCCGATGTAGTTGAGGATTTCTTCTTGTTGGTAACACATTAATCTGATGTTTGTTTTCTTGGGACGAACGACGATCCACTGATTGGATTCATCAAGTCTTTTGGTTAATATTTTAGAGTTGCTTAAGGGCATTTGACTGCAGGCGGATGTGGTCTTGAGGTTGAGAAGTTGAACTTCGCAAGGGCTGTTGGAATTAACTTGTTGTAGACTGACTTCTTGGCACATATATTCCTGTCTAGCTACTTTTATGCATGGTTCATCCAGTAGTTTGAAATACAATTCATTTTTTAAAATAAATCTATTTTGAGGGATGATTACTTTTAACGGACTCTCACTCTGAATAGGTATTGGATACAAATGATATAGTTCTAAACCAAAAGGATATGTTACAGGTACATGTAAAATATATGTAATCTTGCTATTTAGTATATAATAAGAGACTTTTATTAAATTTTCAAAAATTGGAATATTGTTTATTTTAAGTTTTATGGGCATTCGATCTTTACTCACATTCTTGTATAATTCTTCCAAAAGTTTGAACAACTCGCTGGGTTTTATTATGCTTGGGTGCATAATTCCCGCTTTTGCAAATGATATTGAATTTTCTATATCTTGTAAGATTGAAATAAGCATTTCGTACAAGTTTAAAATATGAAAAATTACGTTCCTTATGAAGGTATTTTTCTAAAATTGAGATTGATTCCCTACATATGAATCGATCGTTGCTAATTTACGTTCTAATAATAATTGATTATGATTTATTTGTTGAATACTTTTATTAAAGTTATCTATCAGAGATATTGCTACCGAATTTTGAGTTTTTATTTTATCAGACAATTGATTTTGATTTTGTTGAAGTTGTCTAATAAGATTGCCGTAACGTTCTCCGTCATTGGAGTCTAAATTTCCGCTAATAGTTTTGACAATTGAACCGAGACCATTGAACAACCCTCGTTTGGTTCTATTTTCGCGAGGTAGTAATTCTGTTAATTTTATTTCAACTTTACTTTCTGCAAATTTTAAGAAACGTTTGTGATTAGTTATCTCTTCTTGACAAATTTTATTTTTTATAGCTGTGTTAAAAATATATATCTGATTATCTTTTAAATTTTGAAATTGTGCGACAATAGGATTTATATCATAATAATAAAATATCGAGTGATAGTATTCGGTTACTTTTGCAGTGCCAAGATTCACTGGAAGTAGACCTGGATTATCGTGGAGGTTTCTAAGTGTAATTATTTCTTTGAATTCGAGTATTCCTGGAAACCTGAAATAATAACTATGTGTCAAATGAATATATTCTTTTTAGTGGGCGTTGTATATTACTCATATGAATTTTTCCGTGTTTTGCTGTTGTAACTACTTTGCGCTTGGTATTTACTGATTTAATACTAACGGGCTTATGAAATTTGTTCGCGTTTTTCTGTCTCTTTTTCTTTTTTATAAAAATCTTTTCGTTTGGTATAAACATCTCAGGACTTTTTCGGTTTTCATTTACCGTTTCTACTAGATTCTCTTTTAGGTTTGATAAATCAGCATTGATTTTCGCGTACAATAATTTAGAACGTTCTTTATGTCTATTAACGTAATCATTGATTAAAAGTTTATGAATTGCGATATCAAATGGATCATTATCAGTAATATGTCCATTAATTATGTCCATGGTTTTAATTTAGTAGCCGAATGTATTGTATTATTATATGCCAGAATAGCATTTGCCATTTTAGTTTTTACAGGTGTGTCTGAGAATCCTTGTGAGTTTAATAGCCTTAGATGTTCTATTATCGTCGAATGAAATCTTTCTACAATTCCGTTTGATTGAGGATGATCAGGGGAGCAAAAATGAATTTTAATTTTATGTAGTCCTAATAGTTCTGTGATGACCGTATTTTTAAATTCGGTGCCGTTATCGCAAATAATTTGATTTGGTATACCGTGATGAGAAAAGTAAGTTATCAAGTTGTTCGCTACCTCCGTACCAGAAAGTGCATTTAAATGGTATGCTTGGGCATATTTAGAAAAACTATCAACTATCGTCAAAAATTTTGAATTTTCAAAAGTAAATGAATCTATATGAATGATTTCAAACGGTTTATTTGCAGTGGGTGTCAAATTCATTTTTAACTTTACTGGATGTCTATCATATTTACATTGTTGGCATATTTCGCACTCATTAATGAATGTTTGAATTGATTTTTTCATGTCCGGCCAGTAATACTTTTCTTTAATTCTTTGAAGAGTTTCATTAATTCCGCGGTGGTTCGTTTTACCTTCGTGGTAGTTTTTAATCATTTCTTTAATATCATCTTTTTTTATAACATCTAATAGTTTGGTAGAACATTTTTTGAATTTTATAGATGACGACTTAAAATATTTCTGTAAGCAAACTGAGAATGGTTCGTACAGGTCAGGATCTTCTAAATATAAATAGTACTGAATATCTGGAACTATATATTCTTTAACAAAATTGATAACATCGTTCTCGAAATTATTTTTAGAGAGCTGAACTAAAAACCGTTGTTTATCGCTGAATAAAGTGATTCTTTTTAATTTTGCAGGTGAATGTAAAACTGATTTAATAAATATTTGATTTTTACCATAACTTACAGCACATTCAATAGACGGTATGCCTATAATTGGATTTTCATCGACATTTGAGTGTATAGTAATATAGTCATCAGTAATATTTTCGTTTTGCCTATCGCTAGTATTATTTTGTGTCTCTTGATTTTGATGCTGAATGTTGTCATCTGAAATTGTTCCGTCAATGTTAACTATCATTGAAAAATTGTCATTGTCGGATGTGGTTGGAGTGTCGCTTATTAGTTCATTAGCAGTTGGTGAAGGGGTATTTAAAGTTTGATATGCTTATTCGGATGTATTTGGATTATTATGGTAGTTTGATGTTTCATCTAAAATTTCATCAATACGTTTCCAAAATGACTTATCGTTCAAAATTGAATTTGCATCTTTATTGTGAAGTTCTATTCGCGATAGAGAATCTACATTATTAAATTTCCCTTTTCTATAAAAAATTTCATAGTCAAATTCTTCTAATTTAATTCGCCAACGTAGTAATTTAGAGTTTGGTTCTTTCAAAGAGTTTAACCACACGAGAGGTTTATGATCTGTTATATTGAACTGACGGCCATATAAATATGGACGAAAATATTTTGTTGCCCAAACTATAGCAAGTAACTCCTTCTCAATCGTGGAGTAATTTTGCTCTGAGTCGTTAAGCGTTCTCGAAGCATATGCTACAGGGAGATCTTGTCCAATAGGACCTTGGGATAAGATAGCACCTAGTGCTACATTAGAAGCGTCGGTGGTAAGATTAAATGTTTTATTGAAGTCTGGATATTGTAATATCGGTTCGTTAGTCAATAAAGTTTTACAAGTCTCAAAACATGTTATGTATTCGTCGTTAAGTTCAATTTTTGCACCTTTCTTTAAACATTTCGGGAAAGGTTTGGTTAGTCGTGCAAAGTCCTTGATAAAACGTCTGTAGTATCCAAGCAATCCTAAGAATCCTTTGAGTTGCTTGGGTGATTTAGGTATCGGATAGTTGAGTAATGCATACATTTTTTCGGGGTTTGGTTTAACTCCGTCAGGTGTCGCTACGTGACCTAGATAAGTAACTTCTTTCCTTAAGAACTCAGACTTATCTAGCTGAACTTTGAAGTTTGCTTCTCTGAGTCTCTGGAAAACCGTTTTTAGGCGCTCTAAATGCTCTTGTAATGACGTGGAATATACAATAATATCGTCTAGGTATACTAAACACATCTCATTTTGTATACCTCTTAGTATGTTGTCAGCGACGCGCTGGAAAGTTGCTGGCACATTTTTCAATCCAAAAGGCATGCGCAGGAACTCCCAATGGTCATTTTCGGTGTTAAATGCCGTTTTTTCTATGTCAGTTTCTTCCATCTCAATTTGGTGGAAGCCACTGGCTAAATCTATTTAGAGAAATATTGGCAATTGCCCAATTTGTTAAGTAATTCTGTGATATTTGGTAGAGGGTATCGATCTTCTATAGTCTTCTCGTTTAGTTTCCTATAATCCATGACCATTTTTGTTGATAGCTGGCATCTAATTTCTTGCTTACCACCCAGATTGGAGAACTCCATGCTGAATTAGATGGCTGAATAATTTTTGAATCTAACATTTTTTGGATTTGATTAGCAACTTCTTGCTTATGTACGAAAGGATACCGATAAGTTTTTGTATATACAGGTATTTCATCTGTCGTACGTATATTATGTTTAATTTTATTTGTAAATGACAGTGGTTCACCTTCTTTATAAAATATATCGCTATATTCTTGACAAACTTTTAATATTTTTTTCTTTTCTTCACTATTCATGTGATCAGTTCTAATTTTATTAAGGTCTAAGGGTATTTGATGTGAATCAATATTATTTAAATTAATGTTTTCTATTTCATTTTCGTCAAAACATTCTACTTGAAATGGTTCTGAAAAATCTAGTGATACGGTACCGTCAGATTTGTTTAATATTGTAGTAAGAGCATAGCCGTTTTTTGCAGTGCTAAGGCATTGTGGAATTTCGCAGTTATGAAACTTTTGATAAGGAATAAAAATATCTCCATGTGTGTTTTTATTTTAACAACTTGTTGCGATCTAGGAGATACAGTTACAAGATTAAGGTCAGCGTTCACCTCGTGGTAATGAAGTTTTATTTTACGAGAAGGAGTGATAAGAAATCCTTCTTGGAAATTCAGTTTGGCTTGTAATATTTTTAAATTATCTAATCCAATTAGACCATCAAAAACATTGTGAAATTTAAAGAGATAGAATTTTAATTTTATTGGATTCGGGAGATTAAATACGTTTGAAGCCAGGATGTCGGCTCGGTATTTATGGGCAGATTTTTGAAATACTGTTGTTATTACGAATGGGTCATTTTTAATATCACTAGAATAATATTTGAAAGCTAAGATGGGATTTATAAATGATCGACTTGATCCGGTATCAATTAGAAATTTTAAATTATATTCGGGTAAAATGATATAGGGTAATTCACTTGATTTGACGTTATTAAAAGGTATTATTTTAGGATTGTTATGGTAAGGTGGATTTTCCGAGGCACTTAACAAAAATTTTCGTTTTTGTTAACTGTGTCATCATTATCACTAATATCGTTATTAGGATTTGAATTATCTAAATACAGTTGATCAGCAGCATGATCAGAATAATCGTAATTATTATTTAAATATTCCCAATTTTCGGGTTCATAGTTTTCTAGGGTATCTACATTATAAAGTTCTTCCGAAGTGTAATTCGGACGTTTATTTTGTCTAAAATTATTAGTAGATGGCGACGGTCTATTATATATTGGTTGATTTTGATTGTTTGGATAAGTATTGTAATGTTTTTCTAATTTATTTAAACAGTAAACGGGTGGGATAAATTTTAAACACTCGGTATGGCTACTTACTAATTTATTGAAACACTAACTCACTAACACTTAATTTATATATACTTAACTAATCACTTAATTATTAATTTATATTACCTGTATATTCACTCAAACTAATTTATATAAACACTTTATATTCACTTATTTACTCACGATGTCAAATTATAAACTAAACCAACTCTTCCTGATCAGTCCCTTATATATTAAAGCCGTTTTTACTAGTAAATTCTGGGCTGCGGCTTACACAGTCACAAATAATTTTTCTGGCCTTTTCTAGATAACTCTGGTCACAAAAAACAATGTTTACATAAGATAGTCGAAAACTCGTGAACAGTTTTTTATAACTGCGTATCCGCCATAATTTTAACTTTTATACCTGGCTTAGACAGTGTCGGTTTTACGGACTATACCAGGGGGCAGTTTCGTAACATTACCCCCTCCTTAAATGGAAGTTCCTCATGGAATTTTTGTGTAGCCGAGACTGGATGTTTAAATCGGCAACTGGCCCCATTTCTACACTTTCCGATCTTATGGAAATAGCAGGGCACCGTCTTCATCGGATACTGATAACGGGGGTTGTAGCTGCAAATTAATATCTGGACACCGGTATCTTGGAAGATAATCTCTACCATGTTCCTGATGATTCGCCAATCCAACTGTTTACTCGCTATCTTAGGCATAGCCAGTTACTTCATGTTGGATTCCAACACATGGTCTCGGAGGTTTCGAAGTGCTTCCCACACATCGCGGTAGGTAGATCGATCTTGGAATTCATTTTTAGTTACCACGTAGAAGACGTACCGCGAATTATGTTTCAGTGTCTTGCCAGGGGCTGGAATCTGGTCTTCAAGTTTTTCTAATTGCCCGAACTTCTTTCGAAAGATGGTTGCCAACCCTCGTGCGTTCTTGATACGGGCGGGGATGTTGTATGCCAGTGAATAATCTTCCGGGAGAGTGAACAAATCTTGTTGTTGTTCCGAAGTGACTCCATATCTAGCTTTCCCGGTACCTCCATACGCGCCCATAAATTCATCGAAGGTAGGGTCAGACACATCTTGAAAAAGGTTTACTCCTTCCTCTAGGTCATGGTCTCCTTCGAATGGGGCTAGTCGGTTTTGGTGAACTACTTTTGGTTTTCCATTGGAGATCTTGCTTATGCGATATATAACATCATTGATCCTTTTCTTGATTAAGTATGGACCTTCCCAGGATTTTTGTAATTTTGAAGAAAATCCTTTTCTCCTCGTCGGGTTGTGTAACCATACTTTGTCCCCTTCTTTAAAACCGCCATCTGTGGCCTGCGTGCCGTACCGACTTTTCATTCTGTCGCTGGCAACTTGAAGATTGGTTCGAACTAATTCATGAATATCGTCCAGCCTTCTTCTCAATTGGATCACGTAGTCTTCGCCTGCTAGATCTTCTCCAGGCCGACAGCCAAATTCCAGGTCACAAAGAAGCCTCATTTCACGTCCAAACAGGATTTTCGCCGGTGTCTCATCCGTGGACTCATTGACAGCAGATCGATAAGCCAATGCGAATAGGGACAGATACTGGTTCCAATCTCTCTGATGGCTGGATACTACTTTGGACAGGTATTTTCCAATAGTCCTGTTCATTCTCTCGACCATTCCATCTGACTGTGGATGTAATGCTGTTGTTCTGGTCTTCTTTTTTCCCAGCTTCTCGCAAATCTCCTGGAATAGATAGATGACTTTCGAAATTTCTTCCCTGGTCGCTGTGGACTTCCAAGGGCACTCCATATCGGCTGATAAATTCTTTCACCAATACATCTGCGACAGTTGTGGCCTCTTGATTCGATATAGCGTAAATTTCCACCCACTTTGTGAAATAATCCATTACAACCAGTATGTATTTGCCACCATTTTCTGTCATTGGAAATGGCCCAGCGATATCTTAAGCAATCCGTTCGAAAGGGCTTCCAACATTGTACTGTTTCATGGGTGCCTTTCTCTTGCGATGTGGTCCATTACTCGTAGCACAAGTCGTACATTTCTTACACCAGTCCTTCACATCGTCGGAGCTGTTCATCCAATAAAACCTTTCACGGACTCGCTGAAGGGTTTTCTTCACTCCCAGATGACTTCCCGATGGACTGTCGTGTAACTTCTTTAGTACCTCCGCTACTCTTGTTCTCGAGATAACTAGCTGTCTCCTCATCTCAGAACCATCATCGTTTTCAAGGACTCTTTTCAACAGCCCTTCTTCCAGGACAAGGGAGTCCCACTGAGCCCAATACGCCTTGAGTTTCGGTGAAAATCTTGACACTTCTTGCCAGGTAGGTCGCCGGTTTTCTTTCTTCCATTGCCGGATCATCTTCAGGTGGGGATCATTCTCCTGATCTTCTCTGATCCTGGTGGGTGACCATTCCTCGTTGACTACAGTAGTTCTTGAAACTGCAGCTTCTCTAGATTCCACCTTGTTGCAGTGGGAGCAGTCTGTTGGGCACGGCCGTCTGGACAGAGAGTCGGCATTTCGGTGACTCACACCAGCTCGATGTTCGATGTTGAAATCATACTCTTGAAGTCGTTCAATCCATCTAGCGATCTGGCCCTCGGGATTCTTGAACTGCATCAACCACTTGAGTGCTGCATGATCAGTCCGGATTAAAAACTTCCTACCATAGAGATACTGGTAAAAGTGTTCCACGGACTTCACTACCGCCAAAAGTTCTCTAGTTGTGACGCAGTAGTTTCGTTCTGGTTTGGAGAGGACTTTACTAAATTATCCCAGCACTCTGTCTTGCCCTCCTTGGATCTGTAAGAGCACTCCACCAATTACTACGTTGCTTGCGTCAGTGTCCAGAATAAAGTCTCCCTCCGGTAAAGGTTATCCTAATATCGGCGCCGTGGTTAAATGCCTCTTCAAGGTATCAAAAGCCGTTTGACAATCTTCGTCCCATTGGAAAGCTTTTGCTTCTTCTGTAAGTCGAGTTAGAGGCTTAGCAATGTCTCCAAACTTCCTGATAAATCTTCTATAATATGTGCAAAGTCCAAGAAAACTCCTGATTTGATGTTTGTCGGTTGGTTACGGCCATTGCTGAATGGAAGCAATTTTCTCTGGATCCACCGCCACTTCATTGCTCACTATATGACCTAGATAGTTGACTCGGTTTTGGAACAGCTGACATTTCTTCGGGTTTAACATAAGCTGGGCAGCTTGGAGTCGTTTAAATACGTCTTCCAAATTCTTCAGATGTTCGTCAAATGTCTTCCCCAGTACTACGATGTCGTCCAAATAGACCAGGCATGTCTTCCAAGACAACCCTCTCAAGACATTTTCCATGAACCTTTCAAATGTTGCAGGCGCATTACAGAGCCCGAATGGCATGACGTTGAATTGCCATAATCCAGATCCGGTGGTAAAAGCAGTCTTCTCTTTGTCTTCTGGGTCCATTTCCAGTTGCCAATAACCAGACTTCAGGTCCAAGGTGGAAAACAGTTAGCTGCCGGCCAAAGTGTCTAGCGTATCGTCAATTCGAGGCAGAGGATAGCTGTCTTTCTTCGTCACGTTGTTAAGCTGGCGATAATCCACGCAGAATCTCGTAGTTCCATCCTTTTTCTTGATGAGCACTACTGGAGACACCCATAGACTAGTAGATGGTTCTATTACTTTTTCTTCTACCATCCCTCGAATTATTCTTTCAGCTTCCTCTCTCTTCGCTCGTGGAAGTCTTCGAGCTGATTGTCTAATTGGCTTAGCATTACCAGTATCGATTTTGTGTTTGACGGCTGATGTTCTGCCAATCTTTCCTCCTTTTGGCACGAATAATTCCCGATACTGCAAGAGAAATTCTCTCATTCTCTTTTTTTCAGCTCGATCCAAAGATTGACCAGCTGCTGATAACATTTGTTCGAATCTGGCATTGGAATTGTCAGTGGTCGTTGTTTGACGAACTATAGACGTCACTGGTACGCAGGATCCAATCTTAGTTTCCTTCTTGATGGTAATTGGGTAATCATTCACGTTTATCACACGTACTGGAATCTCTTTCGCCGATGTAACCAATCCTTTTCCAATTAGTACTCCTTTGCCAACTTCTTCGTCGTGGTTCCTTGGCTCCATCATAACCGGTGGACCTTCCTCCATGATTCCCTGTAGCCGTGCTACTATCATGGTTTCGCTTCGTGCAGGTAGAACGGTATCTTCCTGTACAGCTGCCAACACCGCGCTGCCTTCATATGGATGCAGGAATACCTCCTCGGAACACACCTTAATGGTTCTGTTTCTGAAGTCTAATTGGAAACCATGTACATTCATTACGTCCATTTCCAGAATCACGTCTACTTCAATGTCAGCTACGATTACCGTATGCGTGAACTTTTCTGCGCCAATTCCCAATTGGATTTGTGTCTCACCGTAAACGTTGGCACTCTCACCTGTGGCGGTCCGCAGTCGCAGTCTAGTTGGTAAAAGCTTCTTCTTGAAGTTTATTAGTTCTGGTCGTATAATGGTTCTAGTTGCTCCAGTGTCAACCAGCAGAGCATATTTCTTGCCATTTACTTCGCCATCCACATATACACTGTCGTTGCGACATCTGAGAGAAGCTATCAGTATGAGAGGGTCTTTGGAACGATCATGGGTCGGTGCTGCCTCCTCGTAGCCGACCCGTTCTAGTTTTCCTGTGACTGGTGTTCTTGGTTTGCAGGAGTCTTGGGGCGCTTACATGAACTACGTACATGCCCTAGCTCGCCACAATTCCAGCATCTGATCTTTCTCGGATTCTTGTCCATCATATTTTTCAATAAACTGACGAACTGGTCAAATCTGTCTTCGTCACCTTCTTCTTGGATGGTCCTGATTTTGTTATATCCTGAAGCCTTCGTAGCTGCCTCATATTCAAGGGCAGCTGTTAATGCGTCGACTAATGTTTTCGGATGGGCTAAACGAAGCGTCTTCTGCATATCGGGGTCACGTAAGCCATCAATAAAGGCCTGGATGCCTAGACATTCCATCATGTTCTCTGGTGCTGACGGATAAGCAAATCGAACTAGTCGGGCAATGTCCACTTCATATTCTTGAAGGGATTCATCACGTTTCTGCCTTTGGTTCTTCAGCTGAGATTGGTACAAATGTTCTAAATGTTCATGACCATATCGCATGTCCAACCTCTTCTTCAACTGCTCGAAGTTTCTTCCAAAGGTATCGTCTGGAGTACATCTAAGGCATCTCCGCGAAGCGCGATGGTTAAGTTTACTGCCTTCTCTCTATCGGACCAATTATTCACTCTAGCGGCTGCTTCAAATTGTTTCACATAATTGGTCCTCGACATTTTTCCATCGAACGCCCAGCCTTGACTCGGGTAAAACTGCCAATATCTTCAGTCTTGGGTTGTGTTGCTGGCTTGCATATCTCGATCTTATTTTGTTCTGCGGGCGTGTCTCGTGTTCTTAAATCTGTTATCTTACTCTCTAACTCCTTGATTTTTTCGTCCATAGTTGTCATTTTATTCTCCATTTTCTCGTCCATCGTTGTGATTTTATCCTCAATATCCGATTTAAGAGACAAAATTTATTTTCCACGTCAGCGGCAATGTCATTTTTCATTAATAAGATATCAACAGAAAGTTTTTCCAAGTTAGCAGAGATATCGTTGTTCACATTAGTCGAAATCTTTTCTTCCATAGCAGAAATCTTCTCGTCCATGTTAGCAGAGATGTCGTTCTTCATATTATAAATATCGTTCTTCATATCAGAAATGGACGAGATTAAGGTGGAAGCCTCGTCTTTAAATAAAAATGTTTCTGGATCCAAGCCGTCACTTACCAGTGCCACTTTGAGTCTTTCTACTAACTCACTCTTCTTACCGGACGTTTCCAACTCACGATCTTCCAATTCTGCTCTTAATTCCGTGACTTTCAGATCACATAGTCTCTTGGCCATTTTTACGTAGCAATTTATTTATATTACCCCACACCTGACACCAGTGTAATGTTTTTCTAATTTATTTAAACAGTAAACGGATGGGATAAATTTTAAACACTCGGTATGACTACTTACTAATTTATTGAAACACTAACTCACTAACACTTAATTTATATATACTTAACTAATCACTTAATTATTAATTTATATTAACTGTATATTCACTCAAACTAATTTATATAAACACTTTATATTCACTTATTTACTCACGATGTCAAATTATAAACTAAACTAACTCTTCCTGATCAGTCCCTTATATATTAAAGCCGTTTTTACTAGTAAATTCTGGGCTGCGGCTCACACAGTCACAAATAATTTTTCTGGCCTTTTCTAGATAACTCTGGTCACAAAAAACAATGTTTACATAAGATAGTCGAAAACTCGTAAACAGTTTTTTATAACTGCGTATCCGCCATAATTTTAACTTTTATACCTGGCTTAGACAGGGTTGGTTTTAGGGACTATACCAGGGTGCTGTTTCGTAACAGTATTTCGGGTGCTAGTAGACATGGGCGTTGGTTTAGGTAGGTTAGCGTTTGAATTTGGCCTGAAAACATTCATATTTTGGTTGGGCCTTTTGAAAACTTGTGAGGCTCTAGGAAAATTCTGTTGAGTAGGTCTTGGATTTATTGGGATTGTTGTTCTATGATTATTTTTTGATGAATTTTGTAAATAATGCGCATTTTCCTCTTGTAAAACAATTTGCATTGCTTCGCTTAATGATGTCGGTTTCATACAACGAATTGTAGTTCCAATCAGTTCTTTTAACCCAGAAAGAAAAGTTTTTAATGTTAAATTTTGATATAATTGTCGTTTTAAAATTTTACCATCTTCTGTTGATTCGTGTAAATTTACATAACTACAAAGTAAGTTCAGAATGTGCAAACACCTATCATAAAATAATTGTGGACTTTCATTAGAGTTTTGTCTTAGCATTACGAGATCCCTATTTAGGCATACTTCATCTCGTTGATCCGAGAAGTTTCTCATTGTCACGGTTTGATTTTATTATTAAACATTTTCGAGTCACCCTGTATTCGCAAATTATAATTCCTACCATTTCAGTATTTGATCGACATATTCAAGTCAAATATCTAGTTGATTTAACCACAACTGACTGTTGTTATGCCGAGTTCACGTTGTACTTCTGTAATTCTTTTATTTAAATCATTATTTAACTTTCGTAATTCCGTTATCTAGATAACGTTTCCTTTCATATTAAGTGTATACAGGTAAATTGCATTGTATTTGTTAAGATCAACATTCATTATTTTCACGAATCCATTCAGTAAAGTTAGGGTTTTAAAATGTAGGAAATTGGAATTTATTATTTTGATATAAAGCGTGTGTACAGGCCTTCATCGTACTTTTACATTTTTACTATTTACCTAGCGAATAAGTTTTTGCGGTCTAATGTCCTTTTTATGGGAGTTATTTTTATCTGTGCCTTGAGAACGATTTTTGAGTGGAAATTTCGATTTCTCTTGACATCGTATGGTCGGAGATTTAGTTCCCCGTATAGTACCACTTATTAGTGGATTTTGGGACTATATCTCTAAAGGAATCTTCGTGATTGTTGGTTTCTGTATTGATTCGCTGGTTTACGACACGAAGATTTTGCTGTTATTCAGGATTTGGGACCATCGAATACAAACTTCTTGCAAACCCCTATAAATCATCTCAGGGTAAGATAATACTTCCTTTTAATTATTCTGTTAGGTACTCGTAATTTTTTTTATATAAGTCTATTTCATTTTATTTCATTCTGAATTTAAGTAGTGTTCCGTATAACTTATTTCTGGGTTAATTTGGGCACGTGTTGGTTGAGTTAATTAGGGGTCAGAGTGCGATTACTATGACATTTTTTTTGTAAAGAAACTGAGTTTTTCTCTATTCATTCATGGCCAAAATTTCTTAATCTATTTTATTATTCGTGGGAAAATGTAGTGATTTCGTTGTTGTACTATGTGCTAAATTTTATTAGTTACCGGTACACAGTTTTCTTGTTCAGTATAATTTATTTTCTATGGTTTCGTGGAGCAAGTAGGCTCACTGTTTGTAAAAATGTTATATTAAGTAATTATTTTCGGTAAGGTATTAGATATTACTGCGAAAAATTAGTAGGTAATGTATTTCTCTCGACATATATCCATTTAGATAACGCTAGTTTTGATATTCGTTATTCTGCTCCTATTTATAAGCGTCGAAATTGAGTTAGCTCTTGACAAGATGACGATCGATAGTTTTTGCCGTTAATCTTTTTATTATTAGTAAATTTTTTTTTTGTTCTAAATTTCATGCAGTCTTTGGTTAATCGCCATATTTTAGATATTATCCTACTTTGTCGTATACAATCGAGCTTTTTTGTATTGAAAACAGCAATCGGTGTCCATTCGTACAGACGAAAAATATATCTCCATTTTCATTTATTTTCTTCTCTATTTTCGGAGTAACCTAAAAACATATGTAACTGAAAACTTACTCTTACTATTTAAAAAAAAAAGAAAAAAATTAATGATCATATATTCACGGTATACTTGTATATTTTGCTTGGTTACCTGTATTTATAGTTATTTTTGTATAATGTATAATGTATAGTTTATATTTTTTTTTATTATTATCTTCATTAATTAATTAGCTAGTGAATTCTTTTTTTATTCCTATGCTATCGAAACTTGTAATTCTTATACTCTTAATTTAGACAAGCTCTTAATATTTAATATCTTTCACATACTTTTTTTTTGTTTACCTGTTGCTCAAAAATTTAACAATGTCCTCATTCCTGGTTATAATTTTAGGGTTTTTTCCGAGGACGGAAAGTTTTTCGAGCAAGTTATTTTCGATCAGGTGTTCTTTTTTTTTGAGCACTACCAGTTTTCCCAGCACGAACAAGCTTTTCTTCTCGAGCAAGTTCTTTACCGAGGACGAACAAGCTTTTTTTTGACCACGGATGGTTTTTTTCCGAGCACGAGCAAGTTTTTCTCGAGCACAAATAAGTTGTTTCATCTGTTGAGCACGGATGAAAAGGTGCTCCTCTTTTACTGGGCACAGACGAGAAGGTACTTTTGTGCTCACGGACCACAAAGGCTTTTGAGCAAGCCTTACTAAAAGTAGCTGCTGCAAGAAACCACTTCGGCTACTTTGCTACGATTCACCGGCTCCCAGCTGAAGCCATTACTGGGTTACCCCCGGAAAATCGGTGAAAATTTTTCATTCCTACTTTCATTGTTATGTATATTTTCAGAATTAAGTTTTGTATATAAATTTTGGGGTTTATTACTAACATAGATGCGTATTTATCTACCTTATTATATTCTGGTTATTATTATTATTTTTTTGTTATATTTAATAGATCATATTATATTTGAAATAACTTCGTTTTATTTGTTAGCTACCAAACCTCTACTAGTGGCTGTTTAAAACTTTTATCGAGAATATCTTTTCTTCAATTTTTCTGTTATAGATTACATACCTATTCATATATTCTTTTTTTTTGACGTTATCTGATAGGGAGTTCCAGGACAACCAGGAGAGCTTCTGTTTTGACTCAGCATAGATAAAACAGTGGCGCCCTTTTCAACTCACCCCTACTCTCCGGCATTTGGGATAGCTCGGCGTAATTGCACGCCCACTCAGCTACAACTTATCAGTATAACTTTCATTTTATATTTTCATTATCAGTTTAACTTTCATTTTACATTTCCTTCATCAGTTTAACATTCAGTTTATATTGTCTATCAGTTTAACTTCCGTTTTTTTTTATATATTTCTCATCCGTTTAATTCTTAATTTATATTTTCCAAATCTCTTTCAATCCTTCCATTTTCGGCATTAGTTTCTTTAGCTTTCATTTATATATTTTTTTTTCTTTCTTTTTTTTTCCTTTTCCACTTCGTAATTCTTTAAATTCATCCCTCATCAGTAATATTTCCTTTCGCTTCAATATTTCTTTTTTTTTTCTTCCTTCATGTAACTTGACGTAAAGAAAGAGCGTGGCATCATCAATACGTCTTTTAATTCGTTCCTTTGTTACATGTCTGAATATTAATGACTGTTTTAGCTTTACCTTTTATTTTAGCAATTATGAATTCAACAAATAAATGTTCTGAAAATTATTTGGATTTGCCCTATCAAAGAAATTATTTATGAGTGATTCGCTAACAGAAATAAATCTATTTAGATCGTTTGGATTCCCGTCAAAATCGGGGATGCAATTTGAATACTCCCATTTGAAAGATTGTACCGCCATACCTATTTGATTATTTACTGTACTAATTGAATTTGTCGGGTTTGAGTCAGTAGTGGTTTCTAACAATAAACTATTAAATGCACGAGTTAGATCATTAACAGTTACTTCAGAATTCATGAATTGTACTTACAGAACGTAAAGGATGATTTTAAACATGCCTAATTAGCTATGAGAATTCACGGCTGGATCCTGGCAGATTTTGGGCAATATGGGTCCCAGATCTCGTTGAATGTTTGGTAGCGGCTCGAACAGGTCCTCGGTAGACGGAAGAGTAGTCCAAATATATGATATCTCGAGTAGAGTATGGGTGCCTTGCGCCTGGGAACTTTTTGTGACGTCACATGACCACGCCCTCTGACCTTGACCTATTTTTTGGGGGTTCGGCCCGGGCCAAATCCTAAAATTTGGAAGGTCAAAGGTCAATGACATTTCGTGACCTTGACCTACTTTTCGTGACCTTAACCTAGTTTTCGTGACGTCACATGACCACGCCCTATGACGTCACATTGTCTATGTGCCGTATGTGCATTCCGTCGTATGTGTCATCCGTCAAATGTCTCATCTGTCATATATGACGTATGTTTCGTATGGCCATCCTTCATATGTGCGTTCCGTCGTATGTGTCATCCGTCAAATCCTTGCCATCTATCGTCATCGTCATCAACATACATTATCTAACAGGTGTCGGTAATACAGTTACCTTGTCTTGCCATCTATCGTCGTCGTCATCAACCTACATTATCCAACAGGTGTCGGTAATACAGTTACCTTGTCTTGCCATCTGTCGTCGTCAACCTACATTATCCAACAGGTGTCGGTAATACAGTTACCTTGTCTTCCCATCTGTCGTCGTCGTCGTCATCGCCATAACGGCACTAACATATATCTATTTGTTATTCAACAGGGTGCCAAAACGGCCGTGGGTGGTTGGGATATCGAAGCTACTTTTTCCGTATACTGCGCTTGTTTTCCGTTACAGATAGGCCGTAAAAGACACATTTCAACGTTCTGCGCACGTACTAAAGGCATTTCCCCATATCTCTGTTATTATTTGTCGGATTGGAGTCTAATAAACGCTATTAGGATTGTTAGAATATTATCGTATACAGGATGTACAAAAAAAAGATGCCATTAGGGCACTAACGTATATCTCTGCTATTATTGGTCGGATTGAAGTCAAATAAACGCTATTATATTTGTTAGATTATTATCGTATACAGGATGTGCAAAAAAAAGATGCCATTAGGGCACTAGCACATAACTCTGCTATTATTGGTCAGATTTTATGGAACAAAAGACATTATGATTGTTAGAATATTATCGTATACAGGATGTGCAAAAGAGATGCCATTAGGGCACTAGCACATATCTCTGCTATTATTGGTCAGATTGAAGTGGATCAAATGCGCTGGAAGATGGACTTATACCAATAACAGAACCAATTTCGTGACAACATAATGATTGTAAAGTTATGCGGCTTAGATGACTGTGATGGAAATTCTTAACTTGTTAAAAATAAGAAATATGTGGTTCTTTTAATAGTTATATACGTGGAAAGTTAGGCGAATTGGTTTCGGTAAAACACGGTGTTAAGGCTAAGCTGTCTTTCCTCTTACTAAGTAACAAAAACTGCTTGCCCTTGGAACAAGAGAAGTGGTCGGAGAAGATTTGGAAATTATTAAAAGGAAACATAAAGAACCTGTAGGCGTTCCATACAAAGTAGAATTGACAGCCGTTAAACTCGATAGGCTACTTAAATAAATACCAAATTTTCCGACAAACAACTTTAACTTTTGCATCCAAGAAGAGTACAAGGAAAGGTGCAACGTTATTGTAAACAACGATAAAACAGTTGGCAAAGATTTCCTCACTTGACACATCTAATGCAAGGTTTAAAATATACAACAAATTTATTTGTCAAATAACCAGTCCTGGATTTAACAAGAGCATGGGAAACCATATTATAGATATCGTCAACTGCCCAGACACAAGATTAAAGGAAACTTTCTCTTCTGCATTGGCCAAGAAGCACGGCATTACCAGATTGGAGTGAAAGTGAACAATATACGGTGGAGTGAAAAAGATAAAAGAAAAAATATTATTGAATTTTAAACAGCATGCCTTCGTACAAATAAATCAGGTAAGAAAACCACATTACTTTGATTTATAAGGGCACTTTGTTATTATTAATCAGATTAATGTTGAATAAACGGTATTATGTTAGGTACGTCACTACGACGATGTGTAGTGGTAAAATATTATACAGGGTGTAGTCGTAAAAATATTAGGGTGTAAAGGTATACAGGGTTGTAAAAGAAGCAAATCCCACGAGGATGAGTCAAGTCGGGGCATCCTCATGTCTGGTTGGTCAGCGTCCTGGTGTCTGATTGAACTCGTTCTCTGGTTGGTTAGCGTCCTCGTGTCTGATTGGCCAAACTACATAATCCACCAGATGTCGACAATGCAGTTACCTTGCCATCTATCGTGGTCAACCTACATTATCCACCAGGTGTCGGTAATACAGTTACCTTGTCTTGCCATCTGTCGTCGTCAACCTACATGGTCCACCACGTGTCCCTAATACAGTTAACCTTGTGTCATCTTCTATCTCGCCGTGACGTCACCGGAAGGTCGAATGGCGATAACCTAACATAGCAAACCCACGAAATCTTGTGTAGCGGAAGTAAACCCAAATTATTATCGGACTGGACTCGTTCTCTGGTTGGTTAGCGTCCTCGTGTCTGATTGGCCAAACTACATAATCCACCAGATGTCGACAATACAGTTACCTTGGCATCTATCGTCGTGAACCTACATTATCCACCAGGTGTCGGTAATACAGTTACCTTGTCTTGCTATCTATTGTCGTCAGCCTACATTATCCACCCGATATACAACTACTCTATTGGAAATTTCCATGTAGAAGGCTATACTCCTTTAGAAGATTGCATAACTCTGCTACAAGATAGTAAATTGTACTTCCAGAATTCTCCGTTATACTCTGTGTCGATTGCAAAAATGTGGGCAAAGTTGTCAAAAGTCTGCAAAACAGTTGCTGTCTTGTGTTTAACAATATGCTGCAATATGTTTATTGGGGTAACAACAATACAAGAAAGTTGCCGGAGATACAAATAAATTTACTACTAAAAGAAATCGACGCAAGGAACAAGGTTATAAATTATATTCTCTCTGCATGCACCTTTAATAGCCTCTCATGTTAACCATATATATAGAAATTGTAGAAGAAGAAAGGAGAACAGAGACAATGTTCGAATTATACAAAAGTGTTACATTATAGCTGGGGAGACTTACTTGTCAAGAGCCAGCACCCCATTACCATAAACAATAAAAAACATATATATTTTTTAAGTGTTTACAACAACAATAGAGCAGTTCTTATTGCAGATGGTTATGTTACAATACTTTATAATAAATGTATGAAGATAATATGTTTGCCTACAGAAGAAACGTTTTTTTTAACATTTACTACAAATGGTATTACGTCTTACCAAGGCAACACATTCGCTAAGATAGAAAATATTTATAATTTTGTCTAACAGAGTAAATAACGAAAATAAAACATTTCTCTCCGATTTTCATGAAATTTTGCATATAGGGGTTTTTTGCTATGAGGAATCTGGAAAATTTGTCAGTTCTTTGAAAAAAAATTTTTTTCCTGTGGAAAAGTCAAGAAAAGTCAGGTAAATTATTGAAAATGAGATTTTCTGGAAAAATATAACTCAAAATCAAAAACTAACATAATTTTTGGATTTTGCGAGACGAAATACATAATACTATATCACTTTTCACATACATTCACAGTAAGGCAAAATTTTCAATTTTTTGGTCTGGGAACAAAAATTTACAAAATATTTTTGACATGATTTTCATCATTTATCATAACTTTATATATATTATTATATTTCTTATATTTCATTAATATAATTAATAATAATATATTTTATTCCATTACACCTATTTATACGTATTTATATTTTTAATAACATAAATAAGTTACCGAATACTTACTTTATATATATATTAAACTGGAAAGAACGGGAAGAGAAAGAATGATTTATCGTTATTATTAGTTTAGTTTATATTTAGTTTTGATTTGCCCGGTATATTGTAAAATTTAAAATTTTATTATTAAGATGATTACACTTTGAACATGAGAAATTCTTTAACCACAGAGTAGGGTTCAGATATAGAAAAACAAAAAAATTCAATTTTTAATGTGAGCGCCTAAATTTGATTAGATATCTCTATCTTCATAAAAATTTTGTCAATCAAAAATGTACTTGCTTTATTTAATAATATCAAATAAATTCCAAAAGACGGTCCTGCGTCCAATGCTGAACCTCTCCACGATTCATAGATGTCAGTTCAAACTACCAATGGTTTAAAATAGATGGAGCCATCACCACAAAGAAATGAAATATATCAAAAATCAATTTTACAATGTTCTTCAGAATAGAAAAAACGTTATTTAATGTTATGAAAAGATAAATACATTGTTCTTTTACAGGACACAAATTAATAAAAAACCTATTATCTATTATGATCACTCATTCGAACAAAATCATGTACTCAGATGAATAATTATCTCTATATACAATTCCAAAATAGGCAACATTTAATACAAATCTTATAATACGAAATCTTTTATATAAACGTCTATGATTTAAAAATGGCGAAAGACAAAGGTTGCAAGTGTTTGTTTAATACCAAAGTTCAATTCTTTGCACTAAATCGGTAAGTTTATTTAACTTTCTTTACGTATAATGAAAATAGTTTAAATACCTTATTCTTGTATAGTAATTCACGTCAATTATTAGTTTTCTTTACTTTATTTCAAGTTACCTTCTAGAAATTACCACATCACTGGTCCAGCTTGCACAAAATCAGGAATCAATGCTATATTTCGTCCACATCAATACATTTCAGTCAAATCACATAATCCAAAGCTTTCTAAAAGGAATGGTGGATATATCAATCCCACCATACAAAATATTAATCAAATATCATCTATAAATTATACGGTTAGTATTCAAACATAATTACCAAATTCCTTCTTAGTTTGTACATCTGCTTGTTTTAATATATGATTTACTAGATCACAAGCACAATGTATTTCCTTCCTTGAATTTTGATACCAAAAACGTTGTTTTCCGAAAAGTTTAAATAATTTAAAGTAATTTTGCTTCTTCCAAAAATTTCTACCACCCCAAAAAGAAAGTACCTAGTGAATAGCATGTATAATCAACAAACTTTTCTCATTCAATTTTTTTATTATTAACAAACTACTTGTCGCTGATAAAAGTATGTTGAATACATTCCACCAATCAGATTTGGTTATCAAAACTTTTCTTGATAGATTTCATCTCAAATAGTGAATTGTCCATCCATCATTTGAAAACACTTTGTTTTAAGTTTCTTTAATGATTTTAACTCATATTTTATCTCTTAAATTATATTTCATTGAATTTACAAAATGACATTTCCAACTTTATAAAATATGTATTCATAATGTCAAACCGTTCAATAAACGTCACATTCCATAGAATTAATGTTTTCATTTTACTTCTTATATAGTCTTGTTTTTAAATATTTATAAAATCTTATTTACACATCCTTCAATCCCTAATATTCATTTTAAAAAAGAATCACAATATTTATTTACTTTGACAATAAAACAAAGGATTATCATTTCCATTTATATATGTAATAACGTTCTAAAATTCTGTCTTGTAGGTTTATAGAAATTTTGTTATTTCATTTCACATATGTTTTAAATCTTATTTTAAATCTTCTTTATAATTATACAATTCGATGCTTTCTCTATTGAATAGTACATGGTACAGATTGTCTCCTTTTTTAGATAATCTTTTAATAAAAAATCAAATTCCAAACATATTAATTACTTGAAATAGGTAGTCTTTTATTTTATGTTCAGTATACAGGGTGTTGTTTTACTCTATGTTAACATCCCCTAAATTTTGCGTTTATCAAATTTTTATGTAAGGAAAAATTTTATGAACGCAAATTTTACTTCTAATAATTTGTTCTAAATATTGTCTTTCAATTTTACTAATAATACATTGCTTTTTATTTCAGGTCGCTGTTACAAAGATGATTCTGGAATCCTGTGTTGCAGTATCCTCTTCAATTAGTTCTTATTTATTAATAATACTATAAATTCTTAGTTTATTTTTAGTTTCAAGTTTCATTTATAAGTTTCATCCAAAGGAATTAGTTTAAAAAATCATGTTATAAATCCATTTTTGAAAATTCTTTAATGTTCGTTATGCGTCTTATTACTTCTACATTTCTCAGAGTCGCTTATCTCGGTACAATTTATTGATTTATATTTCTTGTGTTACATCTTTCTATAATACTGTCTTTAAACATATTTTGTATTTCTGAATCAACTTCTTTCCTATATTTATAAGGTATGGGATAAGTTCTTATTCTAAAATTTTCTATTCCTCTAACTTCTATCCTATGTACATAATTATTTGCCATTCTCATCTCCTTTTTAATCAATCCTTCATATTTCATTATTAAATTCTTCACTTTCTCTCCATATTCCTTATTTCCACACACTAATTCCAATTCCTCCATAATTATATTCCTTTCTATATTTCATAACTGCCTATTATCCTCTTCAATTTCCAATTCTTCCATACTTCCACTCCTTTTTATATTCCATAACTTCCTATTATCCTCTTCAATTGCCAATACTTCCATATTTCCATTCCTTTCTATATTCCATAACTGCCTATTATCCTCTCCAATATCTAATTCTTCCATATTTTCTTCTTCAAATTCAATCTTATTACCATTTAATTCTATCTTCATCTTTTCAAAATCAATTCTTGCTTTATACTTCGTTAATTCATCTATTCCTATAACTATGTCTGTTTCTAAATTATCCACTAGCAATAATTGCATCTCAACTTCTTTCCCATCCTTTAATTCAATACTTTGTATTATAGATCTGCTAACTTCACACAATTTCTTTCCATTTGCTCCTATTAATGTAGTTTTCGGTATCTTGACTAGCTTGTTTTCATAATTTTTAATATTTTCTTCTATCAGTTTTGTCTTTATTATGGACGCTTCCGAACCTGTATCTATTAATATTTTAACTTGTTTCCCATTTAATTTTCCTTTAATTTTTATTAATCCCATTATTTCTTTTATTTCCAAATCTTCCCCAAATTTAATATATTCCCTTGGATGTTCATATGTCATCACTCTATCTTCTCTCCTTTGAATACTGTTCTCTGTAATTGTTATTTTTTTGTTATTATATTTAAAGTTTCTGTTACAGTTGTTTTGGTTGCTATCGTTCTTATTATAGTTATTGTTATTTCCTGAATTGTTATTATAATTGTTGTTTTTGTTATAATATCCATTGGTATTATATCTTTTAATGTAATTATTTCTGTATTTCATCATTATATTTTTACATATCGTAATTGTTATCTATATACAAAATTATATTTACATATGTTTTTTTTTAATTATTATTTGTTAATTATAAACTTTTTATTTACATGTGGTTTTTATATCCCTTCTTGACCTTTTACAATTCCTTATTCGTCTTCTAGATTCCAGTCCTATAATACAGCCCTATTATTCAATTTTATTTTCTTTTCCTAAATTTCGTCTTGTCCTCTTCTCTTATTGTTTGATTCTCTTGTATCTGCTTCCTAAGTTTCTTTAAATTTTCCACTGTGTTCTTTTTTATTTTGTTATCCCCTATCTCATCAATTTTTACCAATAAATTCATCAAAATTTGCGTTTCCAATTTCTTCATACTATTGTTTCTTCTTTTTATTATTCCATTTCCCATAATACTCTCATTTCCTATCATTTCATTTTTAATTATCCTATTAAAATTTCTTGGATCAATTATCTTTATTTTTCTGCCAAGTTTTAATCTCATTTCGAAATTTTCTGCATAAATTATTGTTTCTATATTCTGTCTTATGGTTTCTTCTATTTCTTCCTTGGTCTCTTGTAATATCTTATTCATTTCCTCCAACTTCCAATTAAGTCGTATCCCCTTATTATTATTATTATTATTTCTTTTACCATATGTCACTATTCGTTTCAATATATTAACATCTGGGTCTGTTATTTTCCAATAAATCTCTTTTTCATAAATTTTCATGACTTCCGCACTTCCTAGATTCTGCAAATTGCTATCTATCATTTCCTCATTTATTTGTCTTTGTATTTTTACTTCATCAATTTCCATTTTATTACTTAATTTCTGTTCTATAGTATCATCATTTATATTTTCATTTTGTATCTTTACATCCATTTGAATCTCTTCTTTGAAATCCTTTTCTTTCTCCTCCATTTTGTTAATTCTGTTGATCTGTGAATTGTCTATTTCCGTTATTTCTTTAATCCCCTTTCCTCTTATTTCTTGTTTGGTGGATTCTATTTTATGTTCCATGTATGTGTTTGATTTTTCCAATATCTTCTCAACCTGTCCCAATTTCTCTTCCATTAATTTTATTATTTGGTCCTTAGTTTGTTTTAATTCTTCCCTATTTCGGTCCATCTTTGTATTTATTTCTTTCATTTCTTCTCTATTTTGGTCCAATTTTGTATTCAAATCCTGTTTCATTTCTTCCCTATTTTGATCCAATTTTGTATTCAAATCTTGTTTCATTTCTTCCTTATTTTGGTCCATTTTTGTATTCAAATCTTCTCTATTTTGGTCCAATTTTGTATTCATTTCTTCTCTCATATTCATCAAAAGTTGTATTAATTGGTCATTACTAGCTGTATTTCCCCTTCTCTCTTTTGATTCTTGTTTATTCTCTTGTCCTGTTTCTTCTGACAATGGTAAATCTTCTTCTTCCTGTCCTTGTTCTGCAATATTTTCTTCCAAATTTTCTCTCCCCTGTTCCAAGTATTGTACCTGAAAATCTCCTCTACCATTGCTCCTTTCTTCTCTTTCCTCGTCGGATCTACTTTCGACTCCTACCTGCTTTCCGTCTCTTAATGTCATTTTCCGTTTCATTTTATGTATTTAAATTAAAAGTCAAAAAAAAATTATTTCAATGCTTTTTATTATTACTTACAAAATTTCTATAATAGCCCCACGTTGCGGTGATATGTTAAACTGGATAGAACGGGGAGAGAAAGAATGATTTATCGTTATTATTAGTTTAGTTTATATTTAGTTTTGATTTGCCCGGTATATTGTAAAATTTAAAATTTTATTATTAAGATGCTTACACTTTGAACATGAGAAATTCTTCAACCACAGAGTAGGGTTCAGATATAGAAAAACAAAAAAATTCAATTTTTAATGTGAGCGCCTAAATTTGATTAGATATCTCTATCTTCATAAAAATTTTGTCAATCAAAAATGTACTTGCTTTATTTAATAATACCAAATAAATTCCAAAGACGGTCCTGCGTCCAATGCTGAACCTCTCCACGATTCATAGATGTCAGTTCAAACTACCAATGGTTTAAAATAGATGGAGCCATCACCACAAAGAAATGAAATATATCAAAAATCAATTTTACAATGTTCTTCAGAATAGAAAAAACGTTATTTAATGTTATGAAAAGATAAATACATTGTTCTTTTACAGGACACAAATTAATAAAAAACCTATTATCTATTATGATCACTCATTCGAACAAAATCATGTACTCAGATGAATAATTATCTCTATATACAATTCCGAAATAGGCAACATTTAATACAAATCTTATAATACGAAATCTTTTATATAAACGTCTATGATTTAAAAATGGCGAAAGACAAAGGTTGCAAGTGTTTGTTTAATACCAAAGCTCAATTCTTTGCACTAAATCGGTAAGTTTATTTAACTTTCTTTACGTATAATGAAAATAGTTTAAATACCTTATTCTTGTATAGTAATTCACGTCAATTATTAGTTTTCTTTACTTTATTTCAGGTTACCTTCTGGAAATTACCACATCACTGGTCCAGCTTGCACAAAATCAGGAATCAATGCTATATTTCGTCCACATCAATACATTTCAGTCAAATCACATAATCCAAAGCTTTCTAAAAGGTATGGTGGATATATCAATCCCACCATACAAAATATTAATCAAATATCATCTATAAATTATACGGTTAGTATTCAAACATAATTACCAAATTCTTTCTTAGTTTGTACATCTGCTTGTTTTAATATATGATTTACTAGATCACAAGCACAATGTATTTCCTTCCTTGAATTTTGATGTCAAACCGTTCAATAAACGTCACATTCCATAGAATTAATGTTTTCATTTTACTTCTTATATAGTCTTGTTTTTAAATATTTATAAAATCTTATTTACACATCCTTCATTCCCTAATATTCATTTTAAAAAAGAATCACACTATTTATTTATTTACTTTGACAATAAAACAAAGGATTATCATTTCCATTTATATATGTAATAACGTTCTAAAATTCTGTCTTGTAGGTTTATAGAAATTTTGTTATTTCATTTCACATATGTTTTAAATCTTATTTTAAATCTTCTTTATAATTATACAATTAGATGCTTTCTCTATTGAATAGTACATGGTCTCCTTTTTTAGATAATCTTTTAATAAAAAATCAAATTCCAAAAATTTTAATTACTTGAAATAGGTAGTCTTTTATTTTATGTTCAGTATACAGGGTGTTGTTTTACTCTATGTTATATATATATATATATATATATATATATATATATATATATATATATATATATATTAATAATACTTATAACAATATTTTTATCTAACATAAAGAAGGAAACAATAAAAACAATATACTTACCATTATCTACAATCATTTCCTACATAATTTATATTTTCCTTACAAGGTAAATAATCAACAGTTATTCTCTCTAACATTTTTATCCATCTTCTATATACCCAATGACAAGCCGCAATGTTGCGGCGCTCCAACTAGTTCCTTGTGTTTCTTTAACGGGTACTCGGACTTGAGTAATTGTCTGTGGTTCGAGTTGGATGGAGTAAAATTGGGTTTTGTTACTTTCGTAATATTGAATAGGTAGAACAGAATTTTCTGTGACGAGTTCAGAATCAGGAAAATTGAGTTTGGCTTTTAGAAGCTTGAGATTATCAAGGCCTATTAGGCCATCAAGGGTTTTGTGGAATTTGAAGAGGTAGAATTTGAAATTTCCGTTTTTTTGGAATTCGGAAAATATGGGTATGTCGGCACAATAATCTTGAGAATGATTTTGGAAAATGGAGGTTACTATAAAAGGTTCATGTTTGATATTATCATGGAAATATTTCTAGGCGATGTCGGGATTGAGAAAAGATTTGGTAGCACCAGTGTCGATAAGTAGTTTAAGAGGAGGGTTGGAGATGGTTATATAGGGTAGTTCCCTTTTATCCTGGTAAGAATTTAGCTCTATTACGTCGCGTTGTTGCTTTCGGCATTTTCCCGAAAATTTGTCGATTGTTCTTCGTAGTCATTTTGAAAATTTTCTTCATACGATTCTGTTGTCTCGCAAAACTGATTTCTTTGGTGGTAATAATCGTAAGCTGTTTCATCATCAAATTCGTTGGTATCATAACCATATGCTTCGTTAGCATGTTCAATGTTAAATAATTCTTCAGATGTGAATCTTGGCGGATTTTGCTGTTGTTGAGATCTCCAGTTTCGGTTCTGAGTCGTAGCTCTAGTGCTAATGCTCATTGGTGTAGGTTTATGTGGCTGAGATATTTCAGGTTTATTACTCCAGGTGTTCTGTTGTTGAGGCCTACTGAACTGTTGAAACCTTGATGGTCCAGGGAATACTTTCTGGCCTTGTGGAATGAAATTATTTTGTTGCGCCGGTGGTCTAAATCCAGACTGTTGAGCTTGTGGCTGCTATTGCGGTCGGGGATGTGGTGGTTGCCATTGAGGTCTGAAAGTTGATGGTTGCCATTGTGGTCTAAACGTTGATGGCTACCATTGTGAAGACATAAGAGGAGCTGGTGATTTATGTTGTTGGTTTGCGCTGATATGCCTGCTGGTTGTTGGTTGAGGGTTTACTGCTTTCTGGAGATACCTTATATTGTTTTCTTCCTGGATGTACTGTATTGCCGTAGATAGATTGCTTGGTCTCATTGCTCTGATAGTGGAACCTAAGGGTTACCGAAGTCCTGCTAGGAAAGTTGTTAGGGCTTGTTTCTGGAAAAAGCTCTTCTTACTTGCCTTTATGTTGATGTCGCCGTTGTGAAGTTCTATGTAGTTAGATATTGTATTTAGCAGACCCATTACTTTCTCGTAATACTGTTGTTGGGTCCTTGACGTAAATTTACTAAGTCTCTTGTGAGAGAGTTGGGTCCTTGACGTAAATTTACTAAGTCTCTTGTGAGAGAAATTACGTTGGTCGGCGAAGTTTTGGATCAAAGTTTCTTTGGTATGTTCCCAATCTGTACATCCGTAGACTGAGATGACTTCCTTAGCTCTTCCTGTCAGTTTACTTAGGATTCCTTGGAATAGGAGGTGGTTTTGAAAACTTTGGATGTTGTTATTGTCCCAGAAATGGCTTAAGAGTAGAGTAGCGGTATTAATGAAGTTATACAGCTCGTTGGGATTTCCATCGTATGTATTTTTTGGTTTAAAATGTCAACTTTGATATTTAATAACTCGGTTATTAATGCTGCTGAAAACTTGCAGTATTTTTTCTATAATAGTATCAACTCTCCTCTTTCGATTTATACCAATTTGAATATTCCCATGTCATAAACGTAGTTGGTACGAATTTTTTTAAGGTAAATTATGATAAAAATTTTTAGCTCAACTTTAACCCTGTACAATTCCTACAAATACTAGATGCAAGGCACGAGAATTGATTGGTAATTAAGATACATCTTTCCTGTATCGAATGATGTAAAATAAATGTCGCTATCTTCCATAAATTCTGAAATATGTAATTTTAAATGAAGGCATGTCAAAAATATTTTGTAAATTTTTGTTCCCAGACCAAAAAAATTGAAAATTTTGCTTTACTGTGAATGTATGTGAAACGTGATATAGTATTATGTATTTCGTCTAGCAAAATCCAAAAATTATGTTAGTTTTTGATTTTGAGTTATAGTTTTCCAGAAAATCTCATTTTCAATAATTTACTTGACTTTTCCACAGGAAAAAACTTTTTTTCAAAGAACTGACAAATTTTCCAGATTCCTCATAGCAAAAAACCCCTATATGCAAAATTTCATGAAAATCGGAGAGAAATGTTTTATTTTCGTTATTTTGGTTAAAAAATGTCAACTTTGATATTTAATAACTCGGTTATTAATGCCGCTGGAAACTTGCAATATTTTTTCTACGATAGTATTAACTATCCTCTTTCGATTTTTACCCAATTCAATATTCCCATATCATAAACATATTTGCTATGAATTTTTTTAGGGTAAATTTTGATAAAAATTTTTAGCTCAATTTTGACCCTGTATAATTCGTACAAATATTGAATGGAAGGAACGAATAATGATAGGTATTCAAGATATACATTTCCTCTACCGAATGATGTAAAATAGATGATGCTATCCTCCATAGATTCTGAAATATGAAATTTTAAATGGAGGCATGTCAAAAAGATTTTGTAAATTTCGGTTCCCAGACCAAAAAATTGAAAATTTTGCTTTACTGTGAACGTATGTGAAAAGTGATATAGTATTATGTATTTCGTCTCGCAAAATCCAAAAAATATGTTAGTTTTTGATTTTGAGTTATAGTTTTCCAGAAAATCTCATTTTTAATAATTTTCCTGACTTTTCCACAGGATTAAAATTTTTTTTCAAAGAACTGACAAATTTTCCAGATTCCTCATAGCAAAAAACCCCTATATGCAAAATTTCATGAAAATCGGAGAGAAATGTTTTATTTTCGTTATTTTGAGCGAACCCTTCTGAATGTATTTTTTGGTTAAAAAATGTCAACTTTGATATTTAATAACTCGGTTATTAATGCCGCTGGAAACTTGCAGTATTTTTTCTATAATAGTATCAACTCTCCTCTTTCGATTTGTACCAATTTCAATATTCCCATGTCATAAACGTAGTTGGTACGAATTTTTTTAAGGTAAATTTTGATAAAAATTTTTAGCTCAACTTTAACCCTGTATAATTCCTACAAATACTAGATGAAAGGCACGAGAATTAATTGGTAATTAAGATACATCTTTCCTGTATCGAATGATGTAAAATAGATGTCGCTATCTTCCATAGATTCTGAAATATGTAATTTTAAATGAAGGCATGTCAAAAATATTTCGTAAATTTTTGTTCCCAGGCCAAAAAATTGAAAATTTTGCTTTACTGTGAACGTATGTGAAAAGTGATATAGTATTATGTATTTCGTCTCGCAAAATCCAAAAAATATGTTAGTTTTTGATTTTGAGTTATACTTTTCCAGAAAATCTCATTTTCAATAATTTTCCTGACTTTTCTTGACTTTTCCACAGGAAAAAAATGTTTTATTTTCGTTATTTTGACCGAAGGCTACCCCCTTCTGAATGTATTTTTTGGTTAAAAAATGTCAACTTTGATATTTAATAACTCGGTTAATAATGCCGCTGGAAACTTGCAGTATTTTTTTTATAATAGTATCAACTCTCCTCTTTCGATTTATACCAATTTCAATATTCCCATATCATAAACGTAGTTGGAACGAATTTTTTTAAGGTAAATTTTGATACAAATTTTTAGCTCAACTTTAACCCTGTATAATTCCTACAAATGATGAATGGAAGAAACGAAAAGTGATTGAGGATGAAGGTACATCTTTCCTCTGTCAAACGGTGTAATAATAATGACAATACCTTTCTTACTTCCGAAAATATTAAATTTTAATTAGAGGCATGTCAAAAAGATTTCAAAAATTTCGAGGTCCTGGATAAAAATTTGAAAATTTCGATATATAGTAAACGTATAGGAAAAATGATCAAATATCATGTATTTTTACCCGAGGATTCCATTTCTTTTATCAGTTTTCCGAAATTCTTTTTAATAAAGAAATAAAAAAATATTTTTCGAAATTTCTTCAAGTAAACTATTTGAAGGAAAAATTTTTATTGAAAACTAACGATATCATCCGATTCGTCTTAATTAAAAACCCCTAATTACAAATTTTTATAAAAATCGCATAATAACTACTATTTTTAAAACTTGCAAATATTCCGATTTCTGACGTTTTTATTTTTTTTAAGCATGTTAAATAAAACTTATCGAAAAACTGATTAGCTCATTGTATTTCTCGTCTCCGAAAACCCCTTTCCCTAGATTTTCATTCAAATCGCAACATTAAAGTTACCGACCCCCCCTTGATGGGTCCTGGCGAAAATTTCAAGTTACGTTTTGACACATAAAAATTCGTTTTAAAGAAATTTTAATGTCGGGACCGTGTTCCTGGGCCAAATTTATACCCCCATACCAAATTTCGTATCAATCGAAGCATTTTGAAAATCTGACCTATAAAGCCGGTTCTGACACATAGTTAACGGGCAACATGAGCTGGGTTTTTGAAGGGGAAGGAAAAATCGTAGAAAAAAAATAAAAAAACTGTCGTGTAGAGAATAAAAAATGATGAACATTGGCGTAGTAATTGAGTCTATTAAAAAATCTGAGGGGGGTCATGGGGGGCAAATATTTTTAAAAAATTTTTTGGCCGTGTACCTGATGGTGGGTTATGATAGTCCATCATGGGTAACTCACAGGAAAAATATGCCCCCCCATGGGTGATGCTTGCAAGATATCGAAAAAACACTAGAGACTAAAAATGTAGAGGGCGCTTAGACACGTACATAGAAATTTTTTAGCCTCAATAAAAGAAGTATACTTCGCCTAAAAATTCCGAAAATTCAATGTTAAAAAATTACGAAAAAATGTTTTCAAGGCCCTGTATATACTCACAAAAATTCTAATTTTTTTCTCTATCGATCGATATATATACTTTTGTAATCTTATTGAAAAAGAGGGCGCCACAAGACGCGCTAAATTTTGAGGTTAAAATTTTTTTTCGACCACCGTAGCTATATACCGAATGCGCATATGCCTAAAAACATCATCTCGAACTTCCTCGTCCAATTTCGGTCCACTGCTGGGGGGGTCATGGGGGGGCCCTAAAAATATTTCAAACCCACGACGCCTATAGACACTCCAAATCCCGAAGATACCCCGAAAATCACGATTCCAGCATTAATATTTAGCGAATGCTGGACCCCCCAAAAAAGGAGGAAGATTTTTTTCCTATGATTTTTTTCTGCATTTTTTTTCTCTACACGTTGGTATAAACAGTTCCCGCTTCGCGGGAAGTTTTTTTTTATGCTCTCGTTCCCTTTTAATGGGTGGACTATCATACTTCCGAAACAAGAGATACAAGGAGCTTTCCTTCACGAAACTCTAACTACAGCATCCAATGGTCTAGCATAGACAGAACTCATCAATGCCACAGACGAACCAATACAGATAGCACTAACAGATCCAGTAAGAAGTTCGGGGATCCACTTACCCGATTACCATCTTTACACAGCCGACATTATACCTCAGGAATACCAGAAGACAGATGTCGAACATCTACTTAGAACCGATCATCTCAATCCAGAAGAAGAAGAAGAGCACATTAAACGATTGTGCAAAAAGTTTTCAGATGTCTTCCATCATCCAGAGTCACCCCTCGCCTTCACCAATCAAATCAAGCATAACATCAGAACAAGAGATGAAGTTCCCACTTACACCAAATCATACCGCTATCCTCACATTCATAAAGAAGAGGTCCAAAAACAAATAGCATCAATGTTAGACCAAGGAATCATTCGACCAAGCCAATCACCATGGACATATCCTATATGGATCGTCCCCAAGAAACCCGACGCCTCGGGAAAGATTAAATGGCGAATAGTGGTAGACTACCGTAAAGTTAACGAGAAGACAATAGACGATAGGTATCCAATCCCAAACATCACAGATATCTTAGACAAACTAGGAAGATGTCAGTATTTCTCTACCCTCGACCTAGCTAGTGGATTCCACCAGATTGAAATGGCAGAAGAAGACATCCCTAAAACTGCATTTAACGTCCAGAACGGTCACTATGAATACCTCAGAATGCCATTTGGACTCAAGAACGCCCCTGCAACATTTCAAAGAGTAATGGACAATGTTCTCAAAGGATTGCAAGGAGAAATATGTCTTGTATATATGGATGACATAATCGTTTTTTCTACGTCCCTACATGAACATCTTGTCAACCTCACGAGAATCTTCAAAAGACTTAGAGAAATGGGATTTAAGATACAGGTAGACAAATGTGAATTTCTGAAAAAGGAAGTTAGCTTCTTAGGTCACATTGTGACTCCAGAAGGAACTAAGCCGAATCCAGACAAAATCAAAGCTATTGTCGACTACCCAATTCCGAAAACAGCCAAAGAAATCAGAGGATTAATGGGCTACTATAGAAAATTCATCAAAGACTTTGCTCGAATAACGAAACCTTTATCTTCATGCTTGAAGAAAGATGCTAAAATAGAACACACACCAGTATTCCTAGAATGTATCAAGACCTGTAAGAACCTCTTAACCAATGAACCACTGCTTCAATATCCAGACTTCACGAAGCCATTCAACCTCACCACAGATGCTAGCAACTTCGCCATTGGAGCCGTACTTTCTCAAGGTCCCATTGGCAACGACAAGCCAATTGCATACGCGTCCAGAACTCTGAACGAAGCAGAAATTAAATACTCAACTATAGAAAAAGAAATGCTAGCAATAATATGGGCTACTAAATACTTTCGCCCGTATCTTTTTGGAAGGAAATTCAAGATTCTATCAGACCATCAACCCCTCAAATGGTTGTTCTCGCTGAAGGACCCAAATTCTAAATTAGTAAGATGGCGACTGAAATTGGAAGAGTTCGACTATGAAGCTGCATATAAAAAAGGTAAATCTAATACTAACGCCGACGCCCTCTTTAGAGTTGAGATCCACGCACATGAACTTGACAAACACCTTCAAGAAGAAATAGGTAAATTAGATAACGAAGACACGGCATCAATGTACAATCACCCAGGATCTATCCTCGATCCTTTAGAAGATATCGAAACAGAAATTTTTCGCACGACAGACCATCTAAATCCCAAAGAACTCCAAATAATTAAGGAATTACTAGAAGAAGGAGAGAAGCAACACTCTTCGTCAAACAATCTAAACATGGAAAACCTCCCAACTATAGAAGACTTACTTCAAGAAAGAGAAGACGATTCCGATTCAAATGCAACAAGACATACAGCTCAAGAAAACCCTGTCCTAGGAATTCCCATAAGCGAGAGACCACTAAATCACTACAACAATCAAGTGATATTCAAACTAGTTAACCATAGTCCAGCTCCACCAGTTACCGAAGTAACTTTTGTTAATAAGAGAAGGATTTATATTCAAGTTTGGCAAAAACAATCTAAAAGGAGACTTTTTCAATTTCTTCAAAGACTATCTCGATCCCAAGAAAAAATATGCTCTGTACTTCGAAAATGATGATCTTTATCCACTTCTCTGTAACAGTACGAGAAACATTCAAGAACACGGCCTACGATTTAGTGAAATGCAATCAAGTTTTAGAAGATGTTAATAGCTCCCAAAGACAAAAAGACATTATAAATCAATACCATGAAGGAAAGACCAACCACAGAGGTATAAATGAAACCGAAAACCAAATTCGGAAACTATACTATTGGCCTACCTTGAAGAAAGATGTTGAAGAAATTATCAATTTGTGTGATACTTGTCTAGCCAGCAAATACGACAGAAATCCTCCAAAACCAAAATTCATGATAACACCAACGCCAACAAAACCTTTGGAAATAATTCATCTCGATACCTTCCAAGCAAATGGTCAAAAGTTTCTGACTATCGTCGATGCATTTTCCAAGTATGGACAAGCCTATCCGATAGAAGGATCTAATTCTATCAACGTTCTAAATGCTCTCCTCATCTATGTAACACATCATGGAATGCCACACATGATGGTAGCTGACAGCGGTACCGAGTTCAAGAATGGACTTATGCAAGAGTTTGTAGACACCCATAAGATTATAATTCATTACACAACTGCGGATAGCCCACAGTCGAATGGAATAGTTGAACGCTTCCACTCCACAATACTCGAACATCTCAGAATCCTCAGAACAAAGAAGAAAACTTTAAGCATTAAGGAACAAATGCTATATGCCATCTTGGGTTACAACAGTTCTGTTCACTCTGTAACTAAACAAAAACCAATAGATGTTCTGAATGGTCATTTCGGCGCTCAAGACCCTTTTGACATAGACATCGATAGAGCTTTGTTAAACAACTACACACAAGGCCATCGGGAAAAAAACCAAAGAAATATATAAAGAAATCAACAAGAGAATCCAAGACATCAAAGAAAAAGCCATAGAAAAAAGGAATGAGAAACGACAAACTCCTATATCCTACAAACCTTCTACCAAAATTTATACCAAAAAGATGGTCAAAAGAAATAAATTACTTCCAAGATTTTCTCCTAAAATCGTTACAAAAGACAACGAGGTCACTGTTGACACTCAAAATACAACTATACACAAGAAAAATGTCAAACACCAGCCAAACAAATCTAATGTGAACCCTATATTGCAGATGTACATACATCATGGCCCAAGAAGTCCTGATCCAGGATCTCAAGGACAACCCAGGAATTCTACCCCTCAAGCTGGGACTAGCAAGAATTCGAACTAGTAAACACGACTTTATCCACTATTTTCACCTGAGACCATTAGCTGAAGAAATAAATGCACTTGAAAACCAATATCGAACTGTAACATCAGAAATTCAAGAAGGACTAACACAACCTTACTTCGATCAGCTTCAAAATTTCGACCAGAGTCTGCAGTACCTACTAATCGCTGCTAAGCAGAAACTCCACAGCATCTATCCAGAATATAAATTGAAGAGAGGATTAATTAATGGTTTGGGAGGCATAATCAAAGTAATATCAGGTAATTTGGATCAAGAAGATGCCGAAAGATACGACAAGGCCATCGCCTCACTTGAGAAAAACCAAAACAACATTATATCAGAAATTGACAGGCATACGAGTCTAAACAAACTAATCATGGCAAACTATAATACTACAGTGACACTCATTACACACAACCAAGAAAACATTGCTTTTGAGATAAACAAAATCAGCACTGATATGAACAAATTTGTATTTGACTTCAATAACTACATGGAAGTACGAAACATATTAGACCAGCTCAACCTAACTCTTCAGACTATCTTACAGCTTCTCACGGACTTAGAAACGGCCATCACATTTGCAAGATTAAATATCATTCATAGCAGCCTAATCAACCCAGAAGAACTGAAATGGGCCATAGAGAAAATGCATGAACATCACTCGTCCGAACAATTGGCATACGTTCAAGAAGATTTCACGAAATACTTCAACATTCTAAGAGTTGACGGTTATTACACCAATCACACATTGGTATTTGTCATCCACTTTCCAGTCTTCTATCCCGATCCGTTCTCATATTTTCATCTATTTTCAACTCCCACATATAACCAAACAATAATCATTCCACCTGGTCCTTACCTAGCCTCTAATAAAAACCTTTACCAATATATGGAAACACCCTGTGAACCAATCGGCATAGAATACCTATGTGTAGAACAGCTACTTCTAGAAAGCTATGATTGTGTTAACGAAATCCTGAAGCTCACCAACGAAGAAGCCCGATGCGAACATCTACCTATCTCAATTAACTCCGCATTCATTCAAGAGATGTCAGAAGCCCATTATATAGCAGTTTTTCCACAGGCTACAAAGATTTCTATACAGTGTTCCTCTTCAAAAATTATGGTGCTTCAAGGAACATACCTCATCGAACTTCCTCCAGGATGTCGCTTCAGAACAAATACGGAAGCATTTGAAAACACAAAATCGGTAATACGAGAAGAAGCTTTAACCCTGCCAAGAATCAAAACCTCCTCACAGACTCAGATAGCCAAGACCAAACCGTTGACAATCAAGAAAATCCCGCTGGACCAACTCCACCTCCTTACCAGGGAAGAAGAACGACTACAATCAATATCTACCAATCAGCAAAAGACAGACCCCACACACTTCTGGATGACTCCAATCTACATCATCATAACCATTTGTATAGTACTGGGATTATATAAACTTCGAGGACGTCAACGTAAAACTCCAGAAGAACCAGAGGTTCATCAGGATGTGCCATCATCACCATCAGTTTTGTTCGTCCCTTACAAAACTTCTTCAGGGGATGGAGAAGTTACAGTTCGCTGACCCATGGTTCATGCATGGTATTAACCTTCGAGCTTCCGGCATAACTCACGACCGCTGATCCATGTTTGTACAACAAATGATGATTCTGCAGAATTGCATATTTTTAGTCTATAGCTGCATTTATTTTAGTATATAAGTTCGATTAATTGAATGTATTGGATATAGTGTATTTTGTGTTTAAGTTGTGTAGTTGTATTGTCAATAAAGTATCTTTTTAAAAAGTGACTTTTCGGGCAGCAACCCTTAATTAGCGTTTATTAGACTCCAATCCGACAAATAATAACAGAGATATGGGGAAATGCCTTTAGTACATTCGCAGAACGTTGAAATGTGTCTTTTACGGCCTATATGTAACGGAAAACATGCGCAGTATACGGAAAAAGTAGCTTCACTACTCCAACCACCCACGGCCGTTTTGGCACCCTGGTGAATAACAAATAGATATATGTTAGTGCCGTTATGGCGATGACGACGACGACGACAGATGGGAAGACAAGGTAACTGTATTACCGACATCTGTTGGATAATGTAGGTTGACGACGACAGATGGCAAGACAAGGTAACTGTATTACCGACACCTGTTGGATAATGTAGGTTGACGACGACGACGATAGATGACAAGACAAGGTAACTGTATTACCGACACCTGTTGGATAATGTATGTTGACGACGACGACGATAGATGGCAAGGATTTGACGGATGACACATACGACGGAACGCACATACGTCACATATGACAGATGAGACATTTAACGGATGGCCATACGGCACATACGTCCCATATGACAGATGAGACATTTGACGGATGACACATACGACGGAACGCACATACGACACATAGACAATGTGACGTCATAGGGCGTGGTCATGTTACGTCATAGGGCGTGGTCATGTGACGTCACGAAAACTAGGTCAAGGCCACGAAAAGTAGGTCAAGGTCACGAAAGGTCATTGACCTTTGACCTTCCAAATTTTGGGACTTGGCCCGGGCCAAACCCCCAAAAATAGGTCAAGGTCAGAGGGCGTGGACATGTGGCGTCACAAAAAGTTCCCAGGCGCAAGGCACCCATACTCTACTATCTCGCTGCACGAATGTCCTCCACAAACTTCAACTATATAGTTTAGTGTTCGATTTATTTCGGTAAATCGTTAAAACGAAATCGCACATACGATATGTTCGACCCGAAATATCCTACTGACTGCACCAAATAAATCACCGGAGGTGAAAAGTCTATTTTTAAAAATATTTATTCATTACTATTACACTTAGAATATTACCGACAATAAATTTTACGTCTAATTTACTTAAAAGTTAACTACTGACTGCTGTCTGGAATGAATTTATAAAATAAAGTAAACTAAAACGGATCAGCAAAATTATACAGTGTGTCAGCATCTTCATATCATCTTCTATACAAGGGGTGACATAATTCACATGTTCGTGACTAAAATCTTTGGAATGGGTTCGATAAGAATTGTAAAATTGGGGAGTCGAGAAATATATTTGGTTGTGAATAGTTGTGGTGTTTTATTTCGAGAATGATTTTAATAGTAAAAATACGATAATTTTTACATAAGCTTCGGTCATCACGTGACAAAAGTAGGCCCGGTGGGTACAAAAATCCACACCATGGAACAGGAAAACAATTGTTTTTATGTTCCGTGTCCATATCGTCTTTCCGCTGTATAGACTATGCACATCCTTTTTTAAAATTATTGTATCTTGGTTTCAGACAATTAATGAAAATAGAGAATAGGTATGTAGCCCCGGTCAGTGCTAGTAACATTGGTTGGTAACATAGGGTTTTAATACAGAGTTCATAAGCGACAGTGTGTCAGAAAGAAGCAAGTATATTCAGTGTATCACCTATTTACTTTAACAGGGTATCATAACATGCCAAAGAAGTATCGTTGCACAAACTGTTAAATTGTTTTTCAAATATAACTCTAATAATTAGATTCTATTTCTAAAAAACAATAAATCGACGATAGTGACATTGAAAAGGCTACTTTTTGAAATAATTTATTATTGCAACTCAATGATTGAATACCGTACATATTATAAAATGGCAAATATTAAATTCTGAACAATTAGCATAAACCGCCTATAATTCCTACAATCCTGATAAAACAATTTCGTCTAGGGCTGTAATTCTTCTATTTTTATCTATCCCCTCTCTTCATTTTTAATCTACACGTTGAAAGTATAAGTGCCCATACAATAATCCTTTTAAATAATAACAGAAATCATTCCTCATTTAATTCTAACATAAAACAATAATCGCCTCATAGTCAACGGTAAAATGTAAGAGGCACATGGCATTGCCAGTTTGTTAGAGAGAGGCATGGTGAGATAGACAATCTAAGGAAAACGTAGATTATTACAGTTAAAATAAGGATAATAGAATATATGAATATGAATCGGGTGTTCACCTCTCGAAGGCGGTACTTTTGGCCGAAATGACGAACGATCTATGTAAATTTTATAAAATGAGCATGCAGATACATCAAAAAGTGAAAATTGTAAATTGTTATCACCAGAGTAATTCATATCAAGAAATAGCAGAAAATTTGTTTAATGTGGCATTCGAAAATACCCAACCAAATTAGCAAAAAACAAGTGAGAACGGTTATAAACAGTTTTTGACGAACATGGATGTGTCACTCCTACAAAACATGGAACGCGTACCCAAAATCGTCAAATCCAACCCAAAAAAGAAGAAAGAGATATTTTAATCTGTGCAAATGTAGAAAATAATCCTCTATAGTCGTCCACTCATTTAGCCATGGATTTTGATCCGAAAACGATTCGGACTGTATTAAAAAAATTGGCTATTATAGTTTTAAAATGAAAAAGAGCCATGAAATATTTCCAGACGATCAATTTTGTAAAATGGAATTTTGTGAAATAGTTATGAAAAAATACAATTGGACGCAAACTTTTCAAATTGTTCACAGATGAATCGACTTTTACCCCACACTGTGCACATAATTCATTCGTTATGCGATATTGGTCCAGGACCAACCTACATAAACACTACAGTAGTAGAGTTCAATATCTCCAAAAGTTAAATGTTTGGGCTGGAATATTAGGTGCACATTTAATTGGTCCATTTTTTATTGACGGCAATTTAACCGGACAAAAATATTTGGAAATTTCCCAGTCGGATAATCTAGTCTACACCATTGGTTCCCAACGGGGGCGATACCACCCACCTGTGGGCGCTGCAGCCTTTTAGGGGGGCGGTAGCGGATTCAGAAGCAAATAATAAGCAGTCAAGAAGAATGGTGAAATAAAAATGATTTAATAAGGGTTAATAAGCAGTTTTAAATTTTTGTTCTCTTATATAGGGGGCGGTGGTCCAGAAAAGATTGGGAACCACTGCCTACACGAATGATAACGTCCCACTGATGATGTTCGCTACGAAGGTTTTGATCACTTTCTAGTCTGATTGAGCAAAGAAGGCGGTAAAAAAGTGCAAATTTCGTACAGTGTCGAAAACTCAATGTGATTACACAAAACCAGTCTCAAACGCTCGTTATGCATCAGATTTAAGTAAAAATCTGCATTGTTTATTTATTTATATATAAAATAAAAAGCAACGAATTTTAATGGGTAAACTTTATCATATAAATTATTAGTGGTGGTTTTATAATTATTCGTTCAAAGTAATTGTATTCCAAGATTTTTATATTTCAGGCGCTTAAGGAACTCCACATTTGTTATTGTCAACGTTTACTTGCATATTTTTAATCTGTGGATAAGATGCAGGACCGTACTGATAAAGTCTTAATAATAATGATAATTTTTTATACAATATGTCGTAAGAAATTTAATAATTATGATATATTACTGAGTTAGTCTTTACGCTTTCTGCTCATATTTTCAATGTGCGATACAGTTCCGTGTTTGAAAATATATTTTGATGGTGGTCCTGAACAAACGATTTCAGATTTCTTTGTTAAAGGAATGTTCAAATTAAAAAAAAACTTTTTTGCTTTTACATATGTTTCGAAAGAAAGCTGATAGACGGAACAAACGAGAATTTTTGGATTCCCTTGTGTAATCTCACGCGAATGACAGTGTAAATTATCTCAAACTATTTCAATGTACCCTAATATGTAACTTTTTTCTCATTTATTTGTTTCTATATCTTTTATGGATTCTAATTTGAGACAGTCTGTATGTGAACATACATCGAATTATCTCAAATGAGAAGAGAGAAGGAAATATAAATGAAAAAACCCTTATTTGAATAATGAAAATTGCAATTTTAATCAGATTTTAGTTGCTAATTGCTTATAATTGACTGAAAAAAATCAGCATTTGTCAAAAAAATCGTATGCTATTGATACTGTTGAATCAACTTATCGATCGATTTTAATTATCGTTTTCTTGTAACTTCTGATGATAGAAATTCATATGCAAAACGTTTAATAATATTGTTTCTAAGCAACGTATCACCCTGTATTTTTCACACGTTTAACATGGGTATTTAGCAGAAACTGCTGTTAAAATAATTGTATAAACATATTCACACATAAGAGCTAAGCATCAAACACCCACCTCGGTTAATTAAAAAAAATGTAACGATATTATCAATTCTTTGGTCTGAACAAGATGTAGACTATTAACATAAACAAAGGAAATCATGAGAATAATGGCGAATCTTTAAGAATATTTCCTGCATAATGTATTAATTATTATGTTCGTATTTTTAATACTCGCTGATAATACTTAATTGTTGAAGAACAGTTTTAATGACTCTCTACATCTGAATATTGTATGGGAAAGTTGATGTAATGAATCTATCTAGTACGTACCGGACTCTAACAATTTATGCAACATCAGATAATTGGAAAATGATGCTATCAATTCATAGCAATATAATCCAAGTAGCTGTAGAATATTGCTTATATTACTTGCCATGTTAATTTAAAATGCTTGGCAATTACTTTGGTATTTACTTCAGGAAATCTATATGGATTTAGGTAGTTGGAAAATATTCACGCTATATACAACGTATTTGATGCAAAAAATTCGGGAGTGAGTAGATGATGTGAAAATAATGCTGTGTCATAAAAAAATTCTCATACGACCCCTCGTTTCTGAGTTATATGCCTTTAAAGTTGCGAAATCAGAACTTATATTTAAGTATATTTTCTAAATTATACATTGGAACATTATGAATTTTTAATGGATGATTAGGTATGTCCATGTTGTGTGTTTGACGGAATAAATAATTCTACACTACTATCTGAAGGCCAGGGGCGGCTCATGCCCAATGGTTAACAATCCGTAACTTTTACAGGGACAATCTGTACAATCTAAAGATAGCAAAAATGAATTTTTCAATCGATTTTTCAACAAAAAGGTACTTTTTGATTAACTCAATAAAATTTATGTTTTAGGAGATATTTAGATTTTTAGATCGTTGTACATGCCAAGGAAACCGTTCGTCATAAAGAGACATACTGAAGAAAAGTATCATAAATTGTAATTATTTATTGAAAATACTTACATTTTCGACCCAAATTTTGAAATTTTACATGTAGTCGGTAAATCCTTCCCACTATGCAAATAAATATTACAGTTATGTTAATTCAACATCACATTGTGATAATGTTCTTCCTTTTTTTCCTCTTGTTTTCATCACATGCACATCTATACAACCGCTTATGCCCAGCTTGTGGCTGTTAACTTTTGTGATGTTTCAACTTAACTTCTCAGCGATGTTAAAGCGCTGCCTTTTTACATTACTGTGATGTTACTAGAACTTCCTCAAAAGGAAGTCTTTATAACGAACTAAAAACAACATTTCTGTTACATTCTGAAATGCCTTTTAACATATTATCGATGTTAATGCAATGTCTAAAAAATAACATCTTATCAATGATCTAAATGCGACATTTGAAAAACAATACAGTGTATTCTCGTAGATGTTGTATGGACATCACATAAACCTCTAAATAATATACCTCAAACATTCTGGATGACATCCTATAGATGTTTCTGTGCCTAATCAGCAAATACAAGGTGAACAACTAAGAACGCCGGCTGTCGGCCATATTTCAAAAAATAGTCATAGTACAACTTTAAAAAAATACCTTCAGGAAAATGACCCTGAAAAATCGCTGGAAAATATTTTTGAGTTCCTAAAATATCTCCTATGGGGTGGAATGAACACTTAAAAACATAATACTGTGATTATCTCCAAAAAAGACATACTAAACGTATCCTAGAAATACAATGTTTGATATATTGTTGAGATTATGAAAAAATGTAGTTAGGGACTTTTTGTCTGTATTCTTCAAGTAAGGGGTGGGGGAAGGTTCAACCCAAACAACAAAAGACGTAACACTTTTTTTTAATCGATATCCATGTTTTTGGATTCATTTGAAAGAGTTATTCCTTTTTAATAAGAAATGCTTAACAAAAATAACAAAATTGGACAATTTTGTGAACGCTTTGTGAAAAAGTCCACAATTTTCCCATTTTTCTCGGAAATTTCAAATGTAATGAGGCATTTTTTAAATTCTGATGAAAAGGGGTTAAAAAAATAGGAATCTATTCCAAGATATAAGATTTACAATATCAAATATAAAAATTAAAAAAAATGCTTCAATTTACATTTGAAATTTCCGAGTGGATACAAAATTATCTAATTTTGTTATCAATCTTATTAAACAGGAAAACTTTTAAATGCAGCTAAAATCATAAATATCGGTTAAAAAACGAAAAAGTTATACATTTGTTCATAAGTTTGAACCTTCCCCACCCATTATTTGAAGAATAATGGCAAAAAATCTCTTTAATTAAATTTATTCATAATCTCATCAAGATTTCAAAAATTGTATTTTTAGGACACCTTTAGTATGTTTTTTTTGGAGTAATATGTTTTCGAGTGTTCATTCCACCCCTAGCGGATATTTTAGAGACTGCAAAATATTTTCCAGCAATTTTTCAGGATCCCTTACCTAAAGGTAATTTTTTTGAAAGTTGTACCATGATTCTTTTCTGAGATGTGGCCTACAGTCGTTCTTAGTTGTTCATCCTGTACATTTAAAATAAAATAGCAAAAAAATAATAAAGGATTTTAAACATTTATTCACTATTAATGAACAGTACAGTAAATTTGAAAAAAACAGGTACAAAATTAGAAAAAAAATATCTTGTCCAGCAATCCAACCTAAAAAAAAATTGTGTAAGCATATTACATAACTAGTCTGGAAAGTGGAAACTATTGAACACATTCAGTGAAAGCAAGAAATAAAAAAGGGTATATTAATCCGTAGTTACCATAACGTAACATACTTTGAAACTGAATTAATAAAGTTTAACGGATACACATACATTACAGCTAGTTTACAGAAAATTTATTAGAATAGTTTTTTAATTATATTAAAACTAATAAAATTTTTACACCAGAGAGATTTAATGAAACATTACGTTACATCAACAGAAATCCAATCTGATTAAAGAAAATTCTATCGTTTACTTATGGTTACTTTTTTCGAGTGCCTCAACCATTCCATAACGTACACTTCAAAATCCTTATCTGTGAAATATTTGAAGGTGTTCTGAACAACAGCTAATAAAATAATTACTTTAGATCAAATCGTGCCCATGGAGACCTTTGATCGATCATCATAAACTACATCAAACTTGATTTTCAGCCAATTGACTGGGACCCATTTTCCATAAGATACATGCGGGGTTCTTCAAAGGAATAATAACATATTTTATTTCGAGAAGTGACTTTCCTTGATTTACCTTCTATTCCATGCCTCACTCCATTTAGCAGGTAAATTCAGGTGTACTATGAAAATTCATACTTCTTTTCTGTATAAAATAATATACTATTCTCATCTTGTTATTTTCATCCTGGAACAAATTGTACATTAACATCGTGGAATTGTAACTTAATGAAAACTAAGCAATATTAATACACTGTATACAAACAAAACTACTTATGAAGGAGAGATATGAACACATTATCAAGTTAAATGAGTTTATAATTAATTGTATCCAAATGAGTATCCAATAGCTGTGTTTCTACAATAATAAATAATTGAATGCTGTATGTTGACTGGAGCATTCAGTATCATAAGTTACATATTCTTCAACTAGATTAATATAGGTACCATTGTAAGGGACAACTACAGCTTATTTATTGTATTCAGTGAATTTTCAAATGGAAATGAGCTTTTTAACAGAAATTTCTGGTTTTAAAGTCTTAAACAGTCTCTAATTGTTCACAAGAATTGTTAGTAATAATGTTAAAATTTTCTAAACTTGCAAAACTATATTGATGGCTAAGACTACTACTAAAAAAACTAGAACTAGAGATACTTGATTCAATATTTTTTGTACTGTTTAATACAATGTTTGTATCAGACTATCTGAAATAATTACTCCCCTCTCATTACATAATTACCAACTATTTGTTTTTCATTTTATTTGTATAAGTAGCTTCTGAAACATCTTGAACATTGGAAATATTTTCTTCTAGATTTAAATATCTGCCAACATATGAGCATGTTTTATTATTAATAATAATATCTACCCTATTGCAATATCAAGTTTTTTGTAGGGTATAATGCATATCTAGGATTTGAAATATTGTGAATCGTTTTCAAAATATACTTACTAGGTAACTAAAATATTTTAAAAATTGAAAAAACCCTTATTTTGTAAACTCTATTATATAATGTTAGTGTACAATTCCACCACCTGGAATTTCAATGTATAATAGCCGATTAAAGTATTGAATGAGTATTAAGTTTTAATAATTATGATTTTGGAATAGGTACTTACCGATAACAATTGTTCGTCCATTATAACAAGAATTATAACTAAGTATAGAAACTGTAGCTTAGTAGGAACTAACGAAAACAAAGACCACTTTATTCAAGTGCCACTTGCAAAATATGTGTTTCCTGCAAATAAAATATAACACATAACTGAAAACCATCCGCCATTTCATGCTTGTCATTTTTGTTTCCACAGATAACTTAACTACTGTATGCATTGAATAAAAAGTAAAGGAAGGATAGCTACTATCTACACTCATAGAGAGAAAGCAAGACGGAAGTAGCCATCTTGAACAACCAAGTATGACTCATTTTATTTTGTTGTTGCATTGGTTGGAGAGTACGTTTTTGCTTTTGGAAGTTTTATAATAATTTTATAGTGTTTTTCATTAGTTTTTCTTGTATTTTTGTTTTGTATTTAAATAAGTGTTTATCAGGATTAATTAGAATAGTGTTTTAAGTGTTGAAACATTAGTAATTAGACTACAAACAAAATGGTTAGTTGTGCAGCCTGCGGTTGCTCCAATACCCCTAAAAATAAATCTTTAGGCATCACTTTTCATAGGTAAGTTGTTTTCTTTTATACTTTAATTTATATTAATTTTAAATAATATAAAAGATGCAAAATAAACATTTCATATTTTGATGAATGACAAGGTTAAGACATAGGCGTAACATAAAAATAAAAATAGTAAGTTAACTGTTGTAACACTATACATTTAAGAAATATTTATTTGCATTTTTTCAAATTGGATTTATTTATAATGTGTAAATATTTAATCTTTAACCATAAAATATTATTTTAAACTAGAAAATATGTGTTTTGTAAAACAAAACACGTGTTCTCTGGTTTAAAATGTCATTCTTACTCAGTATCTACATAACCTTATATAGCGCGCCTATGGTAAAACGGATATTGCCGTCCGCCATATGCAACAACCATCCTGATCAACCAAACTTGTGTTTATTGCTCCTTCCTTTACTTTTTATTCAATGACTGTATGTTTCGTTCATCAGTTCTTCTTCTGTTTTCTTCTTTTTTATGTTACTGTGATGTTTAATATGAGATATTACTGAGAGTTTTATGAACTAACGCCGTACAGACGCAATACGTACGATGTTAATAAAAATTATTTCGAAAGATGTAAAAGTAGCTGCAACATGTGATCATCCTAGAAACATGTTAATTTGGTAATATTACAGTAACGTTCTGTATGTGACATTAGTGAGAAGTATACAAATTAACACCGTATGAATGTTTCCTATAGAAAGTTACTAAAAAGAAGTTCATAGGATGTGTATGTAACTGCGAATTCAAGTATTACTGTGTACATCAAAAATATGTTTTATTTACATGACATGGATGTTATTACAGTTGGTAATAAAATTAAGACATCTAGGAGATATCTTATTAACGTTTTAAATAAACATCACGAAAAGTCTCTAAAAAGAACATCACAAAAAAGACTTGTTATGTTTCTTGTTTAGTGGGTTTAGTTTAAATTTATTAGAGGCTCTAGAGATAAACAAAAATAAATATTCAGGTAACCTTCTTAACGACTAAATAGATATCAATCACTCTCCTCTATTAAACCTTTTTACCTAGAAGATAGCTTAAGAATGTTTGTAGTGAATGAATTTCCAGGTAATTTCTTTCAATACCCTTTTTTAACATTAGTATAATAGAATTCTGTATTTATGTACTGTATATATTAGAACATTTTTAATTTATACCTTCATTCGTTTTGAGAAAGCTACTGTGTTAGTGAAACGCGTCAACCAGTTTAAATTGAGCATTAGTTCAAATAAATTAAGTTTTAAACAAATTAAATTGTTTTATTTTTCATCGATAATTATTTGTATAAAAAAGAGCTTCATTCCTCATGTGGCCTCGGAACGTGAAGGTATTATTTTTCGTTCGAATGCTCATTAACGTTATCAACACAAGTGATTAGTTTTTTTTGTGTCAAATATTTGCTGGCCCACATTGGTATATCTTTATTTACACTAATTACACTGTTTGATACTTAAAATTAATTCTTGTATATGCAAGTTGCTTGGTCTATATAGTTTATTAAATATTTTGGCATCCAAAATATTTTAACATGTCAACTCAACCCACAGCACGAAGTTTTGCTGCTGTTACTAAATCAAATTCAAGAAAATCAACTTTGACACTTATAACATATCCTAGTAGAAATCAAGCTATCGTAATAAATGCACTTCCGGATACAGTTCTCTTCAATTACATTAAGGCAATAGGTGAAATTGTGACACCAAAATTAATCGCCCATGCTTCCCGTATATCTAATCAACGTTTTTGCATATTTCTCGCTTATACTTTAGTCGTTGTGACTTGTTCTTTCTTTCTCCAAAAGATATCGGGCGTCACTATGACACCCGCGGCTTCAATATCTGCCAGATTTTCTCGGGCGCCAGATTTTTGGGATGGTTTACTCCACCGAACTCTCGAAAATGCAGCGTCAAGAGTTACCAGGTAGCAATAGATGGAGGTTAAGTAATTCCAGTGGTCTGTTGCTCTTGACCTCTACGCAGTGCGTAGTGGGAAACAGGCTTTAATTGTTTACCACTATCGGAAAAATGAAACTACCGGTGCTTGATAAATTACAAACTTTATTTCGACTTCGAAATAATTTAGAAAGGAGAAATAAAACGAACCAAGGAGCTATATGTTTAAAATAACTAAATGTTGATTCAAATCCTTCAGTATCTACAATATCTAGTTAGGTTATTACTCAGACCAAAGCACTATACCAAGCAATAAATATTTTACAATCACAAAAGCTAATGGGCAAAGCTTTACTAGTTTATGCGGTTGCAGATGAAAATTGACTAGCAGTAAGATGAAAATTACACAGAGAAAGCGTTATTAAGGCACTGGCGGTGTTTTACGGGAGCGTTTCTTAGTATTTATGTACAGGTTAAATTAAGACAGCGGTAGCTAATAAACTACCCTCGGTTACCGATACTATACTTAATGAGTACTCCAGAAAACGGAATTTGTATCAATCAGCCTGTAAACCTCCCGAATTTTGTACCTGCTAAGGCACCGTACGGGTACGAGATTATTCCAGGTTATCACGGTTGACATGCCCAAATTTGTATATAGATGTTACCACGGCCGTTGACACTAAATCAATCTTCATCGTCTACCATGTGTCGTTAATACAGTTAACCTACATTGTCCACCATCTGTAGTCAAAAGTGTCAACCTACATTGTCCACCACATGTCGTCAATACAGTTAACCTACATTGTCAAATGTCAAATATGTGTCGTCAATACTGTTAACGTCTTCGTCAATGAAAATAACAACGACATATAATCTTTATTAAGAATACAAGTTTTCACATTGCTATAAATAAACACTTTAAATCCATCTGAATAAAATAATTTTCAAAAGATTCTTCGTTTTCCTTCTGTCACTCTTCTTCTTCTTGTTTTCTAAAGACAAACACACGTGTTTTTTAAATTACACACTTCAACACTAAAATCTTTTTCAATCATCATCATCATCATCATCATCATCATCATCATCAAAGTCTAGAAAGAATTTTGCATCTCAAAAACGACCAAAAACATTTTGATAGAACGATTGGCATCTTCCATCTAAAACAAATGTCACAAAAAAGACTTTTTACTTACTTTTAAACCATCCGCGCCAGTACATCGCCAATTCTTTTGCCATCTACCATTCTCCTCGTTTTCTAACGATAGACATACATGTTTCTTAAGTTACACTTCACTATTACTAAAATCGTCTTTTGTACATACATCTTAAATATATATATATATATATATATATATATATATATATATATATATAATTCAAGTAGGTATGTTTCCTTTTTAAAAACACACATTGTCTCCATTCAAACATAAACATTATGAAACCTAAAAACTAAAAAGATATATGTCATTTTACTAAAAATAAATAGAAACGAATTGTAAACATACTTATGTCAATATTCGCATGTGTTTAATAATAAATATAGTTTTGTGTAAAAATTTTTTAACAACCAGATCTTCAAAAGAAAATCTATAATTCCTCTTCAAAAGTCTTACATATTTAATTCTTAAGATACTAAAAATTAATTTAATACACTATAAGATTTAAAATAGAAGCATTGAAAAATGTATTTTCACGTCAAGTACAAAAAATGAAGATGGCAAATTCTAATACTGCATGTCTTTGTTACTTTGTTATCATATTTAACCACTTTTAGTTCATGTGGAAAATATTACTGAAAAAAATTAACACTTTGCAAAAGGTCATATAAATTTTGATTGATTCACCTGTCGAGAACATAAATCATACGTATTGTCTCAACTAATAAAAGTTTGTGTTCCCTTAATAATTAAAAAATATAATGATGGTAAGAGGACTAACAAACAAAAATATTTTTTTGGTAACTTAAAACGTACTACTTTTAATTTATTTTTTGTTTCAGACCTGTTCCTGTCTTCATGGATATGGAGAATCTAGTTTTTAACTCCTTTTCATTAAAATATTTGTTGGTTTTGTTGTCAATAATTTTAAAATAACTTAATATGCAATTTGATGTGATATTGGATTCATTTTCTTAAATATAATGTAATGTAATTTTAGTGGAAATATGTAATTTTGTGATTAATAATTTTTTTATATTATGTGCAGGTTATTAAAAAATTTAAATGTTTGCTGTTTTCTTATTTATCTAAATTATTTGTCTCAAAATTGTTAATTATAATTATCTCATTACAAAAAATGAAATATAATTTTATTTTTTGGAATGAAATAATTATATAATAAACAATTTTAAGACAAACTGTAAAATGTATCTACCCATAATCCTAAGTATCAAATTTAAATATCCCGGTCGACGCGATGCCAGCTGTTTATACGGGAACGAACACTCTCATTACTTTCTCTATGTTATTATCTATTTTTTTAAATTCCAGATTAAAATTGATTAATACTTCATAAAAAGTAAGTAAATTTATACCATTTTATCTAAATAATAGTTCTTACATGGTTTCATTCCCTTTTAGTGTTTGATACTGACAGCAGTAATTATTTCACCACAATTCCTCCTGAAATTAAGGAGTTAGCAATTCAATATATGTTTTTATGTTTCTATTTGATAGTCGTAGAAAAATTATAGTCTAAAACACGGAATTCAAAATGCTACACTCGTAGAACCATTTCCTTCGCCTACGGCTCGGGAAACAAATCTTTTTACTTGTGTAGAATTTTGCTTATTACACCCTTGATATAGAATTACTATTCCAGTTCCAAAAATTCTTATGAATCTTAAATTCGATTCTGTTTCCTCTAGTTCAACAATCTTGTACAAAATTCATTAATTTTCGTGTACATTTTTATCCACTTCATGCTTTAATGGTTCTTTAAAAACCACTTTCAAAACTTAGTCGGTGTAAAAAAACTTCAACCAATATTTATTTTAAAATTAATGGAACTTTTCATCTGAACCTCTTTTTACTCTTTTATTACGTAGCTTCTTTTGATAATAAACTGACCATAGGCGTGTCGATATTGTATTTGTAATTAAATAGTTAGATGGATCTAATCTTTATTGTTCAAATAAAAAATGAATAAATATATAATATTTTTGAAATCTCTAGTTGGCATTTATAACATAATTTTTTTAACATCCCTTTTTGTATTAAACTAAAACATTCGCAATGGCCAATACTAAACTCAGTTTACAGAGGGGGTCAATCAATACGATGATAAACGCTTCATCACCGCTATTTTCTACTCTCATTGATCGAATTTTTGTTTTTCGTCTATGTTGTTGTGTAATTTACATAGTGTGATAAGGTAAAGTGACTTATCCTTTGTTTACGACTGAGAATAGAAATTGTATTCTAACATGTAACACGGTCAACATTGAGGGACACCCTATATATAAAATTTTCTAATAATATATTGCGTCGTGTGATTCATAGCATTTAATCACAACAGAGGAATATTGAAAGTTATGTCTACATCGTTATCAAGTGGGCACCTGTGAAACTGCATAATAGACACTTTTATAGGATATTATATATTCTGTCTGAACACCATTTTAATTCATTCTTTGTTTGTATAACTCTCAGTACAGTCTATATACATTTTTGTATTTCTGCTCTTTGTTAGAATATATTTTTATTATAGTTAATTTTAGTTCTTTTTAAAAAGACATTCATGACTTTAACGTTTTGAGCGCGAGTTCTATCTACCCTTTCTGTGGGATCAACAACTGAGAGCAGCCCTCCTGTGGACGTAGTGAGAGGAACCAAACAGTCGGGGAAGAAGATTTTCTAAACGTAAGTGCCGAATTTCCTTTTCTCGCCTTCATATACCATTCTTTGGAATTAGTGAAGAAATAAATTTAAGTTATTTTTATTATATAAATTAAATATATATGAACGATTTGAATAATAGAAACGTTGATAATATTGTAGAAGCTTTTAATAATATCTCATTAAACGAAAATAATAGTAACGAAATGGCTACACCTAAAATTAATTGGGATCTTTTCAGATCTAAATTAGCAAATATCAAACCATTTAACGGTGATAGTGAATATTTAAATAAATTTATCACTAGATGTGAGAGTTTAATTGAATCCTATAGAAATTCAAATGATGCCGAATTAAATTCACATTTAATAGAATGTATTCAAGAAAAGTTAGAAGGCCGAGCAGCTTTCATGGTCGGTAGTAGAGTTAAATACTTGGCAAAAATTGAAAACTGCTTTATTACAGTGTTTTGCTGATAGGCGTCATATAGATTGTTTAGTACAAGAATTAATTAGAGCCAAACCTTTTAAAAATGAGCACCTTATCGATTTTGGTAGTAGGCTTCAGTTAATTCGTAGTAGTGTAATTCAGAGAATAAGTAACGACCCAAATATAAATGCTGTTGAGAGAAATTGTCAAATTATTCAATACGATAAAACGGCACTAAATACTTTCATAGCGGGTTGTAATGGAACGCTAAGAAATAATATGCATTTAAGAAAACCCACATGCTTAGAAGATGCGATGGCATATGTCGCAGAATTTGAAAATTTCGAAAGACTTTATGGATCATTACATGATAAAAAATTTCGACAAAATAATTCTAATAATAATAATAATGGTATGCAATATTCGCGATTCCAAAATGTTCAAAGGTCAAACTCAGACCAAAATCAAAATCGTAACCAATATCGAAATTTCGTACCAAATAACAGACCAATTAATAATCATCAACCTTCATATAATAATTATCGATATAATCAACCCAATGTCTCAAATAATGTAGTACAAAACAGAGAATATTGGCCTAACCAACCGATACCTGTTCAACCTATCCCACAAAATAATAGATATTTCACGAATCGACAAGTATTTGGTCCAGCAAAAAATGTTTTTAGACCGAATCAAACACCACAAAATCAGTTACCAAAACCAGTACCAATGTCGACAACGTCGCGAAATTTCACAGAAAGAAGTCGAATGCCTGTTAATAATAATAACAATAATAATAGATTTTTCCAAACAAATCCACGTGCTAAACCAAATTTTGTTTCTGAAGAATTATATTTAAATCAATGTGATAATCCAGAATATGATCTTGACCAATTTAATGAATACGAAGAAGTAGAATTTAATCAACCCGATACGAATGATGAAAATCAATTTGAGGAAAATTTTCGGATAACCGGGCCTTCCAACGCAAAAGAGGTAGTTGAAATAAACGTTATTTCCGCTAATCCTTTACCGTACATAGAAATTAAGAATCCCAAAGCTAGATTATTAATCGATACCGGTAGTTCTAGATCAATAATAAAACCTTCTATTATAGAAAAATATTTTCCAAATACAATTTACCATTCCAATACTGTTTTATCTACTAGTCTTGGAAGTAAAGATATTAGATTTCAAGCACTTGTGCCTGCATTTGCAGAATTAAAATGTTAATATGAACTTAAATATAGACCTTGCGAACCAACAATTAGTAGGACCTCATATAAAAATACCATTTAAATATAGACAATCTAATGATATAGAATTTTCTTTTTTCGAAGAATTCGATTACAATATTAAATATTTAAAAGGTAAAAGTAACAAGGCAGCCGATGCACTGTCTCGTTTTCCTAATATGAATGCTTTAGAAACCGCATCACTTGATTTTAATTTAGGTGACATTGAAGAAATTGTAAATCAAGAACTCGAAAGAATTAGTTCATATAACGAATCTACAAATCAACTTCCCAATTTAGACAATATTGACCTTACAACTATTTTAGACGAAAACGAAAGAGACGTATAAGATACCATAATTAATTCATCCCCATTGGACAAAGAAGCGAACCCCAATAATGATGACATCGAAACAGTACACACTTCTGTGGAAAATCCCATTTTATCAATTCCAATATCTGAAAAACCACTAAATATATATAAAAATCAATTATATTTTACTAGCAATGAAAATCTTTCTTTCAAAGTTAAAAGAGAAAAAATATTCGCTTATATGTTACATTACCAGTAGTAGACACTGAATCAAACGTAATAAAATTCATTAAGGAATTTATAAATCCTAACCAAAATTATGCTCTTTATTTCCAAAACGAACCCTTATCACGAATGTTTATAGTAACTGCACAAAAAACATTTAAACATTCAGCTTTTAAATTTATCATGTGCACCAAAATTCTCACTGATATTCAATCAGTTGACGAACAACGAGAGAAAGTAGAATATTACCATATAAGTAAATCAGGTCACAGAGGTATAAATGAAGTAAAAGCATCCCTTAGTCGTAGATATTATTGGCCAAAAATTATAGAAGAAATAGAACATTTCATAAATAATTGTGAAACTTGTCTGAAAAATAAGCATGAAAGAAATCCCCCAGTTATAAAATTCAATTTAACACCCACAGCTTCGAGACCTTTCGAACATATCCATTTAGACGATTTCTATATATTAAATAAATCGTATTTAACAATCATAGATTCATTTTCAAGATATGGTCAAGCCTATCCGTTAGACAGTATAACAGGAGTATCTGTAGTTGAAAAATTACTCGAATTTATTTCCCATCACGGTCTACCTAGCAAAATTACGTCTGACCAAGGTACAGAATTTAAAAATTTCGATCTTCAAGATTTTTGCAAATTACACCACATCCATCTACATTTTACAACATCAAAAAATAGTAATTCTAACTCTCCAGGCGAGAGATTCCATTCAACACTAATCGAGCATTATCGATGCTTGCAAGAAGAAAATAAAAATTTGAAACCTGATCAACTAATAAAAAATTCAATTTTATGTTATAATAATAGTATTCATTCAGTTACGAAATATACGCATTTCGAAATTATTAAAGGTCACATAAACAATCCCGATCCTTTTGATTTAGACGATCATTTAATTATATCAACTTACGTACAAGATCATAAAGAAAATAGTAAAATATTGTATGAAAAGATTAAGCAAAATAATGAATCCACCAAAGAAAAGATTATTCAAAAACGAAATGAAAAACGCGAAAATCCCCCAGATTTTGCAAATCAAGAAACATGCTACATAAAAACTAAACAGAGAAATAAAAAACTACCCAAATTTAAAAAGACGAAAGTACTAAGCCAAAAAGGTATCTTTATTAAAACTAATAAAGGCACATACCATAAAAATTTGACTAGAAAACCGAGGTTAGTAACAAACAAATTGTTACAGGAATCTAACGATGATGAACCTCCTGACATTGATGACAACATACATAATGATTCTGCAGATACAATGCATTGAAGAGGATGTATCTACCACTAAAATCGAGAGCCTAATCCTTCCAATCCAATTAGGAAATTCTCGTATTATATACAATAAACATACATTTATACACTATGTAGATTTAGACATTATTTTTAAGCAAGTAAATAACCTAATAAAACATTATTATATCATTAAAGATAGTATTAAAATAATTAATAGTAGTAACCCCATATCGTATCATAATTTAGCACAAAGTATTTTGACAAGGACAGAATCTTTAATTAATTCTTTAGAAATAAAACTGAATAATATATATCCCCATATCAGAAGTAAAAGAGGACTTGTAAATGCCGTAGGAAAAATTGACAAATGTTTTGGCACACTAGATGCAGATGACGAAGAAAGATATAACAAAGCAATTGATTTACTGCAGAAAAACCCGAAAAATATTATTACAGAAGTCAATTTACAAACTTCTTTATACAAAAAACTTATTGAACACTATAATAAATCTATAAGTATTTTAAACAATAATCAAGAGATACTTAAAAATAATTTAGAGAAAATTCAAGCTTCATTTTACCATAAAATAGAAACTCTTGAAAGTTATCTAAGTTTTCAGGGAATTATAACACAAATTAATTTGGATTGCTAATCAACGATTACATTATTAGATAATTTAGAAAATGCAGTAGTATTTTCCAAATTAAACTCTCTTCATAATTCAATAATTTCTAGTACTGATATTTTCGAAATGATTAGGTATTTACATAATATATATAACTCCAATCAAATTCCTAAATTTGAGAATTTATTAACTTATTATCAGTTTTTGGGCACTTAAGTGTCAATATCAAATTCTAAATTAATTTTTGCAATTCATATACCTATCCTTAAAGAAAAAACCTATGAATTTTACCATATTTTCCCAGTTATCCAAAATCATAAAACTTTTACCCCTCTATTTCCCTATTTGGCACACAATAATGAAGATAACCAATTCGAGAAAGAAGAATGCCCTCTTCTAGAAGACACGTATTATTGCCGACAAAATCCTGTATCCCAAGATAATTGTACAACGCAACTACTCCAAGGAGAAGACCTCTCACATTGCCACATCATTGAAGTAAATTTACAAGAAACAGTCGTCGAACCAGTCACCGAAAACGAAATCTTAATTATACCCGAAAAACCTCAACAAATATTTTCAAAATGTAGAAGTAACAGATATATTCTTGTGACGTCTCCAATTTTAATCAACATACCAGACTCTTGCGAAGTATGGACTAATAACTAGAAATACATTAATAAAATTCCAATTAGTAATGGCAAGCCGTTTATACTACCAAAAATTGAGATGCAAACGTTAAGTGGTTCCAGAAATTACCAAATTCCGAACATAACGAAAATAGACTTTGAAGAACTTAAAGAAATTAGCAGAATTTCGAAACAATTAGAACCAATGTCAGAAGTGGAAGACAATCCGTATAATTAGACAAGCATACTAGAAACAGTTATTGGAATTGCAATTGCCTGCGCCTTAGTCTCCATTTTCATCAAATATAGAACCCAAATTTTGAAGATTTTCAAGAAAAAACCAAAGGAAAATCCAACAGAAGAAAAGAAAAATTCGAAAAGCCACTCTGTGTTTTTCGAAACTTAAGGAAGGAGGAGTTATGTCTACAGCGTTATCAAGTGGGCACCTGTGAAACTGCATAATAGACACTTTTATAGGATATTATATATATTCTGTCTGAACATCATTTTAATTCATTCTTTGTTTGTATAACTCTCAGTACAGTCTATATACATTTTTGTATTTCTGCTCTTTGTTAGAATATATTTTTATTATAGTTAATTTTAGTTCTTTTTAAAAAGACATTTTTCGTAAAGAAAAACAAAACTTGAAATACTTTTTTTTATATACAAAACGGTAAAGGCAGATAAGTTTCAACTGTTAGCGAATACGTGTGATAAAATTTCATTATTAAACTCTATTGTTATTAATTTTCGTTTCATTTATTATTGATAGATTACACAAATAACAAAAATATAACTATATTATACGAACACAACAGTTACATATTGTTACATAAATTTTATGAATAGTAAGTTTTATTCACATACATCTCATACTTATAACGTATTTTTTAAATAATATGAAGTGGAAATAGATTATAGAAGGTAGAAAGAAATCAGCGCCAACCGCATACTTGTTAAATTCATATAAAAAATCCAATTTAAACTTTATGACCGCAAGTGGCAATTATAGGATATAGACTCGTATAAATAGTTCCTCCAATATTAACGTGTTTTCGGTTTATCACGATATCCATTTATCTAGTATAATAATATGTTCGGAATACTATTTTTGGCCAAATATATTTAATTATTCATTTTAATCTTTCAAATATAATATCAATTTCAATTAAAACAGTCAGTCACGGTTAAAATAGATTTGTTTATAATTTTTCCCATTTCATTGAAAAACTTGGTAAATAATAAATAATAGTATAGGACTTGATACTAATTTGAGAGAATCTCTAAAAAAGGAAGCGAAAACTCCAAACAAATAACAAATGAAGAATATTTATTCACTACCCTTGGATTCAATTCACTTGTTCCATTTCTGGTATACGCTATTTGATATAGCCTTAAGCTCTTGTAACGATGCCGTGGCAAAACACTGTCCTTCCATGGATTTTTTTAGTTTTGAAAACAGGAAACAGTCACAGTGGGTAAAGTCAGGATAATGCGGTGGCTAGTGTTGTTTTTAACCAAAGTAAAATCTTTATGTTTTACCGAACTTGCGTCATTTTTCGGTATTGGCTCTTCTGGCTTCTTCAGGATGCATTGGGATTTAATTTCGACTTTATAACCATATACTAATGTTTCATTATCAATTGTGGTGGTTCTTTTGGCCAAAATTTGGCAATTTTGGCACACGTTTCATGCCCACAACATTGCATGACATGAACCAAGCGATATAACAATAACTTCTATAATAGTAATTCGACGATTGTACCTATATTTTGTTTAGTGCTTCAACGTTGTTGAGATGCTTTTTTTAATTTACTCTCTCTTGATTTTTTAGTGGACATTCAATGCAGACAGGGATGCCTTTTCTTTTTGTTTTCCCCTCTATTAGAAATACCCTGGAGAAAACCAGAACTTTGTGAATAGATTAATCGTGTGTTCACATTTGAGTTGTGTTGAATCCGAACATGAAAATGTATCATATATATATATATATATATATATAATTCGAAGAAATATATTTGCCAACTTATTTGTAACGGATATTTTGGTGGGCATGTGGCGATAAAATAAATTTAACATTTCATTTTTAATAATGATAACATTGACCAATAATTTTCAGCCCTTTAAAATGAATAAAAAATTATTCGAAAGCTCGGGAATCAATATCTGAAAGAGTGTACTCTGGTGTTTTATTGCCACATCCCCGCCAAAGTATCCGTTATATTTATATATATATATATAATTTAATTGTCTTAGAAAATTTTAGATAGAATAATGTACCAAATAACAATAAATCATTTATAAAATATTAGATAAATTTGGCACACACTGTAGAAATTTGAAAAGTAGCTAAGTAATTAATCAGAAATTAGGTAAAGATTTTGAAATTGAAATGAAATCAAAAGGGTACAGTCATAAAGAAACATACCTTCACAAGCCATTGCTCAAAGTCTAGGAGTATCAAAGCTTTATTTATTGATTGTAAATTATTTTATATATTACGTAGGATTTTAATTATAAGAAGGTAGAGTAATTTACCCGAACATACAGAGTATGTTATAAAATTTATATTTGTCAAGTGCGGGTGACAAATGGTGACAATTGGAGGTTATAGAAAAAAGTTACTGATGAGTAAGGAGAAAGAATACTTGTTCTATGTCTAATGACTACTCTCTGATTGTTTGCGGTATCCAAGAGATACAAATCCAGGTAACTAAAAATAAAAAAAATAGTGTCATTAAGAAAATGTTGAAAGAGTTGTCAAGAAGTCAAAAAGTTTTCTAAAAAAAAGAGATAATTAATAAAATAGAAGTCTTTTAAACAGATACTATCGATAAAAGAAAAACAAGCTGAAGTGGACATGTTTTGTATTTAATGGTAAAAGGAAATAATTTCCAAAATTTTGAAGAGAAGATGAGAAAGGGTATACCGTATACACTGGATTAGTGAGGAGTTTTTTTATTGTAAGGTTTATCATCGTAGATTTATAGGTTAAGTTTCTTCTCTTTTATTTTCGTTAAGAGAATGCATTCAATCTACTATGTCTAACATTGAACTATCTTGAAATTTCTCATCGATATTTATATTGACCTAAATTTGGTAATCCATTCTTTAAAAATTTCAAACTTAATTAATTAATAAACATATTTTGAAATTAATTAGTTTGTTTCCCTAGAGTAGTTTTGTTGGGCATTGATATATTGAAAGTCTGACAAAGTCTGACACAGATGGAGGCCATAAGTCTGGAAAGTTGAAATATTGAACCCGTACGCCGTACGCCCAGAGAGCGGAAGCAAAGAGTTCTCAACTAAGATACATAAAACTAAAATTTAAATCTAGTAGAAATTATTATATAACCGGAGCCCAGAAATTCAAATTTGATAAAATAAACTGTAAAAGCCCAAGTGTGACAATTTATAATTTGACAGTGACATTAATCAAAATTTCATTTTAATGTTTAAAATTTACATTACAGAGAAATAAATATCGTCACAATATATATATAATATATATATATATATATATATATATATATATATATATATAGTGTGTGTGTGTGTATATGTATATGTATATATATATATATATATATATATATATATATATATATCGCGATAGCGGTTAAAGTAGCATCCGTATAGATTTGTAGCGCTGTGGCATCCCTCGATATACACAATATGTATATAGAGTATCCCCAATGCATCGAGATCACGCGCAGTGTGGCTTCCTATTATTTGGCAACACTGGGACCTTGATGGATTATTAGTAGCTAGATTTGAATTTGTTTAAGGTTTGGTGCGTCCTTTATATTGTGTATAGATCGCGTACGAAGTGACTTCCAGTAATTTTAATTATGAATTTGTCTTCTGAGATATGAGAATGAAACACATATTCTAATAATTGGGACATTGACGGTTGTTACAAATCCATTTTACACATAAAGGACAGTTTTTAGAAACCTAAAATAATATTTCTAAAACCTTTTCACTCGTCTTAAATTAAATAAAATAATTTAAATTGCGTTATTTATAACCCAGTATCACGTGAATACGAACACCAATCAGAGCGCGATGACGTCACTGCACGAACAAGTGGACATATTTCTGATAACGCAGTTACAAGTATGAACTATTTTTCTTGATAATTTGCTAGAACAACGATAATATTTTACGATTTTTATCAGAACGGAGACTGGATTCATAAAAAGAAATAGTTGTAACTTACCGAAGATTGATTCAATAATGGTGCGAGTTTCTTTGCTAGAAACATAGTTTTTGTGTAGTGGAGAAAAACGTGAAAATGTCTTTGTAAGTACCTCTAATTGTTCATTGACATACTTTATTATAAATGATAGAGACACCTTACTCATTTTACATACTCTTTTATTAAATTTAGAGCTACTTAATATCTATATCAACGAAATAAAACTTGAAATCAGATCTGTAAACAAACAAACTACTAATAAACTAATGGATAATTGACTATTCATTTTTACCACAACCAAAAATATCTAACATGATTTTCAATTTATATTTGTAGTTTATCAGAGATTATAACTTACATTAAAGTAAATGAAAAAGACTCTCCATCTCAAATGTTGTCTGTAGGCAAATAGCAGTAAGTAAAACGCAAATTCCCTACTACAGCATATATTATTCCAAGCTGAAGGGGCAAATAGTTTAGGCACACTGAGCTATCATCAGGCCTTATATGTATATATAATTCATATGAAAAGTAATATGAAAGGAAAGCTGCCACATGCCCGTGGCATCCAGCAGAATCCAAGATGTGTCAGTAGCTAATATGGGAAATATACTGTAGGCAAATTTTATTAAAAATTGTAAGGAAAATTTACATAAATATGCAAACGTCAAACAAAATTAAAATTGGACGACATTAAGAGAAGTCAATAAAATTAAATTAATGGATAATTATTAGAAAAAGAAAGAAAATATAGACTTCGTTGTACGACAGAATCCGTCTGAAGCAAGAAGTCCAGTATTTGATTAGTCGTAATATGAAAAAGGGCAATGGAGAGGACCGAATGCGGACTAATTAAAAACAACTTTTGATTTATGTTAGTTCGCATGATAATAATTATATACGCACAATTCATATTTTAACACTCATAATTCACACAATTTGTATATTCATGGTCGTAGGAAAAATAAAGTACATAACTCGTTAGAAATTGTATTTCCTGCACTCGTACGGAATATGTCACTTTCCACACTTCTTATACAATGCTATTCAAAATTCGAGTCTACGCATTGGAATCATGGTAACGGTAAGAGATATAGGGATAGTTAAATGGGGGCATAGTTGTGTATTTCAGAGGTCATTTATTTGATTCAAGACAATCTAGCTTCTTTGGTTCTGGAGTTATACCGGAAAAATTTTAAATTATGAAATTCTTCTTTTGCCTACATCTTTTTATTTGCGAGGATTTTCCAAAATTTTGCCATAGCAACTTTTTGTAGACTATCCAAACATGCGAATAAAAATTGTATAGAAAGTATGGTACACATTGGGCCACCCACAACATTTTATTTTCAAATACGGACCTGTATTTTTCACTGCAATTTTTTTAAGACCAAGAGGTTTCATATTTTCATCTGAACTACAGTGTTTTGAAAATATTGATCTATTACGAGAACAATTTTAACCTCTTTTAATATTCCATAACAGCTGTAATTGAAAAATATCAGTGAGTAAGAAGTGAATCAATGCTAAGTTGATCATACAACAAGATTTGAAATTTTAGCGGTATAGTTAAATATTTCCAAAACACTCTGTAGTTCAGATGTAAATAATACGCTGATATGAAACATGACTCTGGGCATTAGAAACAATGCAAGTAAAAATAAACGGTTTTATAGATTAAAACTAACTTCTCCGCATCTGTGGCCCTTAACAATATTCTATCATAAAATTGTTACTTGTAGACACTTAGGGGGATGTATCGTGATAACAAGCCAAAATTTCTCCAAAAATATAGTATATCTGGATTTATTGGAGCCGCTGTACTCGTTATAGTTAGCTAAAAATCAGTAGGGTACATATGTGAGACATCTTGAACAATATTCAATCATAAAATTGGTCACTTTTATACACACTGGAGGCTGTATCGTGCTAACAAACTGAAAATTTTCCAAAAATGACAAAAATTTGGTACTACAAGTACCATAGCACTCGTTGTACTGGCGTTAGTGAGCTGAATATCAATAGGTTTCATCTTTAAGACGCTCTGAATAAATATTGGTCACTTGTATATACGCCGGAGGCTGTATCGTGCTAACAATCTGATATTTCCCCAAAAATAACAAAAATATCGTACTTAAAGTACCTACTATAGCACCTGTTGTACTGGCTCTAATAAGCTGAATATCAATAGGTTTCATCTGCGTGATGTTCTGAATAATATTCAATCATAAAATTGGTGACTTGTTGAACTCCAAAGGATATATCGTGCTAACAATCTGAAATTTCTCAAAAAATAACCAAAAAGTCGTACTTCAAGTACCATAGCACTCGTTGTACTGGGTCTGGTGAGCTAAAAATCAATAAGGTTAATCTATAAGACGCCCTGAACATTATTCAATCATGAAATTGGTCATTTGTATACACTCTGGAAGCTGTATCGTGCTAACAAACTGAAAATTCTCCAACAATTGCAAAAATTTGGTACTTCAAGTAACATAGCACTCGTTGCACTGGCTTTAGTGAGCTGAATATCAATATGATTCATCTTTGAGACACCCTGAATAATATCCAATCATAAAATTGGTCACTTGTATATACTCCGGAGACTGAATCGTGCTAACAAACTGAAATTTCTCCAAAAATTACAAAAATGTCGTACTTAAAGTACTATAGCACCTGTTGTACTGGCTCTGGTGAGCTGAATATCAATAGGGTCCATATGTGACATGTCCAATATGCAATCATAAAATTGGTATATTGTTGCGCTCCGAAGGCTGTATCGTGCTAACAAGGCATGTAACGAAAAGTGGCGGACGACAACGACGACGACGACGACATACACACAGGATTTTTTTTGTAAAAACCGTTTTTTCTTGTTGTTGTTTATGGAAAACGTAAAAATAACTAAAAAAAAATTCAAAATTCCATTTTTTTTGGGGTAAACCAATACTTTTCTCGCATATTAGATAGGTTGGGCGGAAAAGTAATATAGATTCGTATTTGAAAATGAAAAATTAAGGGTGGCCCAATTTTTTTCACACTGAGCATGCCGCAAAAATGTTTAGTTCGAATACACACACTTTTTAATCTGTAACATACAGAATAATCCACGTTATACACCCAAAGAAATTATTTTTTACTTTCTAGCGCAATTGAATAAAAGTTAGCCTTTAACAAGTTTTTTTATGATTTCATTCTATTCGTCAAAGATAAGACAAGAATATGATAAATGTTTAACATATACAAATCACCCAAATTTCAAATCATTTAATAACAAAATAGCGGGCTGGCTAGTAATTTCGTTGGCAAACTATACAGGGTGTTTCCTAAGTAATCTAAAATATAGTAGTGGACGCTCTCTTCACTCCATTTTAAGACGAAAAGTTCTGATAAACATGTGTGTCGTTAATGAGATACAGGGTACTGAATTGTTGTATTATTTCAACTTTGATGTTTTATAACGCAGTCTGTGCCGGTGGAAAAGTGTCGCCTTTTTTTAATATTGTATTTACTCCCCTCTTTAGATTTTTACTAATTTCGTTCTTTTCAATTCATCAACTTAGCCGCTACGAATTTTTTTATTAAAAATCAACCTAAAAAAATCGTAGCCGCTACGTTTATGGATTGAAAATATTTCAATCGAAAGAGGGAGGTGAGTACAATCATAAAAAAAATACGGCATTAACGACAAGACTTATCACATATGTTTATGAGAACTTTTCGTCTTAAAATGTAGTGACGAAGCGCCCACTACAATATTTTAGATTACTTAAAAAACACCCGTATATAAAGAGAACGAATATTTATTTGGAATATGTACTGTTTATTTTTTGTACGAACATTTGTATAAGTTTCATTAAATATTTTTTTATGTCTATTCTATCTAAAACACACAATAGAGAAGAGCTGTAATGATGATACTGATGTGAAACCTTTTACAGAGTCATGATGGATTCCTTCTACTTCATTATCTCTTTAGATTCCTTATTCTTTTGATATGATTTTCATTAGCGTTACAACTAAGTCTAGCAATTCAACTTAATTCAAGAATTTTTTTAAAATTTCGTGTTCACACTTTTCTTTTTGAAATTATTTTTCAAATTTTCTCTTCAAAATTCAGAGCCTATCTTCTCACGGGTTTCGAATTATTCAAGAGTATGAAAAGAAACCTTCATCATACTCACACGGCTCAATGGAGCATATAAATGAAAGTTCACTTCAATCGCCCTATTTTGAGCTCTAGTTCACTCTGTAGGATTAATTGTATGTTGGTCTGGGACACCCTGTATACAGACATCACACCAGTAGAACCATTAGCCCATGTTTGAGTTTTGCATTTATCAGACTCCCTATATATTGGAACATAGCTCTCATTTTTGCTCTGCACTGTTTGGAACTGGTGGTGTAGTAATGGATAGAGTTTTTTCCCAACACCAAACCGCTATGGTGTTGGGAGAAATACTCTAGTGTGTATACATAGCTTTTATTGCTCTCTACAACTTTTATTTAATACATTTTTTGCCTTAGATCAAATGAGGATGCAGTTATTGTCCATACAGTTATCATTGATACACCCTGTATATACCAGAGAGAGTTTGAACGTCTCTGAAATTTTTGTGAAGTTCATTATTCTAGGTCAACTACTAACAATCCACCTAGTAATCTTATTTCATTTAGGTTTCCGGAATTTTCACAAAAAAAAACTAGACTTCTACTATCTGCTATAGTGAAGTAGAAAAATGTACCTATTCGAAAATTAACCTGAAAATTGAGTAGTAATTTTACTTCATCTCTCGGTTTACGTTGGAAAATTCAATTCCTTCAGAATTCTTTAGTTTGTTTTATCGCCAGCATTATTCATTTTTATCGTCAGTAGTGTTTTATTTTGCCTCAAAATCAGATTTGAGTGAATTGTAGAACGAAAATATAATTTTTCTATTAATAACGGTAGATCTTTGGCAATAACTAACATCCTTCGCACTGTCAACAATGGTATCGAAAAATAAAAACAGATATAAATCATCACATTCAATGTTAAAACCTTTCTATAACCAAAAGTGAGATCGGCAACACTGCCAGGATGCCACTATGCAAGGAAAATACATATACAGACGCCAAACTATACCGTTCTTCGATATGTATACTGACGGATGCCACTTTGTGCGTCAGATGTATAATAAATATATAAGTGTGCTACTATAACGCCGCGTACCGAGAACCTGTGAAACTTGGTGTATAGGTTTATACAAAAAACGACCAAAGTGACGTCCTGCTGATTTCATCAGCAATAGATTCCCAAGCATTCACTGAACCGTTTGCGATATTTTGGAGCTCAATGTACTGTGACGTCCGTATATCGGATGTCATAGTGCCGCGGACGCCACAGCTACCGCGATTTTAACATGGGCGGATGCCACTTCACGCCGTGAATGTATATATATATATATATATATATATATATATATATATATATATGTTATATACCTTAAATTACTTAGTACATATTAAATAAATTGCTTAATCAGCATATTGTGTAATAACCTGTTGTTTTATAAATTGTTGAACCTTATTTTTGCTTACATTGTATTTTTTTCCTTTTTGAATTGTTAGCCCAAGTGTGACAATTTATAATTTGACAGTGACATTAATCAAAATTCCATTTTAATGTTCAAAATTTACATTACAGAGAAATAAATATCGTCACAATATATATATATATATATATATATATATATATATATATATATATATATATATATATATATATATATTTAAATCAGAAAATCAAAACAAATGATTATTCTGTGGTAATTATCGACCGTACTATTTATATAAGCAAAAGGTGATGATTGTCATGTATGCGGTCAGTATAAGAAATAAAACTCTATATTCTCATTCTCAATATTTCGCTATTGTTCAATAGCATCATCAGGAGACACTACAATAATTAAAATATAAATAAAATGACAAAGATAGGAACACAAATACTTACAGATGTTAAGAGTCACTAAGAGTTGATGTACACCACATTAAGGTACTAACTAGACTAATTGCTAATGATTAATTTGTAAAAATGGTTGTGGTGTGAATTGATAAAAACAAGAAACAAGTTGAGTTAAAAACAAAAGACTTCCTTACATCAATAATTTAACTCAATTGATTTTACTACTGTTCAAACAGTTCACCAATTTCAGAGTTGCCAAATACAATTTGACAACTATTTCTCTCCTTTTTTCGAAAATTAAAGATATAACACCTTTATTATTACAAACTAACGTGATTTACAAAATAAATTGCTCGCAGTGTCCGGGATGCTACGTTGGTCAAACGTCCCAATGGTTAAAAACCGTATTACCCAACATAGAAGTGATTGTCGAGTAGGCAAGAATAACTTTGTAGTGGTGGATCATTTTATAAAAACGAGCCATACGTTCAATTATGACGAGACAGAGATTCTGCAGAAAGTTGACCAATACAGGAATCGTTTGTTTTTTGAAATGTGTCACACCAACAAACAAAAAGATGCTATTAATCTCAAATCTGACACCAATAAACTCAGTGATATTTATTGTCACCTGTTAAATTCATTTTAATATTGTTGTTTTGTCACCCCAGTTATTCATACGTTCAGATTATTTATTTTATTTTATTGTTTTGTTTTTAACTCAAATTGTTTCTTGTTTTTATCAATTCACACCACAACCATTTTTACAAATTAATAATTAGCAATTAGTCTAGTTAGTACCTTAATGTGGTGTACATCAACTCTTACTGACTCTTAACATCTGTAAGTATTTGTGTTCCTATCTTTGTCATTTTATTTATATTTTAATTATTGTAGTGTCTCCTGATGATGCTATTGAACAATAGCGAAATATTGAGAATGAGAATATAGAGTTTTATTTCTTATACTGACCGCGTACCTGACAATCATCACCTTTTGCTTATATATATATATATATATATATATATATATATATATATATATATATATATATATATATGTTATATACCTTAAATTAATTAGTACATATTAAATAAATTGCTTAATCAGCATATTGTGTAATAACCTGTTGTTTTATAAATTGTTGAACCTTATTTTTGCTTACATTGTATTTTTTTCCTTTTTAAATTGTTTAGTTTATATAGTCAGTCTAGAATTTACTTCGAATCTTGAAACTTGTAACTTTTGTTAAATAAATAATTTTTAAAAAACCTTTTTCCGTGTGTAAAAAGTTATTTGGCGCAGTCAGTAGGATATGTTAAACGGGCGTTAGTGAATATAACAATCGGTTCGTATCAACGATTTATTAACATACCTTAAGTGAATAATTGGGACTCTTGGTTAAGTGAATTAAGTAGCTTAACTCGAAGACAGTTGGCTCGTATGAAGAGGAATTTCAAGTGAATATTGGTAATTCCAACTACAGTTCAACTAGATGGCGAAAGCAGTTCTAATTTTCATGTAAGTACTTTATGTCGTATAGAGGAAATAATTGTTTATTTAATTCAGAAAGCTCTGACAATTCTGATTCTGATTTAGATTCTGGCTCACAAACTTATAGTAACCGTAAAATAAATATTGAATTATCAAAACCTAGATTTACAATAAATAAATTTTTCAAAATGCCTGCAGATCATGTAGTACCGCAATTGAAAAAGGAATATCTGGACATGATTCGAGAATTCCATGGCGAAAATGCTTTATTACCCAGATTCATAGAAATTTCTGAAAAATTAGTAAATAAATTTTACAATACAGTAGATTTAACAGACTTTCAAAACGAATATTTGATGTCTAGTATTTTATCTAAAATTAAAGGCCAAGCCGCAATAAATATTTCAGCTTGTAGTATTTCAAATTGGCAGAATTTGAAAAATGTTTTATTGAACACATACGCTGATAAACGAGACATTTACACGCTAAGTATTGAAATATCGGAATTAAAGCAAGGAAATGAATCACCTTCTGACTTTTATAATAGGATACAGCATCTTTTAAATCTACAAACATCATTATTAATGACACGCTCTAATGCAAGTGAACAAGCCATTTTAGGCAACTATTTTAGGAATTTAGCACTAAGAGTATTATTGCGCGGATTAAAGGAACCTCTCGGTACACTAATGCGTACCAAGAATCCTAGCGATCTAAATTCAGCTTTAAATGTTCTAACGAATGACTTTCAAGTTTATTTAAGTAATAATAATAACAATACACATCCAAAAAATTCATTTAATAAGCTCAAGTCTCAGTTTAATGTTACATCACATAAAAATAATTATCCTAATAATAATCAAACGATAAGCAGACCAAATTTCCAACATAATTATCAACCACAATTTAATAAAAATTTCAACAATGAAAATAATTTACCTAGTACAAGTAGAGATAAAAATTTCCTGAATAGAAATACTAATATTTTCAAACCTAATAGAAATTATAAATTTCAAAAACCTACTCCAATGAGTATATCGACTTCTAATACGTACAATAAACCAAATGTACAGAATAAAAATAATGGCCAAAATCAATCGCATTTCGTAGTTAATAGAAAAAAAATTTATTTCGGAAGAAATGCATAATATGGACGATACTGAACGTCACACTGATGTTGAAGATTGTTTTTTAGACGAAATTGCCTCGGAAGAGACAGACACGAATTATGAAAGTGAATTACCGTACATAATATTTCCTGAACAAAATTTAAAAGTAATGATTGACACAGGTAGTACAAAATCTTTTGTGACACCTGAAATTGCAAAGAAATATTTTTCAAAATCAACTATGAAAAAATCTTTCAAAGTAACTTCTGCTTTAGGCTCAAGTCAACAAAATTATTGTACAGTAATTCCAACTTCAAAGATATTTAAAATGAAAAATAAAATGAACTTAGAATATTGTATATTTAAATTTCACAATCATTTCGATTGCTTATTAGGTTTAGATAATCTGAAAAAATTGAATGCAACTATTGATTTAGTAAATAATGTTTTAATTATGCCTTATAGTAAAATAAAAATAAATTATTTTCAAATCAGAAGGGAGAACACGAATTGTAGTAGTGCCTCCGCGAACTGAACAAATAATTAAATTGAATATTGATAATATTAATAATGGCGATATAATTATACCTTATACAAAAATCGGAAAATTAGAAATTCCCGAATGTCTTACAAAAGCGGAAAATAGTCAAGCCGTATGCACTATTTTAAATCATATTTTAAAGTAGATTTAAGTGCTCCTTTAGAGGTTGAACAGTTCGACGAATACGAACAAACCTTGAGCCCTAATTGTAATGCTATTTATGCAGAAAAATTCAAATTTGATATAAATAAAGTTCGAACAGAACATATGAATTCTGAAGAACGCAACGCTATTCTTAAATTAATTAAAGAATATTCTGACATTTTTCATGTCGATGGTAATCAACTAACTTTTACAAGTAAAATCAAGCATCAAATAAAAACTACAAATGATGTACCTATTTATACTAAATCGTACAGATATCCAGAAGTATATAAAAAAGAAGTCCAAAATCAAATACAGAGTATGTTAGATCAAAATATCATAAGAGCCTCATCCTCACCGTACTCGAGTAGTATCTGGATTGTTCCAAAAAAATTGGACTCTACAGGTAAACAAAAATTCAGAGTCGTCGTAGACTATCGCAAGCTTAACGAAATAACTATTGGAGATAGATATCCATTACCAAACATAACTGATCTATTGGATAAATTAGGACGTTGCCAATACTTCACTACATTGGATCTTGCCTCCGGATTTCACCAAATTGAGATGGCTGAAGAAGATATACCCAAAACGGCGTTTACTACTGAAAACCGCCACTGGGAATTTTTGAGAATGCCATTCGGACTAAAGGGAGCTCCAGCAACTTTTCAAAGAGTGATGGACAACATTTTAAGAGGTATCCAAAACGAAGAATGTTTAGTTTATCTTGACGATATCATTATATTTAGTACAAGCTTGCAAGAACACATAAATAATTTAAAAGGAGTAATTAAGAGGTTATGCGAATCGAATTTTAAAATACAAATTGACAAATCTGAATTTTTGAGGAAATAAGTAGCTTATTTAGGACATATTGTTACCCCTGAAGGTGTAAAACCAAATCCCGATAAAATAAGTGCTATTCAAAAATTTCCCATACCAAAAACTAGTAAAGAAATCAAAGCTTTTCTCGGAATTCTTGGATATTATAGAAAATTCATTAAAGATTTTTCAAAACTGACTAAACCTCTAACTAATCGTCTTAAGAAAAATGCAGTAATTAACATAAAAGATCCTGATTATATTAATTGTTTTGATACTTGTAAAACTATGTTATTAAATGATCCTATTTTACAATACCCGGACTTTTCCCGTCCATTTAATCTCACAACAGACGCAAGCAATTTTGCTCTAGGCGCTGTTCTTAGCCAAGGAAAAATCGGAACCGATTTACCTGTGGCATTTGCTAGCAGAACACTTAATGATTCTGAAGTAAATTATTCAACAATTGAAAAGGAACTCCTTGCAATTGTTTGGGCTGTAAAATATTTCCGCCCATATCTTTTCGGAAGAAAATTCACAATAGTAACAGATCATAAACCACTTCAATGGTTATTTTCTTTAAAAGAACCCAATTCTAAATTAGTTAGATGGCGGTTGAAACTCGAAGAATACGACTATGATATAGTGTACAAGAAAGGTGCATTGAACACTAATAGTGACTGTTTATCACGAATCCAGCTAAATATGAATGAAGTAAATTCTTCGGATAATCCTCCCAAAAAATTATTAGTTTATATGGAAAGATTTAATGACTCACTTTCGAATAATACTAAAAATAAAAATGTAGAAACCGAATCACTTATTGTAGAAGCTGAAGATTCTAAAGACGAAATTGATGACGATAATAATACTATTCACACTAACATAGAAAATCCTATTGCAGGAATACCTATTTCGGAATCTGCAGTAAATGTGGGAAAAAATCAAATTATAATCTCTGAAGTAAATTTTGAACCAGCTATACCAACTATAATTAAATTATATGAAACTAAGCAAATAATTCTAGTACAATTTTCTAAAAATAACTTTGAACAAGACGTAATAAATTTTGTGAAAGAATATGTAGCACCAAAAGCAAAATATCATATTTATTTTGAAGATCCCTTATACGAAAAATTCAGCACTGTTATACAAACATATTTCAAAAATTCATACATTTCATTTATCAAATCTAATAAAAAATTAATTGACATCCCTCTAAATGAAATCAAAGAAGTAATACAGAACTATCATGAAAGTAAACAAAATCATAGAGGATTAGATGAAACCGAAAATAGTATAAAATCTCGATACTATTGGCCTAATCAAAGATCTTCTATTCAAACGTACATTAACGAATGCGAAATATGTCAAATAACAAAATATGATCGCAAACCTGTGAAACCATATCTTAATATTACCCCAACAGCTATTAAACCATTTCAAATAATACATTTAGACACTATTACTTTAGAAAATACGAAATTTCTAACTATTATAGACTCATTTTCAAAATACGGGCAGTTGTATAAATTGAACTCAGCCCAAGGTATAGAGATAGTTAATAATTTAATTAGATATTTCACCCATCATTGTATACCGGAACAAATAATATCCGATAACGGAACAGAATTAAAAAATAGTTTAGTAAAAGATTTATTAGAAACTCATAAAATACAAATTCATTTTATCAGTTCACAACATCCTGAAGCAAACGGCATTGCCGAACGATTTCATTCAACAATTATTGAACATATTAGACTTTTAAATAATCAGAACGAATTTAAGAAAGAACCTATTGAAATAAAAGTAAATTATGCTCTTTTGGCATATAATAATAGTATTCACTCTGTAACGAAACTAAAGCCATACGAAATTATTACAGGTCATTTAGAGAATAACTCTTCTTTTGATTTAGACATTGATCGACAATTAGTAAATAATTATATTCATAATCACAAAGAAAAAATGAAATTACTTTATTCTAAAATAAATAAATCATTGCAAGAAACTAAAGATAAAGTTATTTCAAAAGCTAATGAAAGTAGAGAAGATCTTCCAGACCCTCTATCTACAAAAGTATTTGTCAAAAATAAGCAGATTAAAAGTAAGACAAAAAATAAATATCAACCTGAAAAAATAAAATCCGTAAACAGAAAACATAAAACTGCGAAACTTGTAACACGTCATTTTAATATCGCTGAAGATATGCATATTTCAAATATAAAACGACCTAAGAAGAAACCGTATACTTTCATTACAGAATAAGTTTAATATTAGAACATTTAAAACAAATGAAGTTTATCTACACATGTTACATGATAACTTTATTTTTATTAAACAATGTTGAATTAAGTTTTAATTATTTATAATGTAATATTAGATATAATAGAAACTGTAGAGATTTCCTGTTCATTCTGCAAACTAAGGACATTGCATTCGAGTAAAATTATATCAAAGAATGAATTACAGAGTTGCAAAAAATATCTTCGTATTATAAATTACAATTACCGTTGGAGTTGAAATACGAGAATATTTTAAACTTGAATCAATTTTAGACATAACATGTAGAGTAAGTAAAAATAGAATAGAATATTTTTTATCGATTCCTATAGATTTTAATATTGAGTTTGAATTATTTTATTTATTACCCATACCTACTAAGTTAGAATCAGAATTCGTAATAATAATACCAAATTCTAAGTATTTGCTAAGATCTAATACACAGATAAAACCTCTAAACGATATTTGTACAAAAAGTGAAAATTTTCAATGTGCTTCATACCTTCAAGATAATAATAAACAGTTATGTGAAGAACAAATACTATTAATGGAAAACTCTACTGCGAATACACTAAAATCAAAATTATGGAAAATCATGTGGAAATTATATCAGAAATAAACCAATACCTAGTAGTATTTCCAGAAGAAGAAAAATTGATAATTAAATGTTCAGAAGACACAGAAATCAAAATTTTAAAAGGAATTTTCCTAATCAAAAATTCGCCATGTAAAATAACTTTTAAAAATCAAGAATTAATATTTCAAGATAGAACTTTTGGTCAACCACTGGTACTGAATAAACTTTAGACACATTTTAATAAAATTAAAATCCAGCCTTTGGAAATAAGTTTGAAAAAATTAAAAGAAATATCTTCGCAAGGATTGACAACAATTCAGGAAGAACAATTAAACCTCCATATTCCTAGCATATGGACTATATTTCTATATTCTAGCGGAGTATTAATAATTATTTGGCTACTCTTGAAGAAAATTCAGAAAAGAAGAAAATCAGAAGAAACTCCAATGGAATTACAAGAAAAGAAAATTCAACTTCCAGGGGGTGCGTCGATCTAATGGGGGAGGTGTTATATACCTTAAATTACTTAGTACATATTAAATAAATTGCTTAATCAGCATATTGTGTAATAACCTGTTGTTTTATAAATTGTTGAACCTTATTTTTGCTTACATTGTATTTTTTTTCCTTTTTGAATTGTTTAGTTTATATAGTCAGTCTAGAATTTACTTCGAATCTTGAAACTTGTAACTTTTGTTAAATAAATAATTTTTAAAAAACCTTTTTCCGTGTGTAAAAAGTTATTTTATATATATATATATATATATATATATATATATATATATATATATATATATAAAACTTTTAACTACGACTCTGATCTCCATGAATACATCACGCTTCCACATAACGGTGCAATATTTTAACAAGTTTTTACTTAAGTGTCTATAATTTGTGAAAAGGTAAATAATTTTTTTAACGGTTAATTTGCTAAGCAAATAATGCCTACTATGTATATTACCACAGCTATTGGTTAGATCTTGTGTTAAGAAATATAAACCATAGCAAAAGTCTTATATGAGAACGCACAGAAAGAAACTACAACAAATAATTATTATGTACCACTACTGACAAAGTGGAAGCCCTCTAGCGATCTGAACAATAGCGAATCACTTGGGGATCTTATAGAATCTGTAATGTACCTAATCCCCTATATTAATTTAATTATTGTTTTCTAATGTTCTTATAATCATTGATTTTATTTAAATTAGTAAGTAATTGTGTCTAATTTACCGCAGACAAAAGTCCTCCTAACTTTTAAAATATACCTTTATGAAATATCTCGATTCACAATGTTTGTTTTAAAACGAAATTTAGAGAATTTAACTCTAAGAGAGTATTCTCATGTTGTTTGGAAGGCCACAAATATTAGACATGGTGTAAACAGTTGTAATGTAGTTAAGGGTTACAATGCACTGAAACCTAAGGTTTATTGTGCCCCCCTATCAGAGCTGTTCTCGCTACTACTACAGCTCCCATTCCACTTCCAGAGTTCTAATCAACTCTAGTATTTGGAACGGCTTCAACGAGGTTAGATCTTCACTCTTACATGTTTCTTGTCCGAAGCATTTCTTGCGTTGGCTTGCAATGGCGAGGCATTCTAGAACTAGGTGATCCAGAGTTTCATCCTCCTCCCACAGAATCTACACTCGTCAATTTCTGCTAGGCCTATTCTCATTAGGTGCTTCATAAGGCGGCAGTGTCCTGTAAGAAAGCCCGTGAGGAGATGTAGCTTATTTTTACTGAGATCCAAATTTTTTTGGTTCTAGCAGATTCAAAGTTCCGGAGGAACTATTTGGAATGTTCCAGCCCGGGAAGGCCTCGCCAGAGTGCTTCTCTTTCGGTTTCCTTTTTATTCCGAAACTCTTTCTTATAGGAGCATTTTCCTACACCACAGAAAGGGTCCGTAGGATGGCGCTCCATAATTGCAGGTTAAAAATAATCGTTAGACAGTCGATAAATGTATTTAATGATTATAAAATTATTAAAAACATTTTAACGATTATCAGTTGAAATTATAATATTAAGTGAATATATCGTCAAATAAGCATCTTAAATTATAATATTGACTGGACTATGACGGTATTTAAGTCAAACGATAAGCCGAAACCTTAAAGTTTGCACTATATCTGTTACGTCGACTATATCTATATTGTAGTAAAATAGGATTTTTCTTTGTATTTGTAATTCAACCTCTACAGTACCAAACAGCAATGATAAAATGTCAGTTTTTGACAAATAAATCATGGCCAACTCACAATTAATTCTGATTAGATAAGTAGGTACCTAATCAATGTTTTGTATAGAAAAATCAAAATCTCTCAAGAAATAATAATTTTAGGTATAGGGAATGCTTGATAAAAAAATAAGTATGTTGGTAGTTTTTTCCGATACTCACATAAAATACATCACACACACAAATGATCCATTTGAAAAAACTGAGAAAATAATGTATTTGTATTTTTATTCACCCTGTATGAGATTCAAAGAATATTAACGAAATAAATAATGTTTCAGATTGTTGACCATATCTCGAATGGTTTGGCCGGAACTTTATAACTTTATAAATACCCCGTAGAACAAATCATAACCCTATGTTGTTGTAATGGGGAAGTCAAGCAGATTCCAAGTATGGAGTGAAATACAGGGTGCTTCATTTAAATAAATGTAACTTTGATATGGCACAGCATTCTGGAACACCCTGTAACATTGTATATAATTTTAGAATGTGAAGCCTAATCCCCCAACTTTTCAAATTGATATCTCAAAGGACATAGAAGATACTGAACTTTATCACACTAATCAATCACCCTGTATTGTATTTTTCTCGAAATTCTTCACATCTTCACATACTTATCCGCTTTGTAGAGGAGCACGATGTTTAGGATTAGACATCTTTACATAAATTGCCCAGTTGAAATATAAATAGGATAATCTCTAATATGAATTACATCAGTAGCGCCAGTCCATCGCCTGAGGAAGGTGATACAGCAAGAATTGGTCACTGATTCAAACCGCTTCACCGCGACTTCGCCGGCACCGTGGACGCCTCCACCGAAGAAACCCTGCCAAACCACATGTTCTGTCGAACTTCTCAGTTCGACAGTTCATTCAAATACACTTGTACACTTGGAAGTGTAAACTGTTTCTCTTGAAACAAACTCTATTTATGAATATAATAAACAGTGTTTAATCTTGTTTTATTTTCAGCCAACATACAAGCAAGCCACATCATCCGAAGAGTGAAGGACATTTAGCATCCAGGTAATATAAAACTCCCTGAAAGCTAATAAGTCAGGAAACCTTTAACTGGGTAGGTAACTCCCTCCGGCAGTGAGTTCGCTGTCGGTATTAGCTTTCGACCCCAATCCTACCACACTCAATCCATAAACGTCCTCCAGACAACGCCGCAGCAGCAGAGCTGCAAAAACACCCTCCAGCCAAACCGACCACGAAGCGAAACAATTCCTACGCGACAACCGACAATTCATACTCGAAACCAGACAACTCCTTGAACGCTCTCAGGGTGTCCTTGATGTCCTCAATACAATCGACCCTCAACACACACTGTCTCCCCGAGATATACACACCAGTTCCGACGCTACTACTCCCCCAAAACCAATAACATCAAACCTCTGTGAGAAAGAGTTCCCTCTTCTCTCACCCGTCACATCCAGCACAAACTCCACACACACTTCCAAAAAAACCCACCACTCCTCAACACCTTCGCAGAATCCATCAAAAGAAACCTCTCGTAAATATACACCTGAACGACAACACACACACAACTCATACACATCCCCAACTAGATCTTACGCTTCCTCTGTAAGATCTCTCTCCCCTACACACTCAGTTATCCAAAAACTCCACGTTCCCGACGAGGATGGATTCACCCTCGAAACCAAATTTCGACCCACAACACCGACACCCATCAACATTCCTACAGCAACCCACACCAACAACAACACATCAATACAAACCCTCAACCTCCGAAACCTCCCAATCCAATACTCCACACAAAAATCCCTCTTCACTCTTCTTAACACTTTCGAACTCCTACACGGCCATATCCTCTATTTGAAAGTAAATTTCAATCGCACCGCCCTACTCAAAACGTCCTCCCCAAAGTCAGTCTCAACTATTCTGAGACAAATCCATAACTCCACTGGTGATAACAACACCATCATCAACGTTCTCAGCTCCACTGAACGTCCACCCCGCCCGGCCAACAAAACCCTCATTCCCACCTACACTCTAGTTTGCAGAAACGTAGACGCCTCGGTCAGCCTCGAAGAATTTGAAGAAATTCTTCACGACCAAAACATCCCATTCCTCAAATCTTGGCGGATCATCGCCAAGGCCACCAACAAACCAACATCGAAGTTTCGCATCGTCATCACATCCGAAAGCCACTATCACCAGGTCCTCACCTCCGGCCTTACATTTCATGGCCTCCCACATCAGTGCGAGCCATCCAACACCAATCCGCAGCCCCCAATCCCCAAATATTGCAGTCGTTGCACGCAAACCGGACACTCCGCTGACACTTGTCGGTCTAAACCGATATGCCGTTCCTGCGGCCAAACTGGCTACCGAACCGAAAATTGCCCCAAGTCCGAAACCCCTAAATGCACGAATTGCGGTGGTCCTCACCCCGCCTTCCATCCTCGCTGCCCCCACAGGCTATCGACACCCAAAACCCCCCAAGAGACTGCACCAGTCACTCTCGAAAAGCCACCAACTCCGTACGATCTCTCAACCGACTCCAAAATCCTAATTGAAATACTCACCGTCACACTCATGAATGCCATACCTAACTCAAGAGATGTCATAGCCGACACACTTCGCCATTTAATACCTTCCATTTATAGACACAACTGCTCTATAACAAATATAGGTAGGCGTGCTCACTTTGCTTTCACTCCCATCAGGAGCGAAAGCAATTCAATTTGATCCGCGAGCCCCATCTACCCCGTCGGTGCTGCAGGTTTTTCACATTTTTTCCTGTAGCATAGTGAATTTATTCGCAAGCGAAATGGGCCGACGTACGACGAAATTTTTAGATTTAATATTAATTTTTAAACTTCACATTCAAAAACACGCTATCCAACAAATTCCTCACCTCGAATTCGAGAAAAGCCAGTCGCCACCATCCGACATCATCCACATATCTTTCAATGTCTCCTAGTCACTTTTCCAACAAATTTCAAATTAAACTCAAAAATTTCAAAAACCATTCCCAACGCTTCTTATTAACTCTCATGACATAGGAGACACCCAATCCCCAAAAACATTTTCATTTTCCAACAATTTCAATCATCCACCTCGCCTCTATTAACTATCCGCAACGCAACGTGGTTCGTCTTACTCATTTTCTACCTTTACCAGACACTTCTAAATTTCCCATTCTATACACCTTTAAAACCACGTTCGCACAAAAATCATCCGATTTCGTTGCTGATTGTTCCTGCCTCTCTCTCCGGTTGATTTCTAGCAAAAAAACACAAGTCGCCCACAAAACCAGACAAATCTTAAATTTTCTATACATCTTTTTTCTCCACCTTCCATACACTTTTCTTAAAAAACTGAATTTTCAGCCCTACCCAAAACTCAAACCAAGTCAATACGCGCACACAAACCACCCACAAAACACCCCCAACCAGCCCTGAAGAGGAAATAAATCCTAAAACAGGGCCAATATCCAAACAAAAACAAACCCAATAAAACACTACAAGCCCCAACTTCAAAAAATCCACGAACTTCTCTCTCTCTCATATGAATTACATGAACATGATCTGTAACATCTAAAGAGCGACCAAATTTGCACAGATAGAATTCATTCCGAGTTGAAAATAACTGTAGTAACTTGTCCTGTTAAAATTCACTTTTTACTTAGGTATGATTAGGTATAATTGATACTGCACCACACATTTGTTGATCCAGTTTCAATTTTACCACTATATATCATTTAATATATAATCAAGAATTATTTCAAATCAGTGCATATCAATTATTATGATTGTAATATCGCTATCTCAGCGCTAAATTAGCAATTGCTGTTATAGTAAAAAATCAATGGCCCCATAATTATGAAACCGTTACCATACAAAATGATTAAATTAAGATAATAAGGCACACATTATGAATGGAAAAAAAAATAGATTTGATGAATCTAATACAGATTTAGGTTTAAATCACATCAAATCTACAATTGGTTCAAGAAATTATCATCGTCAGGATTGATAAAATGTGATGAGACAATTTTTGAATTATACTTAAGTACATGATGTCCCGATTCCAAGAAGAGAATGTTGAAAGTACCTTGACCCAGCAGAACTTCTTTAATGCAGGTCTTCTTTTCGAGATAGAGTTTCAGATGTTTTTTATTTTTAATTTTTATACTGTTCATTTGATGTTTATAATATTTTCAGTATACTGTAAACTTATATGTATGTTAGCCACAATAGACTCTCGCGAGTCGCAGTGGAGGGCCTCATTGACCCACTCATTATAAACCTATATGTATGTTTATTTTGGAAATATAAAAAGATCTACAGGACTTGCAACCAGAAACGAACTGTAGTAAAATATCAAATTTAATTTCCCCATCTTTAAGCCAACGAAAATGTACTGCTGTTGAAATTAAGTAAAATAAATCGTCTAAATGATATTTGTCATTTTATTAATGAATTGTATACCGGTTTACGAACTTACCAATTTTTATATGATGATTCTCAGAATGAGTTTTAACTGGTACTAAGTAAAACTAAATTGATGACAAGACGTAGTAGAAATTAACAATAGGTATAGTTGGCATAAAACATATTGTGTAGCAATGTAATCGTATATCCCCTTTAAGTTATGTTGCGGAGCTAAACTCTGAAAGGTATTAATATTTTGTTTACTTGCCAATACCTATAAGATATTTGATGTTACGTAATTGTTGAAAGGGCGTTCGGTTTAAACGGGATACCAGACGTGAACTGAGCCCTTTTTGTATACCATTCGATGTTTTATGGACAAAACTAAATTCTATAAAAAAATAACAAAAATAATTTTTATAACAATGAATAAAACAATTCTTTAAAAATAAATATTATGTCAAACTCCTGGTATATTGGTCTAGAATACTCTGACAATGTAAGCATTTAACAAACGCCATTGAAAAATGTGTCGAAGCCGTTGTCATAACCAGTGAAGACAAATAGCAGCAAAACAGTAATCTCAAATTTCATGAAATCTAAAATCAAAACTTTTTATTATAAATTGACCACAAAATTGGAATAACGTTAAACTTGAAAAGAATAGTATATTCTATATCAAGGGTGGAATAAACAAAATTCTACACGAGTAGAAAGATTCTACGAGAGTAGAATTTTGACTTCCGCCCGTGTTTTAGACTATACTTTTTCTACGACTATCAAATAAAACACAAAACAAGAAAACAACATATGGAGGGTTCAGAAGCCAATCAGTGTAAGTCTATAAAAAGAGAAATTGAAGAAATAATTTTTTTGTGAAATTAGTTATAATAAAATAACAGTCCTATAAAATATCAAAGCATTTTTTTTATTGATAGATAACATACTTATACACCTTAATACAAGAAAACTAACACGAAAATACTAAAGTTTAAAAAAAAATTAAAATTTTCCAAAAAAAATCTGACTTATGCTAAGTGTCCACTGAACATTTTTCTAAAAATCAATCTATGTAATCTGAATCGTCACTGTCACTAACATTTTCTGCTTATACATTAACTTGTTTTGGAGTTGAAGCTCGTGTTCTGTCGTTTAGTAATCGCAAACTTTTATAAAATGGGTGGTAGTGCGGCGGAATAAAACTCAACAAATCAGACATGTGCTTTTTCTTTAACTCCTTCACAGGTCTGCGATTTGGATAGAGTGGCTCCTGAACAATATTAGGCAAATTGGAAGGTCTTCCTTTTGATGGAGGCTTTGCAATATTGATCTCATAAAATGGAAACTCATGTTGCAAAGTTTCTTTATAGAAAATTGATTTTGGTTTATTCTTGGAATATCTAAGCCATTTTATTTGTAGCCAATTAACTTTACCCCCTTCCGTATTAGTTTTTCTATTGCAAATAGACTCTTCTAACGGTTTAGTCGAGAGAAACTCTTCCCTCTTTATTTCTGTTACATGAAATGGATTAGTTTTTTTGGCAGTTGCAACTAAATTGACCCAATCTTTAGGACCAAACATAAATTATTTTTTTCTTGATTTTGACTCAATGACTCCAAAATCGGAGTCGTTTGGAAGATAACTGTGTCCAGATACGAGAAATTTGTGGTCAATAAAAGATGCAGTTATTTCTGGCTCTTGCACAAGCTTTAGCAAAGATAAGCTCAATTTAATATTTCGGTTCTGACCTGTGCAACAGTCTGAGTACATAATGAATATGATTAAAATTGTTAGCATGCTCTTTCAAATGTTTCACCAGGCAAGATGCAATTTCTTGGGAACCCCGAGACCCCTCGGTTTCATCCCACATAAACATGTATCCTTTATTGTCATTGAAAGAATGAACTCCCAAGTTATAAGCATACATGTTTACTTTATAGTAAGCAACAGAAGTGCTAAGTTTTGGAAATGGAAGAGCCTTTTCTAGATCGAATGTTAAAACGTAAGTGTTTTCATCAGCTGAAAGTTTATCATTGTTTAATGATTTTCTTGCTAGTTCCGCCTTTCTTAGGTGAAGTTCCTTATCTGACGTTGCTTTACGTTTTTTTCATTGTTTTTCTCAAAATTGATGACATTCTGCAAATTGTCGCATAACTGGCAAGTATCTTTAGCTGGTGGCTTAAAATGAAGATTAAAATTTGTAGAAAAGACATGATAATACATTTTTTCTTTGACTGGTTCTGAGCCTTCTTGTTCGTATTTCTCTTTATATAGCTCAAACATTTTTCTTATATTCAAATCTGAATTCAAATATCTCCTGTTTGGAGTATCTCGACGGGTATAATGGCTTTTGTACGAAGGAAAAGACTGAATATGTTCTTTGACTTTTGTGACATCGATTTTATTGGTTGGTTTTCTATGGCCCCTTTTATCAATGCAGGCGGATGGCTCCGAATGACATAATATTTTATAGATACGAGCGTCGCTAAGTTGAAATGTGTCCATAAAAAATTTTTTACACACACGAATTGACATTACTGCGGTGGTTAAAAAATATTTTATTGATTTTGATTTTGGTGGTCTTGACGAATTCCTAGCACGGCGCTGTTTAACAGTGCTATTATGAATAATCCCACAAAGATAAATATTTTGCTTCGTATTATCACTTAATTTGTAAAAATACTTAAAAATAATTTGTCGTTCTTCAGGTTGTACGTTAGTAAAACATCGCCGCGCACATTTACAATCAACATTTTTAAAAGTTTTTTCAGGTACATGCCTACCGCTTCTATTCATGTAAGCTTTCCCAGAGTGCCTATTAGCAGTATTGACTACTCGCTTCCATACACTTTGGTTCCTTTTGCGTTTTCTACCTTTAGTTACAGCCTCTATGTTGGTACCAACCTCATTCTCGACTTCGTCATTTTCCACCTCTGCTTCATTATGTCCAGAAAATTCTGAATAATCTAAAAAAAATATTTCAGAGGTCAATCAGTGTGAGACAAAAAAAATTCGTCTGTGTTTTTACAAATTTAAATACTTTAATTAATAACAATTAACAAAATTAAGCGCAGAAAGTATTTCCATAAAATTGTACATTCTATAGAGGTTAGAAATCACTTACCAGCTTCAGATGAATTTTCCTCACTGTTTGGTGCATATTCGGATCCACTATCAGAGTAAGGATCATTTTCTAACAACGAATCAGGTATATTTTCACTCATTGTATAACTTGCACAGCGTAATTATTGTATTTTAAAGGTAAAATAACATACAATTAACCTAGCGCGACATTAAAATGACTTACACTAACTGACATCTGAACAATTTGGCATTTTTAGTCTGTGGCTAGAATAAGTTTTGCCATCTATTACTGATATATTAAAGCAGTGACTTGGGCGCTTTGTCAACCGAAAGTCTGAACATTGCGGTGGGACTTACACTACATAAGTCAATTTTAGGAAAATAATGACTTACGCTGTTTGGCTTCTGAACCCTCCATATATTGAATTGCTAACTACTTAATTTCTGGCAGGTCCGCAACTAAGGGGGAACGAAGGGGGCGGTGGCCTCGGGTGCCATATACAGAAAAGTGCGCGCAGAAGGCGCTCTCGTAGCTTTATTTAGGCTGCATCTGATTTTGCATCAAAATATTTCAAAGATATTAATTTTGACGAATTATTATCTGAAATATTGAGAGCTAAGCCAATACTAATATCAATTAAAAATATTAGAAATTTTTCACACCAAGATATGTTTCGGTTACTCTTAGATTACAAATTAATAGCAAGTTTCCCCAATATGTCAATAGCATACCGAATATTTTTAACAATGCCAGTAACTTCTGCTACTCGGGAAAGATCATTTATCAAATTAAAATTAATAAAAACATATCGTGGGTCCCACGGCAAAACCATGAATGAATAGAACTGCTAGGTTACTGAATGTCGTACATTCGTTGTTTTGGCGTTGTTAGTAAATTGTGTAGCTTGTAACATTCGTATGGTAATTCAATAGTTTCTTTTCGTTTGGTGAATGTACATAGATTATTATTATGTTTCACAACAAAGTTAAAAACGTAGGATCCAGAATACAAAAAATAATTAATTTCATGAAAAAGAAAAGCAATTGATGGATCAAAATGGGACTAAGGTAATAATATAGTTGAATTTGGATTGAAAAAATAAAATTGCATTTCATTTATTGTTTTAGGTGACCATGGATATAGGAGATAATTGTCAAACACTATCTCTCGTCGAAAGCCAAAATGTGTTAACTACAAAATCAACGGATGAAAATGATCACCCTTTTTCATCTACCAATAAAACAGGTAGTTTTTTTAAACGTCTAAAGGGTATTTTTTTGACTCAGTTAATTGTTTTAGATGAATGTTCGGTGGAAGCAAAAGGAACAGTATCTCTTGTCGAATGACAAAATGTTTCAATAACTGAATTAAACGGTGATTGCGACCACGGCGCATTGTCGTCCGATGATTATCAACCTGAAAATGAATCTGACAGTTCAAGCAGCTCTTCTAGCTGTTCCATTTGCTCAAGCCCTTCCATTTCTTACAAGTACTCAAGTAAAAAATCAAGCAAGTTAAAAAATATAATAATATATAAAATACTCATATTTTATTTTAGGCAAAGTTCCACTGAAAGGGAAAAAGAAAAATATTAGAAATTGGAAAAAAATATCAAAATATCAAGAAACAGAAAAAGCAGCGCAAAACGTTGACATGAGCAAAATACCATGGCGTAAGGTTTGCTGGATACGTTATCTCAAATCGGACACGACAAAAGTGTTTTACAAAATAGATTTTAACGAGGAGTTTCAAGAGATAAACTGCATGAAAAAAATTCGTGGTCGGCCAAAAACGGTGGCGAAGCCAAAATATCAGGACTTGCAAAAACTGTGCTCTGATTTCACAATCCCAAAAATTCATCACAGATTTTACAGGTCATTGAAGTATAGTGATATTATTGGGGATACACTGCCCGAACCAGATGGCAGCGAAAATACTGACGCGGAGGAAAATTCATTCACTTTCTAGTATTTGTAATACAACATTGTTATGAGAAATCCTTTTTAGCTTTTATAGTTTATTTTGTCAATAATTTAGAAGATAGCTAAGTTGTTTCTTTTCTTACTTTAATAAATCCTGAGTTTATCATAGTTTCCCAAATGGAAATAATTACCTATTTCATAATTTTTCAAATAAAAAATATTGAAAACCATTGTGTCTTATTGTTTTCTTATTGAACTGTAAGTGAAAGAAAAATAAGCAATGCCAAAACAATGAATGTGACATTTTGGAAGGAGGGGGGCTAATGAGCAAAAAATGATAAGCAGGTGATAAACTGTCAAAATAGATTCTATTTTTGCCAAAAAATTAAGTTAGTCCTACGAAAGTCTGATTTTTCACAGAGTATTGACACTTTAAAACCTAAATATCTCCAAATCATGCTTTTACACATTCATGGTTTTGGCATTGGACCGACGATATATGAGATCATGTATGAACCAAGAGAGATTAAGCAATTTGGCACTGATTTCTATAGAGCAGTGGATTGTTGAAAAACTCGATTACTCGAAATTAATTGACGAATTTGCCAGTGCAAAAAGCCGGAAAATTTGTTTTTAAGTACTTAAGTATTAATGGCATTTTTTCTGTGATTTTATTTAATGAATGTGGTTGTATATTTTATTTTTTATACGATTTACATGTTTAAGGATATTTATTAATTTTTTTTATTTAACGAAATATATTATGTTCTTAATTTTATTTTATTAATAAATGTTTAAGCATTTTTTGATTATTTATTTTATTTAAATATACTTTAAAATATTTGCATCAATTAATTTGGTGTCATGGGGGGTCGGAAAATACTGTAACTCGCCCTGGGCGCCAGGGAACATTGTTGCGGGCCTGATTTCTGGAGTGCTTATGGTAAAATCATCACTGCTGTCAGTATCAAACTTTGACAGTTGACAATTGTTGCTAAATAGCGTTTTCTACCTTACAATTAATACATAATTACAATTAATACTCAACGACCATATTACTCATTTTACGTTCACTTTAGAGGAGTTTTTATGCATTATAATATGTCTGCACTACTTCTACTCTGCGTTGCAGCTGGTGTAGAAAACGGAACACGCCTATTTTCTCTTTCTGTCAAATGAACCGTCAAATTTAGAAAGCGCCACAAGTATTCATTCCATACCAAGGGAGAGAATGAATATTCTTGCCCTAGGGCTAGAATGAAGCTATTCCATAATCAAAAACTACGACGGAATATAGAAATTTTTTACTAGTCGAAGAAAAAATTATATTTAAACACGCTAAAATAATGCGATATATACTAATATTTACCATAATACAATGATTTTATTAATTTTGGTTTAAGTGCTCTGCATTTTTATTAATCCCATTACATTTATGTATGTGAATTTTTATGATTCTCAGCCAATCTTTAACATCTCACAATTGAGTGACCAGCGTGACCTCCCTTGCCGATGTAATAACTCCGTTGCATAAACGTACTTGACCCTTCGAAGACGAAGAACAAATCGTCGAAGACACATTAGCATCGGTAACCATGAACTTGCTCCTCATCAACATCTACCGGTGAAGTTCGCGTGCGTGTATGTATATTGTGTGAATTCGAATAACGTTCTTTGGCAGAGGTGGTGGAATATAAAACGTTACGGCGAAGATGGTTTCTTAAGAAGTACTAGTGGATGATGGTGAGTGAAAGACTTCATTGATTCAGAAGTATACCAAATATTTAAGGTAAGATTCAAGATTTTAATGTATCAGTTATTTTATAAAAAAAATTAAACATTTTATAAAAATGATAATTAGTAATGAAATATTTTTAATAATTTTTTATTTATTATATAGAGGATATTTCATTTTTTGATTGACAAATATTTTTTCTAAACTAATTGATGCTGAAAATTCACATGTGGTTTTTCTAAAGAGGATTATTACCGATAATATTTTGAGGTAAATTTTTTCATAAAAAATTTCTTTTGTGAGGAAAAATTTCCAATTATTAATTTACTTTAGTATAAAGTAATGTCATGACTGAAGGCAAAAAATGTATGAATAAAATTGTGAGAATGGCAATAACTCAGTTTAATTTAAAAAGCTGAAGAACTATGTGATAGATATGGAATTTTTTATTTCTATAAATTTGTACGAGTTATGTTTGCGGCTTCAAAATATACGAACCAAAATGATTATAACCCAAATAGCATTGGAAAAACGGAAAACAATCGATCATCGATCATTATTCTGTGTGCCTACTTAAGTTAGAATCATATGTAAGACTTTTTTATAATTAATTTTTGGAAATACATTTTTTTTTCATAAAAAATTCTTCATGCTCTAAAATACAAAATAAAGTTTTGTTATTTTGTACCAATTTTTTACAAATTGATTCAATTGGAAAAGATTTAAATTGCATTTAATTTTATGAATTCAAATACTGAACATTTATCTCTTTTATCTGTTGAAAATATGATAAACTTTCCAAATAATTATATTTGCAAACGATTTGAAATTTACATATCAAAATACAACATTAATATGAACAAAGAAATAAATATAATTCAATTTTGAGTCATTCCACTAATGCTGCCAAGACGAGACCATATGGCTCGCACTTTCAAAAAGTTATCGGATCCAAGCTTCTAACTGTACACGACCTAACTTCACAAACTTTACACCTTAGTCAAAATGCGTGACTTAGCCGTTTCGTTTCTACAAGCACTATTGTATAATAGAAAAGGTGAATGAATACATTTTTCACCTTACGCCCATGGGACGATAGCGAAACGACCAATCCACGGTGACGCAGAAAACGTGAAGCAGAGTCGCACGTGCCACGCATTTGGTCCGGATTTCTTCTAGGCCAAATTCGAAACATTTTTTTGTTGTATTGTCATGGAGTGCATTGAAGAAATATTGATAGAACTAGTGCTTGAGGCCCTGTATTCTACGACACCAGTTATTCTCAATACTTAAAAACCAAATTTATATATGAATAACTCTCTATTCAGACGGAAATAGTTAATGAAGCAATCATCAGGTAAATCTTTTAACGCAAATGCCCCATTCGCTTTTCCAACGCTTCATTCTTTTGGCTTTTTCATACACTAAACATAACGACAAAAGCGCGTCATCTGAATCGGACTCAGAGCTCAATCCGATATAATCAGACAAATTTTCAAAAGGTTATTATCGCCAGACTTTGCGAACCTAACTTTGTCACTTTGCTCACACATCTGCTGCCCAGCAAGCGCTAGTCATTGTGTCACACAGTTCATTGCCCTGTGCTGCCCTGCCCGACTGCAGCTCAATGTGCGCCCTAACTAATGAATAGAATTTTAACAAATTACTTGATTTCAACAGTTTGGCGTTAATAATTTACTTCTACGTATCTTTATTATCAATCAGTCAACCACCTTAAAGTTTTGAATATGTATAATCAGTTTCTCCCATTGTACTGGCTCTGGTGAGCTGTAAATCAATTGTGTTCATCTGTGAGACGCCCTGAACAATATCCAATGATAAGATTTGTTATTTGTTTACACTCCGGAAGCTATATCGAGCTAACAAACCGAAATTTCTGTTGTTTCTGTATCTTCTTTATTATCGATTCGACTTTCAACTCTTCCCTTGTGGCCAGTGTTGCCACCGAGACGAGAGATTTTTATCTCTCGTCTCGTCTCGTCCTCTCTCGACGAGACGAGAGAAGTACCCTCTCTCGTCGAGAAATTCTTGTTTATCTCGATCTCTCTCGAGCAAAAAACGTTAAATTGGAGATTTTTGAAATCTTATTAAATTCGTCTTTGCAAAAATATATATAATGTCTATAGTTGGACCAGCGCTTTTCGAGTTATTCGACTGCAAACATATTATTATTATTATGACGTTTTATCGCTGGATAAAGTTATTTGCAGTCAAATAACTCGTGACAGGCATACATTGTCGAAATTAGCACAATAAAAATGTTTGTGTGTTCACTAACCGCGTTGTAAAATTGTTTTCAATTCCTGAGATACGGGAGATTTGTAAAACTAATTCCTTTCAACTCGAAGGGTTTTAATTTTAGGACAACGTTCTTGAAATAAAATCGATGTATTCTTTTAATTTTTGCAAACTACCGTTACCTTTTTTATATCATTTGATATAAATCTCTGAGATATCATGGTCAACTTCATATTTTTAAATACGGACCAAGATTTTTTCATATTAATTTTTGAGTACATATTACCTCAAATACAATGATGTACGTTTCGACACAAATTATACATTATCAGGAACTTTTTTAAAATATTCTCAGTAGGCTTATGGCTTTTTTAAATATTATCTCAATTTTTGCATGAGATAGAATGAAATTGAGGTAGAAAACAGAAAAAATATAATATTTGAGGCAACCATAGGCGTAGGTACTAAAAATTTTCAAAAAATTTCCTGATTATCTATAATTTGTGTTGAAACGTACATCATTGTGGTTGCACACTCAAATGACCACACTGTATAAATGCGAAATAAGAGCACGGTGAAAAGTGCAATCTTATCAAAAATAATAAAACGCCAATTTTAATAATGAATTTCTATTCAGTGTCAGAAAAAATATTGCAACATAAAATTTACTAATGAACTAAAAAATATATTACAGATAGGTACCTAGATACAAAAACGGTTCATATAATGATGTATAAAAAGTAAATTAGGCTGAAAAAAAACCTTTATTACCTACATCTAGTTAATACTTATACATATATTAGGAACACTAAAAATTTTAAATTTAAAATAATTATTGTTTGACAAATATTTTTCTTAAGCCTACACGAATACCAAGAGTTTAAACATAACAATGTTCTCGCTGATTCTGCGTTAAGACGGTTCCTATGTATTCTTATTACGAGTCGTGCTTTTGAAAACAGTCTTTCAGCAGGAACACTGGTAGCTGGTATGGCTAATATATCCCTAGCCATTTCAGCAAGATTTGGAAAGATTTCCTCATGGTCACCCCACCATTTTAAAATATTGGTATCTCGACCAGCTCTTTCTCCGTCTATATATTTTTGATATTCGGCTCTTGCTACCTCTCTGTTTTATTTATTTATTTATTTATTTATTTATTTATTTATTTATTTATTTATTTATTTATTTATTTATTTATTTATTTATTTATTTATTTATTTATTTATTTATTTATTTATTTATTTATTTATTTATTTATTTATTTATTTATTTATTTATTTATTTATTTATTTATTTATTTATTTATTTATTTATTTATTTATTTATTTATTTATTTATTTATTTATTTATTTATTTATTTATTTATTTATTTATTTATTTATTTATTTATTTATTTTCTTACTTATTCATTCATCCAAACAGACCTTGCGGTCTAATCACAAGGATAATATTTTAACAAAAAAAAATTATATATAATACAATCAACAAACATAGGTAAGTTTAAATCTATGCTATAGCCTAAGTTACCAAAAAAAAGCCTATGACAGAAAATGTAAAACACATCTAATCAAAATGGATGATAGATAATGATGAGACGAAAACAGCTGCTATATCGATAAATTAACAATTTGTCTTACGCAAGATATTTTTGGAAGCTGACCAATCTTGTTGATGTTAATGCTCGGTTTTTTATATAAGCCACTACTTGTTGATGATGAATCTTTCTCTGTTTCCGTCGCAGTGGCGATAGTAGCAGTTGGTTTTACGTAAAATGAATAGAAGATTTCGTCAAATTTCTTCAAAGATCCTTCTTTAATTTGTCTTCCCCACGGGGTCAAATTAAATGTCTCTATTTTGTGCCTCGGATCTAATACTAACGGTGCACAATAAACCCAATTCGTATTATAATAATGCTTCAGCATTTTGACTCTCCTTGCTTGAAATGCTTCTATTAAGGTGTTTTCCACATCTGTGGCTTCTATATCATTAAAAGAAAATAAAAAAATATTTCAATTTTTTAAATTAGGGTCAGATTTCAGCTTTTTGGACAAATTGTGTTTATTAAATCAACGACAACGTTTCGGTGTGGTCCACACCATCAAACAGGGCAAAAAGTGCGGATAGAATCTGAAAATTTAAAAATATGCAGGGCGTTCCAATTTAAAAAAAGGAATTTTTTTATCGTGCTGGTTTTTTGGAGGACCCTGAATAGACAAAAATAATTTTATAACAGGCACCTCTTAACCCTTAATAAGCTTCGTCAAACGTTTCTCTGCTATCTTTATTGGTGCAGGATATATTGACCTTTGTCGCACTAATGGGCTACCCTGTAGTAAATACCAAGCAAAGTTTTAACGCATTAAGGTTAGGTTCTGTTATATTTGATATATAGCGCACACAATTCATGTCAAATATGGTAGAACCTAACCTCAACGCGTTAAAATTTAGCTTGGTTTTTACTATATTTGGTTTAAATCACGAGCTAAGCGAGACGAGACGAGAGAAAGTCGTCTCTCGTCTCGTCTCGCCCTCTCTCGACGAGACGAGAGACACATTTTCTCTCGTCTAACGAGACGAGACGATAGAAGCCCTTCTCTCGTCTCGTCTCGTCTCGCGGCAACACTACTTGTGGCTTCATTTTTTATTTTAGACCTTCTAGTTACCCCTTTCACTTTACGTAAGTACTTCAGTAGTAGTAGTTTGCTTATGAGTGATTTTTTAAGAACCTTGCTTTCACAACCGAAGATAATAATTGGACAATATATCGTTTTATAAACCTTTAGCTTCGTTTGTTTGGATACCTCTTTTCAATCCAGGACATTTTTATTTAAACCATAGTATACTTTTACTGCCGCACTTATCCTTGCCTTAATTTCTGTTTCTTGTTTACCGTTACTTTGTATCTGTAGTCCTAAATATCTGAAACTATCAACTTGTTCTAGTTCAGTTCCTTCTATTTGTAGATTTAAGCTTTCATTTTCTTCTTCTATCACCATTACTTTACTTTTTCTATATTTATATACATATTTCGAACTTTTAGCGACTATTTCCATGCCGAAGATAACTAAATCATCCAGAAAAACATACTTAGATACCTATATTAATAGTTCCCATATTTTTTAATTCCATGTGTATCTTCTTTACCTTTTCTTCAAGTTCCTTCAGTATATCGCCATGATAAATAATACGGGACTCAATACTCCCCCTTGTCTTAGTTCCTTTGTTACAAATTTTGCAGATTGCATATAATTCTGGTTGTTTTATAGATGCACCTAATATTGTTTCTTAATTTCTTTCCAACACCTCCTTGTCGCAAGCTTTGCCAAACTAAATTTCTTGTGATGCTATTAAATGCTTTCTGTATATCTACAAACCTTAAGTATACTTTTTCATCTTGTGAATGCTTTTTCTCTATAATTTGCCAAATTGTAAATATGTGGTCATGGGTACTTCCTTTTTTGAAGCCGCTAAGTGATTATTTCAACTGACGGTCTATTTTCTCCCATCGTCGCTTCTCTAAAATTATTTCCTAAACTTTCAGTACCATAATTAGTAACGTTATTCCGCCATAATTGTCACAGTCACTGCTTTCCCCATTTTTAAATAATGTTATGACTACTCCTAGTTCCCAATCTTCCGGTATTTTCTCTTCTTTCCAATCAGTTGAAATCCTTTCTCTCCCAGGCTCTGTATCATTTCAGTGGTGATATTGTCATACCCTGCATCCTTCCATATTTTTAGTGTTTGTATAACATCTTTGACTTCCTCCATTCTTATCAATTATTTCTTCTTCATCATTCATTCAATCACGCTCATTTTATACGTTCAACAATTCTTCGAAATACTCTTTTCATGTATCCATAATTTGTGTTTCTTCCCTTTGTATAACACCTTGTTTGTTCTTGATATATCTCGTATTATTCTTTTTACCATTTCCTAGCGTTTTCAGTACCTTAAAAAATTATTTATGATTCCCTGTACTGTCTTGTTCTTTCTTGCTATTTTGCCAAATTCGTTCCAGGCTTGTTTTTTAGCAATGCTCACCATCTCTTTGGTTTTAGTTATTTCAGCTTTGTAACTTTCGTAGCTTTCATTGCTGTAGATACTCTTTCCATTTTTGTCTCTTCATTTTTACCCGAGTTTTTATTTGTGCGACTATCTCGTTAACTTTTTATTTCCTCCTGGGGTAGTCACCCCGCAAACATTTTTGGCCTTTTCTAAGATTACTTTCTTTAATTTTTCCCATATTTCTTCTAATTCTATATTTGCTGCTACAACTTTTCCAAATTCTCTTTTTCAGTCAGTTCTTCATATTTTTTGCTATTTCCTTTTCAATTAACCTATATGATCTAATAGTTTTTTACAACTTTTTTTTCTTCTCTGTGCGGTTTTTCCCTTTTTTGATTGGCATTTTAATCTTTACGTTTAATAAACAGTAGTCGCTTCATATTTCTGCCTTGACATCTTTAATATCCCTTCTGTTACATTTAATGATGATTACAATCAATAATAGATTTTTCATTTCTACTTTTTACTTCCCTTGTATCCTTTCTGACCATCTTTATGTTGGTAGAACGAATTAGTAATTATTAATTCATTGAGTCTACAAAAATTAATTGACCTTACTCCATTATTATTCCTTTCAGTTTCTTCATGCATTCCAATTACATCATTACTTTCTTCATCTCGCTTTCCAACTATTCCAATCAGATCGCCGATTAGTTATTAATCTCCCATTTACCTCGTCCATAGCTTCGTTGAGCGTTTCCCAGTATTTTTCCAATAATTTTCACTCCGTTTGGCCCTTACACAATGAATATGGTTATATCTGACTTCAAATGTAACTGTAACTTGAGGATTCTCTCTGATATCTCCTCCCAGTTTTTAATAGTTGTTATAGGTTTCTTATTTATGATACACTTCACTCGTTCATTAGCCCTACTATTTACTGAGACTCCATTATAAATGAATAAATGTCCTAATTCGATTTCTCCATTATTTCCTTTATTTTTGGTTTCAGTGATTCCCAGTATACCAAAATTTTCTTTGTTAAATTCATATTGTTTACCCGTAAATCCTCCGACATTCCATGATGCAAAGTTTCACATGTTTTCATCGATTTCATTCATTATGTTTTTATTTTTATTCTATACATATAATCTACCATTAATAAATTGTAAAATCTGTTCTTTCCGGTATATGTTAGATTTTTTATTTATACTATTTTTATTGTCGTTTTATGAAGGTACCTATATGTTTACTGAATGTACTAATATACATAGAGAACATTTAGCGTGTATTTCTTGACTTTTTTATTGATACACCAATGTAAAATATTTGCGTAAAATTTTTTAAACGTCTTTTGGGGTTTTTCTAGAAGTAGAGTATTAATTGCATAACATGCAAATCCACCAATTTAAATTGGGTTCAATCACTATTAGTAATAGTGCTAGCATTGCCATCACTATTAGTTATTTTAAATATATAATTATTTGCTTGTTTCCGTTGGGATGATTGGGCGTTGTTTATGACCCTTTTAAGTAAATGTGGATCATTGTTGATGTAATTCAACAGCATCCTGAGCAATGCTTATGTGACGGTACTCCTGGTCAACATTTCAAAATAATACTGCTACACGTTTCACGTCCAAAACATCAAGAAACATGCCATTATCAACAACGTCACTCATAGTGATTCGACAATATTGTACCAGGCAATTTTCTTGCACTGCTTCAATATTTTCGTCATTTGTTGACGTGCTGGGCTGCCCGTCTTTTTCGACATTCTGTGAAGGTTTCGTACCACTCACAAAGACTTTTTTGCTAGAAGCAGATTTGGTTAATGCCATACAAAATTTCAAGCGCGTTAAAGTAAATAATTTTATTTAATTTAATAGATTCTTTGACCCATTTTTTCAATAGCAAAAAATTGTCAAGCACGCCAAAACACGTCTAGCCTTTAATATCTTTCAAAAATAAAATAAACTAACAATTCAAAATAGCTTATCATGTCAAAATAGAGACGTGTGTACCAACAAAACTAAAATCAAATGTACCTAATCAGAGTGAAAAGACGTATTTTCTCAATATACCACGTATATTTATTTACCTCAGTACAGGTATTCTATGACAATAATAGCAATATCGAAACAATTGTCAGTTTCTTAGAATTTTTAACATTTTTTCAATATATTGTGGAATTATCTAGAAGCAGTTTCATCAGGCCAAAGTTTTCTTAAACCGGATTTTGCTCAAAAAAGTTTTAAAAAGTTTATTAGACCTGAAAAATTTTCTGCACGTACCGCTCTTGCAGCATCTTTTCATGATGAAACTATGGTCATTCCTATATTCCCTTCATTTAATGTTAAAGGCAATCACAATTTTTATTTATTCGATTTTCCCCCAAATTTTGATGGCCTAATAGGTTATGATTGGTGCTTACATAAATTTAAAAAAAAATCCTTAGAACCGCCTCCCGTTGGATTGCCTTTGCAACATTTTCACCTCAAGTTGTCTTTTAGAGCAAGCCACGTAGTTATTTCCCCGCGAGTATGCCAGAATGTAAAAGTACCGGTAAATAAAACCTCCGGCATAGGTATATTAAATTATGTTAATTTTAAAGCTGAAATGCCCCAGTCCCAGTGTCTTGTAAAAATTGTAGATTCATTTGTCTCACTGTGATTACGAATATTTGTGAAAATTCTGTTAAATTAACTTTTACCAAACCCTTTTTGAAAAAATGGATATAGATGAAGATGAACTTAGTTTACAGAGACATAACTTAAATAAGCTTAGGTTAGATCATTGTAATAATGAGGAATATGAAGCTATTAATAATCTTTGCTATTAGTATAGGGATATTTTTGTTGTTGAGGGTGTACCCCTTACATTTTCAAATCAAATTAAGCACACAATTAATCTTATTGATGATAGTCCCATATATACAGAAAATTATGAACATCCACAGATTTATAGAAAAGAAGTAGATAGTCAAATAAATAAAATGTTACCGGATGGTATAATAAGACATTCACAATCACCATTTAACCCACCTATTTGGATTTTCAAGAAAAAACGATTAAATTTAAACGACAAAAAGAAATATAAAATTGTGATAGATTATCGTAAGCTAAATGATATTAGATCTAGTTATATCATCAGATCGAAATGTATGCTAGTGATATCACGAAAACTGCATTTTCGACAGAGACAGGACCCTATGAATTGTTACAGTTACCATTTGTACTAATAAATGCACCTGCCTCTTTTCAACGGGTTATGGATAATGTGTTAAGAGATTTTCAAAACGAGATCTGCTATGTGTATCTTGATAACATATTCTTTCGTCATCGTTACGAGAACATATCCAGAGATTGAGATTAGTGTTTGAACGGATACGACAATCTAATTTAAAAGTACTACTAGAAAAATGAGAATTTTTGCACACCGAAAGAATGTATATAGGTCAAAAAATTACTAGAGAAGGTATCTTACCGAATCCCGACAAAATTAGTGCCGTAAAAAACTTTTCGATACCTAGGTCACAACGGGAAATTAAATTTTTGGGTTTAGCTGGATACTATAAGCACCAAAATTACAAAGCCCCTAACTTTGTGTATTAAAAAGCATTCGAAGGTAGCCAGTTCTCCAGAATTTAGAAAATCTTTTAACCACCTTATTGAACTTTTAGTAAATGCCCCAATTTTGGCATACCCAGAATTTTCTAAATCTTTTATATTAACCACCGATGCTTCTAATGTAGCTTTAGGGGATGTATTGTCACAAGGCACAATCCCTAGTGATCATCCCATAGCATACCCTAAAACAGAACAAAAATATTCGACGATCGAGAAGGTATTGCTGGCCAGTCTGGGCATGCAAAACGTATCGTCATTATCTATATAGTCGTAAAATCGAAATTTTGCTGATCATCGTCCTCTAGTGTGGTTGTTTAACCTAAAGAGCCAAATTCGAAACTCGTAAGATGGCGCCTTAAACTGGAGGAATTTGACTACGCTATAAAATGTAAACCAGGGAAAAATAATATTGCAGAGCCTTTATCTAGAATTAATCTTGGAGATTTTATGCGTTCAGATGCTTACGTTCGGTAAATAGTCGGGTCGTTCATATTCTAGCGGTAAATTTTACCAATCGTCCAACTATTTAACCCAGTCGACACATCGGTAGAAATTGACTCGCATGCGCTTTGCAGTTTATAATGACAGGATTGAGAAGTTTGGGCATATTTTATCCGTAGAAAAAGTATATACTTTTTCTATGATTTTCTCTATCAATATCTCCAACTAATGCCAATGCACTAGTTTCAATATAATATAATAATGACGATTCACTATCTTCATATATAATATTTGATAACCCTCAAATTACCTGTATATTCATTTTTGCACTCACAAATATTAACAAATTATTACCTACAAAAGTTTATTTCTGTTAAAATTGTTAAATAAAACACAAGTTGAAATTTGACATCTAAATATATTACACCAAGTCGTTCAGATGAATCTTGTGTCAACGACTACAACCAAGAAGAGTCCTACCGTGCGTTTTTTCTTTACCAGGGTAGTGTTCACTGAACATCGATGGTAACTATCGATAGTATCGATACAGTTGGCTATCGAAAACCATCGATAGTATTAAAGAAATGTCGATAGTTGTCCGTGCCATTAGGTAACGAGGTAACCTGATTTCGAAAGACGAAAACATAATAAGAAGAAAATACTAACCTATTTTATTTATAATTCTCGTACACCGCACACTATGCCATGTCCTTTGTTTGGGAAGTATTTAACAAAGTACATAGCACTACTGCTGTGTGCAACATATGCCGACTTAAATATAAGTAAAGTGGAAATACAAGCAATTTAAAAGACCATATTAAAAGAATACATGCAACTGAATGGTCTAATTTAACAGCATCATCAGAAAATGAAGAGTGTCCTTTCCAGAACTAAAAAATTTTTAGTAGGCAAAACAACTTGTGGAAATTGGCGTACAAGTTCTTGTGTATACCAGCAACATCATGCCCGTCAGAACGCTTATTTTCAAAAGCTGGTACTGTAGGAGAAGGTGTAGGGTAGGATCGCTGGTTTTGTGAAAGTAATGTGTTGTCAAATTATCACCTCTCTACATTTGGTAGCGACTAGAAGTATCTAGTGAGAACTCTTAAAATAAGTTATTAAATGTGTAATGAAAGCTTCGAAGGACCAGTGACTCATGTCACGAAACTGTGGAGTAAGATACAAATAATGAAAGAACCTTTCCTTTAGAAATACTTTAATTTAATTGAACACGTGGAGCTGGCGGGAATTGCAACTATTATTTTTATTTATTTTTTATCAGAATACCCTTTATGTTTATAAGAAAAAATCATGGGACACATTACAACTTATAATTTAGAAGTTGCAATGTATACCGGGATTTTTTGTAATTCAGTTGTTTTTTTTTTATACACAATATAATATACTTGTTTTGAAACAATTTTTTTAATAAAGTAATAAGATATTTTGTCTTTTTTTTAACTTTATTGTCATTTCGATAGTTTCTTCCAGACTATCGATATATCGATGCTTTATGAAAAATTCTATCGAAACATCGATAGTTTAAATTGTCGATGTTTAGTGAACACTACTTCCAGGGTGCAGGAGTTACATTCTTGGAAGATTCAACATATCAAGAAATATAATACCTTATTATTATAGCAAAACATATTTTTCATTTAGTGCCTTTGTTGCTCTTGAAAAATAATATTAAAAGTTTTTCGTTTCTGAACTTTTAACTTACATTTAATAAAATGCGTATTGTAATTTTTTCGCAAAGGTACCGGTCCAAATATACCTACTTAGTATTCTATTCATCGGTAACAAAAAGTGTTCTATCCATTCAATAATTGCATAGCTACTTTTAAGTGTACCATTAGGTCGCATAAGAAATTAATTATATCTGAACAAAATACTTTGAATATGACTTATGAATATTAAATGTAAGTTTTAAAGAAAGAGAGTTGAGTTGAAAGTGTTTTTCTAAATTAAGCGATTATTGATGATGTATCAACTTATCGTCCATTAAATAAAATTGAAAACAATAGATTTTATCGATAATATACTGATTGAGATTAAGATATTTTGTTCACGAAATATCTTTTTAAAAAGTTTAATTTGAATTTTAAAATACAACTTTATTGTTACAGAGTTACAAACAGAATGTCGATAAAAATTTGAGAACAGTACCAAGTTAGTTTATAATTAAATGCTGACAACTAATAAATGAATATAATACATGATATGTTATTATTATATAATATGCAAATTGGCTTCACATAACTCCTCCCTCCTTAAGATAGAACAACGCCGTCAAAGGGGTTGTTTTGTTGGGGTTGGTGGTTAGCTTCTTTCTTCAGTTTTAAATATCTCCAGAGTATATAAGTTACGGCAGCTAGTATTAGGAATGATAGAAGGCCGGGAATATTCCATACTGCGTGGTGTGTTTCTTGATTTTGTATTGGCTTCGTTAATTCAGCTTGGAGTTTCAAATCTTTACTGGATTGAAGATCGATTGCTTCTAATTTTATGGGTACTTCTGTGGATTTTTCTGTTTTCGTGAGTTCCCATTCGAATTTTGGAACTATTAATGGATTCATTGCTGTTATTTCTTGGATATTACTAAATGTAGAATTTTCGGTCCTAATTTCACATCCTGCGGGGGTTTTGAATAGAGTATTTTGTTTGACTAGTAAAATGCGTCTCTTGTTACAGTTCGATTCAATCTTGATCGGCACACTTGAAGGTAAGGCTAGGATAAACTGGTCGTTAATTCTTTCAATCAGCGGGTGAGCCAAAATTGCTGAGCTTGCTCGACAGGTGGGTTTTTCAGCTTTCAAAATTGGGATGATGCAAGAGTCTGGACTGATATCTTCGTGATTTTGGCATAGATAAAGGTCGTTCAACATCGGACATGGGATGTCTTCGTATTGACCACTGCTTGTACCGAGTATCAAAAAGGATTTGTCGGGAATGATTATGGAGATATCGTAGTAGGCTAATAAGACGAAAAGTTTGGTAATTATCAATTTTTAAGATAGGTAGATGTATTGCGAAAATAATATTAGTTTTATTAATTAGAGTCTGTATACCGGCTAATTCGTAATAGTGAAATGGATTTTTGAATTTAAGGATTTTATATTCTCCGTAAAGTTTTCCTAAATGGTCTACTAGTTTTAGTAGTTCGTTAATAGGAATTATTGAAGTATGTAAAACTCCTGAATGAGCAAACATAATGGCGTTTTTGAAATTATCTAGAAAATTAAAGAGATTTTGGCAATTTAGAATGATTTGGTCTAAAGCGTTAGAAAATCTTACGTAGTTATATATATATATATATATATATATATATATATATATATATATATATATATATATATATATATATATATATATATCTTCTGTAACATTTCTTAGTTCTGTGGACAATTCGTTTAGTTTGATTTTTATCGAAAGTTGGGTTTTATTTAGACTTAGAACAGTTTTGTTGTAGTGGTCGATAAGGTTGAGATTTAAGGATGTTTGGAGTTCTAATTGATGTTTGATAGAATTTTGATTTTGAAACAATTTTTCTATTTGTGAATTATATTTCATCTCGTCGTCATTGTCTAGAGTACCAAATAGCCATTTACTAACGGTTCCTACTCCATTTATTAATCCGCGTTTTTGTCGTTTAACAGGAGTTAAGTTATTTGATTTTTCTGTAGTTGTTTTGAGTAAGTATTTAGCATGGGAGAAATAGATCGATTATCATATTTTTATTATTTCCTAAATTCGTAGTGTTTAGGAGTCGTTCGATTCTAATATAAAAGTATTCTATATTTTGTAGTTGATAAATTAATTGGTTTGTTTCGACATAGTGTAAAAATGTATGTTTGGTTTCAATTATTTTAGCTGGTCCTAAGTCAAGTGGCATAATTGGGGTATCTAATTCGTGGAGGTTATTGGGTTTGGGCTTAGGATTAGAAATAGGGTAAGGATAAGGTTTAAATTCGTTCTGATCATAATTCTGTAAAGAAATGATTTACTTATTATTGGGTTTCTTAACAATAGATTTATTTTTATCTAAAAGTATTTTTGAACCTAAGTCGCGTTTGGCATTATATTTCACGTGTCGAGGTTTTATTTTATTCCGCTTGGCTTCACGATTTTTAATAAATATGGTCTGATTGTCTTCGAAATTTACTGGATCTTCGCGACTTTCGTTGCGTCTTGAGATTACTTTTTCTTTTTCTTTCAATCACCTTTCTGCTATTGATTGATAAAGATTTGGAAGTCGTTGACGCCTATTTTCTAAAAATCACTAAAGATTATATCGAAACATGAAATAGTTTACAATTTAACCAAAAATAATCTGAAATCAAAGTTTAATAATGGATAAAAAAACCAATTTGGAAATGAGATGTATGAAGAAAACCAAACAAGTAGAAGAATAATCAGTTGATGGTTTAGAAAGGAATCAAATGTAGGTATACGAATGAAATTATAGATGAAATGAGATATAAAGGAACATCGTCTTTATAGCAACTATTATAGTCAACTTAAAAAATCTTAAATAATGTGGATTAGCATTTGGTGGTATGAGTCCAGAAATTGAAAAGTTAATACGTAAAACTTTTAGAATGATTGCCAAGAAATAAAAGACAACATACCCATCCATATGGGACATTATTATTAGAATCCGCTCCAGGTTGTACTGTTCACATACAATCCCTAACGTTTGTTACAACGAAACCAAGCAAATTTAATTTTGTTGACATTCACCTCCCAGTAATAAATGTCACCTTAAATTTTGGAAACCAAAGTTAAGAAGTTGACCCACCGTCACTGGACCTTAGAGGTATCAGTTTAAAAGAAAATCAAGAAATTCAAACCAAGCTACAAGTTCAAACGGAAAGTTTAGAAAATATTAACACTCCAGTTTACTATTCCAGAACAAGTATATGGACAGTCCTGTTATACTTATCCTTGAACAGAAAAATATGTGCGTTCTACCATCAACGAAGCCATCGACCAATGAAAGTAGAAATTGTCGTTTGATGTCCTGAAACCACATCCTTGAGGGATGCGTGTTCATCCAGGGGTGGAGGAGTTACATTCTTGCACAATGCAACGTAACAAGAAATATAATACTTTTATCAAATCTATAAATTGTAGAAAACCATATTTTTGTAGTCAGTTCTTTTGTTGCGCTTTAATAATAAAAATAAAAAATTTTAAAAACAATTTTATCGTTTTCGAACTTTTAATTTATTATATAGTAATCAATAGTTATTGCTTTCGTTTTTTATGTAAACTTATTATTTTTTATAAAGTATCCTACTTGTAATTATTTTTTATTTCGTGAATTTTCCTGCAAAAACAACCAATGTCGGTAACATGTCATTTTTAATTTTTTTAAAGGAAATAGACGGAGATTCTACAATACCAATTTTAATACGATATTACTCGAACATGATATAAAAGGTTTTGATTACAAAAATTATTACATTGTGAATTAACGTAAAAATGTAACGTTTTTTTTAATTTTCCACAAGAGTGAAATTTGGACTATGGCTGTTTTTGTAAGCAACGACTCAATTGCTGTTGGCTTTTAATTACTTTAATATCATACAAACGCTGTTTTTGTGTATTCATAATCATTATAAATAAGAAACAAATTAAAGCCGTACATTTCGCAACTTTTTATTTATAAATATTTCAACCATTAACTAAAACAATTTCATTCATTAACTAAAACAATTTCATTCATAATTATTCCTCAATGAAATAATTGTTGTTTATATAATTTGAAGGTTAATTGTTCGGTAAATATTGCATTTATTTTACGAGAAAGAAAAACAAAGTACCCATATCTACCCCACTCACAAACGCTAAAAAAAATGGGATTAGATAGCTTTTATAATAACGGTATTAGTCTATCAGAAACGGCCTATGGCAAAAGTCGAATTTTAAAAAGAAAATATTTATTTACTATCAAAAAATGTAAGTTTTAAAATTTTATTTTTGTGTTTATCTTTTTTTTTAATTTTGAGTGTTTATTCTAACAATTACTAGATAGTTAAATGAGATATACGAGTAATACCCAAAATTAATAACAATTTTGTATCAAATTTCCAATCGATTTTTTAAAAATATTTATAGCGGTCATAACTTACTAAAAATCTTCACCTAACAGCCTTACTCATTAGAATAATTCTTTTTCTTCACTTCAGATATTAGACTGTCGCCTGTTACGTTACCTACCTTTTCCTTTCAATTGTCTCATTTGTTCTTTAATTCGTTTATTTTACTCAAATATATTTAGCACGTTTCTAATATCTTCATTCCTTCTCCTATCTATTATAGAATTTTACCATTAACCCTTTCCAGGAACTTCATTTTTTATGTTAATATTAGCTATCTTTTTTTGTCGTTAACTATGTTCCACTTCCATAACTGATTGTTGGTATGGCAATTGGGTATCTTTCCTAGTTTGATTTTTGAGAACTTTATTTATTGTTACGCATATTCTGCAACATCTATTTACTTTAAGTTCTAATCATTGCTATGAGAACAAGATGTCTGAGATGATTTACTTATTATGCGTTTATCTTCAATATTTGTTTTTTCAGATACTTCAATATGAAATTGGTTATTAACATTCTAGTAGCGCTTTTTATAGCTAACGTTTCATCTTTTGGTGGCAATGATGAGAAATTTTTAAAGAAGTATGCAATGATGAAGGTAAGTTAATTTCTCTCATATAAACCTACATAAAGTGGGGCACATCCTATTGTAATTGCCATCATTTAGTTGTTAAATCGATATTTATAGAATAAAAACAAAGATTAACATGTTAAGTTTTCTACTGCTTGCACAGTTTATATAACTGCAGAAAATAAATAGGAGAGTATAGAAATGAATGATGAGAAGACATTGCAATCTTCTACGGCTTCACCGTTGTAGAAACTCGAAACAGAATTATACGATTGATACTCTGGATATTTACGTCGGAAAACCGTTATTAACTAGGGGAAGTTATTCAGAATGTTTGTGAAGGACTCAACGATTTTTACGACATGTCTCTGAATTAAAATATTATAAACACTTTCCTTTCCTTATAGCTGTTGATTCAGTAATGAATTAATTATTCAATTAAAAACCAATTATTTCCATGACAGACGTACCGCTGCTAGGTATTTGTATTTGAGAGCGAAGGTCATGTGTCTCATGCCATTTAACATCACAAATTTTAAAAATGAAAAATCAGAAAACGTCAAATTACCTAACCGTATTTCTAGTTCACGAAATGTCCTTTAAAATGGTGTTTGAATCGATATTATAGCGTTAAAGTTAACGAAGATATTGCTAAAAATACTGACATTACCTTCTTATTATTTTCGGAGCTTGTTAATCGCTTTGGAACATGTGTGTAATAGCTAAACATAACATAACCTGCGAAATATTATTTTCTCTGTATTTATAATGGTTGAAGCGATGCGATAAATTATTAACTGCATTGTAAACATATAAAAGAATTCAATGTATCCAACAACCTATTGTATCTGTAACTGTTAAAAATAATTTTTTTCTGCATATTTTGTTATTACCAATGGTTTATAAACATTGAAGTTATGTAATAAATCATTAAATGCATTCTAAAAACGATTTTATAAAGTGAGCACGCAAAGGTTGTAACACATTCGTTACAAGCTTGATTTGGCCATTGGGGAAAAAAGCTCAGACACGTCGATTTTATTTTTCAATTGCGCATTTTTTGGTATACTCATATTTTTGATGATGTCATTACTACTTGAGTTATGACGTCTTCATCATTTTTTTAAATAGAAATACCCTATTTTGATAGAGAAAGAGAACACATTTTTCGGTGTACGGTTGTCATATTTTTTTATGTTACATAATCGTATGCTAGAGAAATAAGAGATATTTTATTCATAATAATGTAATTTATAAAAATGTAAACAGGATTAAATCAACCTAGGTAAGTATTAAATTAAATGCTAAAATGGCAATCCATTTGCCTGCTGACAATATGCGAGGTGATGTTGTGTGTGTGGGGGTGTTAAATGGCATCGGAACGAATCCATTTGCCACAGAGACTGTATTTACCTAAATCTAATTTTACTGATCAAAATTTTATTTGGGAGATTCTAATAAAATTCACTATTGCATCTAAAACCTTTTTATCATTTAAATGGAGTAGCATAGTAATGTTAACTGGCATATGAATGCCCATGGTTTTTATATTTTGTAGGAATATGTTTCTGTAACGGTGAAAATTGTCGCATTGAAAAATTAAATGATTGAGATCTCCTACCGAGCTGTTGTCACATGAGCAAAGGGGGGAATGTAGGACACCGATTTTATGTAGGTGCGACGGGAAGCCACCATGATTTAATTTCATTCTGGTAACGTATATGCAATATTGTCTGGAGACATTGTAGTCCTGTATATGGCCAATTTTTGGAAATCATAAGGTTCTGGTGTTTCGTCTAGAGCATGGTTTATATGGTATGTAAGTTTGGGCCAATCAGCTTTATTTTCATTCCAAATTGTTGCTGGATGTATTTTGGGAATTTTGCTTGTGACTGAGATACTTCCCAGAAAACCAGATGACGTCAGGTGACGTCGAATAAACGTAACTTTTTGGTCGAATTTTATGACGGTATGAATATCACGTGTTATAACTTTTATTTTCTTATTAGAAAATTTCTTTTTTAAAAAGACAAAATATAATTTTTAGTTTATTTCGAACTGTACAAAACATACATCAGAGTTTAACAATGGTAAATGAAAATTAACTGAAGAGTAACTGAAGAGTAATTCAAATTATTTACAGACAGTATATATAACTTTTATAGAAGTGTTGAAGTTGCACTTTTGCAGGTGTTCTTCAGATAAGGCTGTAGACATAACTCCTCCCGTCTTTAGGTTTCGAGAAACACGGAGTGGATTTTCGAAATTTCATTTTCTTCCATGGGATTTTCTTCTGACTTCTTGAAGATTTTGAATATTTGCTTTCTATATTTAACTAAGATGCAGATTGAAACACATACGATTGTAATTCCTATGATTGTTCCTATTGTGTTTGCTTTATACGGGTTGTTTTCGATTTCTGTGATCGGTTTTAATTGTTTTGAAATTCGGCTGATTTCCTTAAGTTCTTCAAAGTCAATTTCTGTTATATTCGGTATCTGGTAGTTTCTGGAAGCGATCAATGATTCTGTTTCAATTTTAGGTAATATAAATGGTTTTCCTCTGCTTATCGGAATTTTGTTAATATATTTTTGATTATTGGTCCATATTTCGCATGAATCTGGAATTTTGATCAGTACTGGGGTCGTCACTGGAATATATTGGTTACTTCGGCATTTGGAAAATATTTGATGAGGCTTTTCTGGTATTATTAGAATTTCGTTTTCTGTAACTTGTTCTATGATTATTTGTTGAACGTTTACTTCCATGATGTGGCAACATTTCGGAGCTTCTCCTCGGAGTAATTGTATAGTACAGTTGTCTTGGGATATTAGATTTTGTCTGCAGTAGTATGTTTCTTCTAAGAAAGGACATTCTTCTTTTTCGAATTGGTTGTCATCGTTTTTGTGTGCCAAATAAGGGAATAAAGGAGTATACATTTTGTGGTTTTGGATAATGGGGAAAATATGATAAAATTCATAAGTCTTGTCTTTAAGAATAGGTACATGAATTGCAAAATTTAATTTAGAGTCTGATATCGATACTTGGGTTCCTAAGAATTGGTAATAAGTCAGTAGATTCTTAAATTGGGGAATTTGGTTAGAATCGTATATATTATGTAAATATTTAATCATTTCGAATATGTCGGAACTGGAAATTATAGAATTATGTAAAGAGTTTAGTTTGGAAAATACTATGGCGTTTTCTAAATTATCTAATAAGGTAATTGTAGTTTGACAATCTAAATTTATTTGTGAAATAACTCCTTGAAAGCTTAAGTAACTTTCGAGAGTTTCTATTTTATCGTAAAATGATGCTTGTATTTTCTCTAAGTTATTTTTTAATATTTCTTGATTATTATTTAGAATACTAATGGATTTATTATAATGTTCAATGAGTTTTGTATTTAGAGAAATTTGTAAATTTACTTCTTGAATGATATTTTCCTGGTTTTTCTGTAATGTGTCGATTGCTTTATTATATCGTTCTTCGTCATCGGAATCTAACGTGCCAAAAAGCCATTTGTCGATTTTTCCGACTACATTTACAAGTCCTCTTTTACTCCTAACATGGGGATATAGATTATTTAATTTTTCTTTTAAGGAATTAATTAGAGACTCTGTTCTTATTAAAATACTTTGCGCTAAGCTATGGTATGATATAGGATTACTGCTATTAAATAGTCTAATGCTATCTTTAATAATATAAAAATGTTTGACTAAATTATTAACTTGTTTAAATATTATTTCTAAATCTATGTAATGTAAGAATGTATGCTTATTATATATGACTCGAGAATTTCCTAATTGGATAGGGAGGATTAGGTTTTCAATTCTCGTAGTCGATACATCTTCTTCAACACAGTGTGTCTGAAGTATCAGGATGCATGTCGTTGTCAATATCAGGAGGTTCATCGTTTGATTCCTGTAATAATTTTTTAGTTACTGATCTTGGTTTTCTGGTTAAATTTTTATGATATGTACCCTTACTGGTTTTAATGATAACACCTTTTTGACCAAGAACTTTTGTTTTTTTGAATTTAGGTAATTTTTTATTTCTTTGTTTTGTTTTAATATAACACGTTTTTTGGGTTGAGAAACTTGGGGGATCTTCACGTTTTTCATTTAATTTTTGAATTATTTTCTCTTTTGTACTTTCATTGTTTTGCTTGACTTTCTCATATAATCTTTTGCTATTTTCTTTGTGGTCTTGTACATATGACGATATTATTAAATGATCATCTAAATCGAAAGGATCGGGGTTGTTAATATGACCTTTAATAATTTCAAAAGGGGTGTATTTTGTAACTGAATGGATGGAATTATTATAACAAAATATTGCGTTTTTAATTAACTGATCGGGTTTCATATTTTTGTTTTCCTCTTGTAGGCATCTATAATGTTCAATTAGAGTCGAATGAAATCTCTCAACTGGAGAGTTAGAATTACTGTTTTTTGCAGTTGTAAAATGTAAATGAATATGATGTAATTTACAAAAATCTTGGAGGTCGAAATTTTTAAATTCTGTGCCTTGATCTGTTGTGATTCTATTGGGTAAACCGTGGTGTGAAATGAATTCAAGTAGTTTATCGACTACCAATATTCCTATTATACTATCTAATGGATAAGCTTGACCGTAACGTGAAAATGAGTCTATAATTGTTAGATATGATTTGTTTGCTATATAAAATACATCTAAATGTATATGTTCAAAAGGTTTTGATGATGTGGGTGTTAAATTAAATTTGATTACTGGTGGGTTTCTATCGTATTTATTTTTCAAACAGGTTTCGCAATTATTAATATATTTTTCGATATCGTCGTTCATTTTTGGCCAATAATATAGCGAATTAAGTGATTTTTTTACTTCATTGATTCCTCTGTGTCCTGATTTATAAATGTGACTGTATTCAATTTTTACTTTTTGCTCTTCAGTGGTTTCTACGTCTTTTAAGACTTTCGGACAATGAATAAATTTAAGTGCTGAATTTTTGAATGTATTTTGTGCAGTAACTACGAATATTTTCATTAAGGATTCGTTTTGGAAATATAAAGCGTAGTTTTGTTTGGGATCAATGTACTCTTTAATAAGTTTGATTATATTTTGTTCCGTGTTGAATTTTGGTATCGTTACGTATAATCTAAAATTTTCAAAAATTTTCTCTCGCGTAATTTGAGAATTCATTGTTTCTCCTAGCGTGAGGTAAATTTGATTTTTATACATATTTAAAGGTTTCTCTGAAATGGGAATATTTAGTATTGGATTTTCTAAAGCTGTATGAATTGTATCTATGGTTTGGTTGGTTTGTTCTCTAGGTATTGTTATGTCAGAAATGATATTTATTTTTTTGTTTTGTTGATTTTTGTCAAAAATTTGTAATTCGTCTGTTAGATCTATATCATCTAAATTCGGAAGAATATCATTAATTTGCAAAACTTCGTCAATATCATTTAAATCGTTCTCATCATAATTTACAGCTATGGATTCGGTTTCGAATGCGTTTAGATTTTGAACATTTCGCGAAAGAGCATCTGCTACTTGATTATTTTTTCCTTTTACATACTTTATCTCATAATTAAATTCTTCAAGTCTTAATCGCCAGCGTACTAATCTGGAATTCGGTTCTTTGAGGGAAAATAACCATTGTAATGGCTTGTGGTCAGTAAATATTGTAAAACGTTTACCAAAAAGATAGGGTCGGAAGTATTTGCATGCCCATACTATGGCTAGCAATTCTTTCTCAATTGTAGAAAAGTTAATTTCAGAAGAATTCAAGGTTCTGGAGGCATAACAAATCGGATGATTATTTTGAGACAAGACGGCACCTATTGCATAGTTTGATGCGTCTGTTGTTAGTTCAAATGGTTTTTCTAAATCTGGGTATGCTAAGACTGGTTCTGATATTAGAATATTTTTACAAGTGTCAACACATTTAAGAAATTCGGTCGTATGTTCAACTTTCATATCTTTCTTCAAACACATCGTTAGTGGTTTTGTTAATTTTGCAAAGTTTTTTATAAATTTTCGGTAATAACCGAGAAGACCTAGGAAAGATTTGATATTTTTTGTTGTTTTAGGGATAGGAAAACTTTGTATTGCTTTGATTTTATTCGGGTTTGGTTTTATACCTTGAGGTGTTACAACGTGACCTAAATATTCTACTTCTTTGCGAAGAAATTCGCATTTATCTAATTGTATCTTAAATCGTGCTTCGCGTAGTTTAATAAAGACTAATTTTAAATTTTGTATGTGTTCTTGTAGACTTGTGCTGAAAATGATTATATCATCCATATAAACCATACATATTTTATTTTGTAAGTCTTTTAGGACTTCATTAACTACTCTTTGAAAGGTAGACGGGGCATTTTTTAGTCCAAACGGCATTCTGAGAAACTCATAATGACCGCCATCGACGTTAAACGCAGTTTTTTCTATAGAGCATTCACTCATTTGAATCTGGTGAAAGCCGCTCGCTAAATCTAAAGTGCTAAAGTATTGTGCACGGCCTAATTTATCTAAAATGTCAGAGATATTCGGTAACGGGTATCTATCGTCAATAGTTTTTTCATTTAATTTTCTATAATCAACGACTAGTCTCCATTTTCGTGTGTTAGAGGCGTCTAATTTTTTATCTACGATCCAGATTGGCGAACTCCATGGTGAACATGATGATCTAATTATTCCTTTGTCCAACATTTCTTGGACTTGTCGTCTTACTTCGTTTCTATGCACATAAGGGTATCGATAGGATTTTGAATGGACTGGTATTTCGTCTTTAGTTCGAATTATATGGTTAATTTTAGATGTAAAGGTTAGTCTATCTCCGGGTTTGAGAAATAAATCGGAAAATTCTTTGCACAGATTGATGATCTTTTGTTTTTCTTCGCTATTCATATGACTAGTGCGAATTAATTTGGAAATGTCGTTTTTTGAATTAATTATTTTATTTTCTTCAAAATTGTTATTGAAGCTCTCGAACTCAACCGTTTCATATTGACTTAGGTTGAATAGGTTGGCTTTTATTGGTTTTGTTAAAGTAATAGAAATACATTTATCAGTGTAATTTTGGACTTCTACAGGAGCAAATCCATTTTTTGCTACTGATAGTGTTTGGGGGATTTCAACATTATCTATAATTTGGCCATCTATCAAAATTTCACCGTTATCAATAGTAACTGGAAGTCTCTTAATAGTTCTTTCATTTGCGTTTACGGAAAAGGAAAATTGAACGTCGTCAAATTTTCTATATTTAAAAGGTATCTCTACGTATTGATTTACTAATTTTTTATTAATAAGATCTATATTCAAATTCATATTAATTAAATCTTGTAATCCGATGATTCCATCGTAAAAATCGTGAAAATCATATAGGATAAAATCTATAAAATAATTATTACATTTAAGATCATTAAATGCTGGTACTAGTGCTTGGTATCTTATATTTTTACTTCCTAAAGTGGTTGATAAAGTAATATCACTTTGATAAATCGTTTCTGGATAGAATTGTTCAATTATTGACGGTTTTATTATAGATCTAGTACTGCCAGTATCTATAAGTAATTTTAATTTTGGATTTTTAATTTCTATATATGGCAAGGCGTTATTGGAAACAATGTTAATTTCTGTTACTTGCTCTCGTTGGATGGGCCTGGTATACAAAAATTTTCGTTTTCTACTTCGTGATTATTATCGGGTTCTATTGCTTCGTAATATTCGTTTTGTGAATTGGGATCATTATATTGATTAGAGTGTAACTCTTCGGATATAAAATTCGGTCTTTGATTCGTATTATTTCTAAAATAATTATTTTGGAAACGATTTCTCGTTTGCAATGAAGGGTTTCTTGACATTGTAGACATTGGTACTGGATTTGGCAATTGGTTTTCTGGAATTTGGTTCGGTCTGAAGACATTTTTAGGTGGACCAAATACTTGACGATTCGTTAAGAATTTTCGGTTTTGTGGAATTGGTTGAATATCAATTGGTGAGCTGGGGAATTGTGTGTCATTATTGTTATTTTGTTGAAAGGATTGAGGTGGACGATAATTATTAGAATATGACCTATTGTTGAAATTAGATTGAGGTGGGCGATAATTATTATTGGAATATGACCCATTATTAAAATTTCGATTTAATGAATTGTTGTTTGAAGACTGAGCATTTTGAGAATTGTTGGGGATATTATTTCTAGGATTGTATGTTTGCATATTAACATTTGTTCTATTTGGCTGATGAAATCTGTCGTTGAGATTTCCGTACATTTTTTCAAAGTTTTCGAATTCTGTGACATAACCCATTGCGTCTTCTAAACTTTCTGGTTTTTTCAAATGCATATTATTTTTTAATATACCGCTACATCCCGCTATGAACGTGTTTAAAGCAACTTTATTATAGTGATTTATTTGACATTCTTTTTCTAATTGATTCATATTTATATCATTACTAACCCTTTGTAATACTCTACTTCTAATTAATTGTAACCTACTTCCAAAATCTATTAAATGTTCTCCTTTAAGAGGTCTGCTTCGCGTCAATTCTTGTACTAAGCAGTCTAAATTGCGTCTATCAGCAAAACATTGGATTAAAGCTTGTTTCAATTTATCCCAATTATTTATTTCAATTCTATTTCCTACCATAACTTCCGCTCGTCCTTCTAATTTTTCTTGTACACATTCAAAAATATGTGCTTTTAGTTCAGGATCGTTATAAGCACTATAAGTAGTTATTAAATTTTCACATTTTAAAATAAACTTATTTAAATAATCGCAATCACCATTGAAAGGTTTAATATTGTTGACTTTTTGTTTTAAGAGGTCCCAATTAATTGCATTCGGCATATTGTTTCTGTTATTTGTATCACTTAAGTTAATATTCTTCAAGGTTATTAAAATATTATCGATTTCAGAATCACTCATAAATAGTTTTATTTACTTTTACTTAATATATCTTTCAAGACCTACAAATGGCGTGAAAGGCAAGAAAAGGAATTATTTGGCACTTACGTTTTTCTGAAGAAACTGTGTCTTGTCCTCTTCCTCTGACTCTTCGGGCACTCTGGAACTCTGCTGGGTACGATGTAACAAATGTTCTCAAAACTAAGGTTCGTCCGCACTTAAAACGTTAAAACATTAAAAGTTATGAAAATTCACGAAAAAGTCTCACTTGAACTGGACAGTTTCTTTTAATCACAACTCGTACTGGATCCTACTCACTGCGCCACTTTTATTTTCTTATTAGAAAATTTCTTTTTTAAAAAGACAAAATATAATTTTTAGTTTATTTCGAACTGTACAAAACATACATCAGAGTTTAACAATGGTAAATGAAAATTAACTGAAGAGTAACTGAAGAGTAATTCAAATTATTTACAGACAGTATATATAACTTTTATAGAAGTGTTGAAGTTGCACTTTTGCAGGTGTTCTTCAGATAAGGCTGTAGACATAACTTATATCACGTTTTTTCGACGAGTTTTTAATTACGTGATTAAAGTGACGTATAAGAGACGTCGAATAATATCAATAATTATCTTTTTGATAGAAGTTTGAGGAAATTTTGTACATCTCATTCCAAAGTTAATAAAATTATGCAAACGTGGATATACCTACTGGATATCAGGCTGTAAATGTTTATTTTCTATTTTATTTTATAAAACTACTCTGTGACAAAACGTCTACCTATACGGCCATATATTACCGATAGCAAGCTTCGCGAAGGTATACAGTATTGAAAAAATTATGATAGCCCTTTATAAATTCTTATTTTTACTAAAGACGGATTGAGAGTTCGAAAAAAAAAACAGAAAGCTTAGAAAAAATCTTCCGTCAGAGCGTGGAATCGATCCAGGTACAACTGAGTTACGGGCAGAGTACGCTTCCGATGCGCTATTCGACTCGTAGTTAATATGTGTATATAATCTTTGGTTAAACATTTCCAATACATGCTTATAGGCGATCGCAGGACTGTTTCAATGCGCAGGCGCGAATCTCTGCAAGATTTAGAAATGAAACGGGATGCGCATCTGCGAACAAAGATGGTGGCAGTGACTGATTACATGGTACATTTATATATTTATTTATATATCTATACCTTTGGCATGGCATCACATCATATATCACCCACAGAAATGGCATCAGAAATGTTACCATATATAATAGTGGAGTTCAGCGATGGTAGTGTTAGTACAGTGCTAGATAAATGGTTTACTCCCGAGCGGTCTCAAGTGTATTGGCCTCCATATGCATCTAAGCTGCAATATAACCGCGCGTTAGCTAGAAACGTGGGCATTATATCCCGTCAAAAGGTGTTTGTATAAAACGGGTAAGTTTAATATATAATCCATACACTTCAAAATGAGTTCAAGAAACTATAGTATTTTACTATAAACTGATGGGCTGTAGGATTTTATATCTTTGAAATTTTATTTTATAATCGTATTAGTCCAATGTTTCCACGTTCTAATTTTAGATAACCTTCAAAAAGCTCAACAAAAAGAAAGAAAGGCAGAGGAAATATCCAATTTGGACTCTTCTGGGGATGAAAATATCGTCAGAAAAAGGATTCGCCCACACAGATTTTGTTATTCTGATGATTCTGATAACACTCAAAGTCAAAGTGGTCAACACGAACGTCCGCCAAAAATAAATTTTAAACGGATATCCAAACAAGGTATGCATACGAATGATTGTTTTGCATATATTGTCTTATTGTAATTTATGTTTATCTAAAAGATGGGAATTTTTAGGTCCAAGTAGAGGGTCACAGCCAACAGTGGATATAGGTATACCATATATAGGAGATCAGGCAGAATTTTGTAATAAATGTAAGTGTAACAGTATTTATTTAGTAACTATATTTTAGTGTGGGTGATGGTATGTAATTTCATTTTTGGGTTGTTTAGATTCAAGTCATGGCTCTCAGGCAAAAGAAGATGATGTATTCCCATGCTCGAGTGACTTGTCAGAATCAGCTTTAAATGATTCAGTAACAGAAATCAGTAAATCTATGTCAAGTTCCGCAAAAAACGATATTGGTATGTACCAGATTTCAAAATATTGCACACTCTGGGGATTATTTTCTTTGAAAAAAACCTAAGTGTTTTCATTTTGTAAAACACCTGCAATTACTAGAAAATATACATATTTTTGATAAAAGCAAGTTATTCTATTGTGATGAAATTCTGTAATACTTCATTTTAGGTGCTTCAGTGTTACCAATATTAATTAAAATTAGAGAGCAGAATAGCCAAATATTGGAATTGCTGAGACACAAAGGATTTGGTAGAGAAAATAACATAGTACACATAGAAGAAGACTCCATTGTGCGTAAATTACCAGCTGAAACTATTGAAAATCTACATTCGCTAGACAATGAAGTGAAAGATGATAAGGCTAAATTGACTGAATTAGTAAGTTGTTTTGGTTTGTAATATTAGTAAGAATTAAAAGCAATTTTCATAATAAAATAAAAATGTCTACAAATTTTTTAGTGCAAACCAGTAAGTACTTAATAATTTATAATTAATGTTTTCCCAGGTCTCATATTTGTCATCATTGGGTGGTGATGGAGTTGTTACCAGGACAAATAGGATTTTAAAATCATTAATGACTAATAGCTTGGCATCACAGTTGAACTTTAAAGGGCGAAATAAGCAAGCTTTTTCCATTTTTAAATTAAAGGAGATCATAAATGGTAAGTACTACATTTCAAAATATGTACATTAAGGTTTGATCTTGTAATAAGTATTTTGCATTACCCTAGCTTTGTTTTTTAGAAGTTGTAAAGTCTAAAGTAAAAACAGCTGAGACCTATGATATTGAGACCGCTATTAAAAATTGGCTTAAACATGCTCCGCAGCGTCTGAAACTATCTGAAAAAAATAAAGATTGATGCCAATAAAGTTTTTGTATATTAGTATTTAAGAATAGGTTTAAGTTATATTCACGTTTTTAATATGTATCAAAATCCAAAATATTGAGTTTGATTTTTTGAAAATTTTAGTATTTAAGATAAATAGATTCAAGTTATATATTCTATTTCAATATGTATAAAAAATCAAAGTTAAAAGCTATTGTTAGCAAACGTCATCTTGACAGAAGGGTTAAACATATTTTGGCTAATGAAGAGTGGACATCTCATACTGCTACTGCAGAAGTTTCTACTGTAAAACAAGTTGAAAATGAAAGTGTTATTAGTCATGCACTGCCGCCAAATGTTCTAGATGAAGTACAACAGTTTTTTGAATTAGACTCCTTTGAATTTTGCAATGATGTAAATGAAGATAAAAATTTATGTTCAACTGAAGACTCTTTTAATAAACATAAGGCAACTATTAGAGAGATGTTGCGAAATTGGGCTATAAAGAATAAAGTATCACATTCTGCAGTTACGGACCTTTTACATTTGTTACATGAAGACTATCCTTGTTTACCTTTAGATTGTAGAACATTACTAAAAACTCCAAGAACGTTAAAAAAATTTCAGTTGAATAAAGGTGAATTTGTACATTTTAATTTAAAAAATAGCTTATTACAAATTTTAAGTGATAATGTTGAAATGTTTCAAAATTTGGACCTACTCTCATTATGTTTTAATATAGATGGACTTCCTGTTTTTCATAGTGTTAATATAAGTTTCTGGCCCATTTTATGTTTAATAAAAAACAGTAATCTTCAGCCTTTTGTAATAAGTATATATTGTGGTGGCGGTAAGCCTGATCCTTTAAATACATTTTTGGAAAATTTTATTTCTGAACTTAAAGATTTACTAAATAATGGTATTATTTTCAATAAGACATCCTAGTTCATACAAATACACAGCTTCGTATGCGATGCTCCCGCAAGGGCTTATTTAAAATGTATAAAGTCTCACACGGGATATGCTTCATGTGAAAAGTGCTCTGAATATGGTACTTGGATTAATGGTAGAGTCATTTTTAAAAACGGCAATGCTCCTCTGCGTACAAATGAATCATTTCGGAATTTTTCGGATGAAGATCATCATCAAAGTGTTTCGCCACTCACTGTGTTACCAATTGATTTTATAAAACATTTTCCTGCAGACTATATGCATTGCATTTGCTTGGGAGTCATGCGCAAGTTATTGAACTCGTGGGTTTGTGGTAAACCACCAGTAAAATTATCAGCCAGGCAATCTGAAATATTATCAGGAAAGTTACTGTCATTGAAAGATTATATACCCTTTGAAATTAATAGAAAGCCCAGACACCTTTCAGAATTAGCACGCTGGAAGGCAACGGAGTTTAGAACTTTTTTATTGTATTTAGGACCATTTGTATTAACAAATGTGGACATTGGCATATATGAGCACTTTTTACTATTTCACTCTGCAATATTCATTCTAATGTCTTCCAAATTTATCGATAATCTTGGGCTTTTGTTGCCAAAAACATTGCTAAATACTTTTGTTTCACATTGTGAAAAAATATATGGCACTGAATATTTGATATATAATGTTCATATTTTAACTCATATAACAGATGATGTTGTTAATTTTGGAGCCCTAGATAATTTTTCAGCATTCCCTTTTGAAAATCATTTAGGACAAATAAAACGTTTAATAAACAGCACTAAACAACCTTTACATCAGATACATAATCGTCTAGTTGAAGCTAGTTTGTTAGTAGAAACTTCTGCAAGGCGAGGACCACTTGAATTTTTATTCCAACATCAGTTAGGTCCCAATTTAAATGCAACTAAACAGTTCAATCAGTTCAAGAAAGTTCAACATGAAAGTTTTGCATTAACAATCTATTCCTATTCTACAGCTGACTGTTATTGTTTGCTATCCAATGGTCTTATTATTCAAATACATAATATATTATATAATAATTGTGAAGACTATGTTTTGCTTGGAAAGGAATTTGTTAATTATGGATCATTTTATGAATATCCAATTGATTCAAAACTATTGAGTATATTCATTTTAAAAGATTTATCTAATTTAAAAATATATAAAATCAAAGACATTCCAACAAAATGTTTAGTATTCCCTCATATGACTTTGTCTGAAACTTGGATTTCTTTTCCTTTAATACATACAATTTTGTAATTTGTGGTCCTGAACTAAGCAAGGAACTTTTGTGACATTACTGCAGTGTATCACTTGCACTCTCATTAATTTGTTTAAATAGAGCAAATAAAAAAATCACTGATTAAAAAAACGAAGTTAACAATTGATAAACTTTGTGACGATTCACTATAGAATACAAAAAACTTGAATGTCAACGTTTTTTGACTGTATGAAAAGTGTTCCCTAACCTCGCTGTAGTAAAAAACACCTTGGTAGTTTTGCCGACTGTGAGAACATAAGTATTTTATTTTTTAATTTTTGCATTGGCCATTTGTAATGAAATAATGTATATTCTTTCAACTTGTTGAATGGCAAAGGCCCCTGAAATTTGAATGTGCTCAGTGGCCTTCCTACATTCGTTAAGTTGTAGATAATTTTTTTAAGAAAATATGTTTATGTTGATCATATTTCTTGTCATAATGGAAATGGAAACGGTTTTAGGATTAATAGATATATGTGTAATAAAAATAAACAATATACTTTTTAAGGGCAATATAAAAATGTATGTATTTTTAGAAATTTATAATTCTGTTTAAATAAAAAAAAATTGTTACAAACAAGTTTGAAAGTACCACATGAGTTTTATTTATACCACTGTAATTAGAGATTACATTGAGGGGTCACTACCATGACGTCAAAGAAATGTGATGAAAAAAACGTATCATATACGTGATATAGATGACGTACACAGAACGTGATGAAGGTGACGTACAAATTACGTGATGAAGGTGACGTACAAAGTACGTGATGAAGTGACGTACAAAATACGTGATGGAGGTGACGTACAAAGTACGTGATGAAGTTGGCGTTTATTCGATGAGACAAATTCACGTGAATTTGGCGTCGAAAAAACGTCATAAAATGACGTGTTTTCGTAACGAACATGACGTATTTTCGACGTTTGAAAAACGTGTTTTGGTTTTCTGGGTTATTGAAATGGGGAAATGATCAGAACCCATGGTGTCTGGAAGGGTCTTCCACTCTGTTATACCTACTAAATCGGGAGAAATAATGGTCAAATCTACTGCCGAAGGAGGCGAGCCGGGGGTGAAATTCTTGTAGGAGATCCATCGTTCAGTAAAATTAAATTTAGGTTATTTAATGCGTCAACGAGGGCATTCCCACTACTTTCGTTTGCAATACTTCCAAAAAGGGTGTGATGACTATTAAAATCTCCACATATAAGAACCGGTGTTTGGAATTGTGACATTAAGTTTTCCCAGTCATTGGACGTAATTCTATTGTTTTTTGATGGATTATGGTAACAATCGTTAATTTGGGTTTTTCGAGTATTACCGCGCATGCTTCGATTTTTTTATTATAATTACTGTTTATGTATTGTTCTTTGAAGGTTATATTTTTAGAGATGAGTATTGCTACTCCACCGTGTTCGTCTTCTCTTTTTTTGCAAATTAAATTATAGCCTTTTACATAAAAATTACTTCTTTTTTTAATCCAGGTTTCCGACAATATGATAACATCAGTTTCGTTATTTGCTAGGTATTGTATTAATGACGGGTATTGCTTAATTATAGAATGGGAATTCCATTGTAGAATTGACAAGGACTCAGTATTCAGATTCATTATCACTAAGTTCCATATTGGTATCTGAACTTGTATCTGGGCTTAAAATAGATAGTATACTGTCGCGAATATTATTATCAAAGTATGTCGGGATCCCAATAAAACTGGGTTCTTTATTTAACCATGTATGTAAACATTTAATGATATTATCAACAATCATGTCTTTGGTTTCTTTAAATTTTTGTAATTCTTCCCGGTATGGGTTGGGGATGATAGGTTGGGGATGATAGGTTGGGGATGATAGGTGGGGGGGGGGGTGTAATGTTTTGTGATGTTCTTTTTCTATTGAAGGACTTTGGAGAGGGGAAGTTGAATGTTTGCGTCTTTTTGAACTATGTTTGGTTGTTTCATTCGTTATGTTTACGGTTTGTTTTTTTGGTATAGGTTTTCTGATAAAATTATTTGTGTGGGTTTGATTTTTTAGGTTAGGAACTGGCAGACTTGGAAAATTTTCGTGATTTGCTAATATTGAGAATCTGTTGTTTGTAACAATGTTCGAATACGAGGGATTATTAGATATGACTTCCGCCTCTTTAAATGAGATGTTTTCATTGGCCATAATTATCTTAATATTTTTTTGTGTAATGTAAACCGAAGAAGCTCTGCTTATTGAGTTATGTTCCGAGCTATTTCAATGTAAACAGATTTGATGATTTTCACAATCATCGAATGTACAATTTTCCTGTCCGCAGCGTTGACACTTTTGCACATTTTGTTTGTATGCCCGAAGCGTAAACAACTGAAACATTGAACCACTGGATAAATGTAAGGCTCAACGATAAAATTTACCATATTAATTTTGACGGTATCTGGAATATTGTTACCTAAGAATGTAAGAATTACCATTTGTCTGTCAACAAATATATTTTGTTTTGAGGTTTCATCGAATACTTTTCTTTTAAGACGTTTTACTGATACGACTTTAATATTTGATTCTATATTTTCCTTAATATACTCCTCTTTAAAATAAGTATCAACCATTTTTATGATCCCTTTTTTTTGGGTAAAAAACGTTGGAATGTATGCTACCAAATTGTTTGTTATAATTAGTTCATGATCAATTAATGTATTAGCAGTCTCATAATTTTTACAAATTTTTTTTACTCTATTTTTCCCTATTGATTTCATGTCAACAATATTATTTTCAAATCGTATGTCTTTCCGCAAAAAATGCCCGATACGAATAGGAAATAATCTACCTATGTTTTTTTCTTTATGTTCAATATAAACAATGAAAGGTCCCTTATCAATAAATCTATATCTGTTGTTTAAATCGTATTGTATTATTTCATTCTTTTCGTTTTTTTATTTTATTCTAAGATGCATCCAGTGATTTATTAGTATTATTGGATTGTACATCTAAATCATGGGGCGGCGATTCGCCGCCCGTTGTTTCGCCCATTTTTAAATATATAAGTAAACGAAAAGATTTAACCAGCTATTCAATATGAAAATCTACTAACTAAATATTATAAATAACAAAAATTACTTATCTTAAGATAGTCAGACCACTTTTTGTACACAACCGCTCACTTCTAATGATCGGACAAAACTGGCGAGGTGATGTTGAAACTTTTGCAAACCTTATTCAGGGAATCGGCGTTAATTGAATTAATTTCGGTCCAAATTATCTCTTATAGTCAATCAATATTAGAGGTCTGTAACGTAAACTTTTCAATTAAGATATCCCCACAAAAAATATAATGGGGATAGATCAGGAGATCTAGCTGGCCACTATAAAAATCCTCGTTTACCAATCGATCTATGCTACCGGACAATTCACTATGGTACCAGCAAGATGGAGCGCCACGGCATTACGCGCGACATATAAGTGAATACATAAATAATATTTCTCAGTAGATGGATTGGCAGACGAGGATTTTCAGAGCAGCCAGCTAGATCTCCTGATCTATCCCCATTAGATATTTTGTGGTGAAACCTTAATTAAATGAAAAATTAACAGTTCTAATAATATTGATGATCTAAAAGAGAGAATTAAAGCTGATACCCTTAATAATCTTTTGCATGAATTTCAACATCGTCTTGCAACTTTTTTCCCAATGGCCAAATCAAGCTTTTAACGAACGTGCTCACTGTATATATCTAAATTTTTTCATACTTTCATCGGAGATGGTTTTAATGGTTGAAAATTATAACCTCCAATGTCAAATAATATCTTATTATTTATATAGATATGATTTTGGTTTATATCACCTATATTGCCCTTTAATTTTATCGCTTCATTCCCTGGACTATAAATAAATTGTTTCTGTCATTGTATATTCCTTCATTTTTTCTCATATTTAATGTAGTGTAGATAAGATTCCTCAAACCTACACTATTTTCATGGCAAAGTTATACCATTAAAATTTTTTGATGGCGTATCTTTGCCATGTTCGGGGTGTCGAACATATATGTTGGATAAAATTTATTTCGTTTTTTATATAAAAAAACTTCCATTTGAAAGAAAAATTTTGAGTGTATAATAAATGTTTTCCTCGCACCGAATGACTGACGTTAGAGGTGCCAAAAAAGCTAAGCTACCCACCTCTCTAGCTAGGGAGGTTTGTCCGACTTAGCAAACAACAATACACAAAGTACCAACGGTGAGGTAATAGGGACAAAAAGCAGTTTTAAAAATGACCACTTATACGTATCCGTATCGTAATGCGCATGTGCAGAAGCGATACGTGGGTTTCGTTACGTTACGTGAAACTTATCAATCCGTCACACGTACCTAACGTACCGTATTGCATTCTTATGTTCTATGTTCTCGTTTTTTTCAATGGCCAAACGACAAAAGTGATGTTGTATGCTCAAAAATCATAACCTTATTTTTAATGAACATAACAAACTACTTATTTGATATAGAATAATGGATTTAAAACGAAAAAGACTTTTTTACAGTGGCAATGACATTATTTTGCTGAGGGAAATATCGGGGCACAATTCCTACGAAGATCCAAGCAGATGGAATATTTTTTAGATTAAAAGTTAAAACCCAAGAAATGGTTACGTTACGAACGCATTTGCTTTATACCTTTTTTGATTAGTCACGTATCTCCGTTACGTTACGTATACGGATAAGGATAAGTGATGTATTTTAAAAGTTGCTTTATGTCTCTAATAATTTTTTCTCTCAGCCGTAAGCCCACGGGCTATTAGCATAGGTAAGGATGAGTTATCTGATCAAAATCGATAAACTTTGATGAAAAATACCAATCTTGTAATTTCGAATCAACATTAAGCAATTCCCTCACTTTATTTCACTTCCTTATGGTTATTGTATCTTTAATCACTCAAGTAAACATTTACAAATATATATTGAATCAACAATAATTAAAAAAGCTGTTAAGCGGGATTTCAAACTGTAAATGGTTTCGTAAACCAAACGAGTTTTCATCACGCCGTTATACAGGTTGTTAAAATTTATTATACAGTGTATATGGAAAAGGAACGTTACGCATTAGTCCAAATACAGATGATTAATATATCTCTTTTTGATTTCTCTCTAATTAAATTATCATTAAAAGCTTCCAAATAAAAAAGTTGCTATTTATTTTGTCCAATGAAAGACATTTCGAAATAGAGGTGAACAACACATTTATTTCAATCTATTCATCTTCCTCTATCACTATCAAAATTATAAATCTAAGGGATATATTTTTTTCTGATTAGTTTAGTATCACGTCATCTAACAACGAGTAATTCAGTGTCAGATGGCGTGTATAGTTTGTTAGTTTGTAGAGAATTTATTCCTAAAGGTGGGTACAGACATAGAACAAAACTTCGTATCGTAACTCCGTCGCGCAACAATTGTTTGTTACGCATCGAAGAAACGGCGTGTCAACAAATATAGCGTATTGTAATGTTTTTATTATTTATTTAAACAATAAACGGGTGGGATAAATTTTAAACACACGGTAACGCTACTTACTAATTTATTTAAACACTAACTCACTAACACTTAATTTATATATACATACTTAACTAATCACTCAAATCTAATTTATATGCACACAAACTTGATTATATTAGCACTTTACTGTTCGGTGTATTTCTGTTTATTTCTCGAGATCACTTTATCAACTGACTCCTCCGCTGATCGGTCCTTATTTATATTAATTCCTTTCTTACTAGAGAATTCTGGGCTGCGGCTCACACAAAAACAATTGGTTCTGGCCTTTTCTAGATAACTCTGGTCACAAAAACAATGTTTACATAAGATAGTCGGAAAGTGGTAAACAGTTATAAAAACAACAGTGCGTATCCGCCATAATTTTAACTTTTATACCTGGCTTAGACAGAGTCGGTTTTAGAGACTATACCAGTGTGCTGTTCCTCCTGGAACTTCTGTGTAGCCGAGACTGGATGTTTGAATCGGCAACTGGCCCCATTTTTACACTTTCCGATCTTATGGAAATAGCAGGGCACCGTCTTCATCGGATACTGATAAAGGGGGTTGTAGCTGCAAATTAATATCTGGACACCGGTATCTTGAAAGATAATCTCTACCATGTTCCTGATGATTCGCCAATCCAACTGGTTACTCGCTATCTTAGGCATAGCCAGTTTCTTCACGTTGGATTCCAACACATGGTCTCGGAGGTTTCGAAGTGCTTCCCACACATCGCGGTAGGTAGATCGATCTTGGAATTCATTTTTAGTTACCACGTAGAAGACGTACCGCGAATTATGTTTCAGTTTCAGTGTCTTGCCAGGGGCTGGAATCCGGTTTTCAAGTTTTTCTAATTGCCCGAACTTCTTTCGAAAGACGGTTGCCAACCCTCGTGCGTTCTTGATACGGGCGGGGATGTTGTATGCCAGTGAATAATCTTCCGGGAGAGTGAACAGATCTTGTTGTTGTTCCGAAGTGACTCCATATCTAGCTTTCCTGGTACCTCCATACGTGCCCATAAGTTCCTCGAAGGTAGGGTCAGACACATCTCGAATAAGGTTTACTCCTTCCCCCAGGTCATGGTCTCCTTCGAATGGCGCTAGTCGGTTTTGGTGAACTACTTTTGGTTTTCCGTTGGGGATCTTGCTTATGCGATATATAACATCATTGATCCTTTTCTTGATTAAGTATGGGCCTTCCCAGGAGTTTTGTAATTTTGGAGAAAATCCTTTTCTCCTCGTCGGGTTGTGTAACCATACTTTGTCCCCTTCTTTAAAACCGCCTTCTGTGGCCTGCGTGTCGTACCGACTTTTCATTCTGTCGCTGGCAACTTGAAGATTGGTTCGAACTAATTCATGAATATCGTCCAGCCTTCTTCTCAATTGGATCACGTAGTCTCCGCCTGCTAGATCTTCTCCAGGCCGACAGCCAAATTCCAGGTCACAAGGAAGCCTCATTTCACGTCTAAACAGGATTTTCGCAGGTGTTTCACCCGTGGACTCATTGACGGCAGATCGATAAGCCAATGCGAATAGGGAGAGATACTGGTCCCAATCTCTCTGATGGCTGGATACTACTTTGGACAGGTATTTTCCAATAGTCCTGTTCACTCTGTCGACCATTCCATCTGACTGTGGACGTAATGCTGTTGTTCTGGTCTTCTTCATTCCCAGCTTCTCGCAAATCTCCTGGAATAGATGACTTTCGAAATTTCTTCCCAGGTCGCTGTGGACTTCCAAGGGCACTCCATATCGGCTGATAAATTCTTTCATCAATACATCTGCGACAGTGGTGGCCTCTTGATTCGGGATAGCGTAAATTTCCACCCACTTTGTGAAATAATCCATTACAACCAGTATGTATTTGCCACCATTTTCTGTCATTGGAAATGGCCCAGCTATATCTAAAGCAATCCGTTCGAAAGGGCTTCCAACATTGTACTGTTTCATGGGTTCCTTTCTCTTGCGATGTGGTCCATTGCTCGTAGCACAAGTCGTACATTTCTTACACCAGTCCTTCACATCGTCGGAGCTGTTCATCCAATAAAACATTTCACGAACTCGCTGAAGGGTTTTCTTCACTCCCAGATGACCTCCCGATGGACTATCGTGTAACTTCTTTAGTACCTCAGCTACTCTTGTTCTCGGGATAACTAGCTGTCTCCTCATCTCAGAACCATCATCGTTTTCAAGGACTCTTTTCAACAGCCCTTCTTCCAGAACAAGGGAGTCCCACTGAGCCCAATACGCCTTGAGTTTCGGTGCAAATCTTGACATTTCTTGCCAGGTAGGTCGCCGGTTTTCTTTCTTCCATTGCCGGATCATCTTCAGGTGAGGATCATTCTCCTGATCTTCTCTGATCCTGGTGGGTGACCATTCCTCGTTGACTACAGTAGTTCTTGAAACTGCAGCTTCCCTAGATTCCACCTTGTTGCAGTGGGAGCAGTCTGTTGGGCACGGCCGTCTGGACAGGGAGTCGGCATTTCGGTGACTCACACCAGCTCGATGTTCGATGTTGAAATCATACTCTTGAAGTCGTTCAATCCATCTAGCAATCTGGCCCTCGGGATTCTTGAACTGCATCAAACACTTGAGTGCTGCTGATCAGTCCGGATTAAAAACTTCCTACCATAGAGATACTGGTAAAAGTGTTCCACGGACTTCACTACCGCCAAGAGTTCTCTTCTTGTGACGCAGTAGTTTCGTTCTGGTTTGGAGAGGACTTTACTAGAATATCCCAGCACTTTTTCTTGCCCTCCTTGGATCTGTGAGAGCACTCCACCAATTCCTACGTTGCTTGTGTCAGTGTCCAGAATAAATTCTCCCTCTGGTAAAGGGTATCCTAATATCGGCGCCGTGGTTAAATGCCTCTTCAAGGTATCAAAAGCCGTTTGACAATCTTCGTCCCATTGGAAAGCTCTTGCTTCTTCTGTAAGTCGAGTTAGAGGCTTAGCAATATCTCCAAACTTCCTGATAAATCTTCTATAATATGTGCAAAGTCCAAGGAAACTCCTGATTTGATGTTTGTCGGTTGGTTGCGGCCATTGCTGAATGGAAGCAATTTTCTCTGCCGCCACTCCTTCATTGCTCACTATATGACCTAGATAGTTGACTCGGTTTTGGAACAGCTGACATTTCTTCGGATTTAACATAAGCTGGGCAGCTTGGAGTCGTTTGAATACGTCTTCCAAATTCTACAGATGTTCGTCAATGTCTTCCCCAGTACTACGATGTCGTCCAAATAGATCAGGCATGTCTTCCAAGACAACCCTCTCAAGACATTTTCCATAAGTCTTTCAAATGTTGCAGGCGCATTACAGAGCCCGAATGGCATGACATTGAATTGCCATAATCCAGATCCGGTGGTAAAAGCAGTCTTCTCTTTGTCTTCTGGGTTCATTTCCACTTGCCAATAACCAGACTTCAGGTCCAAGGTGGAAAACAGTTTGCTGCCGGTCAAAGTGTCTAGCGTATCGTCAATTCGAGGCAGAGGATAGCTGTCTTTCTTCGTCACGTTGTTAAGCTGGCGATAATCCACGCAGAATCTCGTAGTTCTATCCTTTTTCTTGACGAGCACTACTGGAGACATCCATGGACTATAGATGGTTCTATTACTTTTTCTTCTGCCATCTCTCGAATTATTCTTTCAGCTTCCTCTCTCTTCGCTCGTGGAAGTCTTCGAGCTGATTGTCTAATTGGCTTAGCATTACCAGTATCGATTTTGTGTTTGACGGCTGATGTTCTGCCAGTCTTTCCTCCTTTTGACACGAATAAGTCTCGATACTGCAAGAGAAATTCTCTCATTCTCTTTTTTTCAGCTCGATCCAAAGATTGACCAACTGCTGATAACATTTATTCGAATCTGGCATTGGAATTGTCAGTGGTCGTTGTTTGACGAACTATAGACGTTACGGGTACGCAGGATCCAATATTGGTTTCCTTCTTGATGGTAATTGGGTAATCATTCACGTTTATCACACGTACTGGGATCTCTTTCGCCGATGTAACCAATCCTTTACAAATTAATACTCCTTTGCCAACTTCTTCGTCGTGGTTCCTTGGCTCCATCATAACCGGTGTACCTTCCTCCATGATTCCCTGTAGCCGTGCTACTATCATGGCTTCGCTTCGTGCAGGTAAAACGGTATCTTCCTGTACAGCTGCCAACACCGCGCTGCCTTCATATGGATGCAGGAATACCTCCTCGCAACCCACTTTAATGGTTCTGTTTCTGAAGTCTAATTGGAAACCATGTACATTCATTACGTCCATTCCCAGAATCACGTATTCTTCAATGTCAGCTACGATTACCGTATGCGTGAACTTTTCTACGCCAATTCCCAATTGGATTTGTGTCTCACCGTAAACGTTGGCACTCTCACCTGTGTCGGTCCGCAGTCGCAGTCTCGTTGGTAAAAGCTTCTTCTTGGAGTTTATTAGTTCTGGTCGTATAATGGTTCTAGTTGCTCCAGTGTCAACCAGCAGAGCATATTTCTTTCCATTTACTACCCCATCCACATATACACTGTCGTTGCGACATCTGAGAGAAGCTATCAGTATGAGAGGGTTTTGGAATGATCATGGGTCGGAGCTGCCCCCTCGTAGCCGACCCGTTCTAGTTTTCCTGTGACTGAGGTTCTTGGTATGCAGGAGTCTTGGGGCGCTTACACGAACTACGTACATGCCCTAGCTCGCCACAATTCCAGCCTCTGATCTTTCTTGGCTTCTTGTCCATCATACTTTTGATTAAACTGACGAACTGGTCAAATCTGTCTTCGTCACCTTCTTCTTGAATCGTCCTAATTTTGTTATATCCTGAAGCCTTCGTTGCTGCTTCATATTCAAGAGCAGCTGTCAATGCGTCAACTAATATTTTGGGATGGGCTAAACGAAGCGTCCTCTGCATATCGGGGTCACGTAAGCCATCAATAAAGGCCTGTATACCCAGACATTCCATCATGTTCTCTGGTGCTGACGGATAAGCAAATCGAACTAGTCGGGCAATATCCACTTCATACTCTTGAAGGGCTTCGTCACGTTTCTGCCTTCGGTTCTTCAGTTGGGACTGGTACAAATGTTCTAGATGGTCGTGACCGTATCGCATGTCCAACCTCTTCTTCAGCAGCTCGAAATCATCCGTTTCTTCCAGAGGTATCGTCTGAAGTATATCTAAGGCATCTTCCCGAAGCGCGATAGTTAAGTTCACTGCTTTCTCCTTGTCGGACCAATTATTCACTCTAGCGGCTGCTTCAAAATGTTTCACATAATTGGTCCACGATGTCTTTCCGTCGAATGTTGGGGTCTTGACTCGTGCAAAACTGCCAATGTCGTCCATCCTGGAGTTTATTTCTGGCTTGCAGGGTTTTATATGTTCAATCTTCTTTTCTTCTGCTGGCGTGTCTTGTGTTCTTAAATCTGCCATATTTCTCTCCAATTCCTTGATTACGAAAGATGGTGAAATATTACATGGAACCAGCCACAAATACATAAACTAATATGAAACATAAACCACAACAAACAAACACGTGCAACTTTTGCTACTGGCTCTCCACAATAGCAAGTACGTAATGTCGCCACTTGAGTGCTCTAGCATCACTGTGAATGGGAAAATAGGAGCTGGTACGATGAAGGATACGGTACGATCATGGCAACTCTCTTCTAAAACTGATTCTGAAAAGGACATTATGTAAGTCCAGTAGTTAAACGGAAAGAGTAGAAAATAATTCGTTGAAAACAGAATTAAAAACATATATTTGTGATAAAATTAAGTTACACAGTCTAAAGTTGGGTTTATACAGCAAATAAAATAAAATAGCATAAAATAAAATAGAAAGAAATAAGGAAAGTTTGTTCGGTTTATACAGACAAATAAAATAAAATAATTGTTTAATTGTCACTCGTCAAATACACGGAACATAAAAAAAATTGTGTGTCAAAGTGATGGGTCTTTAGTTGGGAATGGGAAGAAAAACATCGATATATCGTATCTATATTATTCAACAGTTTCGATATATGGATAATACAAAATATCGATATTTCAATATATCGATATATTATTCAAAGAGTGATTACTTAGGAACTGTATCAAAATTATCGGAATTTAACAAACCATCAATGGAACTAAAGCCTTCACACACAAAGAAAAATATATACAGACTATAGTACCAAATCACAGATAATATAAGGCAATTTTTATATGTGATCAAAGCAAAGGAAACTGAGCTCGATTAAGCGAAATCATCGATACTATCGGAATTAAAAATATTTAAGAAACTTTTCGATTATTTTCGAAAAAATATCGATATTTCGTACCCTTCCCTTCCATATTTTGAGGTTTTGTTCTGTTTCCGTTGAATTGTAAAGATCAGCAGATATAGTTTTCCTGGTTTTCTATATCATTGCACAGTTATACTGATCTTAATTGGAAAAATGATATCCAGGATATCACCATAGGGCTAATAATATCTAGGCTTCAATATTTGTAATATCACAACTTCTCCTTTTTTCTATTAACATATATTAAGTCAATCACAAGTTAGGTCACTTCTTGGTCTAGCCAAAAATAACTACTAAACATCAGGTAGGCATCAAATGAAATGTAACTTCTGTCATTCTGACGATGATATTGATTTATCGAAACAATTGTCAATTTTTTAGAATTTCCAACAATTTTTATTATATTGTGGAATTAACTAGAAACCGTGAGTTTCATTTAAAACACTAATATGAGTACATTCCACCAAGTAAGGGTCGAGACTGTTAATTTTATTATTTTCTTCCTAATAACAAACGACAAAAGTACGTATTAAAAGTAAGGTTATATGTACCAAACCACAGATAATACCAAACATGCAATAATCAATAATATTACGATTGCGCACATTCATTTTCAGATAAAATAAAATATCGAAGATAAAAGTTTTATTTTATTTTATCTCTTATTTGTTATTTCCTGTATAAACGCTATATAAATTTTCCATAAGGTCAACTTTATATTTTATTTCTTATTTTATTTTATCTTATTTTATTTTCTGTATAAACCCATCTTAACAATCTAACATAAAAACTGATTTTAATCACTCAACTTAATACTTACAGTGAAATTTGGACAATTGTTTATGTTATTAATTATTACATTTGGTAATTTTTTTCTTTCACTGTAACCTCGCTACTCAAAAATTGTGACGTTATAGTCATTTTTGAGGTTGAAGGCGCCCCAGTATCGAGAAAATCGTGTCGATTTGGGCACTGGCTCTTTCAGTGCAGAAGTTTCTGCTCTGGACATATCTTCAAATTCTTGGTTATCGACATTAAACATTTTTTTGGCCACCTCTTTTTTATTGTTGAGAGAATTTTCGATGTAGCCTTCTGCGACGGTAGAAGATTTCCACCCGCCGTGTCGTTTAACTGCTAATATATCTACTCCCGAATCGGCGAGTAGAGAAGCAGACGATCGCCTAAAACAGTGACCTGTGTAGTCCTTGGGGTTGGGCAAATTTAAATTTTGTACAATAATGGATGGACTCTTCCCAATCTGGTTAATACCAACAGGTTGTTTGGCACGTTTATTATTTACTTCTGAAAGTCGCAAAGACACATATTTTTTGTAAATATCCAGGAAACTTGGCGAAGTATCTTTGTTATCAATTACAGTGAACCTTCTTGAAGTTTTGTTTTTGCTTTCTCTAAAATTTATTATTAGAATATTTTCGGTTTCCTCAACGTCATCTGTTAGCAGACCGCATAACTCCTGACGTCGACAAGCGCCAGCGATGCCAAAAATGGTCATCACCTAAAAATAAAATGCAAGATACAGGGATAACAAATTTTAATTTTTATATTGAGCCAAAATTAATAAAAAAGCGCGTCGGCCATTGCCGAATTTTTAACCTTTTTTACTAAACTAACCCAACGATATGGCTCGAATTTGAAAAACCGGTGGATCAATATACTCGAACATAAATTATAAAATAAAAAAAGCTTAATAAGAAAAAATAAAAATACAAAAGAGACCGCCAGCATGGAGAGTCGAACATCGACTGCCACCATGGCAGAACAATGCTCTAAACACTACACCACCCAACCTCGCGGTTCATGTTATGTTATTAGAATATTAGCGCTCTGTGCGAGCAAAATCCCATCGTGTGCTTGAAGATCTGCTATAATTTGTTGACGCGCGAACTCTAGCCGCTATTATTTGATTTGCGTTTCTTTTTCAGTCACACACAACACAATGCATTATTATAATAGATGTATACCACAGTGTACATACAAATTTTAGTTATTATATTATGTTCTAACCTAACCTCTCTTTTTAATAATTGTGTTTGAATTATTGCTTACCTTCATAATAAGAAATTGATTATGGTCAACTTTAGTTTAGCTAAAATCAGTTATGGAAAAACTGTTGCCATGGCAGCCATTACCATGGTAACGGGTACATAAAAACATAAATCATATGGTGAGGAAATGCGCGGTTGCCAAGTTGACCCCACTTTCGTTGCTAAAATCAGTTATGGAAAAACTGTTGTTATGGCAACAAAAACCCAAATCCTATGGTGAATTGCGAAACGTCGACCCGGCGCGTATTTTTCACAGTCTGTTGATAGCTGTTCATAAACATTTTCCATTTGGTTATTGTGTATGTACGTATTCCTGATAGTATTGAATAATGTGGATAATCATGTGTAATGTGTAATGATTCAAAATATTTCAACTAACTTCGATGTAAACAACTCTTTAATATCAACAATAAAACAACAACAATAAAAAGAAATTATTTTGAACAGGGAAAGGGAATATAATCATTGGATTTACCCTTCCCCTTCTTGAATAACCTGATGTGCGCGTTCAAAATAACTGCTTTCAGATGAGCACAAGTGGTTAACTTGTTAAACGCGCGTATCAGCATTGTAAAATTAAGGTTTTCACCCTTTCTTCACCATCAAAACGGTTGCCATGACAGCGGATTTTACGCAAAACTAGTTTCAGCCATGCTGAGGTTGTTGATTTGGTAACCGCGCATTTCTTCACCATATTATTTAGGTTTTTGTGTACCCGTTGCCATGGCGGTTTTACAATAACTGATTTCAGCTAAACGATAGTGGTCAACTTGGCAACCATGCATTTACTCACCATATGATTTGGGTTTTTGTTTACTACTAATCACAACAATTGTTGCCATGGCAACAGTATTTCCATAACTGATTTCAGCTAAAAGAAAGTGGGGTCAACTTGACAACCGCGCATTTCCTCACCATATGATTTGAGTTTTTGTTTACTACTAATCACCACCATCGTTGCCATGGCAACAGTTTTTTCATAACTGATTTCAGCTAAACGAAAGTTGAGCCATTGATTATCTGGTGCTCCATTTATAAAATCCAAAATCTGTTCCCTTGTGAATTTTTTTTTGGTTTATGGCTCTCTGTTTGTCGTTTTATGAAGGTAGGTAATAAGTTTATGAAATTTACTTATATCAATATTTAAATTTAAATTTATTGTAGTTTTCAACATTGAATAATGGGACCATAACGTTGATGATTTCTATTGACATTGGCTTGACTTACCTTGAAATATGGAATAAGAAAATTTTCCGTGTAATTTTTGATTTTTTTAGTATTATACCAATCCAAAAAATCGCCATATGACTTTATGTATATTTTTCTTGACTTTTCCGGAAGCAGGTTTTGAGTTACATTGCACGCAATTTCAGGAGGAGCGCAATCAGATTCTTCCTCCATGTTTAATTAGCTTAACAATCAGTGTTTAAAAAAAACAAAATTTGAAAAACATTTTGCAAAATGACGATGACGTTTCACACTTTTTAATGACAGTACAAAATTATTACAATTACAGAACCTTTGACAGAACACACAATACAAAATTATCTAATGTTTGTTCTTTTTCGCACGCTTTTAGACGTATATATAATATGTAATTTCACGTATTTATATGAGTTTTTAAATGCTTAATTTGAATGGTGGTCGTAGATAAAATAAATAAATCATCACACTTTAACAAATATTCTGTAATGTTGTTTATTTAACATAATATTAAGCGTAAAATAAATTATTATAAATAGGTGAATAATCGATTATTCATAATTTAGAAAATAAAAAAGAAAATATATATGTTTCAAGTATCTTATAGTGTTTAAATAAATTATAAGATTTGATAGAATCACCGTAATATTACATTGATTTTAGATTTATGAGAGTTGTTTTGGAGAACAAGTGGTGAAACAAATAAGACAAGAATTAAAGAAAGCCTGCGCTAAATGCTCTAGTTTGGAAGAACCACCTTTTATGCCAAATCCAGTACCACCGACTCCAGAACTTAAGCCCCAACCACCCCAAGAAGCACCAGGGTACAATTCCGTTTATCCTCAATCTTCCATTGAAGCCGAAAAATTACATCAGGCTATTCTTGCCTTTAGACCGGTAAGATTTATACATACTATTATGTCTATTTACAATTAAGGCTTGTTATTAAAAAAAAATAAAAGATAATCCAACAATCAAAATATCTGTTTATTTTAAAGATGAATTGATATTAACTTAAGAATTGGGTTTAGTATTTTTAACGTATTGCAACAGCTACTTGGTGCCGTTTTTGGCTTCATTTTCGATATGAGTAGAAATTATTTTTGCAAAAAATACAAAATAGTGCACATCACTGCGCCAGTTTTTGCTTTGATTTAAAATGTTCGTTTCATTTCAAATAAACGATAAGAATTTATGAACTCAAGTGTTTTGTCCAGAATTATTATTAAAATGCATTATAAATATTTTCTAGTAGGTTTTATATATGTTCATTTTATAATTGCACAAACACATATATTCATCCTTCAAGATGAGAGGAGATTCTGGTAAATAGTGTTACGAAACAGCACACTGGTATAGTCCCTAAAACCGACCCTGTCTAAGCCAGGTATAATAGTTAAAATTATGGCGGATACGCAGTTATAAAAAACTGTTTACGATTGAGACTATCTTATCTAGAACTGGTTTTTGTGACAAGAGTTATCTAGAAAAGGCCAGAAAAATTATTTGTGTGTATAAGCCGCAGCCCGGAATTCTCTAGTACAAAAGGCACTAGTATATAAGGGGACTGATCAGGAAGAGTTAGTTTAGTTTATAATTTGACATAGTGAGTTAAACAGTAAATAAGTGAATATAAATTAAGTGATTATATAAATTAGTTTAAGTGAATGTACTGAGTATATACAAATTAAGTGTTAGTTATTAGTTTAGTGTTTAAATAAATTAAGTAAGTGAACCTACCGTGTGTTTAAAACTTATCCCACCCGTTTATTGTTTAAATAAATAACAAAAACATTACATTGGTGTCAGGTGTGGGGTAATATAAATAAATTGCTACGTAAAAATGGCCAAGAGATTAAGGGATCTGAAAGTGGCGGAATTAAGAGCAGAATTGGAAGATCATGAGTTGGAAACGTCCGGTAAGAAAAGTGAATTAGTAGAAAGACTTAAAGTGGCACTGGAAAATGACGGCTTTGATCCAGAAACAGTTTTATTCAATGACGAGGCTTCCACCTTAATCTCGTCAATTTCTGCTAACATGGACGAGAAGATTTCTTCCATGGAAGAGAACATTTCTGCTAACATGGACTAGAAGATTTCTTCCATGGAAGAGAACATTTCTGCTAACATGGACGAGAAGATTTCTGATATGAAGAACGATATTTCTACTATGAAGAATGATATTTCGGCTAGCATGGACGAGAAGATTTCTGCCATGGAAGAGAACATGGACGAAAAGATTTCTGCTATGAAGAACGACATTTCTGCTAATATTTCTGAGAACATGGACGAGAAAATTTCTACTTTAAAGAACGATATATCTGCCGATATCTTATTAATGAAAAACGACATTGCCGCCGACATTGAAAATGAAATTTCGTCACTAAAATCTGAAATCGAGGATAAGATGTCAACGATGGACGAGAAAATCGAGAATAAAATGTTATCGATGGACGAGAAAATCGAGAATAAAATGTCAACGATGGACGAGAAAATCGAGAATAAGATTACAACGATAGACGAGAAAATCAAGGAGTTAGAGGAAAAGATTGCCGACTCAAGAACGCGAGGCACGCCAGAGGAAGAAAAGAAGACCGAGCAAACGAAACTTTGCAAGCCAGAAACACTACCTAAGTTTGAAGACATTGGCAGTATTACGCGAGTCAAGGCCCCAACGTTCGATGGAAAAATGTCGTGGACCAATTATGTGAAACAGTTTGAAGCAGCCGCTAGAGTGAATAATTGGTCCGATAAGGAGAAGGCAGTGAACTTAACCATCGCACTTCGCGGAGATGCCTTAGATGTACTCCAGACGATACCTTTGGAAGAAACGGATGACTTCCAGCAGCTGAAGTTGGACATACGATATGGTCATGAACATCTAGAACAGTTGTACAGATTCCAGCTGAAGAACCGAAGGCGGAAACGTGACGAAACCCTTCAAGAGTATGAAATGGATAATGCCCGACTAGTTAGATTTGCTTATCCATCAGCACCAGAGAACATGATGGAATGTTTAGGCATCCAGGCCTTTATTGACGGCTTGTGTGACCACGATATGGAGAAGACGCTTCGATTAGCCCATCCTAAAACATTGGCCGATGCATTGACTGCTGCTCTTGAATATGAAGCAGCCACGATGGCTTCGGGATACAACAAAGATAGGACCATACAGGAAGAAGGTGACGATGACAGACTTGACCAGATCGTCAACTTGTTGGAAGGTATGGTAGACAAGAAGCCGAAGAAAATCAGGTGCTGTAATTGTGGCGAGCTAGAGCATGCACGCAGTTCGTGTAAGCGTCCTACGACTCCTGTAAACCAAGAACCTCTTAAATGCAAAGCAGCCAAGAAAGGCTCGCGGTACAACAAAGGTAGAACCATGCAGGAAGAAGTCTACAGATGAATTTATACAGGAAGAATATCGTTCGTTATTAGGATCATTAATGTATATTATGTTAGGTAGTAGGCCTGATATAAACTATGCTATAAGCTACTTAGCTCGTTTTCAAAATAAGTTTTCTAAAGAGCACTTAAAATACTTGAAAAGATCTGTTATATATTTAAAATGTACTCATGATCGGAAGTTGATTTATAAATCACGATATAAACCTGATGGTCAAGAAGTTGATATTCTATATTCATATAGTGATGCTGACTTTGCAAATGAAATGGATCGTAAATCAATTTCTGGTTGCTTAATTGAAGTGTATGGTAACTCTGTATTCTGGCAATCTAAAAAACAAGGTATAGTAACTTTGAGTTCAACAGAAGCTGAGTATGTTGCATTGGCTAATACATGTTCATTTACCATATATTTCAGATCATTATTATCTGAATTGAATTTATTTCAAAAAGAGAATTACTCGACTACAGTGTATGTTGATAATTTAGGAACTGTAAATTTAGCGAATACATGGAAAAATAATTCTAGATGTAAGCATTTAGATATTAAGTACCATTTTGTTCATCAACATGTTACAGAGTTGAAAACAATTGTACTGAAATATTTAGAATCGAAAGAAATGAAAGCTGACATTTTTACCAAGTCCTTAGGAACTCAACAGTTTAGCTACTTATGCCAGAAAATTGGAATTAATTAACATTTTATATCAATATTGTTTTATTTAAGTTTATGATAACATCTTTTGTATTTTGATGAGAAGTGTAAATTGAGGGAGGATGTTGTGAAAGTTAATTTACACTTCTTATATCTTTGGTTAACGTGATGGCTTGTTATGCTGTCAGAGCAGGCCATTGTTATATGTCAAATATATTTACTTCTTTTTTTAAGTTAAGAAATATATATTAGTTCTGTATGTAGTTGTCAGAGTGTGAAATAAATGTCTCTCGTTAATTATTAAAACCATTTTTATTAATATAATTAATAACAGTTTAGGCATCCAGGCCTTTATTGACGGCTTATGTGACCACGATATGGAGAAGACGCTTCGATTAGCCCATCCTATAACATTGGTCGATGCATTGACTGCTGCTCTTGAATATGAAGCAGCCACGATGGCTTCGGGATACAACAAATGTAGGACCACACAGGAAAAAGGTGACGATGACAAACTTGATCAGATCGTCAACTTGTTGAAAGGTATGGCAGACAAGAGGCCGAAGAAGATCAAATGCCGGAAGTGTGGCGAGCTAGAGCACGTACGCAGTCCGTCTAAGCTCCCCAAGACTCCTGGAACCCAAGAACTCCAGACACAGGGGGAATCAGACAGGGGTGAACATCCAGCTGATGTCAATCACCGAAAAGCCAACTCTTTGCCTAGACGGTCATGCCCTGTAGACTATTCACAATGCAACAAGTCGAAATCTAAGGAAGTTGCAGTTTCAAGAATTACAGTAGTCAACGAGGAATGGTCACCCACCAGGATCAGAGAAGATCAGGAGAATAATCCTCACCTGAAGATGATCCGGCAATGGAAGAAAGAAAATCGGCGACCTACCTGGCAAGAAGTGTCAAAACTTTCACCGAAACTCAAGGCGTATTGGGCTCAGTGGGACTCTCTTGTCCTGGAAGAAGGGCTGTTGAAAAGAGTCCTTGAAAACGATGATGGTTCTGTGATGAGGAGACAGCTAAATATCCCGAGAACAAGAGTAGCTGAGGTACTGAAGATGTTACACGAGAGTCCATCCGGAGGTCATCTGGGAGTGAAGAAAACCCTTCAGCGAGTCCGTGAAAGGTTTTATTGGATGAACAGCTCCGACGATGTGAAGGACTGGTGTAAGAAATGTACGACTTGTGCTACGAGTAATGGACCACATCGCAAGAGAAAGGCACCCATGAAACAGTACAATGTTGGAAGCCCTTTCGAAAGGATTGCTTTAGACATCTCTGGACCATTTCCGACAACAGAAAATGGTAGCAAATACATACTGGTTATAATGGATTATTTCACAAAATGGGTGGAAATTTACGCTATTCCCAACCAAGAGGCCACAACTGTAGCAGATGTATTGCTGAAAGAATTTATCAGCCGATATGGAGTGCCCTTGGAAGTCCACAGCGACCAGGGAAGAAACTTCGAAAGTCATCTATTCCAGGAGATTTGCGAGAAGCTGGGAATGAAGAAGACCAGAACAACAGCATTACATCCACAGTCAGATGGAATGGTCGAGAGAATGAACAGGACTATTGGAAAATACCTGTCCAAAGTAGTATCCAGCCATCAGAGAGATTGGGACCAGTATCTTTCCCTATTCGCATTGGCTTATCGATCTGCCGTCAATGAGTCCACGGGTGAAACACCGGCGAAAATCCTGTTTGGACGTGAAATGAGGCTTCCTTGTGACCTGGAATTTGGCTGCCGGCCTGGAGAAGATCTAGCAGGCGAAGACTACGCAATCCAATTGAGAAGAAGGCTGGATGATATTCATGAATTAGTTCGAACAAATCTTCAAGTTGCCAGTGACAGAATGAAAAGTCGGTACGACACGCAGGCCACAGAGGGCGGTTTTAAAGAAGGGGACCAAGTATGGTTACACAACCCGGCGAGGAGAAAAGGATTTTCTCCAAAATTACATAAATCCTGGGAAGGTCCATACTTAATCAAGAAAAGGATCAATGATGTTTTATATCGCATAAGCAAGATCCCCAACGGAAAACCAAAAGTAGTTCACCGAAACCGACTAGCTCCATTCGAAGGAGACCATGACATAGAGGAAGGAGTAAACCTTATTCGAGATGTGTCTGACCCCACCTTCGATGAATTTATGGGCGCGTATGGAGGTACCGGGAAAGCTAGATATGGAGTCACTTCGGAACAACAACAAGATTTGTTCACTCTCCCGGAAGATTATTCACTGGCATACAACATCCCCGCCCGTATCAAGAACGCACGAGGGTTGGCAACCGTCTTTCGAAAGAAGTTCGGGCAATTAGAAAAACTTGAAAACCGGATTCCAGCCCCTGGCAAGACACTGAAACTGAAACATAATTCGCGGTACGTCTTCTACGTGGTAACTAAAAATGAATTCCAAGATCGATCTACCTACCGCGATGTGTGGGAAGCACTTCGAAACCTCCGAGACAATGTGTTGGAATCCAACGTGAAGAAACTGGCTATGCCTAAGATAGCGAGTAACCAGTTGGATTGGCGAATCATCAGGAACATGGTAGAGATTATCTTTCAAGATACCGGTGTCCAGATATTAATTTGCAGCTACAACCCCCGTTATCAGTATCCGATGAAGACGGTGCCCTGCTATTTCCATAAGATCGGAAAGTGTAGAAATGGGGCCAGTTGCCGATTCAAACATCCAGTCTCGGCTACACAAAAGTTCCAGGAGGAACTTCCATTTATGGAGGGGCTAATGTTACGAAACAGCACACTGGTATAGTCCCTAAAACCGACCCTGTCTAAGCCAGGTATAATAGTTAAAATTATGGCGAATACGCAGTTATGAAAAACTGTTTACGATTGAGACTATCTTATCTAGAACTGGTTTTTGTGACCAGAGTTATCTAGAAAAGGCCAGAAAAATTATTTGTGTGTATAAGCCGCAGCCCGGAATTCTCTAGTACAAAAGGCACTAGTATATAAGGGGACTGATCAGGAAGAGTTAGTTTAGTTTATAATTTGACATAGTGAGTTAAACAGTAGATAAGTGAATATAAATTAAGTGATTATATAAATTAGTTTAAGTGAATGTACTGAGTATATATAAATTAAGTGTTAGTGATTAGTTTAGTCTTTAAATAAATTAAGTAAGTGAACCTACCGTGTGTTTAAAATTTATCCCACCCGTTTATTGTTTAAATAAATAACAAAAACATTACAATAGGGACAGTTTGCAAAAATAATGGAATCGTCTTGAATATAGATTTTTAGTAAGTTCCGTTAGGGGTGGCTAATAGTAGAGGCAGCACCAAAAAATATCTGAATTTACTAAGCATAGTTTTTTATAGTTTATTACAGTGGTTGTGTACCGGGTGGTCCAATAAGCCGATCTCTCGGCTATATATCAGAAACTATTCATGTTATAACTTTAGGAGAAAAAATTTCTTAGTAAAAGTAGCCAAGATAAATCGCTAGAAATAACTTTCAAGTTTCTAGGTTAACCGCTATAGGGCGTAACCTGTGAAAAAAAATTTAAAAACATGTTTTTTGTGAAATACGCTCAATTATACCAAGTAAACTAGAAAGAGGCCTAAATTCCACACAAATTTGTTTAAGTACCTTTTTTATTTTCCCAAATAAAGGGTGGGGGAGAGTGGGGAGGTGTTTGTGGACAAATACCAATAATTTTGGTTTGGATCAACCGATTTTAACGAAATTAGTGTCATTAGAAAGAGTGTAGATTAATTAATTACATCTACTATAAAACAATTGCATTTAGTTTTAATTGTCATAGCTAGAGGGTACTTTTGAATGAAAAAAATTAAAATTTGTTTTTCTTAAAAATGTTTAATGGAAACACCTAATTTTGGAACTGGATTAAATTTGTAACAAAATGGCGCAAACCGTATGTTGATAGCTTTTGTCGAACTCGAGATATAAATAAAAACGCATCAACATAAGTAAGTATAGTATTGACTCACCCTGTATTATAACTTAAAATTAAATATGTGAAAGAAAGATGATACAAATATCTCGATCATTAAAACTTAACGTCCAATTAAATGTTCAAATTGTTTTCCATCGTTGTCCACACAAAGATGCAATCTATCGCGCTTAGACTGCTTCAATCTCAGCTGTTGATATACCATTTATTGCGTTTCTAATGCGTTGTTTCATGTCGTCTCGCGTGGTTGGTCGAGTTTGGTACACTAAATCCTTCAATCTTCCCCACAGATAAAAGGTTAGACAAGTTAACTCTGGAGCTGGCCATGAAATATATACTTCCGCTTCCAATCCATTTATTTGGATAACTTACATTCAAGTAATCTCTAATTCGTCTGGAAAAGTGCGCAGAACACCCGTCATGTTGTAATATCATATCTCTTCTTGTTTGTAAGGAAATATCTTCCAATAAAACAGGCTACTAATTTTCCAGAAAATCCAAATATGTATCGCCATTTAAGGTTCTATCAAAGAAATATAGACCTACGATCTTTCCATCAACTATACCACACCAAAACATTAAGACCAGGGGCGTAACTACGGGGGGGATGAGAGGGATAACCCCCCCCCCACAAAACCCTAAAAATGAAAAACATTAATACATAATCACAGCAAACCTATGCTTTATTCAAATGTACTAAAAGCTAGGAACTGTAGGCTACAATTTTATAAGAAACACAAAGCTAAAATGCAGTTTTAGGGGTTCAAAATTTAAAAAAATTTCCGATACCCAGATCTCCCGGTAGTTCATCCCCCCCAGAGCTTCATCCTAGTTATGCCACTGATTAAGACTCCATCCACCTTGAAGTTGCACTTCCTCTATCTAGTGCGGATTTTCTTCAGCCCAATAACGCATATTATGCAGATTAACACCACCCGCACTATTAAACGTCTGACCACAAAAATTTTGACATGATATGCGGTTGTTCTTCTAGCAGACCTAACATCCAATTGCAGCAACCCAACCTTCCATCAAAATCTCTCTCATGTAAAGCTTGGTGGAGAACTAACATGATAAGGATGTAGTCTAAAAACAGAACAAAAAATCTACAATTGTTTCAGCATTGCATTCTTCAGTAATTCTTTCTTTAAAAACGCCAATGCTATCTGGTGTCGTAGTATATAAACCTTGGACTTCAAGTAACCCCATTGAAAAAAATCTAATGGTGTCAGATCTGGTGACCGAGGTGGCCATTCTATAGGACCTCGCCGGCCGATCCATCTACCTCGATATTCTTCATCCAGGTAACGTCTTACTGCACCATAATAATGTGCAGGAGCACCATCTTGTTGAAATGTTATTTCTAGATGGCCGAATTAATCTTGATTATCTTCCAGAATTTCAAGAATTAACGGCTCAATTTCATTTTGTAACATCTCCAGATACACTTCACCGCTTAAATTTGAATTTAGGAAAACAGGACCAACTATGTGGTTTCCCAAAATACCTGCCCAAACATTGACTTTTTCTGGAAATTGGGTATGTTGTTCACGAAAGGTGTGAGGATTTCTGCCACTCCAATACCTTACATTTTGTGTATTCACATTTCCATTGAGGCAAAAAGTACTTTCGTCACTAAAACAAATTGTTTTTGTGTAATGTGGGTTTTGACTAATTTTATTTGTCATACATTCACAGAATTCGAGTCTTCTGTCGGGGTCGTCATCCGAAAGGTGGTGCACCATTTTTAACTTGTATGGATGAAATTTATTTTTAGCCAACACTCTCTGTACTGTACTTTTACTTACTTCACAGATCGACGCAACTTTAGTTGAAGAGGAAGTAGGGTTTACTACCATTTCAGCAACTATATCAATTTTTTTATCATCACTAAATGTTGGTCGACCAGATAGATCGTTTGGCATCTTGAACACTACCTGTTGCTTCAAACTTGTGAAGAAGCTCCCTCAAATAAGTTCTCGAGATATGGCGATTTGGGTATCTCTCATTAAATAAACGTTCCGCTTCATGGAGATTCTTTCTAGATTCACCAATTATTAAGATAGCTGCTATTTTGTCAGCTTGAGTACGTACCATTTTGCCTAGGCAAACTCTTAATCGTCTCGTTAAACAATAATAAAATTAAATATTTAAGCTATTTAGAAAAACTTTGCAAAGCAACAAATACTATTAAATTAAAAACGTCAATTTTTTTGACCACTAACCAGAGGCGGACTGAAAAATCTTCAATATTTAAATGTGAAATAATAATTTTGGTATTTATTTAATTTATCCGTCAAACAAAATTAATATGGCTATGTAGCCAATGTCAATGCCTTTCAAACGAGATATCACTTGCCATAAGGTTCTATTTAAAATTATTGGCCAGGGTGGCACTGTGACGTCATCTATTACTATTACGTCACCTGTTATAATTCGTAGAGAAGTTTACAACACTTTATTTTCACCCTCCAAATTTTATTAATGTAAGCGTAGCCGTTCAAAAGATACGAGGGGGGAGGGGACTTTTGAATAGCACTGTATTTCGAGTTCGACAAAAGCTATCAACGTGCGGTTTGCGCCATTTTGTTACAAATTTAATCCAGTGCCATTATAAGTTACAATAACTAGGTGTTTCCATTAAACATTTTTAAGAGAAACAAACTTTAATTTTTTTCAATCGAAACTACCCTCTACCTATGACAATTAAAACTAAATGCAATTGTTTTATAGTAGATGTAATTAATTCATCTACACTCTTTCTAATGACACTAATTTCGTTAAAATCGGTTGATCCAAACCAAAATTATAGGTATTTGTCCACAAACACCTCCCCACTCTCCCCTACCCTTTATTTGGGAAAACAAAAAAAGTATTTAAACAAATTTGTGCGCAATTTAGGCCACTTTCTAGTTTACCTATTTAACACTTGGTATAATTGCGCATATTTTACAAAAAACTGGTTTTTAAATTTTTCTTCACAGGTTACGCCCCCTAACGGTTAACCTAGAAACTTGAAAGTTATTTTCAGCGATTTCTCTTGGCCACATTTACTGAGGAATTTTTTCTCCTAAAGTTATAACATGAATAGTTTCTGATATATAACCGAGAGATCGGCTTATTGGACCACCCGGTTCACAAACCTATTCAAGCGAAACAAGCGAAACCGAGAACATGTATTGTGTCTCAGGTACACTATCGAAGCTGCCGTACCTGCCGAGATATTAAATGAATTTTGAAATGTAGTAAATAAATTGAGCAGTATCCATTTTTTTGTGCATACATTGCGACCGACTGACCAGCTCCGTGCCTATATTCAGTTAGCTTCGCCATTAGTCAATTCATTTAATTTCCTTGGCAGGTATGACAGTTTGGATAGCCTGTTTTCGGTTCGCTCGACTTACCGCAGTATGTTTGTTAACACAACCACTGTAATGAGCTACTTTTTTTAGCGCTGGTTGTTGGACCATAAACCAATAACAACCAATGTTGGACTGTAAGTGTATAGAATAAGATACAGAACTTTGGATCGAGATGTTCCGGGCGCATAAAGGCAAAAGCCTGTATAGTACAGAGCGCGAGGTCCGCGCTGCGCTCTGGATCACTCGTGGCTTTGTTTATGAATAGGCTGCGTTGCGTCTGACAAATCGCAGTACGATACAGAGCAACCGTCAAAATTCCTCGTCCTGCTGACTTGGAATCGTAATATTGACTAGTTACTAGTTGCATAGTACACGTTCACGTTGTTATAGGTTATAATTTCTATTTTGTCTTGATTCTATCACGTGCACCATGGGTGAAGCAACCTTAAAAAGTTTGTTCGGGCGTTTGTGCCAAAATGTAAACATTCTTAATATAACCGCTGTGGACAACAACGAGCAGTTCAGTATTTTAGTGCAGTGTAAGCTTTCAGGAGAGGGCACAGTAGATGAAAAATGTGTCAATTGGGTAAAACATTTTTCATACTCGACCAATACAAACTGGATAACGTCAAGACGTTATCCTAATGCAACTCGCTATACATTTCGAAAGCTATACGTGTGTCAACACTCATCAATGAATAAAGTAGCTGAACGAAAACGGCAGTCGTGTGAAGTTAGGAACAAAAATTGCAAAGCACAAATAGACATTAAATTTAAAAAAATTTATAGAAACACAATAAAAAATGATGTGCTGCTAAAAGACGGAATTAACGTAGTGATGAAAATAAATTTTGAACATTCCCATAGGGTAAATGTGGCACAAGCTTTTCGATATTTACGTGTGAACAAGACAGTACAAGACATTTTCGGGTCATACTTTATTTCGGGAATGACTCCGTCAGCTGCCAGATTTTATCGTGAAATGAAAATAATTGAATCTGGCTCTGAAGAAACGAAGGAAATACAGATCGTAAGTAAAGCATATTATCTTCTTTCTAATGCTAGAGAAAATCCTACTAACAGGCAGATAAAGTGTTTGTATGAAAAGTGGCGTTTCTCTCAGTACGGTAGTCGAGAAGAAAAAAGTATAATAAAAGTTCTCAAGAACAGACAGTCCTTGTTGCATAAATCCGGCGGTGCACTAGTCATCAAAGAAAATCCTTTTATTGCAGTTGTTGTTACTGCAATAATGTGACGCGCATTTCTTCAAGACTTTTCCACTGAAATGGTTTTCGTGAACTCCAGTGGATCTTGCGATCAGACAAATACTTGTGTCACATTCCTATTTACTTCAAACAAAACAGGGGCCGTTGCTATCGCGTGCATTCTTCACACAGCCCATACTGAAGCGAATTATACTTTAGCTTTTGCGTCTGCCACTGAAGCTATCGAAGTAGAAAATAGAAAGTTCGATCCAAAAGTGTTTACGAGCGCAATGCATTATCATATGTATTTGCAAACTCGATGTTACTTTTGTGTACATTCCATCTTTGTCAAGCTTTATGGAGATGACTCTGGCAAACTGGCCATAACGTGAAAAAGGAGGACAGAAGAACAGTGATGGAAATGTTTAGGAACATTATTTACGCTCCAACATTAGAAGACCCAGAAGAGAATTATAATTTCTTGATGAGTAATAATATAGTACAAAGTAACAAAGTATTATATGATCATCTGGAGAAATTGTGGGTCCGTAGAAAAGAATGGTGTATTTCGTACAGAAATAATATAATAACAAGAGGTAACAACACTAATAATTACACTGAAGCTTCAATTAGGAGTTTTAAAGATATAGTTTTGCAAAGGTGCACTTGTGCACTGGTTGATTTTATTATCAATGTCTTCGATAACTACTATAAACGAAAATTGTTGTAATTTGCAAATTCAAGAAGATCTAAACCCCAAATTGATTATAGAAATATGTGTTTTAGAGCAAAAGAAATTAACATTATTTATCAAAGGGACAATACAATTTTCCATGCTGCATCTGAAAAAGACTCCAATTTATTTTATACAGTGAATGCTAAAATTGCTTTTTGTGATTGTCCATCAGGCACAGGTGGCAAATTCTGTAAGCACCTATGCGCAATAAAACAAAAATTTGGTATATTATTTAAAATGTCTCCAGTTCTAAGCGTTCATGACAGAATACAATTAGCTGTTGGGCATTCAGCACCAGAGGAATTTTATAAAGTTATGGATTCAAACACAACTGATCTTGAAAACTTTGAAAACTCAGTTCAATCAACTAATTCTGTTCCTGCTGAAGTAGACTTTGAATTTGATCGCATAACAAGTACGCTCGAAGGCAATCAACGCCCAGAAGCTACTTTATCGATCATTAAGTTTAATACATTAATGAACAGCCTGAAAACCCCTTCCCAAATTTTAAACTTTTTGGAAGCTAAAAGTCGAATATGCGGGAGAAAATCTAGAAAAATTCGAGTCCAGCCAACGCCAATTTCGCGACGTAAAAACAAAAGCATTGCCTCAATCTGGGAGAACTCAAGCTGGCAGGCCTTCCAAAATTGAAAAACTAAAACGGAAGCACAGCCTTGGAAGCAACGTTTCGCATAACCTACCAAATGCTAAGTTACATTGAACCTAATTCTGTATTACGCTGTTTAATAAAAATGATAATCCGTGCATATATGACTTATTGTAACAATATCTACCATTTATCAGGAAGATGAAGATAGGAATGAATAGATTTTAAAATTTACGAAACAAACCTATACTGTTTAATTGGGTATTTCGCCACACTGTTTTCAATTAAATAAAAAATAATTTAAATTCAGAATCATAAGCCAAATTATTGAAAATAATATGAAAATGCAGTGTGGCGAAATACCTAATTAAACACGTATAAATATTATCACGCCACAAAGACATATTAAATATTTTATTGGCTTTGTGTTACACTGGGATTTGTCTTCTGCCCCGCAGCGTATTCATAAACAAAGCCACGAGTGATCCAGAGCGCCGCGCGGACCTCGCGCTCTGTACTATACGGGCTTTTGCCTTTACGCGCCCCAGCCTCCTACGGCGAGATAATACTTCTACAAGTACCGTTTATAAGAAAGTTAAGAACTACCCCATCTATGTACTTGCCTACAAGCCTTCAACCGCAATTCGCACTGGCCAGATGATATATTTATCAATTAGATCAATTAGCCCTGTGTGGACGCGACTGGACAAGTTTAGACGAATATGGAGAGCGGATCAGTGTGGTTGATGCTTGTATACGTTGGGAACTGGCAAGCAAATAACTACTTTTTAATGTAGACATCCACTAGCTGCTCAATTGAGAAAGTAACTGATTTTGCAAGTATCTGATACAAGTAACTTATTATTTCTATACCTATGAAGTAACTATACCAAGCGCCTTTATTATTTCATTAGAAATTATTTTCAATGAACTATATAGGTGTGTGAATTTCTTCTCTTCCATTCTCTATTGGACTCTAATTAACACTGTTGTTTATTAGTCGTGCTCGGAAAACAGAAATTCTACAGTGAGTAGATTAAACTAAAGATAACTTTGAAGTAGCAACATTTTATTATTGGTTCCCGACGCCGTGTAGGTAGAAATGCTGCACATTTCCAAGATAACTGTCAAATTCAAAGATACAGTGAAAATATAACATTTTTTGTCAGTATTAAGTACTATTAGTAAATTGCTTAATCTGTTTTAGAATCCGCTACCACAGCAGCCATTCAAACAACAATATCCCGGATTTAGTCCAGCAAACTTTTATGGATCCCCGTTAGCAAACCCAGTACAATTACCATTCTTCTATCCAGGTTATCCACAAGTTCCATTTTCTCCCTACAACTTTCCATCTACAGCTGGGCAAGCATTTTACGGAAGTAGGATGGCGGTAAGCATCGTTATTTTCTCTTTTGTTTTTACCGCGAATAGAATTTGGTAAGAAATAAGCACTTGCCATTTTAAGAACGAACTATTCCAACGCATTTATCATGATAACATTTTTAAATTTTCCAGTAAACTTAATAGAAAACGTACTATGCTTTTTTCAGAGGAATATGGATCTCAAAAATCAATTGGAACTTCTGACAACTAGAATAAGCGGAAGAGTTAGAAATATAACTTGTGTCATGCAAGAATTGGGTTATTTAGATGACAATTTAGAACCAAATTATAACAGAATTAATGAAAGAATTGGAAATCTTCCCATTGCCGAAGAATTAAAAAAAGACATGCAAGATGGCGTGACGTTTTGTCAGCAATTTTCTGTAAGATAATTTGATTATACATATTATTTATTCAAGTGTTAGTATAATTGAATCGGTCAATTGGAAAAGGGCACAATCATTATTTATAGAAGCAACAAAAATGATATCTAGTCGGTACCGATATAAATAACGTACTATATTGTTTACCGTTAATAGATAGGTATCCAGCACAAACATAGGAATATTTGGAAAGCGAAAATGTTCATTTATGATTTTAGCAACATTTTTGCTACATTATCATAACATTGAAAGTGAAAGTCACACATGGTTTTTGTTTTTATATATGCTTCAAATGTTTACATAAAATATATTGCTTCAATGGGAGATACCCATTCTAAAACATCATCAATGTTGAGCTGGCGGAGATACAACGTGTCAGTGTAATTTAACGGAATCATGAACGAGTTTTGGCATTGTTCGGTATAGTGTCTCCTTGTATCTCCTTCTCGGAGTCTACATGAACCCAAAAACTCGCCAAAGACAAGATCAGATTTTTCTTCATCAAGATCACCGTCGAACAATTTTACGCGGAATATCCATTTTTATGAGGTACATTGCTACTATTTTTTTTACACCATCATTGAAAGCTGCTTTCCTGATAAGCTATGACAATACTTCAACTACTTTTCTATAGCCACTTGCTTTCTGTTTTTGGAATCAGTATAATTTCAAGCATTCGTATTGGTAAACTTTCTTCCATGTTAAAAGAGTCGTATTGAATAATTGGAAATTACATTATCGATTTTACTCTCTCCGTTGCCGAATCTTTTATATGCGAGGATCATTGCCCTGCGCACTTGTAATTTTTGTAGGTGACCATAAACCAGGTTAGTTGCCCCTTCCCAATACATATTTTCAGCAAAAATATATTTGGTTATTATGCACTCCCAATGCACCAATTTGCTCCATTAATGATCTTCTTTGCACCATATTTCCAGACAAACGACAGCTATTTGTATATAAGGGGTAAGCATATAAACGCTAACATACCACATATCTGTAAAAGCCAATATAGGCTATGTTACACTATCCAACACTTGTGGATTCGATTGTTCAAATACTCGCTTGTCGTTTCTGCGATAGTCAATCTTTTAAAAATTTGTTAACCTTATTTGCCATAAATCAAAGCGAACTGGCAGCAATTGTATGGACTCTGGTAAAAGAAGGTGGAAATAGAAAAATGTACAAGCTTCGAGCTGAGTTATGTTATAAAGTTGTTACATATAATAGATATTATGTCAGTTGATGCACAAATTCAAATGTCAAACCTTTTGATTAAAATATATATATATATATATATAAGTGCTACACGCAGGCCTTTTATGCCCATAGCTTCGAAGTGATTTCTTTCCATTCCTTCCTATCCTTTGCCTTCGTGTTCCAGTCCTGGATTCCACTCTCTCTTAGATCTTCTATCACTTCTGCGTACCATATTTTCTTTGTTGTGCCTCTCTTTCTTGTTCCGGCTATATCAATTATTTTTTGGTCGTTCTACTATCTGGCATTCTCTGTACGTGCCCCAGCCAACCTATTCTTCTGGATCTTATTATTTGACTCAGCTCTGCTTCCCCAAATAAATTCTGTATTTCATTATTCGTTCTTCTTAGCCACATATCTCCCACTAATATCATCCTGACTATTTTACTTTCCCATCTATCTAGTTTCTCTTCCTCTGCTTTGTTAAGTATCCACGTTTCGCTTCCGTAGATTAGTGTTGGTTTTATTACTGATTTGTACAGATGTAGCTTTGTGTTTGTAGATATGTTCTTTGAACTTATTATCTTGTTCAATGCTCCTGCCTGTTTACTTCCTTTCATCAGCCTTCTAAATTCCTTCCTTCGTCGCCGTCGTCCTTGATAACTACACCGAGATATACATAGCTTTGGACTTGTTCGAAGTTCATTATTTTTTGTCCATTCAGTTGTATTGGAAAATTCCTCATTACTAATTTCCTTTGAGGTTTGTCATTTTCATAAACTTTGATTTGTCTTCATTGACTCGCAGGTTCATTGTCTCTGCTGTTTCTATGAACGTTCTGCATATTCTTCTCAGTTCTCAGTTTTCTGATGTTGATAGCAGTAATACATCGCCCGCGTATGCCAGTAATTGTGTTGTCTTAATTTTCAGTGTCGCTGACCTGTTCATGCCGGTTTTGCGTATTATCTATTTTAATACAATGTTAAACAGGGTGGTGGATAACGGATGTCCTTGTTTTCATCCTGTAGTGGTCTCGACGCTTTCTGATGTTTTTCGCCTTGATCTTAGTTATTGTACGCTTGAGTGTCATTTTGGTAAAAATTTTTAGTTTTTTTGGGATGCTTAGATCATTCATAATACTTTATAAATATTTTCTATTTACTGTGTCATCCGTCATTTGGAAGTCTTTAAAAATGGCATAGATTGGTAGATCGTAATCGTACTGCATTCTTTGCGTTTGCTTCAGGGTGAAAATATGGTCCATGACTGGTCTTGGCCATTATTTTATACACTATGTCCAGTAGCGCGATCCTCCCTCTATAGTTTCTGCATTCGTCCTTTTCCCGTTCTTGTAAATTGGTACCGTTATTGAGGTTTCCCGGGCTTCTGGCACTGTCTTGTAACGAGTTATTTTTTTTTGAAGCATTATATGATTTTGTTCCGATGGTATTTTAAGTTTAATAAGTGAATATAACTCGTTACTTACTTTCCAACTCTGTTTTCTGGTACCGTTTCAAGCCCGTAATATTAATTTAAGTATTTATTCCAAAAGCTGTGATTTATCATTTAAGGAAATATATAAAATGTATTAAATTCCACTTTTCAAAATTTAAATTATCGAGGACGCCCGGTATATAAACTATTTTATTTAAAACCGGAGTCGTTCCGTACAAATAGAAATACTTCTTGCTGTAATTAAATCGATTCCCCTCACCACGATTATTGCCAAAATTTAGGTAGGAAGTAAATTATAAATTCAAAAACCGAGCGTTAAAAAGGCATTAATTATTTGATTATTGAAGTTATCATTCAGTTATTGAGATTTAGTTGTTATATTCGGTTAGTGAAATTAAGCTATTATATTCAGTTATTGCGATTAAAATTACTGTTCAGTTGTTGGCAAAAGTCATTATTCAGTGATTGATATTAAGTTAATTGAGAGTGAATTATATTTTGGTCGTAAATCGAGTGTCCGACCGTCCAGTACTTTCCAAGTAAGTGGAAATTATTTTGTAAACCAAATAAAACATTTCACCCGAGTTTCAAAGTTTTATATCTAATTTCAACAAACAATTTAGTAATTTGGTTGTTAAGAATATAATTCCGTATTTTGGTAAAACCGACAGCCCATAGTTTTTTTTTTCTGAAGTGATAAAAACAACCATATTTACAGTTTTTATTATCGCGTTCTGTATATTGTTTCTCTGGAATTAGGGTCTCATTGAAATATCATTTTGATTTTAATTTTACGAATAGTTCTAATAGTTCCGTATTTAAGAATATTATTCCGCATTTTGATAAGACTGATAAGCCGGTATATTTTTTTCGAAACGATAAAAACCAAAGTTATTTACAGTTTTTATCACCACGTTTTGTATATTGTTTCTTTGGAATTCAGGTCTAAGCCTTCAATACATTGAAGTAGCATTTTGATTTTAATTTTTCGATACAGATTGTTATACCTAGTGTCCCGTTTCAAATTACCCAAATACATATTAGATTTTATTTGCATTCTAAGACACAGTTTTATTTTGCTATTATTTGGGAAACCGCTGTCCTATTCTCCGACCAGTATTTTAGAATAATTTTAACCGGTAATTTCAAAAATTTAAAGTGTAAATTCCCCTATATAAAAAAAATGTGATTCTCAATCGAGTACGAGGCTGATGCCACTGATTGATTGATAATCTAGTTTAAATTCTTCAGTTTCTTTTGCTATAAACTGGTCTGGTCACATTTTTCCATCTATCCCGATTGACTATCCCTACTGCGAAGATAGAAAATTTAAAGTGTCAATTCCCCTATATAAAAAATTAGATTCTCAATCGAGTACGAGGCCGATGCCACTGATTGCTTGGTAATCTAATTTAAATTGATTTGAAAATTTAAAGTGTCAATTCCCTTATAAAAAATTAGATTCTCAATCGAGTACGAGGCCGATGCCACTGATTGCTTGGTAATCTAATTTAAATTGATTTGAAAATTTGAAGTGTCAATTCCCCTATAAAAAAAATTAGATTCTCAATCGAGTACGAGGCTATTGCCACTGATTGCTTGGTAATCTAATTTAAATTGATTTGAAAATTTAAAGTGTCAACAATTCCCCTGTAAAAAATTAGATTCTCAATCGAGTACGAGGCTGTTGCCACTGATTGATTGATAATCTAGTTTAAATTGTTTAGTTTTTTTTCGTTATAAACTGGTCTGGTCACATTTTTCCACCTATCCCGATTGACTATCCCTACCGCGAAGATAGTTTTATGCCGTGGACTACCGTGATGGGTAATTATTGTTTTACTGCTGCTTACCGCATAATTTACAAAACTGCTTATACCTCTTCCGCTGTTATTAATAAATTTAATTTGCTTGCTTACACCTGTTTTATCGTGTCATTGCTCACATTCCTTAATACCGGCAAATTTCGCATGGTGCATAATAACATAAGTCTTGAACACATTTGCTTACTGTTGATATATTGAATTGATTCGGTACCGCTTGATCAGAAATTGTTGAATATTAATCTGTATGTGTATATATTAAGAAGTCTTGTAATATACCAATAAATACGACCAGTGTTTTCTTAATATCCCGTAGCATCGCGGTCTAAGGTTTATAGGTTCTGTAGGTGTGTTAAATTCAACGAGACCCCTGGAATTTTCCGTAACCTCCATCTGAGGCTACCTGGAACTCTTGACGCCGAGGGTCAAGGGGCCGTGGAGTAAACCACGTAAAATAATCTGGCGCCCGAGTATTCGTTTTGCAAAAGAACTTTGCATTGAGGGTGTGCAAAGTGACGCGTTAGTCGCTAAGAACCGGCGCGAGAAGTGAAGGAGGACGAAGCGGCAGGAAAGCGCGTCACAGTCTCTTGTTCCCATATATTCGATATCAAATGGTAGATCTTCGTCTTTAGTACGTTTCCACCGTATTTTATCAGCACTGGCTCTATTTCGTCTTCTCCAGGAGATTTGCCGTTCTTTTGTCTCTGTATTATTTCTGAGATTTCTTATATCTCTCCGTCATGTCTATTTTGGGTTGGAATTCATTCATTCATTTTCTTTATTCAATATTTCTTTGAAGTACTCTTCCCATCTTTATATCATTTCGCTTTCATCCATTATTATTTCTCTTTTTTTGTTCTTTATACATATGGTCCGCTGCCCAGTTTTCCCTTTATTATATTTTATTTCTTGGTAAAAGTTCTTCATTTCTTTATTTAAAAAATTTTCTTCTATACGTTTTACTTTGTCCTCCATTCCTTTCTTCGTTTTTGTTATTCTTCTTTGTTCTTCGTACTGTCTTTTGTCTTTATATGTACCAGTTTGTAACATTTTCTGCTTGGCTTGGCTTCTCTTTTTAATTTCTTCTCTGCATTTCGCATCGAATCATTCTTCTCCTTTTCCCTTTTTTATTTTCGGTGGTATTATTTTCCGTGCCGCATTTTTTATAGTTTCCTCTAAATGTCTCCAATCGTCGTTTACATTGTGGGTCTGTTGCTGTGCTAGGGTTTTTTTCAATTCTTCTTCGTATTTTCTTTTTGTCGTTTTCTTATCTATGAGCCTTTTCACCAGTAGCTTTCTTTTTGGTATGTACTTTTGCTTTACCTTTCTTTGTTTACTTTTTTGAGTTATTTTCGCGACTACTAAAAAGTGTCGCTGTCCGCATCAGCTCCTCTATAGGTTCTCACGTTTTCTACTCTTTTCGTTGATTGTTTTTGTATAAGGAAATGGTCGATTTGATTGGAGTACTTCCCGTTTGATGCTAACCATGTTCCTTAGCGGATTTCTTTGTGTTCAAACTTTGTACTGACAATAACTAGCCCCATCTCGGTTGCAAAATTAATCAGTCTTTTTTCCATTATCACTTGTTTTGTCGTGTTTGCTGTATTTTCCAATTACTGGTACCTGCATACCTCTTTGCCGATTTTTGCGTTGGCGTCGCCTATTACTATTTTGATGTCTTTCTTTGGCATCATATTGAACGCTTCTTCCATTTCTTCGTAATATTTTTCCTTTATTTCATCTTCTTCCCCTTCTGTTGGTGCATGTATGTTTAGAATGCTGATATTTTCTATGTCTGTATTCATTTGCAAGTAACAGATTCGCTCTGATATCGCTATAAATGTTTTCACTCTCTCTGCATTGTGTTTGGCTATCAAAAATCCTGTTCCCAAAGTTCTTGTTGTTCCTCCGCTACTGAAGAATATGTAGTTTCCTACTTCGCTTACAAACTCTCCTTTTTGTTTTTTTCTTGAATTGCCAATATATTAATTTGATAGCTGTCAATTTCCTGCGTTAAAATTTTCAGTGTTTCTTCAGCGTACATACCTCTTACATTTCACGTTTCTATTTTTAATATTGCTTTTTCTCCTTGTTCATTGCTTCCGTTTTCGTTTATTTATCATTGCTAGGTCCAATTTCCTTTCTTCCGCCCTCCTGTCTGTGCTTTGTGCTACTGGTTGTTTGTATTATGTTTTGTTTCCTTTCTTCTAGCTTATCTTCTTCCATGTTCCATCTCCATTCCTGTGATTCTATGTATATTTTTCTATACCCAACCTTTACCCCATTCCCCATTTTTGTATCTCCCGATCTTTCTGTGACCGATCATCCTGTATGAACAGCCTTTCTTCTTTTATAAATTTCAATTTCTGTTTATTATACTTCTTTTTTCTCCTCGTGGTTGGCCAGTTTTACTAGGCAAGTTCTCTCTCCTAACTTCATTGCGCTTTCTACTGCTGCCTTTATATGTAATGCTTTTTCCAGAAAATTTGCCATTGTGATTCTGAGTTCCTCTGTATTATAGGTTTATATTTTCACTCCTTGTACAACAATATTATTTTTTCTTTCCTCATTTTCCAATCGTTCTAATCTATTGTCTATTTCTGTTAAAATTTTCTTCATTTCACTGTTATTCTCAGTTAACTTTTGGTTTTCTTTCCTCAGTTGTTTCATTTCTTCACGGTATTCTCTTTGTTCTTCTCGCATTTCCTTGACCTCTTCGACCATTCCCTCCACTTTGTTCCCCATCTTTGTCATCGTATCCATCATTTCTCTATACTAGCTTCTAGGTTTCTAGAATTCTGTATCGGAGACCTCCCTGTTTTTTTTATATGATTCCTCTCCAGTATCCCGTCCTCCACTCTGTCGTTTTCCTCTTTCTGTAATATTCATTATCGCTCCATTTCTCCATTTAAATCCAGTTTTATTTTTTGTGGAACCGATAGGCACAAGCACTAAATTGTGTGAGGTCAAGTGCAAATTAGAGGAAACAACAAAAAATATTCACGTGGCTGACGTTCAATGCGTTTTGACGGGTGGTGTTGCAAACAGAGGACCCGATTTAGCTCTTCGTCAGTAAGAAAAACTGGTCTCGTTCATGTTCCAAATCGGACAAGGTCTGTTTTATAAACCAAGCTCCTTTGCGGTTTTTTCTAATAAGTCAAAGTATTGATTAATCAAAAATGGGTTCATGTTCTTCTTCCTTGCAAATTCAACCCTTTGTGGTGATTTTATAGAGATATTGTGGCGACGTTTAAAGTTTAGAAACCAGTCTTCTCCTGGACATCCATTTTTAATTGGGTTTTAATCTGGTTTATTTCAACGTATTCTCCTACTAACTGTATTATCTCATTCCTGGATAATCCAAATCCCTATTTTTCTAGGCAGCGAATATAGTCGGCCAATGATTTCTCTTGTTCATAACTAAAGTCTGTTCTCCGGCCGTACGTACTGCTGTTTTGGACCCTTCGGCCTTTAACGTGATCTCTAATTGTATTTATAGGGATATTGTATACCTTACTAGCTCCACACGCTGTCATTGTACCATTTCTCACGTACGTAACGACCAACTTTAAGGTTCCAGCAGAATATCGAGTTCCCGATTACTTTTACGGATATATTTTCGCGCCATATTGATATCTGTAAAGAAAATGAAAATTACCAATTACTGCATGGGGCGAAATGAGCTGCACTAGCCCCACTAAAGAAAATAGACTAATCACGTACGCCATATAAACAAAAACGACAATTTAGGTTAGCAACTGCAAAAATAACCCTTAGATCAGAAAAACGCCTTAATTAGCATGCGTACTCACCAAAATTTACGAATTAATGATTCACTAATTCACCGGTGTTTATAGATTTAAAAACACATGCCAACTCGAATATAAATTTCAAATGCGCATTAAAATTGAGAAAGGTGTTACTCACACAACGAAAGAAACAAGTGTCCAGTTGTGGTTGAATTATGTTGAGCGAATTAGTTAGAGATAGTCTCCATAGATGACAGCACCATTCGCTACGAAACTTGATTATAAATTGGATATACTGCACTTGCCCCACTTTACCTTATGTTTGTTTCACCCTGGTAATTGGGAACACCCGGTACAAATGAAAAGAATTTAAGAAGTGTGAAGATTACAGATGATTACAATTTTCGTATACCTATAACTTTATTCCATATCATCTATAATAACGGATATATCGAACTTTGTCACACTAATGGCACACCCTGTATTTTTCATTTAAACTTTCATTATTGATAATTCATTTCTACTATTGTATCTAAATAACTACCCTAATTTGCAATAAAACTATAACTAATTTATAACTTCACTGGCCGACTCAATTCGCTTTTAGGAAGTTCGCTGAAATGCACCTAAACCGAGAAACTTCAAGTATTGGACAGCCATAACAATATTTTTCAAAGGTCAACATTGTATTATTGGAGATAATTTGATGTATAAAATTGTTAACACATATTATTAGAAGTTATAAAAAATACTTACAACAAAAAATGCGCATCGAAAAAAATCGACCTGTTGATGTTTTTTACTAGTCCAGTTAATCTCTTAACAAATTTGTTCAAAAATGTACATACTCTTTGTATAAAAGTTAATTTAAACTAATCACTGTTTATTTTTGCAGCAATGTGTACCCGAAGTAAAAAAAGAGAGAAGTCCCCTTTCTCGGGAACTAATTAGACCTATGTTCTTCTTCAAATGTTACAAACATAAAAAATTAGAAGCTTGTATAATGAAAGATGTTAGAGAAAAGTTTGCAGGTGTATCTGACGAAGAATTGGATGGTGATTTGGACTTGAGAAGGGCGGGTAAAGATATGAAAATTTCCGAATCTCAACAAGAGAACGATGTAAACGATCTGGAATCATCTATGTATGACTTTTTGTATTCAAGTGATAGTGGTGTCGATATGGATGGATTCTTGTAACACCAAAACATTCAACATTTTTTAGTTGGAACACTTTTCAATGAGTGATTGAAAAATCATTTAAAAAGGAAATCTACTCACTAACGTTAATATATATTTTAAATTTTTTAAGCGGATCTAGTGAAACTGGTAACTTTTTACAACAACCATTCAAGCTTATAGTAACGCTAAAAAATACTCAGTATGTAAATTTAAAATTGTTAGGATTAGTAACAAAAAAAACTCTAAAATGTTCGAACTCCCATAATGGTAGTCACTTTTTGTACTGACATTATTTATTTTTATATTTATTGTGTTGTAAAGAAATTTGAGTTTTTACAATGGAATGACGTATTAACCGTATTTGTATTGTAAAAATTTGAAGTAATGCACATTAAAAAATGAGGAAATCAAGTTGTTTTATTTATCAACAGCTCAAGGAACAAACCTTACTGAATCAAATGTAATGAGTTCTAAAATGACCTGGTGATACGTACTAAGATTGCTTATACAAGCTAAGCAGAAACAATGAAGGAACCTTACTGCGGATCCCCGTGCACACAGGAATAGAACTGAATGCCGATACGCTTACTAGAACGTGAACCAAATCACTACTAATAGGACATGAACTATTTTTTAGAATTGCAAGCAGAATGGCTCTCAAGAAAAGTTAAAGAAATCAAAACTATCTACTCAAACAATTTGTCAGGATTATTACAAATGATTTTTTCTACAACTACTATGCAAAACAAGCTTTTCTACACAAATTTTTATGCGCAAAGCAAGCTTTTTCTTAATTAGTTTGATATCCGTTAGAAAACTAATAATGTAGAGTGTGGGAAAAGTACACGTTATGGTACTTTTCCGCACGGAAATGTCACTTTGCCCACGGAAATGTCAATGTCAAATTTTTTTGACAATACTTTATAGTGGATTTCTGGGTATTCAAATTTTAAATTTAAACTAAAAATTCTGTAAGTAAACTATTTTTTAGATTATGTATTTCAGTTTATTGATTATAGATTATAAACAAATTCATTTATTACCCATTATTTTAGGAACTATGAACCGTTCTGTTTAAGTTAAATAAAATACATATATAAGTTACTTTTTTCTTTAATTAATAAACGTAGTTGTAGAAAAAATATTGTGTACAACTCGTACGCAAAGCACTTTTCCCACTTCTGCACTCGTGGGAAAAGTAACGCTTTGCGCACTTGTTGTACAAACTACTACTACTTTTCCGCCCGACCTATCTAATATGCGAGAAAAGTATTGGTTTACCCCAAAAAAAGTTGGAATTTTGAGTTATTTTCACGTTTTCCATCAACAACACGAAAAAACGGTTTTTAGAAAAAAAAATCCTGTGTGTATGTCGTCGGCCACTTTTCCTTAGATGTCTTGTTAGCACAGCCTCCGGAGAACAACAAGTCACCAATTTTATGATTGAATATTGTTAAGGACATGTCACAGATGAACCCTATTGATTTTCAGCTCACCAGAGCCAGTACAACGGGTGCTATGGTACTTGAAATACAGCATTTTGTCATTTTTTGAGGAATTTCAGTTTGTTAGCACGATACAGCCTCGGAGTTCAAGAAGTTACCAATTTTATGATTGAAAATTATTAAGGACATCTCACTGATGAACCCTATTGATTTTCAGCTCACCAGAGCCAATACAACAGGTGCTACAGTACTTTAAGTACGATATTTTTGTCATTTTTGGAGAAGTTTCAGCCTCCGGAGTGTCTACAAGTGACCAATTTTATGATTGGATATTGTTCAGGACATCTTACAGATGAACTCTGTTGATTTTCAACTTACTAGAGCCAATACAACGGGTGCTATGGTAATTGAAGTACATTTTTGTAATTTTTGGAGAATTTTCAGTTTGTTCCTCTGGAGTGTCTACAAGTAACCAATTTTATGATTGTATATTGTTCAGGGCGTCCTATAGATGAACCTCTTTTCAGCTCACTGGAGCTAGTACAACGGGTGCTATGGCACTAGAAATGCCACATTTTTGGAGAAATTTCGGATTGTTAGCACGATACAGCCTCCGGAGTTTATACAAGTGACCAATTTTATGATTGGATATTATTCAGAGCGTCTCAAAGATGAACCCTATTGATATTCAGCTCACTAAAGCCAGTACAACGGGTGCTATGGTACTTGAAGTGCCAAATTTTTGTCATTTTTGGAGAATTTTCAGTTTGTTAGCACGATATAGCCTCCAGAGAGTATACGATTGATCAATTTTATGATTGAATATTATTCAAAGTATCTCACAAATGTACCCTAATGATTTTCATTTGACTAGAGCGAGTACAGCGGGTCCTAAAAATCCAGATATACTAAATTTTTGGTTATTTTTGGATAAATTTCGGTTTGTTAATACGATACATCCCCCGAAGTGTATACAAGTAACAATTTTATGATAGAATATTGTTCAGGGCCACAGATGCGGAAAAGTCAGTTTTAATCTTTAAAACCGTTTATTTTCTTCGGTTTCTACTTTCCTGGGTTTATCATTTTCCTAGTCGCCAATTTCTAATTTCTTTGCAACGATCACGTTTTTTATGTATTCTTCCCAATTCAAAGCTGGTCAGCCTCTGTTCTTTTTTCCCGCCGGATACCATTCTGTAATTGTTTTTGGCCACCTCCCATTTGACATATCCCCATACTTATTATAGTGCTCGTTTTTTCAATCTCTTAGTTCTAGAGTGATTTATTCCCATTCTCGGTCAGATAACGGTTCTTACTACAGTAACACACCAACCGATCGCAATCGGCTATAATTCAGGAATCATGCGAGAATGATCCGAAAATAATCGGGATTAATCCGGGAATGAAAATATATTTTGGGAAATATCTGGCATACTGAATCTCGACCAATCCTTCCCCTTATTTATATTGATATTAAATGTAACATAATCTAAATTGACATTTTATTATTCTTTGCAGATATATCAACCAGCTACCAACAGTTCTTCACCACATAATTTTTGCGAACAATTTTCCTTGAATGTTTTTTCAGCATCGCAATCAACATCTCTTTCTCAGTGTGCTACAAACGCTACATTATTTTTCAAAATGTTTCCTCATTTTCTCATAGGTAAAATTAGAGGCTTTGTTAAAGAACTAAAGTTGGCCCCCCAATAGATATTTAAAAAAAAGTATGATCGTAATGCACTCCTAATGCACCAATACGCTCCATGAATGATTTTCTTTGCACCACATTCCCCGAGAGACTACAGCTATTTGTTTATGGGGGGAGGGGAGCAAATAAACGCTAAAACGCTAGACCCCCCCCCCCAACCGAACTTTTAATTTTGTACTTTGCAGCACCAAGCGCTTTATAGTGTATGAAGTTATATATCCTTCATATTCTGGAGGTGAAATACAGGCAAAACAACATATCTGAAGTTTGAATCTGTAAGAAGGTTATTATGGGAAAAGTTGATTTTAATTCTAGTTCTTATTTCATGAAACTGTGAGGTATTGTTGTGTATATATTGGATTGTGATAATCTTTCACTTGAGGTTACTAATAGTAAGAGGCTGCCTACCCAAATATGTGAAAGATAATCTCCAGACCACCATAAATGAATAATACCAAATGATTTGAAAAAAAATACCTATTACTTGAATAAACTTATCATGACTGAACGCATTTATTAAAGAAAACAAACGCCAAACGCTTAATTAGCCATTTTCATATTTGATAAATTAACAACCTTTTACGTCTTTCTCAAATCATTGAATCCTAAATTTTTTCTCATGAGACAAAAATGACTATTTTCAAACCATGTGTTTTTCGCTACTGATATATATCCGGTCTACATTTTCTTGATTTGGAACATCGGTAAATTCCCAAATCAGTTTCTCTCTTGGTGGAATTAAACTTACAGTATGTAGAGATTTTTTTATGACCACGCTGATTGTGACAGACGCCTTTATGCGAAGTGCCATAAACAAGCGCTCATCCAATGGAGTTTTGGAAAAAGATTAACGCGGGAAACACCAACCACCAAATTACCCCTGGATGTTGAAAAATTTATACGGAACCAGATTCTATTATTTCTAGCGGTAGAATCGCATTATTGTCGTTAAGTCCAGTAAAAAAAGTACCTTGACTCATCCCTTAATATAGCGATAATGTATAAAGAGTTATGCAGAGCTCAAAATATCAAAATTGTTACATTTGAAAAATATCGTCAGCTATTCTCTGAATACAACTTCTTAGGCTTCTTTAAGGCACAAAATGACCAGTGTCGGAAATGTTTGACATACAAAAATACGTCTGAAGGAGGAAAAAGGAAGAAGAAGAAGCGTATAAAAAACATTAAAAGGAAAAATGAAGCTAGACAAGCCCGTGATGAGGATAAGTTACTAGCAAAAGAAAATCCTAAAGGTCTCGGTTTCAATTTCGATTTGCAAGCAGTCTTAACAACGCCTAAAGGATTCGCGGGACAAATATTTTATTTAAGAAAACTAGCTGTGTACATTTTGACCATTTACAATTTGGGGAATCAAAATGTTATATGTGCTACCTTTGGGATGAAATAGAGGGGAAAACGAGGTGCTAACGAAATTGCGTCTTGTGTAAATGATTTTATTATGAACTATCCTGATAGACGTTGTTCTTGTTCCAGTTTTATGCTGGATGGTTTCTTTTGTCACTGCCCGAGTAGTACAATATTGTTTTAGTCTTTTGGCATTTTCCACTCCCAGGCCATCGGATTTCGCTTAAACCCAGGATGTTGATCTTCAGTCTGTACATTTCTATGACGGTATTAGCTAGTTTTCCTGCCATAAACAAATTTCTACATTCCAGGTGCCGATTCTAGGATTTCTGATTTTATTGTTTTCTACTCTCGTATGGGTCTGAGATTTTACTGTATTTTGATATTATGTTTTCATTGGCTTTACAGGGGTTTCGCAGACTGACGACCTGGGAGGCTCTGTAGTATATTTGTGAGTTTTCTCCCTGCCAGATCTTGTGTTCCGTACATCATGATCAGTACTTTCTACTTGTTCGTTTGATGCCATTCTTGTTATACTAGGGTTGTCGACAGAGACCTTTAATAAAGTGGTTTCCCGTTGCCTTCTTCAATCCCACGCCGTTCACTGCTTCCAGTTCATCCGCCTTTTAGAGCGATTTCTCACTCCAAGGACAAGAGAGTGCCCTACCTCTAGTTTGATCATCCACCCTCCTATGAAGAGACTGTTGGAAATTCTGAGGGATCTGCTTATACTGGCAGATACTCGGACGTCAGAGCCTCGTTAGTTATATAGCAGAGTGTACCGCGTGCAGGTGAGGTTGACATTTGGGCTGGTATTTCTGTACCATCGCCCCTTACACCCCAGTTTTTCCATAACTGATTTCAACTAAAAGAAAGTTACGTCCTTACTATCATCTAAGTTTGTTTCTTCCATCCTTAACTACTGAATTACAAAACTTGGCAATTTGATGCTTAAGTATATCACGTTCATTTTCAGCATTTTTTCTTTTCCTGGTTTGTTCATCTAACGCTATAGTTAAATTGGTCCATCCTTGATCAGAGTTTGTCGAGCTTGAATGGGAATTTTCACTTTCTGCCTTTATAATTTTAACTGTTTTGATTGATAGATAAGTTTAAATGGACTGTCATACATTTTAAGCTGGATTTATAATTTGATGGAATGTAAACGTAGCCAGACTGTGAAAAGATCAACTATAGAATGTATGTACCTTGTTGAACGGACTGGAACGGAAGAGTTGGCCAACTTATATCTTGTTACAATGCGTTCTTGCGTCTGGCCAATCAAAGGAAAGAATTCTGTGTGATATCAGCGAGCAGTTTTCATCTTTAAAAAGTAATTGTAGGAATTCTCTAGCTTTCTGTTACATTTTATGTATCTTGTTCACCTAATGATTCTTCTTTGAGTTTATCCTTGTCGACACTTTTCCAAGGCTACTGCACACAAAAGTAGTCCCACGGCGCTAAGTAGCATACCTTCATGTATTTCATAATCCATTGTGACTCAAACCATATAAATATTTACAGCCAGTTGCATCGACTTTTTTTTAAATGGCCCTTAGGCTAAAGGTCCTTTAAAGTATTGTTAGTGGATTTTGCTAACAACCCGAAATTTCTCCAAAAAGGGCCAAAAATGTGGCACTTCAGGTACCCTAGCACTAGTTGTACTAGCTCTGGTGAGCTAAAAATCCATAAGGTTAATCTATAAGACGCCCTGAACATTATTCAATCATGAAATTGGTCATTTGTATACACTCTGGAAGCTGTATCGTGCTAACAAACTGAAAATTCTCCAACAATTGCAAAAATTTGGTATTTCAAGTAACATAGCACTCGTTGCACTGGCTTTAGTGAGCTGAATATCAATATGATTCATCTTTGAGACACCCTGAATAATATCCAATCATAAAATTGGTCACTTGTATATACTCCGGATACTGAATCGTGCTAACAAACTGAAATTTCTCCAAAAATTACAAAAATGTCGTACTTAAAGTACTATAGCACCTGTTGTACTGGCTCTGGTGAGCTGAATATCAATAGGGTTCATCTGTGAGATGTCCTGAACAGTATTCAATCATAAAATTGGTGACTTGTTGCGCTCCGGAGGCTGTATTGTGATAACAACACATGTAACGAAAAATGGCCGACATACACACAGGATTTTTTTTCCAAAAACCGTTTTTTCGTGTTATTCTTGTTGAAAAACGTAAAAGTAACTCAAATTTTTTTTCCAAAATTTCAACTTTTTTGGGGGTAAACCAATACTTTTCTCGCATATTAGATAGGTTGGGCGGAAAAGTAAAAAAGAAAAGAAATTATTAAAAATTTGCTTCAAAAGAATATGAAATGTATCTTTTTTTTATAAAAAAAATAATTGAACATACCAAGTTTAACAAAAGTTTAATTATAATTAAAGATAAAATATTGTAAACACATGAAGAAAAACAAATATTTGAAGAATTTAACCCACCAGCAAATCACAGTATCGCTACGCACAAAATATACTTGCAGACTGAGAATTATATTTGCTTCTAATCGAGCAACGATACGATATAGGAAGAAGAGACGGTCCAATCAGCATTCACTGATTAAATAAGAACTTGCGAATGTAAAAACGGTCTTTCAACTGCTTTTCAAAATATTGGAGTGAGTAATTTTGAATTAGAGGTGGGAATAACTGAAGAATAAGTAAAGCTCCGAAATAACTTATGAAAAATTCGTAACATGTCGATGGACATATTACAAAATACACCAAACATTTAAATAAGTACACAATATTTTATATATGTTTTATTAGCATTCCTCATATTTTCTTAAAATAGAAGGTAGAATACATAAATGTAACATGCATATAAACATTTACTTAAAATAGTATTGTATATCACACAAACTTACATTCTAAATTATTGTCGAAATTACCCTCAATGATATTTATTGTCATACATTTATCACAAATAAAAGTTAAGGGTTGTTCACAGGAATGTAGTGAATAACAGAAAAGTAATACTGTAAAACGAACTTTATATTAATATTATTTATACCATATTGATAAAACATAATTCAAATTCAAGTCCACATGTATACAAACAAAACAGTATCCAAATATCTCGTCAATTTACTGAACAAATTTTGCCATGCTGATGGAACTTTATTTTTAAGCTAATTTCCAAACATTTATTTCTTCAGATCTTAAAATGAGACTAAAATCTGACATCAGACAGCACCATTGCACGCACATTAATGTATGATATAGCCATTCTAGCTAGCCGCGAGGAGCATCTGCGAACCTATAAGATCACCTATTCCATATTAAAGAAAAGCTTAAAACATGGAGAATCAAAATCACATCATACAATTTTCAAATTACAAAAGAGTGGATGTCCTCCAATTTTCATACACAGACAAACTCAACTGGAAACAACACATCAAAAGAAAAAAGAAAATAAATAGACCTAAAAATAAAAAACTATATTGGTTGCCAGGCAGAATGTTACAGATGTCCCCATCAAACAAGTAATATATAGGGCTGCAATCATCCCCTTATGAGCATATGGTATAGAATTGTGGGGCCACAATAGCAATAAAAAAATCTCAGTTCCATTGTTGATGCATCTTGGTACATTACAAACGAGATTTTACATTATGATCTCCACATTCGAATAGTCCACAGGACAGTTCAAGAAAAAAGCCACAAATAGCACCAAATACCAGAAAGTCGAAATCAACAACCTTCAAACTCCCCCTACTCCAAGAGACAAACAACAGTAGACTGAAAATGCGATGATATATAGACCCAAGATAAAAAAAGGAGCATTTCTCACTGGAAAAGTCTCATCATGTCACATGTGACACCACATATGTCCACAGTTAGTGAACAAATCTTCTGGTATTTCATTGTTTGATCAATGAATCACATTTTTAGAATCTCAGCTCATTGCTTAAACTCAAAGAAGCAACCTCCAAAATACTACTTATGGAAGATGATGAATCCTGGTACATGTAAAACCAGCTGTCCTTGAAGATATGTAATCACATTACAAAGCTCAAGAAGCTAGAATCACACGATAACTCCTCATTCCATCCCTTATTAGAACCCGAAATTGATAGGAGACTAAAAAGAAGCTGGCAAGCTGATCTGAAAAAGAAATGGTATCACTTGAAATGACTAACCAATAGGAGCCCACCCCCCATTAACTGGTTTATAAAAGTTTTTATTTTGACTACTTCTAAATATGATACAAAAAAAAGAAGAGGAGATGAAGTTACATTCACAATTATTGTTATTTGTGGAAATGAATCTAAAGTTTCGTTTTAACACAAAAATTTGTGAATTTTGCTTTATTCATTTCATATACAATTCCCGGAATTGTATTTTGAAATAACTCAAATTACACAAATTGCCCAATTTAAATAAGACAAACTACTGTACTGTTCTGTAGACAAAATCAGTAACAACCACAAGTCAAGATAATATTAAAATATTACTTTTCCGTAATCTCAATTAAATTGTTATCAAGAGTTGGCTTATACTTTAACAATTTGGAATACCTTTTGATTAATTTCTTCCAATAACATCTTACATCTGATAATTTAAGGTGATTCCAAATAAAGTTATAACCGTTCTCAGCTATTTCTTTAACAATTTCATCATTGTTAACAGCAAAATCTAGCAGTTCTTGAATTTCTTCTTTGTTTGCATTTGCTCTTACAGGGATATAATGAATCCACGGTTTGAGAGGCTCGTAGAAGAATTCTTGCCATTCATCTCCTACATGGAACACTAAAGATTTACATAAAAACATGTGCTTAAAGCGAAAACTAGCTGCAACTCCTCGAAAGTTGAAGAGATACTTGTACTGGCAATGCTCTTCAAATGATACCTCTTTAGCAGGAGGGGCGTGAAGAGTGTCCTTTGAAAAAATAATAGACTATTAATAACACAGACTTCATAAAGAAGTAGATAATCTATATAATAAGTATAACCAACTCATCTAAGCAATAGAGATAAAACTAATTTTTCAAAATGGCGACCATACTATATAAAAAAATCTTAAAACAAAAATATTTAGGGAATTAATAGAACTAACACCTACAGTTACCCTCTTCCTGCAAACGCACTTTTCAGCTTAGTAGTTGTATGTGTGTGTGGGGGGGGGGACTGGTTTGGAAATACATCCTTCAGCCACTGATTTTTTTTATTTTTTATTTAGTGATAAGCAGAACGTAAGTGTTACTTGAATCTACATTTCTACACCGTTACAGATCAAATTTTGTTTGTCTAAAGAACTCCACCAGAGTGTCAAAAACTATTTTATTATTAAACCCCAATAAATGAACTAGATTTACGAGGAAATTGTATGTTTAATTTACTAAGGGATTTAAAAATATTTTCTGTTTCTTTTTTATATTTGATACAATTAAATATTATATGATTAATATCTGCAATAGTAACATTATCACAACTACAAGCAGCAGTGTTAACAATACCTAATTTAGCAAGGTGATATGGATATTTCCCATGCTGGGATTTCAATCTCAAAATTGTGGATATATAAAATTTGGCAACATTATAATCAATTATATATGACTGTAGCAATGGAAGTTGAGGATGTAGTAAAAAATATTGATTTGTGGATTTTTGGGCAAGTTCAATCCATTTTACTTTCAATTTCTGTATAGTCCTTTGTTTTAGAGCTGTTTTAATATCCTTATGAGTAGTATAATTTATTTGTACCCCATTATTAATAGCATCCATAGCCAACTGGTTAACTATTTCATTGTCTATAATACCAATGTGACTCTTCACTCAAATAAACGTGACGTCCATATTGAACAACAATTTTTTAATATTGCATAAAATATCTTATTTATGTTTATTTAGGTGGTTATTTTTAATTACTTCTAATACTGATCTTGAATCACTTATAATCACACCCTGTTTGATTTTATTAATATTTAAGTATGTTATGGCTTTTTCTATGGCTACCAATTCAGCAGTAAATATGCTACAAATATTTGGTAACTCATATTTTCATATATTTTGTGGATATAAAACATATATAGCACATCCTACCCCTGAATTTGTTTTTGAATCGTCAGTGTAGATGAGTGTGTGTTCTGTATAGTTACCAACAATAGATTTCAGGAGAATATTTGCTGATTTGTACTGATTCTGAGTAATGGGGTATTATTATCTTGGGATGGTTTATAAAAAGTGTGTACTCGGTTGTGTATATAGGCAAGAGATTGCTTCTATTAACATACGATTGATATTTTTGACATTCAATGGAGGCATATGGAGGAGGTGAATTTTTCTTATTCCAATAATGATTTGTTAAGTTTTCTATATTTAATGACGATAGAACTTCTACTAGACCTGTCTCAAGGCTGCTTATCTTTATAACATAATTTTGAGCAAGTATTTGAGGACAAAACTCTAATGGAAGTTCATTATTGACTATAATAATGCAAGTGTCCTTAGAGTAGAAAAGAGCCTACAAAAAAAGATTTTTTTGGAAATGATTAAAATTATTGGACATGATAACTGTATGAATAAAAGAAGTGACATTGATGACCTAAGTCCCATATACTCCTACATTCTAGAAATTTCGAATCACAATTAAGTTAACTCACATTTAGTTTCATCTTTTATTTATATACTTTTAAAAAAATCATTTTCTTGATAATAATTTTACATTCTCAATAAATGTATGCTTTCAATATCTTAATATAGTTTTACCGTTTCTATTAGTTACACTTAATTTAAACCAAAAAGAATTTTTTGCATAACTTATTCATCCTCCAAAACTTAATGCTGTATACGTCTTCACGTATACGTCTTCACGTTCATAATTTCAATCGCTTTATTTTGATCTTTTAAACAATTTTTCTATTGTTACTAGCTTGCATAAGATCATTGTTAATAAAGATAAAGATAAAGAGATAATAAGCTCACTTTTTCTCAAGTTACTCCTTTTATACAACCTAACACATTACGCCCTTGTCCAAGTGTAAAAACAATCCTACACTCGTTTACTTCAGGAATATTTTATTACCTACAAAAACAACAACTCAGTCAAATTCAACTCTCTATGAAATCTATTAATATCCCTTAAATTTACGTTGAAGAGTCAAGTTGGCCTTTCCTGGTCTTTGGGAAAGAAATAAAAATTGTAATAATGTAGTTGAAACATTAAAATAGACTGCCTAGTATCCAGATGTTAAATATATCAATATATCTTATGTTTCTAATGCTGTATTAAATAATCACACTATTAGTAAGTAACCGGTATTATATACAAATATCAATTGTGAATTAATTCGTATAATATTATGTCAGTTGTCTTGAAAAATAAACGAACTGTTTCGAAAGCTTGACTTTAATAAAATAGTCCACACAAACTTCGCATAGTTTAATTACTGGCCCCTGACTGTATCCTCAATATTTAGAAGTTTTCTTAGTCAGTCAAGACTAACTTCTTGTTTATATATATATATATATATATATATATATATATATATATATATATATATATATACATCTTACTATCATTTCTGCATCCTTTCAAAACTCATACATTTTAGCGTCCACGAGAAAGAAGCCAAATAGAGAACTGGAAGTACGAATATATTGTTGCTCACTTCACCCCGATCCCGGCAATGGTCTCAATTTTCAATTATCTTTTAAATAACCATATACGTTATTTTTACATTTTACTATCATTTTTACGACCTTTTAAATGTGAGTTAATGTTGCGTCCCTTGTATAGTTTACTTTCAAACTGCTGTTAATTTTTCTATCAATGTGACGTCCTACAGTGTTGCCATATTTACGGCATAACTGACAAAGACAGAATAACGGTGAAACTTGTCGAAAAAGTGAGATGTAAATAACATCATACTTTCTACAGATAATGATTCTTTTTTTGGATACCTACTTTTACTGCCGAATAATTCTAAAATGCTTTTAAATATTTTTTAAGTTACTTTCTCAGGTATCTCGTTCCAAAAGTTTTCTATTACTTCATTAATATATTTAAGTTTTATTTACTGGCTATTTTAATATGTTATGCATTTTTTGTTTTACTTTTTATTGGCTTAAAAAGTTAGCTATTACAAGAAATTTCACTTGAAAATTCGAAATATGTCTATAGGTATGATATTATGTTCTTTTCAGGAAATGCTGTAGTTTTCGAATCGCTCAAGAAAACAGTGCTTTTATTAAGCGTTACTCATAGCATAATGTATCTTTTTCTTTATAGGGAAGAGTTTATAATAGTTAATAAATCCCATCTTCAACGTCGATTTACTAGTTATTATTAAACCACTTCTTGGTTGTACTGAAAAACCATATAGCGTTCTTACAAGGAAGATGCAGAACGTGTATATAAAAGTCGAATACGATATGTGTAACGGTTTCGTCGAAATCATTCCGCCGGAAGAACAAGATCATTTCCGAAGTATATATAATTAGATTTTTCGTAGGCTGATTATTAAGGGTACTTACACACGGGATACCTTTAAAATAGTTTAATAACTATTTTAGGACAGCTTATTGCCTGGCAACAATCTTGGGTTATAGCTTGTAGAAAAAGAGTCTGACACAATTCGTATCCAAAATATAATATTTTTAAATTTTACATTTTTTGGTGTACACGTTTTGCACTAAAACCTTTAATTTTAACCATGTTTTATTTCGAAAAATATCTGGATATCTTTGCAACAAATCTTCACATTCTACTCTTTTAGGGGGCATGCACTTTCTAATGTAAGTAGCAAGAAAATTTTTGACGAGACCTTTTTGTTCTGCAGTCCAAGGAATTAATTGTCTCTTCTTTTTCGCGGAGACAATATTGGGAGACATTTTTGTTTCATAGAATGAATTATCTATAGCTGGGGCAGATGCAGAAATGGCGGGAGCAACGAGGTTGTATGAATAATTTATATTGTCATCTGAATCAATGGGTTCAGAGTCTACTCCTTTAGAATTAGAATCTTCAAGTAAATCCTCTTCCAAATTAATTTCAATATCATCCAGAGCTTGTCCCTTAAAATTATCAGCCTGCCAATTTCCATTAAAAGAAGCAGCTTAGAAATTTTAGCCGTTTGAAACACATTATCTGGAAACCTGTACGAATTTTTATGGACATTTACACTATGCCCCATAAATGATGCCAACTGTTCAATATCCCTGTCATTCATACTAAAAATTTGAGTTAAGGTTGCCAGATGTTTTCTAAGGCGGGTTGAAGTAAGAGCATCAGGATTTTTTGCCCCCCACGCTTTGCCATATTTATGCATTACTTTGTAACCGCAAATTGCCGATTTTTTTTCTCTATTTAGAAGAGCAAATAAGAAAGGGTTGTCTTCAGGAACAACATTTACGATTTATGGTTAGTTAGCTGATGTGTTATATAAAAGGCGGGAAGCGTATGTACGAAATTTTTAAATTCATTAAATTGCTTATTTTTTATGCTTTTCAAAAATAGTTTAATATACTTCTTTTCAAAAACAAGTAAATAATAGGAATTTTGTTTCATTACGGTATAAACAAATAAACCACGGCGGATAACCTGTGACAAGTAGGCTTTAAGAATAAAATTCAAAGTATGATTTGACAACATGGTTATATAATATATATTAAAAATTTATTATTCTGTTTAAATATTTCAGAAATGTTTATTTAAGGATGGAAGCACTTATGGTGAGAAATTATTAAGTATAATAATATAAATTTTACTGTATTTTTCTACAAACTATCATTATTAATAAAGTTTGCTGTCTTGTGCACAATTGTTAAAACAAAAGCTAGTAGTAAACATAATAGTAGAACTGTCTAGCATAACGTGTTTGCAGAAAATTTTATTATTGGTAGGATTACATATAATAGTAGATTATGCAATGAGGGAGAAAGATGTATTTTATAACCAGGGGGGCATTGAGGGTAAACAGCATTCTCTCTGAGTTGCATATACTACTTTTTTCACGAGTCATGCAAGATATAGAGAAATAAACGTTTCCAAAAATCCAATTTTATTGACATTTACTAATTTTAAAAATACCTACTGGTAGTCTTTGGCAATAAATTAGAAAACAAATTTTGATCATCGTGAAAATTCATAAATGAAGGAGCTTGTTTGAGTTGTTATGTGTTAAAATATGGATGTTGAAGAATTACAATTGCTTGATTATTGAAGTATCAAATGCTGCGGTGGTCGATTTACTATAAGAAAATTAGAAAAAGTTCTAAGAAACAGCTTGATGCATAATAAACATTTTTGGAATAATATTCACCTAGAGATTAATTTGCTACTTCTGTCACGATTTTGACATCAGAGAAGTTGTTGATTTCTACTCTCGGTCTTAATAAAAATGCATTACTTTACAAATGCCAAGATTTGAAAGTTTTATGAAGTGGGATATGATGTACGCATTCATCGACTGAAGCCGACAAAATTTAGAAGCTGCATCTGAATTATATTTGCAAAGGTACTCCCATCGTTTTCAACCTAATCCAACTATTTTCACAAGATTCGGAAACATTTAAAAACGTTTGAATCTTTATTGCAAAATAATATTAATATTAAAAAAAAAATAAAGTTATATTGAGTGTTATGTGTTTTAACAAAATGGTAAATTCATATATTTGATACTGTAGCCGCCAGCCTCCAGTGTATATATTCAAAATAAAATAAAATATTTAAAAATCAGTACCAATCTCCACTGCACGGCCGAGAAACGATTGTGAATGGTGGAGTGAAGGTCGTGCCGGCAAAAAAAAAGTATAGCTGTAAATGTCAGCTTTTTACGAGAGATCATATGTGTTCGTCCGATGTCCGATTATCGTAGTCCATACGAACTGAAGCATTTTCAGATACTATTAAACTATTTCAAAGCCCACTGGTCAAATGTTTTCCGCCTTTGTTTATTTATTTATTCCATAATTATACAGAATGCCTTTTATTCATTTGTTTTCGAAAAGAAATAACTATATATTCTTGAAAAGCTTAAAAAATCAGCAACTTGATAGAATTAAAGCCAACTATATATTCTATTTTAAAAAATACAAGTTAAGCTTATTGCGTTTCCATCGTTGAATTTGTCTCAAAAAAAATTGGCCGGAGAGTATAGTATCCATCGAAAATGGGCCAACCTGTACAAATAATAGGACGCGACCCAAAACTTACTTACAAAGTTTTCCTTTTTTTCATATTGCACGGTTAAGACGCTCATCAATGTTTATTTGACACTAAACTACCCATGCTATTATAGAAGTATTGGTAATTTGCGGTTTAGTTTTTCGTACATACGCTTCCCGCCTTTTATATAACACATCAGCTAACTAACCATAAATAGTAAATGAAGTTCATACATATGCTTACCAGTCTTACGGGTTCAGGATGATATTCGAATTTTTTACAAATCACCACTAGTAATACGGACGTAACGTTCGCCAAAGTTCTAACTATACTATACTCCCGCAAACTAAAGAAATGACTTTAGTTTAAAATGTATTGTTATCAATACCAGACACTACGTTGCCAAATCTACTGGACGTCACAATGTTACGAAATTGTAATTTTATGTATATTAAAGTATATTCTGGTGCGCCACCAGCAGAAATTCGTTTAACTAAAACTATACATTTTTCGTACATTTCCTATCAACTTTGCGTCCATTTCACTTTGGTTAATACTTAAATATAGAAGTATCTGCAAAAGATGGCAGTTTGAAACCCGTGTCTAACCATAGTACTTTAGGTGGTCTATCTTGTCCATATGTTCCATCGGACAAATATTCATCAGAAATTGCCAAAAACGAAAGATGTATTCTTGCGTCCGATATACGGACGTAAGTTTACAGAGGATGCAGGATTAAATGCAAAAGTCATGCTATCGGATGCAGAAATGATAGCAAGATGTATATATATATGTTATATTCACAAATTCACGTTAAACTTTTTAAAAACAATTTTTATTGAGTTACACAGTTTTATGTTATATAAAAAGAAGTAATAGGTTGAAATTATAATTGTAACTAACTATTTTACATAAAGTCAAAGAATTTATAGAATTTGTTAAATCAACGTCAGCGTTTATTTTCATGGAGAATTCGATGTAGCGTCGCTCCCATGAAAGTGCAGAAATCATTATTTTTCTGTAACATAATATTTGTGTTACTTAATGTGTTTATTTTATAAAAACGCAACGTAGCATCGTTCTCATGAAAATACGGAAATCGTAATCTGATGTTTGACATTGCGTAACATTACTTAAACATAAGCGTTTTTTCGTATATAACAACTCCCCCCTTAATTAAAATTGTTGTTTAATAAACAACAATTTTGAGAATAAAAACCAAAATACATAAAATATAAAATAGACAATACAATATATACAGAGATTTCAAGATTAAAAGGAAAATACGCAAAATACAAAAATAAAAATATAAAGGTATACATTAAACCATGAAATTGTCAATTTTCGATTTCCACTTCCTCAGAGGCTTCGGTGTCAAGTTTGGGTCTTCTTTTTGGCAGAATGTTATGAATTTTTATGAAAACATCATTTGGTTGGTCCGGAACAGGCTTTCCTGGCGATTTGTTGAATTTAATATTTCTACACTTATAACAGGTGTAGAGGACGATCAATGCAACGATGAGTGAGATCGTAGTATATGTGAACCACGAAATATTTTTCTCAACAAACGGTTTGTTTATGAGTTCATCCAAACTTTTTGAGTATTGGTCCAGTTTGTGTTTTGTCACTTGCAGATCATTCAAGTTAATGTTATTAAGATCTAGTGGTTCTATTTTGGGTACTTCTACTTTGTTTGGAATGTCTAGGCAACAGTTGTAATCAACCATTACGGGATGAAGTACATGAGGAATGTTTATAGTTTTTCTGGTACTAGCTTGTATTTTAGTAATGCCAACAAAAGCGGAGCATCCTGAGTATAGCTGTAAAATAGAATTTTCATTTACGGTTAATGTTTTCGTTTTTGTGTCTGGAAGACTTATGGTCACGTGTACCGGTTCGGCAATCGACACTAGCCACACGTTTTCTTCGAGTTTTTGCACATTATAACCTTGTCCGTTGACTACCGCACTTTTACAATTCGCAGGAAATGTCTTATATTGTCTTAACAAACGGGCTTCACATATCGCGTTATCGTCTATAGGGTACGCGTAAACATCGCGACACAACTTTTGATGCGTAGATAACTGTTTACACTTTTGTAAATCGTGGATTGGAATGTAGGATAAAGAATCATCATCTCGCGCTAAATATTTTTGTGAAAATGATAAAATGTGGTGAAATCCAGTTCTATTATCATAAATTGGTATTGGGTATAGGTGGAATAAAGTAAATACTTGTGGTTCAATCAAAGGTATTTTAAGAACGAAAACAAGATCTGAATTTGTTTGATATGCTTCGAGATCGATTATTTCCAAATACTGTGAAATTTCAGAATATTTTATTGGTAGCGGTAAACCTTTTCTTACTGTATTTTCTGATATTTTCTTAAGAGCAGTGATCAAATTTTCTGGTTCAATAATAGAAGTATGAATTATTTGAAGCTGTGCAAAAGTGATAGAGTTTAGAATATCATTAATAGTATTTTCAAGATACGAATAACTCTCCATTAGTTGTTCGCAAATTTCAAAGAAATTTAATTTGGCTTCGATAAGCGCAATTTCGTTTGTTGATTGTCGAATGGTGGTTTCAATTTTTTCTATATCTGAGTTAAATATTTTCTCATTTAATTTTAATTGTCCTATAGTACTGTTGAGATTTGTTATGACTGAGCTTGTGATTGACATTTGATTTTTTAATAAGTTTTCTATCTGGTTTTGATCAGTTTTTAATTTATTAATGCAGTCCATATAATATTCACCATCAGACGCATCGAGATTTCCGGTTATTGATTTAAATATGGTGCCAATACCATTAATTAACCCTCGTTTTTGTCTTTTAACATCGAAAGATATTTCACTAAATTTATCGCCAATAGATTTTGTAATTTGTTGCAATAATGCCAAATGTGATTTTACTTCGGATCGGAAGGACTTCATACTGGAGTAGTTTGAAGTAAAGGTATTTTGAATTGTGTCAAGAATTCTATTATTTCTTTCAAAAGTTTGTTTAAAAGCTGATATATTTTTATGCACTAATAAAGTCCATTCGTCGTTCGAAACCATTATTTTGGTTTCGTCGTGGTAGTAGATTCCAACTGTATTGTTTATGGGTTCGATTTTATATTGACATGTTGCTGTTCCGATCAGCAGCAGAAACCTGAAAATAAGTTAATTTTCAACATAGGGTTTCATAAGATCGAAATTTATTTTTGATTTGTTATTTGTTTCTAAATTTAATACTGTTGCGGAATTTCTGTGTATCTCTAGTATTTCGAAAGGGCCATTAAACTTATTTTCTAACTTGTTTTTTATTTGAGTTTCTTTTACGTAAACTTTGTCACCTACTTCATAATTTGGTTTGTTTTCGGAGACATGTTTGTCAAATCGGTCTTTAGCTTTTTCTTTTTGCTTTATGGTTTTTTCTCTCGCTATTTTATAATAATAGGATATGCGGTTATTTAGATCTCTAATATATTTAGTAATTAATTCTTGTTCATTGTATAATTTTTCGGGAGGTCTACTGGACGTGTGTCCAAATACAAGTTCGTATGGTGTGAATCCGTGTGTTTTGTTTATAGAGTTATTATAAGCGATAATAGCAAATGGTAAAATACTGAAGGGGTGTTCATTGGGGTGGTCTGCTAAATTTAATCGAATCATTTCTAACAGAGTAGCATGTAATCTTTCTAGAGATCCGTTACTTTGCGGATGACCGACACTTGAATATGTTAACTTAATATCGAACATATTACAAAGGTCTTTCATTAACGCATTATTGAATTCGCGACCGGCATCGCAATGAATGCGAAGTGGTGCACCAAAATGCTGAAAATAAGCTAATAATGAAGTGACAACGGATTTGGCACTTTTATCTTCAAGCGGATATGCTTGAGAAAATTTTGTTAGTTCGTCTCTTATTGTAAGAGCGTAATTCTTTTGAGGTACCTCTAAAATATCAATATTAATACGTTCAAAAGGTGTTTTAGGCGTTTCAGTTATAACGAGGGGACTGTCCAAATTTTTACGACATATTTTTGTCTCTTGGCATGCCCGGCATGACTTAATATAATTTTCAACATCTCGATTGAGGCCGGCCCAATTATATTTTTGTCGTATTCGCCTAATAGTTTCATTAATTCCGCGGTGAAGGTGGCTTTTGCCATTATGGAATTGATCTAAGATAATAGGTATTTGATTTTGTTCTGGCTCTTTAGTAATATTTTGACAAATAGTGAATTTTACGTCAACTTCCGAAAGTAGAAATGATAGTGTTTCTAGTATTGGTAGGTCAGGATTATTTTCGATAAAATATTTTTCTGAAGGTTTAAATAAATCTCGATTTCTGTAAATTGCAGCAAATAAGTATTCACTAATACTGTCTGGATCCCATGGTATAGCAATAATAAGGTATTTTCTATTTTTGACAGTTTTACTGCTAAGTACATTAATTTTTGCATAAGAAAAGTCGGGGTTTTCTTCAAATATATCCTCAATTATTTTTTCATGAAAATCTTGTAAATTGTTTTGTTGGAAAAAGGTTAAAATGTTTTTATTCTGTTTGTCTAGTAGATGATTATTGGAATATTCTATTTTAGAATAGTCAATCAGTGATTTTGTTTTATAAAGTTCCTCAAAAGACAAAAATTCTTCTGCAGCGACATCCCAGTCAATTTCAGGTTTATTTTCAGTTTGTTGGGATGACCCTGCATCTTCAAGAGCGGGATAAATTGGGTAAGGTAAATATTTAAAGTTTCCTAATTTTGAACGAAATGAATCAAAGTCATTTATGTGGTTAATTTTTATTCGAGAAAGGGCATCGGCATTTTTATTGGATTTGCCAGATTTGAATTCAATTTGATAGTCGTATTCCTCTAATTTGAGGCGCCATCGTGCTAGACGACTACCGGGGTCTTTTATAGAGAATAACCAAGTAAGTGGACGGTGGTCGGTTATAAGGGTAAATTTTCGGCCATATAAATAGGGTCTAAAGTGTTTAACTGCCCACACAATTGCCAAAAGTTCTCTCTCTATCGTAGAGTATTTGGTTTCTGCTTTGCACAATGTCCTGGACGCATAGGCTATCGGTAAATCCTTACCTATTGGGCCTTGTGACAAAACTGCACCGATTGCAAATGCGCTAGCATCGGTAGTTAAAAGAAATCGTTCTTCAAAGTTTGGGTATATCAATATCGGAGTAGAAGTAAGAGCATTTTTTAATTCTTGGAATGACTTTTGACATTCGGAGTCAAAATTAAATGGGACATCCTTTTGTAAAAGTTTTGTCATTGGTTTGGAAATTTTAGCGAAGTTCGGTATAAATCTTCTGTAGTAACCGGCGAGTCCCAAAAAGGATTTTATTTCCTTTTGGTTCGTAGGTTGAGGGAATTTTTGGACGCATTCAATTTTTGCCGGAAACGGCTTAACGCCATCTTCCGTGATTAAATGTCCAAGGTAGGCGACTTCTTTTCTCAAGAATTCGCACTTGTCTGGCTGAAGTTTTAAGTTAGCTTTTTGAAGTCTCTTGAATACTTCTGTTAAGCGGGTAATATGTTCTTGAATTGTCGGTGAATAGACGATGATGTCGTCCATATAGACAAGACATCGCTCGTTTTGAATTCCAGCAAGGACATTGTCCATGACCCTCTGGAATGTTGAAGGTGCATTTTTTTAGACCGTACGGCATTCTGAGGAATTCGAAATGTCCGTTTTCAACTGTGAAGGCGGTCTTTGGTATATCTTCAGGCATTATTTCAATTTGATGAAAGCCTGATGCAAGATCTAGTGTCGTGAAATATTGACACTTACCAAGCTGGTCCAATAAATCTCCAATGTTTGGTAACGGGTATTTGTCGTCTACGGTAACCTCATTCAGTTTTCTGTAGTCTACGACAACACGCCATTTTTGTTTACCTGATGCGTCGAGCTTCTTGGGCACAACCCACACGGGCGACGACCATGGAGAATTGCTGGGTTGTATAATGTTTTGTGAAAGCATTTTATTGATCTGATCTTTCACCTCTTGTTTATGAATTTGGGGATAGCGATATGATTTTACATAAGTGGGCTTAGAATTTTGCGTATCTATGGAATGTTTTATTTCGTTGGTGAAAGTAAGTATGTCTCCTTCTAAATAAAAAATGTCAGAAAAATCATGACAAAGTTGGGAAATTAAGTCTCGTTCTTCTTCATTAAGATGATCAAGTCTTAGTTGATTTTTTAATTCCGATGTTCTATCGGTGCACATTTCTTGGGTGGTTAGTTGAATATTATTTACATTATTTATTTCATATGGTTCTAAGTTAAGTTTTGAAAATGTTACAGTTTTAGGTATACAATTAACATTTAATACTGAAACAAAAAATTCTCCTTTTTCATTTATTTTAACTAATGCGTTTGGTAGTTTAACTTTCTCTACTTCTTGACCTACCAGTATAGCATCAGTATTAACTAAATCGCATTTTAGTTTAAATATTTGTTCAGTCCTAGGTTCAATGGAAATTGTATTTTTGTAAATTTGTGGAAATTGGTTTTCAATTGAAATATTGGTAGTTTCATTATCTGTTACTTTAAATAATGGTACAATTTTGAAATCAGTAATAAGTTGTTTATTTTTTAGATCAACTATACAATTATAATGTTCTAAAAAATCCATGCCTAATAATCCATCAAAATCAATATCTAAATTACAAATGAATACTCTGTGTGGATCGTTAGGTTTAAATGGAATAAGGGTTGATTCGTTAACTCTTATTTTTTGGTTCGTTATACCTTGAATAATTACATTTTCAGGGGATCGATTCCTATAATTTTCGCAAGTTTTGGGTTTGAAAATTGATAATCCAGCACCTGTATCAATTAGAATTTTATAAGTGTTTGTTCTGTCTTTAATATAGTATAAGTTTTTAGAATTTACCGGTAAGGTATTTTTTACATGAACATCTGTTCGAGGCAGTCCGATTCTGGACTGTTCAAACTCATGGTTTGAATTTGTGAACTGAGGTCTGGGATCGGCAAATTTGAAGTTTGGTCGTTTAGCGGATCTGGGGGTTTCGTTTGTAAAGGGCCTTGTCGAAAATCCTGATAATAATCATGATTTGGATTTAGGAGGTTATCAGAATCAAAGTTATAAACATTTTCATTATTATAATTAAAATTGTCTTGTTCGATATGGCTATAATCGAAAGTTTCGTCTTCATTCGTATTGCAAACTGGTATACCATTATCAGAGTTAGGATCACTATCAGCAGTATAATAGTTTTCCTCTATTTCACTATTAACAGTATAATAGTCAGGAGCACTGGGGTTAATTTCTTGGTAATATTCTTGATAATCAAGTGAATTATCGGAGTATTGTTCTTGATTTTCATAATAATTTTGACTATCATCTGTATAATAGTCATAACTGTTATGAGAGTGTTTGTTAAAATCACGATTTCGATTGAAATGAAAAGTTCTTTGTTGATTAAAATTTGTGTTGGGTCGATTTCCCGTTGGTCCTTGAGGTCTAAAACTTGGATTTGGTCTAATTACAGATGGGCGATTTTGATTTTGTTGGTTATTTTGAAATTGTGGCCTTTGTTGAAAATTTTGGCCTGTTTGGTTATGTGAATTAGGAGTTTGATTTGGTCTAAAGGAACCCTGAGCTACATTTTGGGATTGTCTTTGACGTGTGAGACACTCATTTATAGTATGTCCTATTCTATGACAAAAATTACATTGTTTTGGTGAATTTTGGCTAAATCTACGAGTAGGTATATTATTTGTATTACGATTAGTCTGAGGTTTGTGGTTTTCATAGTAAGTTAATTGAAGTTCTCTTCTGATTCGTGAAATAGCTGATAAAACACTTATTGGATTACTAGCTCTAACAATTTGACCGATTTTTGGATCTAGACCGGTTAATAAAGTATTTAAAGTTAATGATTCTATAAGACGTGTTTGTGCTACTTTTTGATCAATTGTTAAATGCTGTTGTTTACTTATAGCTGAATACATTTTTGCTTCCAGAGTTTGTAATCTCGAAACAAAAATTAAAGGCGATTCGTTTGGTAGTTGTTTCATTCTTTGAAGGTCTTGAATCAACGAATTTAAGTCGCGAGAATCTCCAAAGTGAGTGTTTAATAATGTTTTAATTTCTTCCCAATTCGAAGGGTCGCGTGAATTAACTAATTCAGCGGCTCTTCCTTTAAGTTTGTTTTTAATATGAAGAGTTAAAAGTACTTTTTGGTCGTTGTCGGCCATTCTGTAAGCTGTTTTACAAGCATTTATAAAAGTATTTAAGAAAATTTGATTACCGTCATATTCCGGAATTATTGAAAATATTTCGGATAATCTGTAAGGTTCTAGATTCGACGCTTGATCGGTTTGAGCAACTGGAGTATTAGCATTGGCATTAGCGTTTGTTGCACTACGTGTTTCAGGCATTTTGCTTTATATTAAAATGATTGTATTCAAAATAAAAGTAAATTATGACAATAGAACTTGGTAAAAATAAAAAAATAAATTGCAAAATATTAAATAAAAATAAAACGAGATGATTCTTACGTAAATATTTTCATTCCTTCCTTGGCAGCTGAAATCCTTATCCGTGAGCTTTGCTACACCTGGTTAGCAGTTTGCGTGTTCCTGGTGCCGGAGAGACCGTCTGCTTCTTGAAGATCTGGAGCTGGTACTTGAAAATTCCTTAAAGGTTTAGGAACCACCACACTTAGTTAGGCAATCCTTGTTCTAAATGTGTTTAGGAATCCTACTGACTGCGCCACTGTTATATTCACAAATTCACGTTAAACTTTTTAAAAACAATTTTTATTGAGTTACACAGTTTTATGTTATATAAAAAGAAGTAATAGGTTGAAATTATAATTGTAACTAACTATTTTACATAAAGTCAAAGAATTTATAGAATTTGTTAAATCAACGTCAGCGTTTATTTTCATGGAGAATTCGATGTAGCGTCGCTCCCATGAAAGTGCAGAAATCATTATTTTTCTGTAACATAATATTTGTGTTACTTAATGTGTTTATTTTATAAAAACGCAACGTAGCATCGTTCTCATGAAAATACGGAAATCGTAATCTGATGTTTGACATTGCGTAACATTACTTAAACATAAGCGTTTTTTCGTATATAACATATATATATATATATATATGTATATATATATATACATATATATATATATATACATCCTTCTAACTTTATTGCGTCCTTTTAAAATGCAACTTTGTGGCATCCACCCGAAATATTCACGACAGGTTAATTTGAGCTGTGAATACTTGTTGGTAAAGAAATTTGCTATTCGGCGCACGGTTTCAGATTGCAGAAATGTATCTTTTCAATATACAATTTTTTTTACATATAAGAACCTTATTGCGTCATTTCATACTTCATACATTATGAACTCCGTGAAATATATATTGCTAACATTGCTGCATCCAGCGTTGTTGTCAGATTTAAGATGTGAAAGAAAAAACATAAAAAGTAAGTCAGGTTTCTATAGATTTTAAAAGATAAAAATTTAGTTTTCTCGGAAAATTTTTTAATGTACGATTTTATGCTATTCTATTTACCTATTTCTTTAGAAATAATGAAAAAAATATATAATTTTTATGATGAGGTACTTATATTAAAAATGCTTGAATTTGGTTAACATAATACCGGGGTATAGTTTCATTAGTGATTTTTCTTAAAACATTATTTTTAATGTCTTAAGTGAGATGTTTATTGGTATCCGTTACTAAAAGTTTTGTTCGTCAGAAATTAATTTTGTTCGTACGTTATTGGCATACGAATAAAGTGATCGTAGTGACGTTATAACTTTCTAAGAAAAATATTAGCAAGAAAACCTATCATTTCAGATGATTATTTTATGTACTCTGAAAGTTAAATAGCACGAAAAACATTTTTTTCGAATACCATATGCGAGAGTTGAACTTTATCAATTTAATTTAATTACCATTGGAACATAAAATAAAATGTACTTTTATAAGTTGGAAATTAACAACTAGTTCGGCTATAGCCAGCAAGAAATTTATTATTATGCAATTTTAGAAAATTGCATGTGGAAACTATTAAAAACCATACATTCCAATAAAGTTTCAAATAAAAAAAGTAGCCCGGAGACAATTCTGCATTTTGAAAAAAATGATGCAAATTTATTAATTTCTTTGAAATAACGAGAAAATGTATTTAAATTACATTATATCTTAAGATAAAGAAAAAAAAGGCATGCCACGAAATTCTTAAATAGATGTCTGGAACAATAGGTCTTAGCTTAACAGAATTTATTTTCATATGTCTTTTTTTTCATCTAAGAGGCAGTTTCTTAACTGATAATTTAATCTAAATTAATTTTTTTGTTACTTTGAAGTGACTTTTAACCTTATTTGTATATTGAATATGGAAATATTTATTAAAAAATTGAAAATGTGTCACAATGCAAGGTAGGAGAGTATCTGTATCGAACTCGTTTAGTTGCCCGCCTAGGGCTGCAATTTAGTAACTCGTTTGAGAAAGTGCCACTTTCCTACCTTGTGACATGAATAAGTAATTTTGAAAATTTTCTCTGAAGCCAAAAGCTATTAAAGGCTGAATATGTCAAATCAAACAATATTTTGCTTTTTAACCACTTTATTGTAAATTTTAAGAACGAAATGTGGCAAATTTTTATTTATCATGTTTTCTTCCTGTATTCGTTTTGAATAAAAACTTTAATTTTCAGCCAGTTTTTATTCTGAAATAATTCCAAATGCTTCTGTTTCAACTCTTCACATGCTTATTTGTCCAAGGAACTAGCGTATGCTGTTTTTTCTTTTCTTGCTGTAGGATCTGTGTAATTGGTGGTGAAGATGAAATAATAGTACTTGTTGACGGGATTGGTATTGGTAAAACTTCCTCAACAGCGTCATCTACGTCACTGTCATCAATTTGATTTTCTAATACATTTTCCTCCATGTCAACAACGACTCCATCTAAAGTTTTTCCTTTGTACTCATTAGCAGCACCCTTCTCCATTATCATTAGTAGTTTAGAAATTGTAGCGGTCTAGTAGACATCATCTGGAAGTCTATATGAATTTCTATGGACACCAGGAGTATGTCTCATAAAAGTTGCTAACTGCTCTATTTCATTTTCTGATAAATTGAAAAGCTGGGAAAGAGTTGCCAGATGTTTTCTTAGAAGAGTTGATGTAATGGAGGATGGGTGTTTTGCTCCGCAACAATGGGCATGTTTACTTAGGGCCTTGTACCCTATTATATGGGTTAAGGAATTTGCCTTCGCAAAGAAGTAGGAACAAAATTGTCTCTTAGTTCTAACAGAGTACTGATATGCTCTTGGACTTCAGAACTAAACAAAACCGGAACACCCCTACCTCTCTTTCCTCTTATCACTATTCTCTTTAATGTTTTTAAAAGTATTTGTTCAGCTGAAGATACCACCTAGCTAAAGTCTTCATATTCTGCTTTTTCTGAAACATTAACATTATATGAATGAAGAGGCATTCTCTGCAATTCTCTGGAACGTTTTCTATTTAAGAGTATCACTCTACAATATATGGACTCAATTAATTTATTATAAGCCTTAAGACCAAAAGTTATGACGCTAAAATGTATTATTCATATGTACTAAGATGAAAATAAACAGAAAAAACTATGTATTTTTTAGTTTTGAATATTTAAAATCTAAGAAAATGGAAATTCTTTGTACTAGTGCTATTTTAAACCTAATAGACTAATCTACGTTATTTTTTGTGTTAAAAATACCGCAAACACAATTTGAGGACTTTATATACGTAAATTAGTAACGTTGAAAATTAACTATATATAGGGACCACTCCATAACATCAAAATTTTTGTAGGCATAAATATGTTATTATAAATTAAAGAAAACCGTGTGTATTAAAATAATTATGCAGCAAGGCGCAGTAAAACCTTGATATATTGATATTACTTTGTTTCATTGTAATAGCTAATTTCTTCGTTTTTGTAGCAAAAAAAAACAACCTGCTTATTTTATAAATGCAATATAAATATTTGGTATGGCATGTTCTGTAGCTATAAATTACGTTTTGAAACGATTTTGGCATTTTTCAGTAAGTTGTAAATATTTTAAGCAAATAACTCACATTACAAAATTGGTTATAACTTTTTAAAGTCTACTTTGAATATCTTTAACTGCTTTTTATAAATTTTTTTTTGTATTTGTCATTTTCCCAGAATGTTATATTAAGGAATCTAAAGCTTCCTGTTCTATTTGTGGATTATGAACTACGTCCTAAATGTTTTGAATCTTCCATGTTCACGAAGATGCCTCTCAATTCTTGCAAATGTCCAATAATTCGGCACTTGGCGATTAGGAAATCTTTCTTAGCATACTCACACGCTTTTCCGACAATTTCCTTCACGAAATTCGTGGACCAGCAACATATCAAATTTTTCACCATAAGAATACGTTTATTGTTATTAAAAGTATTTTATAAAAAACAAACAAAAAACTATCAATATTAAAAAACAATAATCTGAAGGAATTTTAAAAACAATGTTTAAACTTGATTTTGACATTTAGCTAACCAATATCACTGATTTAACAATTAATACACTTTCAACTTACGGATAAAGACTTGTCGTTATAGAACATATCATGCCAAATATTTTAAAATTCGACCAAAACCTACTCACTTCTGCGTAAAATTTTGTTTTTTTACCATTCAGGCCTTGTAACGGTTTTGGGTTAGGGTTAGATTTTTATCTCAACAGTCTATAGTTAAGCATGTGTCCCAAGTGTTTGGATACTCCCTGTATACGAAAAAAGTAAAGCTTGCATATCATACATTAGTCCCTATTAGATTAGAACAAGTGCAGTGGGTATATAAAACAAATTAAAATTAATAAAACGAATGGCCCTAATGATCGCTAATAGACCGAAAGCGCTTTGCTAAATAATTATTTTAATATACACGTTAAAAAATTCGTTCTCTATATATTTTCTTGTGTGTACACAGCCACAATTCCAAATTTTTCTTTATCGCATCCGTTATATTTTTGTTGTAGTAGTAAATTGTTAATAAATCGACGATGATAGAAAAATTAAATATATGCAATATATTTAGAGAACTTACTTCACTTAATTCAAAAATGTTGTGTAACATATTCCTCAACGTTAAAATAAAAGTTTCTATGTTAGTTAATGTTTGCCCATTGTGACAGACAAATGTAGTCCAAAAAGTTAACAACGCTCCTATGCTTATAATCAAATAGATCAATTTTACACAACTATGTCTTTGTTTAGAAATATATAGAATTTGCCTGTTGTTGTTTGTTTTTCTATAATTGTTGTTTGCCTCCATTGATTGGCAAATCACGTTCACTATAAAATCACATAATATTTAGGAGCTTATTAAAAAAAGAAAATTAACTAGTGTTTGTGGTCGTTTTTTAAAATTACTAGGCAATTTAAGTGTATAAAACAATATTGAAATTTTTTTTGTTGTAGCTATATTTACAAAAAAAATTGAAGAACGGAATTAAAAAATTTTCAAACTTTTCAAGGGATAGGAGTAGATTAATCTCTTAAATTAAAAAGAACAGTAATGTCAAAACTATCTACACATCTAAATTAATAAATAAATAAACCAAAAACCATATTTCGATTTAATTGTAATTTTATTTATCAATGTTTGAAATTATCAGTAACTTACCATTTTCCTTTTTCTCTGTGCACAATTTAATTAGTTTATAAGTTCGAGAATTCACATCCATCATTAATCAGGCACTCCACACAATAATTATTCTTTCACTTACCCTACACACACCAAACAACGAATATATAATCACAGAAAACGGATACTACTGTATTTTGTGTATATAATCCAACAATTGGAAATTAAAATAACGCTAAATGCCGTGAAACACACTCAAACGTGTTACTAAAATAGCAAAGTTAAAAAAATTGCTATGTTGCCACATTTCGGACGCAATAAAATTAGGAACCTGAAAGAAAAGTATACAAGAATGTATATAGTTTCAGCGCCTCTATTGTCATATTGGTTGAACTAAAATTATATACTTTTGTACGGTCTATTAACTTTGTGGCGTCCACTTAAATTTAAAATATCTGTTAATTCCTTCGCGATCCCAAGACGTGGCGCGATAACTTAAAGACGCCGGTAAAATAGGAATTGACGCGCGTCTAGAGATGCATGTATTTTTCTCTTTCTAGTACGGAAAGATCTAGAAACAAGGGATGACTTTATTGCGTCCGTTATACGGACGTAATAATGTCATGGACGCAATAGTGAATGTAAATTGTAAATGAATGGACGCAACAATGATAGAAAAACAAATATATATATATATATATATATATATATACATATATACATATATATATACATATATATATATATATATATATATATATATATATATATATATATATATATATACATATATACATATATATATATATATATATATATATATATATATATATATATATATATATATATATATATATATATATATATATATACATATATACATATATATACATATATACATATATATATATATATATATATATATATGTATATATATATATATATATATATATATAAATAAATCAAAATTCTTAATAGGGTCTTCAGCACTATTTATTGAAAACAACTTTATACTGATGCATGACAATGCACGCCCTCATGCATTGTCACAGAATATTTAAAAGAAGTTGGCATTTCCCAAATGGCATGGTCAGCTCGGAGTCCCAACTTAAATCCCATCGAGCAAGTTTGGAACATGCTTGATTTAAGGATTAGATGCCAGGTACTTGCTCCACTTACCTTGGATCAGCTCAGATTTTCTCTTTTAGAGGAATGGGAATCAATTCCACAAAATGAAGTTTTAGATACTGTTATATAGGTGATAGTAGAAGCCATATACACGGTATTAGACGCACCTCGTATTTGCTGATATTTTATTTCATATATATAATTTGTATTAAAACCAATTACACACATTTATATACTCACAGCATCTGATTTCCATGCTTGGTTTTTAGTGTAAGAAGCGTCAACAATATCTGGTTTTTCTCTAGATAAAAGAATTAGTGGATCTCTTTCTGAGCTTGTTCTTGAACCTCTAAAAAATGCTTTTGGAATTTTATCTGACCAGTTAGTGCTGTTACCAATTTTTCCCAATCTTTTTCTGTGCAAATCCCATCTGCCTAAAAGGAAAGTAATACAATTATAAATTTTTTAATACAGTAATACATTATTCATCAAGAATGTCCAATTTTCTGGTGTTCAAACTTTAAATTAGGTTTTTGAATTTGGAAATAATTTATGTTGAAACATTACTAGTACACTTACTTTACCATACACTAATTGAAATGAGAATAGATAATTACAGTTAGAAATGTGGTAATAGCCTAAGAAAATAGAAATAATAAATTTCAATTTTACTTTATTCTTGTAATTATTTAATATTATTACCTATTCCTCTTGGATATAAACTAATAGCTGGTCCTCCTTCCCAAAATGACCATGCGGGATACATTATATCATAATATTCAGAAGTCTTGCTGAATGAGAATATGGGAGCTACTAATCCTACACGTTTGTGTAATTGAGGCCAATCTCTAGTATTCAGTACAAATTCAACATCTGCTAATTTGGGAAGCAGTTCAAGTAAAAAATGTTCGATGCCAAGACATCTTGCAGGAAACATACATGATTCATCGCGGTATAGTTGATGGTTTATTATTTGATACTTGGTACCTCTGAAAATATATAATGGATATTTACATCAGTCTACAACCAACCTTGTTAAACAAAATAGTTCTCTTTTATTTTATTTTCAGTAATTGAACTAATTAATGAAATGATAGAAGAGTAGATAAAAGTAGTTAGTGAAAACAGTAAATAACCCGTGGAAAAATGGACAATAATTTATTCATAAATTCGACGTAGTAATAAATCTTCGTAATCCTTGCAAACTAATACAGGATGAACCATCCAAGTAGTATTGAAATATTATCGTGAACATAAATTCTTTATTGGGCAGTTATCTTCACTCCGTATCAGGACGAGTTTAGGAGTCTTTTCTATTGTCAAGAGATTAAAAATTATGTTATTAAGGTAGTCAGCTCATGCTCGATGCATTTCTTCTAGTTGTCGCTTTTCACGTCACATATAACATGTTCAAAGAATAGTTTTACATCATTTAGTTAAAACGATGTATTTTTTCGCACAACTGCCCCTTTTATTTGCGCCCATATTTATTCAATGGGATTTAGTTCACAATGGTACAGGGGCAATCAAAGCACCGATAGGCCTCGTAAAGTTGCCATTTCATCCACAACATACACTTTAAATCCGTCTTTGTGCACCTTCACAATTGAATAAAGTTTCGGTTTTAGTGTCTCATTAGGAAATGGTATATTTTTTAATTAAGCCAATCATAAAGTTCTAATTTATGCCAACTACCTGTTGGTAATGGTTCTTTTAACCATGAGTATTATGAGTGTTATCCATTACAATAATGGAACCTTTAGGAATATGATCTAACATTTGCTCAAACCATTCCTCAAAAACATCACCAGCCATATTCTAGTGGTAGTCACCTGTACATTTTGAAACAAAAGTCAGTAGTCCACCGTATGAGCTACCAATGTACAAGGGGTTCCTACCTGCTACAAGCCTGATAACAACGTTAATAGAAGTTTTTCGGATTAATTCAAGGTCAGACATATGCAGTATTATATCATGAAGGGTTTAAGGTACATTATAACAAAGTAATACTTGAACTGATACTGTAGTTTAAGAAACATATTTTAACTTTTTGTGTATACAAAAAAGCAAAGCAGAATAGAGGATCTAATATTTCTTTGAGCAAAACCCACAATTTGAAATTTCATTCCAATGAAACTAAAATTTCATAAATATAAAGATCTTTATAAAGGACGCATGAACTATTCACTTTTAAACTAATATCAAGTACGCTTATGAAATTTGGCCAACTGATTTATGTATTGCTCCGCCAGATTTATGAATAAACTTTAGTGTTAAAAAAAATTCGTTTTTGAAAACATTTGCAAAATTAATTCCGCACGGATATTTAAAAGCCCAAGGATGAATTACATCCAACCAGTGATATCTACAATGTTATAGACTGTTCCATACTACAGTATAGAAGCTCCACAATTCCAGCTAACACAAACACCTCAATATCAACAATTACAAATGCCACAATACAATTAGCACAAATACCTCAATACCAGCCCACTTAATGAACCAGTCATATGAAACAAAAAGCAAACAGAATACCAAGACATGCACCAATATTTGTCTGAGGGGTAATAAATTACAATGAAATTATGGTAAACAGTAGTTGAAAATAAAAAAACCCATCACAATATGCTTGGCTGACAAGACAGTCAAAATAACCTATCATACACTGGATAAATATATAATCAAACTCATGATACACACATAGGTAGTAACCTGAGGAGAAATGTGCATACAGAAAAAAACGTTTCGCTATAAAAGACCTTACCTCGCCAGGTAAAAGCATGAAGCTGCTCTCAAGCCAACTCATTAGATAATCTATAGAATTGTTTCAATTAATAATAAAAAAGTTAAATCTTTGAACAGAAATAAATAGAATTAATATGTCAACTTCAACTTCAATTCAGATTTCAAATATTGGTAAAACTAAGAATAAAACTCCAGTCCGCTTAAAAAAATTAATCATGATTCTGTTCAAAATAATTCTTACTACATCAATATTTTCCTTAATTATCACAAACTTTAGCTTAACTAAGACATATCAAATCAATATCAAACCAGCCCAAACAAAAAACATCTCAAATACATACATACAAACTTTGCTTTCTTCTACAGTATTGTTATGTTATGTTAAACGAGAGCCTACAAGTAACAAGTTAAAAGTTGCAAACATTTTTGATGCCAGATTTCAAACATACTTTGTTTTTATTTCCTGTAGCATTGATTTTGTTATACCATTCTTAAAAGGTTCTAAGTCTTCAGAGATTACAGAGGTAAAACAGGAGCATTTAGTAGGGTCACATGATTTATATTTTTCTTTAGCCTCATCAATTAACGTTAAATATTTATGGTACTTTAAGTAGGCATCTAAAACAAATTACATAATTTAATTTTGATACAAAATTTCACAATTTCAAAAACTTTGTTTAATTATAAACTATAAATTTATAATGGTCACTTTCATTTTTCAATGGAATATAAAAAAGTACCAAATATACCTTCCCATACAAAATGTTTAATAATCACTTAACTGAATTATAAATAAAAAAAAATCCTACATTACAAAATGAACATAATAGTAACCATCGATTCAATGTTATGTATCCTATACATACTCTTGGAATATTTATTGATTTTAACGAAATTGCAGTCATTTTCTCTGTCGCTAGCACAAGTACTATTGGAACTGTTGGCATTAATTATTTTAAAAATTATCAATAATATACAGCACGTTTCCCCTAATGCTCTCATCTCATTCCTTAAATGCACAGTACAACCCCCCTTAACCCTTAATATAAGGTATTTTCTTTATTTTTCACACATCATATACCTAACTACTGTTATTATTTGTAGAGGTTAGGTTATGGGTGGAATTTGCTGTCATAGAGGTCACCGACGATCTGTCACTTGAATGACAATTAGTGATGAGCGATTTATCGCTACTGGTGATTTAATCGCCGCTATTGAAAAATCGCTTATAGCAACAGTTGAATAAAATCGCAAATAAAAACGATTTTTTAGAATATGCGCCCTTCACCCACTGAAGCCATCCACCCACAAAATTCTGATCCTCTAAAGTGGTGACAGGAAAATAAACTTCATTTACCAAATCTATCTGCAGTTTGCACAAGAAACAATCTCTAGTTTCTTCAGTTCCTTGTGAAAGGTTGTTTTCCAAAACTGGCCAGCAGTAGGACTCCGTGCACTATCGTATTCTAGCTGTCGCTTTCTATCATAGAATTCTACTGTAGAAAGCGATAATCGAATTTGATAGCACTCTGTGTTGTAATCGCCTTCTCTTCGGGTATTTCCGGAATTGATAGGGTAATTTGTTGGTTTTTTTATTTAATAAACGTCAATCTCATATCTTATGTGTGTAATTTGTATTTTTATGAGTTTGTTGATTGATCTTATTCAAATTGCTACTAAAGGCGAGTTTAAACAACTTTTATTTTGCAAAGTAAAAGCGTTTAGATAATTATGTTTCCTATAAACAATTTTAATTTGGTTGTTACTGAAGAGGAAGAAAGGTTAAAAGCATAAGAGTGGAAAACATCGAGCGAAGAAATATGCGTGTTGAGGCAGACTGTTTTACAATTGTAGATATTCACTTCAAGGAATTATTTCGCCTAACCAAGGATATGGCTCAGTTCATACTTAACGGTAGTATACCTCTTTTAATCCAGGGAAATAACCCAGTAGCTATAGCGCCAACAACAAAATGTTTTGCTGCATTGCATTTTTATGCTGCTGGAGCTTACCAGGAGGTAATTGGACCAAGCTATGTCTCAATGGCACAACAAAGTGTTTCTAGAGCCATTGAAGAAGTAACTGAAGCAATAGTACATATGAGGCCAAATGGATTCAGTTTCCTTTAACTCCCGAAAGAAAAAATACCATTAGGCATAGGTTTATGGAGGCCAAATATTTGGGTTTTCCTCACATAAATCCAGCAATAATCGCCAATGTTCTGCACGAACACGCATATTTATAATTTTTAATAATTATTTACTACTTTACTAATAAAAATAAACAAAAAATGACAGAACATCGACAGGTTAATTTGCTTCCCAAATAGAATACGAGACGTCCATACACCTCGCCAGAAGTCGGTCGCTTTCGTGATAAGAAATCTATTTTACGCGCGTACAGAGTGCCAGTGGTATAGAATTTAGGCGATTTATAGAATTCTATAGGACACAGAGTCCTAGCCCAGGTCCTAAATGAACCTAGAACACGATTAAGTGACAAGAAAACTCAAATGTTATTATTTTGAAATGAAAATTACAAATAAATGTCTTTCATAGGTGGCAACTGTTTTTTAAATGCCAAAAATTTCTTTATTTCAATTAATATATTATATTATGTTTTTAAAAAATGTATTATTAATATTTTGTTTTCATTTCATTTTATATTTTGTTAAAATAAAACATTAATTGATTGAAATACGCGTTATTATTTCCTCGTGCCAAAAAATTGACTCCATATAGTTAACAAAGAATAAGGTGTATTTAAAGAAGTAAGCATTTTACTTTATTTTTTTTAAAAACGAAGTTTCCTAGTCAGCAGTTCCAGTTTTACAGTTCATGATCAGTACAATAGGAGGCAGGCAAATGAATTTAATATGCAGCAGCAAAATGAATCACGTGAGAGTATATTCTCGAAATGATGAAAACGCCGCGTACGCGATAACGCTTTTAAATTGCCGTTATTAAAAAACGCGATCGCCAATAAGGGCGTTATGCAAATATCGCTGTTTAGCTCATCACTAATGCCAATAAGGCGTTTGTGCGGCATACGAACGGTTTGTTGCTGTTAGGCTACATCCACATGGGTACGTGATCTCGGACATCCGTATCCGTTAAGGCTCCTCTACACGTCTGCAGATGGCATCTGCTGCTGCAACTGCCAACGTGTAGAGGGGGGTATTTGGACGTTTGTGGGAGGTGTTTAACGTCGGCAGATGCGTCTGCTACAAATCCGTTAGTTGTCGGTTTTTTGGCAGACATCAAAGGGTTTTTGTACGAACGTCAGGCATCCGTCCACACGTCTGGCAACGCATCAGTGTTGGTGCAGCTGCGAATGAGAATGCACGCATTCTTGCAGTTGTTTTTGTTTGTTGAATTAATTATTTCAGATCAATGATTCGTGGAAACGTATTGCTGACACGATGGGTATTCCGATACATGAATTAAAAAAAAATCTTATGGCTACATTTAGATTAAGTTTAAAAAAGAAATTACGACCACAAGTCGGGGGCTGGACTAGAGGAAGTATAGTCAGCATCCACCACCTTCTTCTATTCCATTTCTTTTTGATAACTCTTCTGCGATGCAAACTCAAGTAGTAATTAAAAGCAGTGGCAGCTACAACCTCAATATCCATTTTTTTAAATGTTTCCTGCTAGTAGCATCTGTCGAGAATTGATTCAGACTGACTTCGGACAGACGTGTGGACGGATCGTGGCGATCTATCTGCCGATACGTCGGCCGACGCATCTGTCGACGTGTAGAGGATACATCAGAGATAAGTAACCCCTAGATATCCCACGTACGTTATCTAAGATCAAACCAAAAACTTAACTCGGGGACAGACCTGTAGGCGTCGCTAGCTGTGCTCTTCTTCTTTTCTGTTATCGGTATTTAAAATATTGACTTCGGCGGGAAATTTAAATTCTATATTTTCACTGGACTTGCATAATAAAAAAGAAAATTTGAATTGCACCAATAGTACCTATTTCCAATTCAAAAAATTACGTAAAAACCCTACTACTTTTTACAAAGAATAATGTCAAAATCGTAATTTCTGCTAACTTTTCAACCTATTCTCCTTCACAAAATTTTAAGTTGCCATATTAACAATATTATTCTTGGATTGTTTTCTTGAATCAGAATAGTAGTCCGTAACAAATTGTAAAAATATTTAGAATTCATTAAACTTGGGAGAAATTACAAAATTTATTCTGGAAAATGTAGTAGGGATTTTGCAAATTTATTGAATTGCTTGTTGAAAATAGGTACTTTTTAAGTGCAACTCAAATTTTCCTAAAATTTGAAAATCTAATTTAAATGACTCTATCACTTGAGGCATTAAAATATTAGTCTAAAATCAGAAGAAACCACAATATTACCGTGGCAATTACTACTTCAATACCGATTTTATTTAATGGACGTTCTTTCATTTCTTCTACATGGGATAAATAAAAGTACAACATTGCTGTCAAATAAGTTTATTAGAAAAATGTAGATGGATTCAAAACATATTTATCTGAATTTAGGAAGTAAATAGAATGTGCCATCTTAACACAAACCAGAAAAATTGAAAATATAAATGATTTATGTATTTCAAGCTACGATGTATTATATAATAGTGGAGGAGTTGATATTTGTGATGGTGCTAGTGTACATTAAAAATTGTTCAGAATGAAAATATGGAATCATAAAAATAGGTTCTAAAATTACCTGTTCTAATCTTAAACCGAAAAATTATTATTTCTGCTTTATATAGATCTTATGATATGGAGGTCAAAACATTTATAAAAATATTTTCAACAGTATTTGGAACAACTCTTCAATGTGAAATTTTGATTTTAATATTAACATTAAGGAGTGAAAGTCGCACAAGAACTTTTATAAAACTAAATGTGAAGAAATTGAAAATTATAACATAAACATGACAGCTTTAATGTACATAGAAAGGTCAAAGAATTAGCAGGGCTACAAAGAGGAAATCGACTCAATACATTATATGACATAGACGGTAAAATAATAACAAATATAGCAGAAAAACTGCAGGTAATGAACTGGCGGACCATCTAGCTAAACAAGGCTCTAAAGGTGACTTCATAGGTCCGGAACTGTTCTGTGGAATCACAAAGCATTACATACATTGTGACTGGCTTTCACTTGATTGTACTTTTTGTACATATGCAAAGAATACACCAACCAACAAGAAGCGAAACTTGTGCTATTTTAGAATTCATTTTCTAAGTGCGCATGTCTGAGTGAGAGTCAGTTATCTGTCAATGTCATGTGATTTTACTCATTTATTGTTTACATGTTTACATTGTTTAGCAAAGAATATTCTTTGTTGTACGGTTTTCCCTTATTTACAATATAATAATATATATTTTGTTTGTGTTTTTAATTGTTTAAAAAACTATTATATTAGTTATGGCGCCAAGAACTTGTGCAGTTCGTGGGTGTCATTCAAGAGATGGAGACGGAACAACTATGTTTAGATTTCCTAAAGATCCTGTAAGGTAAGAGGAATTGTTTCTATATGCAATAAATTATAAATATATATTTCTTTTTTTAAATATGTTATTCTTCCATTGCACCTATACATTGTAAGTTGCGCGAATCTATGTTTTGAGTGTTAACATTCCTCTTTCTCTGTGTCTTTGATAACATAAATAATAATAACACAATCAAGGAATACACTACAATAAGCGTCACTGCTGATGAGTTCAGCTTGAATATGTTGAATAATAATACACAATAATCAATATAAATTGGTAGTAGTTTATTTCTTTTATACACATATGATAAATAAAAATATAAATATACTTACTTAGCTTTATTTACATTTTAGAGCACAGTTATGGTTGGATGCATGTAACCGTGGAGATTTGTTTGAAAAAACCCTAGACTCTTTACATAACAATTATAAGTTATGTCAACTCCACTTTGAGGATAAATTTATTTCCAAAAGGGGACGTAAAAAGTACCTATGTCTTCAAGCTGTGCCTACAATATTTCCATGGTTAAAACGCAAGGGCCATGTTTTATTGAGCGATCCACCAACAAAAATAGCTATTCAGTCTGGTAAATATTAAATTTAAGTAAATATTACAATCAGTTGTTATTGATACTTATTTTTGCCACCTTAGTGCAGAATTAATTATAACTTTTCAACAGGATTCATTAATACCTTATTGGCATTTTGTTTATTTGTTTATTACAATTATTTTAATAATTACAGATACCATGCCGTTTGAGCAAGTGGGACATTCATCTCAAGCCGCCAAAAGACATATTGGTGATGCTTCTCCATCTCTTGGTAAGTATAATCATCATTTAGATACAACTCTTGTAGATAAAATGCATCAAAATAGATGGCTTTCTTATAATTAGATTGCGTTTAGCCTATCTGTGAATCGCCATATGCTTTGTATTTAAACAGCTGTATAGAATTGCAATGTTATGTATTCTTTAGAGTGTAGAGTGACAAATCTAAGAATGCTTGACATTTTTTGAACTGGTTATTTGAAATTGATGTTTATTACAATTATTTTTATAATTACAGATACCATGTCGTTTGAGCAAGTGGGACATTCGTCTCAAGCCACAACAAGACATATTGGTGATGCTTCTATATCTCTTGGTAAATATAATCATCGTTTAGATACAACTCTTGTAGATAATATGCATCAAAATAGATGGCTTTCTTATAATTAGATTGCGTTTAGCCTATCGGTGAATCGCCATATGCTTTGTATTTAAACAGCTGTATAGAATTGCAATGTTATGTATTCTTTAGAGTGTAGAGTGACAAATCTAAGAATGCTTGACATTTTTTGAACTGGTTATTTGAAATTGATGTTTATTACAATTATTTTTATAATTACAGATACCATGTCGTTTGAGCAAGTGGGACATTCGTCTCAAGCCACAACAAGACATATTGGTGATGCTTCTATATCTCTTGGTAAATATAATCATCGTTTAGATACAACTCTTGTAGATAATATGCATCAAAATAGATGGCTTTCTTATAATTAGATTGCGTTTAGCCTATCGGTGAATCGCCATATGCTTTGTATTTAAACAGCTGTATAGAATTGCAATGTTATGTATTCTTTAGAGTGTAGAGTGACAAATCTAAGAATGCTTGACATTTTTTGAACTGGTTATTTGAAATTGATGTTTATTACAATTATTTTTATAATTACAGATACCATGTCGTTTGAGCAAGTGGGACATTCGTCTCAAGCCACAACAAGACATATTGGTGATGCTTCTTTATCTCTTGGTAAATATAATCATCGTTTAGATACAACTCTTGTAGATAATATGCATCAAAATAGATGGCTTTCTTATAATTAGATTGCGTTTAGCCTATCTGTGAATCGCCATATGCTTTGTATTTAAACAGCTGTATAGAATTGCAATGTTATGTATTCTTTAGAGTGTAGAGTGACAAATCTAAGAATGCTTGACATTTTTTGAACTGGTTATTTGAAATTGCTTTTTATTACAATTATTTTCATAATTACAGATACCATGTCGTTTGAGCAAGTGGGACATTCGTCTCAAGCCACAACAAGACATATTGGTGATGCTTCTTTATCTCTTGGTAAATATAATCACCGTTTAGATACAACTCTTGTAGATAATATGCATCAAAATAGATGACTTTCTTATAATTAGATTGCATTTAGCCTAACTGTTTTGTTTTTCTTATACAATAGTCTTTTTTATGGTTTTGCTAAAATGGAAAAATATTCGGTTATTCATTCAAAGTTCACTTGCTATCAATGTAAGAAAATGTTCCTGCTGGTCTTCAGAAAATAGATACTGGAAAATGTGATGGATGAATAAAACAACACATAGTCTATAATAAAGCCTTCCTCTATTTTACTTTTTTGTTTCAGATAATAGTTCTTCCAAAATTCTTACTGAGATGGAGGAACCCATACATTTACAATATCCTTCAGCTTCAACTCAAACACCACAAAGCATGACCTTTGGCACACCACGAAAGGAAAAGTTAAGGTTTAAATTGAAAACAATAAAGAAGAAGTTATTCAAGAAAACATGTAATGTGGAGGCAACACCAAAATATAGCCCTAAACTCTTTAGAGATATGTGTGATCATTTTTTGACCAAACCATTGGCAGACATTGTCAAAACCCAAATTAATTTGAAAAACAGAAAATCACTTGGTAGACGTTATTCTGATGAATTAAAGAAGATTGCCCTCACTTTGTATTTTTTAGGACCTAGAGCATACAAATTTCTTAGAAAAATAATAAGTCTACCAACTCCAAGAACTTTGCAAAACATGACCAAGGGTTTAGTTTCTCAAGCAGGTTTAAGTAATGAAGAAGTTTTTCAAGCAATAAAAATAAAAACTACTTTAAAAATGACCAGGATGTTTGTTTGCCATCAAAACAAAATGTATCTCTTTTCAAATTATTTCTTGTAGCTTCAATTAAGTGACTAGAATCAAAAAAGTAAATAATCTACTGTGAATATTGGATTATCAGAAGTTACTAAAAAGGAATTGGTTAGTTTAATGAAATAACACCCCATATCACCATCAACATGCAAACTTCGGCTCTCCTACTTTAGTATGCATGTTTCAATGATAGGAAGAAACTCTTTCACTGCTAATTTGGTACCCACAAAAAAATACGATTGCCTCCAGTTCGCTTACAGTCCTTTTGCATAATTACGAGTTCATTGTTTGCGGGACAAAAGACTTTTGATCCAGTCCCAATATCAATCAGTCCAGTATCTTCATCTCATGCAGTACTATAGAAGACATGACTTTTCAGTGACATCCCATCAATACATATGGTATACTGTTTGTTACCATTGGACATTGTCTGAAGCTTTATTTCTACAGCTTTAAATATTGAATCGTAACCTAAACCAGGCTTGCAAACAAGTTTTTTGGTGATTCTTTGCAGGTTTCGTTTTGTTGGAAGACTAATAATTTAATCATAAAGTTGTATGTCTGTGATCCCAAAAAATATTGTGTCAAGGCAAATCGTTTGTGTTCTACAAAATACCTTCTACCTAGAGGTTCTCTGACTTTCAGTAGTACTTGCGCTTTTACAAATGATGCCAGAAGTTATTCAAGAGATTTCTCACACATTTCTTAGAAGTCCTCCAGGTTGCATATTTCTTTGTTTTCTCTGGTTTCCTTTGCAAAATTTCGTTTCCCTAGAGCCAGCCATAACCACTAATTTCACCTTGCTTTTCTGTGATGTCCAGAACTTGAGAAAGCAGGAGTTTGAGTGGAAGTTGTTGGAGAATTTTCAAGAGTAAGCTGTTTCTAATGGGTGCCTACAATAGAAGTTTCCTATGGATCTATAAAAGTATATTAAATATAATATATTTTGGAAATGTACATGTACATGATTCAGAACCCTAACAACAATACATATATATGTTTTACTTTTGTTTGACAAGAAAAATGACTTTTTATATTTCTTTTCACTTATTGTAGACATACTAAACATAAAATGTTACTGAAAAGCAGACATTTTTTATATATTTAGGCTCTAAAAATTAACAGTACTTTGATTATGGTTTTGGCAAGCATAATATAATGCTTTGGTTTGACTAAATAACATTATAAATTACACATACCTAACATCGTCCTTGGGGATAGTAACAAAGTTCCCTTCTCAAGTATTGGAGGATCATCCACGAAATAAGCATACAAATTATCCTTTACAAGCGATCACAAAAAATAAGCTAGTGCCACAAGAAGTACTATATTATGTGTGTCTAAGTTATATCGTAATATTAATTGGAGGGATTACCAGAAAAACAGTATAAACTGTTCAACCAGAAAAAAGCTCAAAATATGATAATAACGAAAAACGCAACAAAACTTCGATAACTATGCAGAAAAGCTTACTGTCGCTACTTTTTTATAACTTCTTTGTCACATACATCAGTAGATTTTCTCTTGTAAAATATTTAATTCAGAATCTGGTGAGGTGTAACTTTTAAATATATCAATTATAAAAATTTTGTATTCAAGTACCATACTTATTGTAATTTTATATCATCATTTACTGAAATTGTTTCTATTGTAAACTGGTATTCTAAATATATAATCTATATTATTGTATTGGTTTTTATACTCACCCTATCCTACATACTACTACCTACCTACCTACTTACATACTTACACATATAATTTCAATAACAATATAGAAAATGAAAATCATTTGGTTAAACAATAGCTCGTTATTTTTAATAATGGATGGAACTCCAAAAACAGAAGCTAAAACTGTATGTATGAAGAATTGTTAAAGTATATTTTTCACATTGTTTGTTTAGCTGTTAAATTAACTTTAACAATTCATAAATTAAGTTCAACACACCTATTGTGAAAATTAAACTTTGGTATTTCTTCATATTAAATGAGTTTTCACTAATTATCAACCAACATTCAAAATATTACACGGTTGGATGCTTAAATATTTCTTTGAAAATTAAAAATTTTTCGAAGCAAGCCATAAAAATAAACAATAATTATTTGAGATTCTTTGGTTTCACTTTTTTGCGTGTAGGTAAGATTTAATTTACATTTTTTGAACACTTTTCTTAGTGTAAAATCAAGTAACGATGGTCAGTTATCTGTCAACGTCAGTTTGAAGGTCACGAAATTTTGCCCCCAAAACATCAAAGGATTTACGCCGGGTTTCGCTTCTTGTTGGTTGGTGTATTCTTTGACATATGCTTCATTACAGAGTACATTTTTTTCGTTTTAGGTGACATCATATTTCTACTAATCCCCACTCCTTGAATACTTTTAAATGGGGAAAGTAAAACACCATGCCTACTGCCTGAAAAAAACATATGAAGTATCACTAGTTATTCATGGTTACATTATATGGCTAGGGTTAACAATTTAACATAAGTGATGTGTCATCAGAGCAAAAAAGGGGCAGTGATGTTGATAAAACTAATAATGAGAGGGACAGTGTAAATGTGGTCAAACAACTGCAAAATATAGGTTTCTTATTTTGTATATTCATTTCAAATACATTCATTGAAAATATTTTTCAACCAAAAAAATACGAAACACTACAAACAAGTGATAGTTGGGCATGCATGTAGTTGTGCATAATCCCATCATGGATCATATTTAGTATTTCAGTTAGAAAAAGTTGGTTTTAATTGTAATATCACTTCATATTGTTTCCAATTGATACATCTTATCTTATTTCACATGTCATCCATAACAACAATCTAAACTTTATATTATTGAAGGGGTGCATTGCAATTTTTTATAGGCTTTATGTAAGAATATTTGTCTCTGTCATAATTTAAGTTGACTATAGATGGGTTTAGTCAGCTAATGGAGCATAGTCGATAATTTTAATTCATAATTCACAATTGATAATGAATAATGCGTAATTCAGACAACTAATAGTGTATAATCAACAATAATTCATAGTACATAATTATTGAAACTTAACATTTCAATACACCCGTTTACCCAGCTTATAGTGGATAAGTACGTAATTCAGTGTATAGTGCATAATTATAAAGTTGACAACTTTTAAATTTATGCATTATGATTGGGAAGAAAACTTTAAAACGTAAACGCAATCTTATTGATTTTTGTAAAATTTGATGTTTCATGATTACAGCTGAGTTTTAGTCATAGAAAAAGTATATACTTTTTCTACGGTTCTATGGTTTTAGTTAGAATAACCCCAAAATTTATTGTTTTTTTTTAATATTGTGTTGATTAAAGTTCAATTAAAATAAATTAGAAAAAACATTAATTTAGATGAAGGCATTTTAGTAGAAACCGTGCAAAATTATTTAAAAATAATTATCAACTATTCAAAGCTGTCAATTCACTTCCAGATGCCAAAAATTAAATGTTGGATAAACTCCAATTTTTCTCTTTATGAATTGAATATTATGAATTATCGATGATGCACTGTTTGCTGTCTAAACTTTGGTTATCTGTGGTCTAACCATGTGTTTATAATTTTTATCCATTGACAGCTTTAATAATTGAAAATTATTTCATCTTTTTCTTTTGTTTCCTTTAACTAACTCCATTTTTTGGTTCGATCATCTCTGTTTTAATTGTTCTAAAGTGCATTTTGATTTTTTTTTGGATATTAAATCATTTCATCAAGAAAATTTCGTGAGAAACAACAAATTTTACAAATCAAAACATGTGTTTATAATTTTTATCCATTGACAGCTTTAATAATTGAAAATTATTTCATCTTTTTCTTTTGTTTCCTTTAACTAACTCCATTTTTTGGTTCGATCATCTCTGTTTTAATTGTTCTAAAGTGTATTTTGATTTTTTTTTGGATATTAAATCATTTCATCAAGAAAATTTCGTGAGAAACAACAAATTTTACAAATCAAAAGATTGCACCTGCGTGCTAGCATTTTGTGTACAATCATAATGCTTAAAGTTCAAAGTTGATAACTTTATGAATTACACACTATGCACTAAATTACATACTATCCACTATTAGCTGTATAAACATGTCTAATTAAATGTTAAGATTCAATAATTATGAATTGAATATTATAAATTGTCGATTATGCAGTATTAGCTGGCTAAACCCACCTTTTATAATTGTGAATGGCATTTCGTTAAACTAATATATACTTACGATTAGATATGGTTGGTATAGAAGAATCTAATGTTGGTAGCAAACATGACGGATCCTCCAATGACATACTACAAGATGTTGGTGGTATACTAGCTGATGTTGATGGTATACCACTAGATGTAGATTGTATATTGATATTGACTGCTTCATCTGAAACATACCAGTGAAAATCTAACTTTTTATTAGCAAGAAGCACACTTACCATGCAAATACATCATAGGAATCGCATTTCTGTGTAATTTATGGGACATAGTCGAAGCATATATGGGGTCGAAATGTCGATGATAAATTCTTTTTGATTTAAATATTACTAAAGCATCCATCTCACTCAGCGTAGCATCGTTTATATTTTCCAGCCATTTGTTAAATCGTTGTAAATCCATTATGGGATTTGGAAATATGTGGCGGATTTTAGATATTTCAATACTCCCAGGGATACAACAATTACTATGAAAAGACATTGTGTTCAATCACTGTTGTTTGATATAACTTTTAAAAGCAATAATCTACAACTGAAATTAACTACACCACGAATATTCCGACTAAAACTACACTTTAAAATCCATAATAATGTTAAAAACACTTAAAACACAGAAATAATCAAAAAGCGGAAACAATACAGAATTCAATAAAAATAAAATCAGCTGAAGTTATTATGCTAAAACCTGCATAGAAAATGGCGACTACTAAAAAATGAAAACAAAAGCAGAAAACCCCGAAAACCGATGACAAAAAAGAAGAAGAGCACAACTGACGACACCTACAGCTTTGTCCCCTGAGTTATGATTTTGGTTTGACCATTGAATAAAAAGTAAAGGAAGGAGCAATAAACACAAGTTTGGTTGAACAGGATGGTTGTTGCATATGGCGGACGGCAATATCCGTTTTACCATAGGCGCGCTATATAAAATTATTTTGTAGCAAATAAAAAAATTTTCTGACAATCTTTAGGAAAACTAAAAACATATTTTTATGCATCAAACTTTTATAATCAATATTTACACATTATAAATAAATCCAATTTGAAAAAATGCAAATAAATATTTCTTAAATGTATAGTGTTACAACAGTTAACTTACTATTTTTATTTTTATGTTACGCCTATGTCTTAACCTTGTCATTCATCAAAATATGAAATGTTTATTTTGCATCTTTTATATTATTTAAAATTAATATAAATTAAAGTATAAAAGAAAACAACTTACCTATGAAAAGTGATGCCTAAAGATTTATTTTTAGGGGTATTGGAGCAACCGCAGGCTGCACAACTAACCATTTTGTTTGTAGTCTAATTACTAATGTTTCAACACTTAAAACACTATTCTAATTAATCATAATAAACACTTATTTAAATACAAAACAAAAATACAAGAAAAACTAATGGAAAACACTATAAAATTATTATAAAACTTCCAAAAGCAAAAACGTACTCTCCAACCAATGCAACAACAAAATAAAATGAGTCATACTTGGTTGTTCAAGATGGCTACTTCCGTCTTGCTTTCTCTCTATGAGTGTAGATAGTAGCTATCCTTCCTTTACTTTTTATTCAATGGGTTTGACCTTGGGTAACCTGCGTGGAATATCTAGGGATTACTTATCTCTGGGATACATTAAACGTATACGTGAATTTTATGCCATCCAAATAGAGCATCCATGATTGGACTGTCAATTGTCATTTCCTTTTATTGTTGTTTGGTTTTGTGGACTATTTTTTTTAATGTTTTGAACTTTTGATTTTCCGTATTTTATCAAAATTTCTATGTAAGTTGTTTATTTTCTGTCAGAATTTAGTTTTTTTTTGCAGAATGACTAGTAATTATCTTTTACTCCTTGGAGCTATGTCCAAAAAGAAAACTGTGTGATAACGATCAAGTCAAAGCCACAATATCCACATTTGAACTGCGTTTGTTCAGCCGACATCGTAAAACACAAACTAAAAACGTTCCAAACCCCAAAAACCAAACCGCAAAAAAAATTTAAAAAATGTAAAGAAAACGGACAGAAAACACGTGCTGAAGTTGAAATTAACCACGTACTCATGTGGATGCACACTTACTGGCCATTCGTAATACAAATTTGCGCCATTTTATGAACAATATCCAGTCATTGTGAGCTTTACAGTTGAGTGTATTTCGTACTCCTGTTCGAATTATTGAACTTTGACTACCATTGCGTCCTGTACTGTGCTTCGCCTTCTGCCGTCACATCATAGATTAGGGTGCGTCACATCGTCTGAAGAAAGAGTGTAGTGCAAGTGATAGACATGTTACATCAAGGATTTTGTATTTGAAATTCGATTGATGACAAACGACCTATGACTATCAGTGATAATGGTAATTGCAAAATAGAATGGTACCAAATGGACTAAGAAGCCCATAGTATTGCCGAAGCCGTTTGAAATAAGTTTGTGTTTGTTTCAGTTCACACTTTTCTTTATTGTGTATACATTTTTTTATACTATGTTTCAATATTTGGGAAATAAAACAAGGTTTTCATTCTTTTTGATATTTATTTGCAAACTTTTCACATTTTCTTTTGAAGTGCAAAAGAAGGCTTAAATAGCGTTTTCGATATAACTGCCCGGCTAAACTGAATGCGCACTCAGTTCAAAAGTTGTGTTCGATTATCGTTTTCAGAGTTGCACTCCTCCAGTTTCATATGTTCCATTTACAAGAGGCACTCACCAGTGCGCCCTCAGTTCAATTTTATTTGCCCTGAAACGAAAGAACGTGCAGTCCTTTCAGTTCAGTTTTAAGTGGCGCCAAATACAAAAAAAAATTCGAATTGACAATGCTAACCGAATTACTTTCATCCTCCCATACTATAGTTCGTATGAAACAATGATTCTGATAAGTCCCGAAAAAAAGATCAAGATACTCGATTTTAGTAATGTGATAGGAAGTATTCAGGTAAAGAAGAAAATGTACCGTTTCTCGTTAAAAGACATTTTTCTTTAAAGTTTTTTCTAGCTACTTGAAGAGTTAATGTGTATGTTTCATTTATTATAAAATATATATTTCCCATGATGCTGTTCATGTTCATATGGTGTCTTGCTTTCATTTTTGACCGAAAGTTGGTTAGAAACAATGCACTCGCAGTTGAGTGGATGTTATTTAAGACGCACTTTTTAGTACCATCAAGTGAACTAGCATGCCCTCGCCCAGTTTTGTGACGTCATTTCAGGACAAACTGAACTTGCAGGGGGCAGGTAAATCGAAAACACTATATTAGTTCTGCCATGAATGACAATTTACAGGGTCATTAAAGATCAGATCTCGTCTTCGCAGCAATATTAATGACTCACATCATTATTAGCCTAAAAAAATTGAATAAATCACCACCTATAAAATATTTAAATAAACTGCCCAATTACTCTGAAAAAAGCTACGGACAGGAGTAGCACAACAAAATTTTGATCCTGTAAAATTTTTTATCTAAATACACTCGCCTCAGGAAATATTAAATAATAGGATATAAATAATAATTTAGGCACATAATTTAATGTTATTATTACTACAACTTTATTTTGTTATCATTTCTCCTTTCTTTAAGACCGTTATAGTTTTTTTAAAGCATTACTATTTTTTTTTAATTTCCGTATCTCCAAAAAGTTGAATGTTTTTAGCATATCTCACATTAATAGAAGGGACCCAGTTAGGATGACTTACGTCTTTTATATCTGACGGTTTTCCTTTTAAAATAAATGTAATATAATGATTCTTCAGGATTCTGTTATTTTCATATTTTTATAAACAAAGTCTGTGGTATTTATCTATTAAATCACCTGTTCTAAAGTTATTTGAGGAAATTCGAGCGTACACATTAATTAACTCTTAGTAAAATCTTCTCTTTTTAGGGCTGCAATCCATTTTTTCTGTCTTTTTTTCAAAGTATTCAACGTTGGTTTATGTTTGTGCTTCAACACTGAAGGTAGATACTAATAAACAAAAACTCACTTTATCTCTCATTCCACGGCTTCCACAATCAACGACATCGCAAAAACTAGGCATTTTAAGGGTAGAAAGGGCTGCTGGTGATATTTGCATATCACACCTCCCTTGTAAAGAAAAAACATTTCTTGAAATTTGTATTTTTTCCCATTTACAGCTTTTAAAGGTAGAATGGTTTTACCATATTTTTGTGTACTTTTTATTTCCTACATCAATAACAACATTATAACTACCTTATTTTCTAATATTTTATAAGGACCTTTGTAAATTGGTTCTAACTTAGAACTGGTCTCATCACAAAGCAAAACAATATCACCTACTTTATAATTTCTTTCCGTGGCTGATTCATCATATTTAATTGTTCTTTTATTTTTGATGAAACTAAATTTTTTCTTGTATCATCTAATGTTACTTGTAACCTATATTTTAATTCTAACGGATAGTCATCAAAATTATATAAAGGCTCAATGTTATCCATCAAATTAAATGGCAAAATATGTTTTTCCGAAAACTAGTGCGTAAGGCGTATACCCTGTGGAAAAACCGACGTATTATACGAAAAACACCAAAAAGGTATCCAAGAACTCAAAGATTCTTTATGTTTGGAAATTTGAATTCTTAGATAAGCGCGTTTAATTGTTTATGGGTGTTTTCCAGAGCCCCGATTGTTTCATGGTGATAAGCTGTTGAGTTTAGCTGGTCGATTTTTAGTAACTTACAAGTTTCACTAAAAACATTTGCCATGAATTCGGTGCCCTGATCTGTAACAATTCTTTTTGGTATCCCATAGCGTAAAATGGAATTTTCAACAAATGATTTAGCCACAGTGTTGGCTTCTTTGTTTTGAATACTATATCCTTCTACATATTTATTTAGCTCACACTGTAACGTTAATATATATTTATTGTTATCACAATCTGTTTCTAAAGGGCCTACGAGATCTAAAAAAATTGTTTCAAATGCAGGATGCGCCGTTGTTGTAATCACCGAATAGTATTCGGTGGTTGTAATATGTTTACATTTTTAACAGTCTTCAGTCCATAGAGAAATAAACATATTATTATTTGTCTATGCTTCAGTCTTCACAATTGACAGCTTTTTCGACAGCTCTTCTCTTAAGCCTGTCCAATAGTAATATCACAGCTTAAGCTGTGGCTGTGTGTTTATTAAGCTGTGGTAATATTTTCTATATTGTTGTACATATGGTTTATACGCGAGATTAGTGTGACGTCACAATTTGAAACTGTATCCAAACAAAACTTGTTACCATAGGAATTTGCATTTGAGTGTAGATTTTTGATTATTTACGCATTTCATACGTGCTTTTGAAAAGAATAAAATATAAAAAATAATAGTTTTGATAATGTAAGTTATCCCGCAGTCCGTATTTTTGATTTTAAAAGCTATATTTGAGGTTATATTTACTGGATTATTTGATTAATGTGAAAATATGAGAAAAATAATAGTGATTGTTTGTTCTAGTGTCATCAAAACATGTTTCAACATTCTCCTGAAACCATTTTTAATGATAATATGAGCTTGTTAGTGAAAAATGCTTAATTGAAGTGAAGTCTCCTTTCAAGTATCCGAATGCGGAAAAATTAAAACCACTCTGAAGAGATATTAGTGATAATTGAAAAATTTAACTATTATCACCAGATACAAGGTGCATTACATATTGCATGAGAGGACATGTGCTATTTAATATTATGGATACCAAGTGACATTATTGCGAGAATTGCTCGACAAAATTTACATGTTCTAATAACATTCTACCTTTACAAATTTGTACCATCTATATTAACATAATAAAATGTTTTCATAATTATAAATTTTGATTTGTGGTAAGAAAATTAAATTGAGTAAATCCTGCAAATTTACATGATTGAAAATATGCCATTTAGTCTGAAAACTCAGAACATCATGTCACAACTTTGCCTCAATCAAATCATATTTGTATTAGGTTCAGAGTTTCTGTTGGTTGCTTTCAAATTTTATTTGATCTGTAGGCTCTTTTTTTCAACTACATGTGTAAACATATTCAATTTTATCTAAAAACAAATAATAGAACAAAACGTTTTCAAATTTCTTTATAACACAGAGAAATGTTTACTTGTAATGCAATGGTTTACAGTTAATATAAAGAGGAAAGTAAGGAACAATGTGGAATTTCAATTTAAAATAGCAAACGTTTAAAAAATCATACAAAGCAACTTATAAATAATGTAAAGCGAAAGATGTGTAATGACAAATAATAATGTACATATATGTTATAGGGAGATCGATATATACAGTACAAAATCAGTTTGCTTCTACCTTGTTTGCAAAGATTGATCATGTAAAAAAAAATAGTTGGCTAATTTTCTTTTCTCCGTCCATAAAATGACAGCTACACAAAAAGCTCCGGGATCTGGTTCTATGTTCTACAAATATTGTATAAACACACAAAATAAAATGTTATATTTATCATTATGTAGGTACCTTGTCAGCTTCATCCATTTGCTTCTTACTTTTGGATTAAATAGATAGATATATGCCACAGAGGGATGTTAGTCCCTATTCTTGTGTGAATAGAAAAAAATAAAATATTTTAATTTGACTAGTTGGGATACAAATTTGGACTATTACGGTTTTAGTCAGAATTATATCCAATTTCAGTACATAATTAGGAAATAATTACCATATGTTTATTTTTTCATCTAATCTGAAATTAATCAATGAATGTTTTTATATGTTACAGACTGTACGTGCGATTCTGACATTGAAACTCCACCAGAAAAAATGAAACACATACCTATTTAATATTTATGTAATAAAAATGTTTTACGCTATTAATAAAGAAGATAATATGAAGCTTACCTATATCTAATATTTTGGCCAGTGTACATGTCATAATGCCCCTATATTTTTGAATTTGTCTCAGAGATTTTAAGTTTAATTAAAAAACCATCAAGCAAATAAATAATAAAATAAAAAATGTTCTATTGCAATTGTTTATTGAATATTCATAACAAATGACCAGCAACGGACTTACTAGCTAATTTTTTAGAAGCTCTCTTATTCTTTTTTGAACTATTTTTAATCTGACTACAGTGTATCGTTTAATAATTTTATTACAATCAAGTATATTCGAACTAAATTTTCTTCACACATTTTTTTTACATAAAAATGTTGCCAATTGTCCCTTCTGGTTTTAATGAGCCACTGACTCCTTCTTTCAGGATCTTTTGGAAAGTGTTTAATAATAAACCCCTTTCTTGCAGAATTACTGCAATTTACATCAGCACAGACAGGCATTGTCCTATTACAAATAAAAACAAAATAATTTTTAAAAGACTTTAATTCTTGTGCAACGTTTTATACATCTAAGAGGCTTTAGAAACAACTGGTAAAATTCGAGAATACATTTATGTTTTAATTTAATCGATTAATTCAATGTCTAAAACTATGCTCAAAATCCACTGTAAGAACCAAGGACATTTGGTTATAAAAATAATAATATATGCATTAATCACTAATTTTGTTACTTAAACCATACATAAATAAATCTTCAGTCTATAATTTTTTTAAATAGCACTTAAACACCAAATTTTGCAGGAAAACTTTCAAAAACCAAAAACTGTGGTAAGAACACAATAGAACCCAATGGTAAATAAACAAACATTTAGCAAACTAATGGCGGCCGATACCACGTGACATAGGTAACCAATCACTAGGACGACCATAATTGTCGCCAGTGTCTTTTGTCTTGTATATAGTCACTGTATACCGCGTGTACCCGCATGGCCACCTGTTGATAACATATGAAAGTTATTTGTTGCAAATCTTTATCTTCAATACATTGTTTATCTTGTAATATACATATCTTATCTTAATACCTTCTTTTTTGAATATGATATCGTCCCTTATTAATTTGTTTATAACTGGCCAGTTAAAATTATTTTTAAGTATCAGCAATTCTGATATTTTATTTTGTGTACACGTTTTTACCAAGTCTTTCAACGATGCACCGAATGCTAACAGTGATAAAGAATCTTGATTTAAATAAATACTATTTTGATTATCAAACAATATAGTGTTTATTATATAATATTGGGGACATTTTCTACCTAACTCTTGAATTTTTTTATTTTCTATAATTTGCAATTCAAGATCATCACAAGGTCGTTTCAATACACCCTATTCTTTGGCTCTACGTCAGGTTGAACAGGTCTGCCATTATTAGAATTATTTATTTCTTGCTTAGACTTAACTGATTGCGCTCTTGTCATTACAAAATTTCTTTATCTTTATCTTTCGTCATATTTTTTAACTCGTTTGAGCTAATTGCTATTCGAGATAATGCATCAGCCGTTACGTTTTCAGAGCCCTTTACATAAAAGACTTCAAAATCGTATTCTTCTATTTTTTATCTAAATTTGGTTAACCTACTGGATGGATTTGCCATGCCAAATAGATAAATTAGAGGCCTGTGGTCTGTCAAAATAGAGAAGACTCTATTATATAGGTATCTTCTAATCTTAGAAATAGCTCAGACAATCGAGAGCATTTCCCGTTCTATTACAGCATAATTTCTTTCAGCTTCATTTAGTACCCTACTAGCATTATCATTACCGTTTGATAATATCGCCCCAAGTGCTATTCCGGAGGCATCTGTCCTTAATATGGATCTATTTTGTTTCGAAAAATCAGGAAATTCTAAAAAATTGGGGGGTTTACTAAAGCCGATTTCAATTTTTCGAAAGAACTTTGACATTCATTAGACCAAACAAATGTAACCCATTTTCTAGATAATTTATTAAGGGGCGCAGCCAGTTCCGCAAAAGTTTCAATGAACTTTGTCACGTGATGACCGAACCTTATACTTATAATAAAACATGCATTGTTGTATATACTATACGTCTTATAAATAATGACTGTTACCAGGAGAGGTGCTAGATTTTAACTGAATTATAAGAATATATAACTAAACAATTTGTATTACGTTTTTACATTATATAATGAAACGAAATGAAATTCTAGAACTAAACATAAAATAAACTTTGAAAATTAATCAACAACATTCAATCTCATCTTGTTTTTGTTCTCTTCAACTTTAGCATAATCGGCGGATATCTTCTCATATACAGCTAGCTATAAAAAACAGAGTATACAGGGTGTGTACCATTTCATGGGCCACCCCTATAACTTTTAAATGGGTTGTTCGATATTATTGAAATTTGGGTGGGTTATATATTAGGATTAATTTTAATACGAGTATATGTGTATGTATGTATATATATAAATAAATATATATATATATATATATATATATATATATATATATATATATATATATATATATATATACTTAGGATTATTTTTATTGGGTATGTGGCAATAATACCAAAGTGTACTCTATATACAGGGTGTCCCGGGACTAATGGGAAAAAAGTCAGGAGCGTATAATATGAGCCAAAATAATGTTAGTACTTCATATAAACTTTTTCTATGCAGGCCCTCGTTTTCGAGTTATAGGCCTCCATTAGTCCCGGGACACCCTGTATATTTCAAATATATATTTTCTTCCGAGCTTTCAAATACCAAATGTATTTATTTTCAAGGACTAGAATTATAAGTTATGGTCAAAATTAAAATAAATGATATATATATATATATATATATATATATAAAATACTTACATAATTAAACGAGGTTGTAAAAAATATGTATATAATAAATAATTTTAAATATTATCCAAAAATTATAAAACTTCAAAAAACAATATAGACATTAAATAATAATGCCAAGTGAATACGAATTTAGTTAATTTGTATTACTTTGATGTTGTGATTAATTTTATTATAGGTTTCCTATATGATTAGAACTTAAATTTTTGAATGTTGCTTTTCAAATTCTCATAGATATGCATAGATTATGCTAAGATTATTCAAGTCTGTTTATTTGTTTATACAATCATTATCTTGATTGATATATGCCGTTTCTAAAAACAGACCCTTTTTATAATTGTTTTCTGTTGTCAATACTTTAGCAAATTGATAGTTCATGGTATGTCCTTTATAAGAGGTAGATATTCTTTATTAGTTCCTTCAAAAATACCTCTTCAGGTGTAGAACATGTCAATATTACTACAAAAAGCAGTCAGTAAAAATTATGACCATTATAGTACCTAAATATATACATATAAACACAAACAGTGTAAATAGGTCATAAACAAAGTGAAATTAACAATTTTGGTACAGTCCCCATAAGTAATATATATATATATATATATATATATATATATATATATATATATATATATATTTGTAGCAATTCTTAAACCATTGTATATATTTATTATTTTGGATTTTTCTTTTGGGTATAGGTTTCGTTGAAAAAATACGACGTTCTTATTACGTTTCGCCTATCATAGTAAGCTTTTTCAAAATATTTTTTTATTATGTTCGAAATACCTACGAGTAAAAGAAATCAAAACATGTTAACTAACAACAAGGACATTAAACAATTAAAACATTAAAAATTAGAACAGTTTCACATGTAGGAATAAAATCTCTAAATTAAGTTTTATAGTGGTACACGTACCTCGATGTTTACATGTTTACGTTGAAATACTGAATAGAAAAGCAGAAGGCTCTATTATTGTTTTTTCTACTTAAAATATGTGTTCAGGTTTTTGTTTGTTGGTTTTCAATTTTGTAAGAGTAAGGTGTATATCAATTAACAAAACAGAACAATACAAGGTGGTCACAAATAGAAATAATAGTTATTGGCTGTTTATACTATTAAATTATGATAAATATGACTTAGATGATTCGTGTCTTGTTCATCATTAACTGTAAGATGTTCTTTTTTTATGTATATCATTTCCTTCATAAGCAATTTTTGGTAATTGCTCTCTTGCGTTAGAATTTCAGTGTTTGAGAAGTCAAATTCATGTTTTTCGCTGGATTCGTGCTTGTGTAAGGCTGTTGAGGAATTTTTAGTGTATTTATGACCGTTTACCTCAACAGTAGGCTAGGCGTTTTTGGATATGAATACATAAAAATTTGAATTTGTAATTTGTACAGGGCGCTACATAGGCCAAATTTGTGTCATCAATGTGCCCTACATTTTTTTGCTGTTTAAGTTAGGGGTATTTTTGTAAAAGAATATTAAAGCCACGTTATTTTAATAGAAAAAAAGTATACTTGTTATTAACCTTAAAACTTAACGGTTTACGATATAATTGCATTTTAGGGATCAGCTGCATGATTATTATTGAAAACATTTAGAAAACAAATTAAAAAAAAACAAGCTAAATAACATTATAACTTCAATTGTGTCACATTAAATGTTCGATTTGTCCTCCATTCTCGCCGATGCATTTTTCTACACGTTCCATAAAAGATCGTCTCATATTAAACAACATCATTGGACAAAAAAAACCCGCTGCTCTATTTATTTTTTCCCAAAGTAATAATTATTCATTTCGGAAACTATTAACGTAGTAGGCTAACGTCACGAATGATTTTGACAGCAAAGCATTCGATTTGTTTCAATATTATGTCAGTCTTGTAATATATATTTTGCTTTTTATTGGTTAATTTACAAAAAGCGGAAAATGCAGAGGTATAATAATTATTCTAATACAGATATGAGAGATATGGTAGCTATTTACTATCAGCAAAATTTTAATGGGCGTACTGCGAAACGTAAATATTTGAGAAGATATCCAAACAGGCAGCAACCTAATCATCAAACATTCAAAAACCTATTTAGGAATGTAGACGAAAGTGGTTCGTTTCGTCCTAAGCGTGATAACTTAGGCCGACCAAGAATAATTACGCCGATAAATATGACGTAATAATGGTTCGCATTGAAGATGATCCTCAAGTTAGTACACGGCGTTTATCTGCTGCTTTATAAATCAGTAAAACTTCTATTTTAAAAAGACTACACCTCGAGAAGTATCACCTATACCAAAATGATTTCATTAATCTATTGGAAGAATTGCCACTGAATATAAGATAAAATATGTGGTTAATGCAAGATGGTGCACCGCCGCATTATACGAGAGCAGTCAAAACATATTTAAATAACAAATTTCCTTAACGCTGGATTGGTCGTGGTAGCCATTTTCCTTGGCCAGCACGTAGTCCAGACTTGAATCCTCTCGATTTCGGTGTATAGGGTGCAATGAAACAACTTGTTTATAATGATCCCATAAATACCAGCCACCAACTTTGGGAAGAAATAAATAGAGCAGCGGGTTTTTTTATCCAATGATGTTGTTTAATATAAGACGATCTTTTAGGGAACGTGAAGATAAATGCATCGACGAGAATGGAGGACATATCGAACATTTAATGTGACACAATTGAAATGTTTTGTAATTTGTTTTCTAAATGTTTTCAATAATAATCATGCAGCTGATCCCTAAAAAGCGATTATATCGTAAACCGTTAAGTTTTATAAGGTTAATAACTAGTATACTTTTTTTCTATTAAAATCGTGGCTTTAATATTATTTTACAAAAATACCGTTAACTTAGACAGCAAATAAATTTAGGGCACATTGATACCACAAATGTGGCCTATGTAACGCTCTCTACAAATTGCATCGAAGTAGGTACCAGATTATGATTTTTCGTGCCTAAAAACCTCTATTTCCAAATTTATATGTATACATATCCAGAAACGTTAAAGATATTCCAAAAAAGAAATTTTAAAATTTAACCTTTAACATCCTGTGTATTCCTTATTTGCAGCATTTTATTGAAGCAAGTTGGTTTAAATCGTAATATTTTAAATTCAGGAATCTACCATACTTCTTTGTACAATTACTTAAGGACCACCCTATATACATATTTTTTACAACTTTACCTACAACCTCGTTTAATTATGTTTTAGTATTTTATATATATCATTTATTTTAATTTTGACCATAACTTATAATTCTAGTCCTTGAAAATGAATACATTTGGTATTCGAAAGCTCGGAAGAAAATAAATATTTGAAAGAGTACACTTTGGTATTATTGCCACATACCCAATAAAAATAATCCTGATTATAAAGTTGGTGGATAATAAATCTAAATTTATATATATATATATATATACAGGGTGTCCCACGACGTTTTGACAGTTCGATTTCTCGAAAACTGTTCATATGACAAGTATGAAATTTGGCAGATATCAACAGTCAAAACTGATGCTTCTGTTTTATTTTATCCATTAAATCATTTAATCAATCGGGGGTGTAATATGAAGTAGACCTTTTAAGTAACTCCAGAGAAAGAAATCTAAGGGTGCAATATCCGGAAAATGGTGTCGCCACATAATTGTACCATTTCGATCAATAAATTTTTCAGGAAATGTGTTATCAATATATCCTATAACTGACCAAAAAAAGTGAGGAGATGCTCCATTTTGCTGCCACCACATTGTCTGCCTTTCATGTGAAGGAATATCTTCAAGTAATTCTGCAAGAGTATTTTGAAGAAAATCTAAATATCTTAGCCCCGTTTATGTTCCTTCATGAAAATAGAGACCAATCAACCGATCGTTAAATAAACGACACCAAGCATTGATTCCCCATATTGTTTGAAATTTGGTTTCGCTCATCCACTTTGGATTCTCTTGCGAAAATAATGACAATTATGACGATTAACAATACCATTGTTATGAAATCTACTTTCATCACTCCATAATATTTTTTCTAAAACAGAAGGGTGATCATTACTTTCAACTGACATTTCAGCAATAAAATTTATTCTCCTTTCAGAATATACAGGAACCAAACCTTGTGTTAAATGTATTTTATAAGGATTGTATTTGTAATTTTTTTAATACTCCTTGTATTGAACTTCTACTTATTTGTAATTCTTGTTCAAGAAATCGTATTGAGGTGTGTGGATTTACCTGAAGATAAGCCAAAATATTTATCACATCGTTATCTGTTTGAGCGGTCTTTTGTCGAGGAACTTGATTTTTACCGCTTGGAAAAGCTTTCGTTCGACATAGACAAAAGTATTTTAGCTTGGAGTTATTCTACGAGGAAAACGATTTCTGTGCAAACCTTGAGCATGAGTTTTGTTTTTTCCACATTCTCCATAAAAGTAGCATGTCAACATATTTATAGCAAGTAAAAATTGAAGTCATTATTTACTTATTATTACAGTGTCATCACAAGATTATGACTAATAATTAATGACGGTTCTTGAATAAACTTCACCTAACAATAATGAATGACAAACTATGTTGTGGCTACTATAGTTATTTGTTTCATAGCCACCTAAATTATTGAGTGCAAAATATATCTTTAATGAATTTAGTAAAAATGAATAGCCCTTATTTTCATTACTGCACAATAAAATGATGACAATTGTGGTATCGTTGAATTTGTTTTTGAATGATATATCCAAAATTGTAATATTATACCGGTTGTCCCATTTAAAAAAATTATGTTGGGGTCACGTGACCCGAAATGACAGGAACAACGGAGATCATTTTATAATAAATATAAGCATCAGTTTTGACTGTTTACATCTGCCAAATTTCATACTTGTCATATGAACAGTTTTCGAGAAATCGAACTGTCAAAACGTCGTGGGACACCCTATATATATGTATATATATATGTATATATATATATATATATATATATGTATATATATATATATATATATATATATATATATATATATATATATATATATATATATATATATATATATTATTTTGTACTAACCTGTTCGCTAGTGTAAACGTCGCTTGATGAATCAGAAGAAGAACTATCCAAAAACTGGACTGTCTTTGTAGGTATAGTAACTTTTCTTTTTTTATTGTCTTTCATTAGAATTCTCGATAGAGGGTTGTTAAATTCTAGAATAATTGAAGGTTTAAGTTTACAAAAAAAAAACGTTTCACATTTATCCAGGTACCTGGAAGATTTGTCTGTAATTCCTTAATCGCATTTTCGGTAGTAGTCATTTGTTGGACTATTGTATTCATAGTATTGCGTGCCTTGTGTATTTCGTTCTCGAAAATATTCGCCCTTTCTTTGTAGTACATTTTACAAGCGTTCAAATAAGTTTTCTGTTTCTCTAAATCGACTAAATCCTTTTCTGATGATACATTCATTGTTTGTTGTTGTATCTTTTGTATTTTTGATTGTACATTTTTTATCTGTTCGTCCAACAACTCATTTTTGACTAAATTCAGTTGTTTATTAGTCGAAGCGGTTCCTTTTTGAATAGTTAGGGCATTTTTTTCTTCCAATTTTGAAGAATATACGTGAGATAACTGTTCGTCCATCTAAAAATAATTCATTAATTAGCCCACTACCTCCCTTGATAATTTTTTCCCCAATACCTTTATCTTTCTGTTGTTTTCCATACTTGACGCCATCAAATTTTTTTCAACTTCAGCTATTTTCCTTTTCATGTTATCGATTTCAGTTCTCCGTTCTTTAGACGTAGAATCTAATTTAGTTTCCATTTCTGTTACAATTTTCATTTTATCAGCCGTTTTTGAATCTATCTGTTCGAATCGTAAGTGGTCCTTATGTAATACTTCCTCAATATTTTGTATATTTATGAGAATTTCTTCAATTTGTCTGATTGTTTGTGCAACGTCATTTTCTAAAGGTATTATTCTAGAATCAATTGTTTTAGAGAATTATTAGGAAGAATCAATACAAAATCTCGAATTTTTTATATGAATTTTTGTACAAATTGGACTTATACATTGAATATATGAAATTATTTATATAAGTTTATTTATTGAAATTTGTTTACAGAGAAGTCTCAAGAAACTATTTCTAATCAAAATTGAACTTCTTACCATAGCACCGCAGTAAATCCCCCACGGGCCGAATTTGGTTGATCTATTTGAGTTGATTACAAAATTTGACTCACTTCGAGCTACACACGTAAATTAAAAATTGAGAAAGCAGTGCCAGTAATAAAATGGCGTCCATTGCTTTAGTTGGTGAATATGTTGAAAAAAGAGCTGCGAAATGTATTTGACATAAGAAATAACACGAGACGCGTCGATTTTTGTTGAGACAATGTATTTTAAGAAATCAGTTTGGACCTTTTAAGAGGAACCATCATTAGAGGATAGAAATACAGAAATCAACTGAGATTATTCGATGATAATTTTAAAAATGAAATTGAAAATAACTCTAAGGCATCTGGCTACAGGAGATTAATTTTCCACACTAGTCCCCGATATCGGGTTTCTCTTCTATTTGTCACACCAATTAAAAACATCTATTTTGTACAATGTCTGGATCGTCTCGATTTTATTCTTTATATCAAAGCCCAGTATAGGAACCCATTGCTTATAAACAACAAATGATCAATGTTTGTATAAACAAAAATCAATCCAAGCTTATAGGATTTAGTAATGTGCGTCTCCTACATTCAGTTGAATGCATTCACTGTATTTACCTGATTCAAGTCATCTTGATTAATTTGATATACTTATCACTCAGCGATAGGTGTCGTCGTCGATGAGCTAATTGACTTTTTAATTTATATAGGTTATTTTCAGACAATTACTTTATAACGACACTGCCGTCTAAAATATAAGTTAACACCCTCCATACATAATTAAAAGGTCTGTTCCAACCAACACAAAAACCGTACAATTACGATACAAACCCAGTTGACCTGCTGATTATTGAATATAATAAGTCTGTGTAATTTACATCAAATTTGCTGCGTTGCTGAGATTGTACGGAACTAGAACGGTATTTACTTCGGTTGGAACAAACCTGAAAACAAAACATCGGGGTCTGCGAAACAGAACACTACCAAACCAAGTTATCACAGTAGACGAAGTTGGGCACCCAGTACCTAGAGGGCAAAACTTTCGACATCTCACTAACAGCTCGACCGATATTATTAACAATGAAAAATCTCAAGACACCTACAAGCTCAGTCCTTACGCCTAGAAGTGGTAGGAAAGCTTAATTGGTGAATAACCGAGCTAATTTTCTATCCTGGAGCGTGTTGCGCCTGGAATCATAATTAACACCCGGCTTGTCGTCGACCCCTTGGTGTGTGATGAACCCAAAGCTAGACACTAGCAAACCCCGTCTTTCGGCGTGCTGACCCTAGAACGGAAGCCAACCGTCATAGCCAAGTCCCGTCTAGCTGAAATCCCAGAGCGTGTTGAGCTCGAGACGAAAGCGAATTCCCACCTCACCGAGATCACGCTGTGTATTGAACGCGGGATCTGATACCAAATACACATTCATACACGTTCATTTTAGGCAACCTGAATGAGGGGGTAAAACGAGTATCCCAGGTCGACAAAATTGAGAAAGTTTATATAATAGTACTGATTCATCAATAAATCTTTAAGTCAAAGGGACGATGTACGACCGATCCAGACCATTTACTACGAAAAGCCGTATAATAAGAGGAGACCTGTAGACAATCCGACAAGGCGACCACCCCCAGGGAAACCCCACAGAATCAAGGACCAACAGTTGTACATATAAGGTGCGTTCTTTTTGACTGAAATCTCAGTTAATCTCAGCTCACATCAGTAATGTGAGCGTTCTTTTTGTTTTACTCACTTTAAGTGAGCTGAGATTTTTCCTGCCCCTTCACCGATACTGAATGTGTTGTAAGGGGGAATCAGTTGGACTTGAGTCGGAAATAAAGTGGAGGGGATGAACAAATATTTGATTTGCTTGGGTTATTTGTAGTTTTAACCAAGGTTATCTATAGTTTTAACCATTGACATATAAACACACATAATCTATTTTTCTTTTGTTACAAATTATGGATGCAATAACATTATTATTATTATTATTATTATATGTTTTGTTTCTTCGCGAGTTTCAATTGAGATGTCTTTCTTTTTGGTACTTACACACATCACTTTATCTCAGATCACCTTAACTAAAGTGATCTGAGATCTCAGTCAAAAAGAACGCACCTATAGTAACTGTATATAGAATAGACTATTAAAGGACACGTGGCTTTGACGAGTCGGCCTTCTTGTTTGGAAGCAAACAAAAGCGGTATAAAGATCTTAGTTTGCGCATCTCAAGTCCATTTTTATTTAAAATAAATATATTCATAAGCATATTTGATCGCATTATTTATTATTTAGAACTCTCCTCTCAATCAGCATTTGATATGTTTAATTTCAGTTAGGTAGGTTCATCAAAAGTAAATTAAAGACAATTCTTTCTACAGGTGTCTAATAATTTGTAAAAGGAATCAAAAGACACAAAAATCCCGTAATATGAAATGATAAACATTCCTTTTAAAAGATTAGTATTATTATTATTTTCTAGCTTTACATGTCACTTAGAGAAGAATTAATTGCATTGTAATTTTTTTAAACTATGAACTAAAGATCATTGCAAAATGCTTTTTAAAATTACAGAGATCAATTTAACTCCATGTTGTTTTTACTCCATAGGAATTTGTGATGAACATACATTAATGAAGGCACTTCAAATCACTAAAATTTTGTCAATGCTTATTATTTATCTGTATCTGTTTTATATTCATTATTTTTCACTATATACCTAGTTGTTGCGGTTATTGTTGCAAAGTACAATTTAGTTAATTATTCTTAATTATCATTAATTTTATGTATAGACGTTTAAGCATTTATGTTTTCAGATTATGGGCTTCTTATAAGTTCTTACCTCAGCCCTTATTTCTATTGTAATATCTTTCTCTTCATCTCTATTTATCGAAAGTATACTATAGTACAACGGGGGCGATACCACCCCCCTGTGGGCGCTGCAGCCTTTTAGGGGGGCGGTAGCGGATTCAGAAGCAAATAATAAGCAGTCAAGAGGAATGGTGAAATAAAAATGATTTAATAAGGGTTAATAAGCAGTTTTAAATTAACATTAATGATAATACTAATAATTATAATAATTTCTTTTAGTTCAGAATAGAAGTATAGGACTTGTCCTCGCACGTTGATAAGCGATGTTCATACAAAATAACATGTTTCGACATGTTCGCACACAGACAAGTTGAATCATGCACGAAATGAAACGTATAAAAGCAACAGCTCTACGAATTTTTTGTTAGTTAGTTGTATGTGCTTGGCCGCGATATATAGTCGTGAATTATAAGCTCCGCCGTAGTAAATAATCTTGAGTGGTGTGTCATTTTATAAACATTACTATCTATAAATCTATTGAGAATTTAATTTTTGTATGAAAATGGCTGAATCTACTTCTAAATTAAAAAAGAAATGCCGGCAATACAGTATTGAATATTTAAAATATGGATTTGCGGAATCTTCTACAAACAAATCATTACCTATGTGTTTAATTTGCAGAAAAGTTTTTTCAAATGAAGCTATGAAACCTTCTAGGCTACAAGAGCATTTACAATACATAAAATGCATCCTGATAAGAAGAACAAAGATATATTCTATTTTCAAGAACTCGAAATACAATATTTAAAACAGCCAACTATATCAAACCTTTTTGCATCGTCTTCTAAATGAGACGATGATGGGCTACGAGCCTCATATAACGTTTCATTGTTAATCGCAAAGTTAGGAAAACCACACACCATTGGCGAGGAGTTTATTTTTCCGGCAGTCGAGGAGATATTAAAAACTGTTCTCCATCATAAGACACCATTTGATTTCATTAAAAAAATTCCTCTCAGTAATAATTCAGTGCAAAGAAGAATAGATGAAATGGCAAATGACGTTGAAATATAATTATGCGATTACCTAAAGACTTGCAAACTCGATGAATCAACTCTACCAAGTAACGAAGCTCTACTCTTATCATACGTACGATTTATAAAAGAAGAAAAAATTCATCAAGAGTCATTATTTTCTAAGAATTTGGAATCTGATACAAAGGGACATTCTATATTTAATATCATGCAAGAATTTTTTCAAGAGAAAGAAATTCCTATTAGCAATATTTTGTCTGCTGCTACTGATGGTACTCTAGCAATGACCGGGCGTCATAAGGGTTTTATAGCACATTTGAGTGTGCCAAATGTACTCGCTGTACATTGTATTATTCACCGTCAGCATTTGGTTGCAAACAAATTAAATGATCGTCTGCATGCGTCCCTCAATAACGTTATTAAAGCAATCAATATCATTAGAAACAATTCATTGAATGACCGTTTGTTTCATAAGCTTTGCAATGAAAATGATGAAGACTACAATCGCTTGCTGCTGCACACAGAAGTACGTTGGCTCTCTAAAGGTGTTTGTCTGAATCGTTTTTTCTATCTATTTGACTCAGTGTTGGAATTTCTTGAAGAAAACGAACAATTACTCGAAAAACTGATTACGTCAAAAAATGACATCGCTTATTTGACGGACCTGTTTTAAGTATTTAATCAAGTTAATCTACAATTGCAAAGTGATGATTTAAATTTAATTAAAACTAAAAACGTCATAGCTGCTTTTGCAGGAAAACTTCTTATATTCAAAAGAAATCTTGGTAGAGGTGAGTACAACCTTTTTCCCACATTATCAACAGTGTCTGCAAAACCGGAAGATTTACTTACTTACTGCCACCACTTGGAAGTTCTTCATGTTGATTTTACAGAGCGTTTCCAAGATATTTTAAACATGGAAATACCAAGTTGGGTTATAGATCCTTTCGCAAAGACAGATACTAAAGGCTCATCAAATTTGGAAGAGGGGAGCTATTAGAACTCACAACTAACGAAGAACTGAAAGTAAAATTCAAACGTGGATATCAAGAGCTCTGGCTTCAAAAACCAATACCAGTTCTCTATCCTGGATTGTGGACAATACTACAGAAGTTGTTAATTTCATTTCCTTTGTCCTATATGGCCGAGCGTGCATTCAGTGCAGTAACTGATTTGCTGTCAAAGAAGAGGAACAGATTACACATCACTGAACGTGACGATCTGCGATTGATGTTAACGAAATTGGAACCCGATATTAACAAACTGGTAACACTCCACCAGCCTCAACCGTCTCATTGCTTTTTTCTTTATTATTAATTTTGTATTTCATATTGTACTGCATTCCTTATTTCTATTGTGATTGTATTTCTTATTGATTCTGTGTTTATATTTAAAAGTTTAATAAACAATTTTATTGTACATTTGGTAGTCGTTTACTAAATTTCTACTTCATCATTCCTCTAAAATAAAATTTAGACATTAACTGAAATTAAAGCTAAATACAGATCAATTGGGACGGTACAGATGATATTCAAATAAAATTAACTACTTTGGACTAACCAGCGACTGGGGTGGGGAGGCGGTGAAATTTTTGTTGTCTTCTATAGGGGGCGGTGGTCCAGAAAAGGTTGGGAACCACTGATAGTATAATAGGAATAGGACCTGAACAGATTTTAAAATATTTTTTAGAAGTCCTACTCGTATAACTCTCTCTACATGTATTCTGACGTTGGCAAATTTGCGGGTACTTTCTAAATCCGTTGGATGAAGCTGATCATTATTTCTAGTGAAAACTGATATTTCTAAATGAGCTCCTAATATTCCTACAGCATCTCGTGTTAAAAACTCTTGATCTGCTAATATAATTTTACCAGGTAGAATACAATTTAAGAATCCAGTTTTCCGTCAAGAATGTATCGCTTTACGCGCTCTTTTGATAATGCATCTAATAATGCACCCCTATAATTGTACATTGTCTTTTCCCTTTGAACATACAACATACCAAAACGACGGTATTGTTCTTAATTTATTCACACAATCTTGATATAATAACAACATAAACAAACCAAACCAAACAATTCAAGTTTGTTTGCTCCCAGGCAATATGGCGTACGGTATGTGACGTCAGCCTTTAATGGTCTATTACTTTTAAGTTGTAAAGATTTTATTGAATTTTTAGTTTAACAGGTAACATACGTGTTACTATTAAATAAACAGATCTAACCATCAAGCCCTTTTTTATGTTCTACCCCCTGACTATACCACGGCAATTACAAATTGACGCCCGTACAGAAGAATTACAAATTGACGCTCGAGCAAAACGATTACAACTTGTTTCATTTTGTTCACTTTCACTGAATTTCTTAATTATACTCCATTCGTTTAGCATTCGAAGCAATTTTACCTGAATTATTGCAATAGAAAAAAGGTCAATCTTCATAAACCTTAGCCGTCACTTTTAATTTGATTAGTAAAATGTGTCTTGGTCTGTAAACTCCAAAGAGCAAAGCAGCAAGAAAAGTAAACTAAATCTCTGAATTTTGAATTTGTGTGAGAAAAATGGTATCAACAACAAGTTTTAATCCAGTGAACTTTGAAAGCGCAGCTTTCACTACACATGTAAAAATAGTTATACAAAACGTGTATGATGCTCTCGTGCATGAGCACCCAACGTGTACAGTTTGCAGTGTAGTTTCAAAATGTGCCAATATGACAGGAATTGAAGAAACTAATTTACAATCTTTTAAAACACAGAAAAAACGATCCAATTATGGAACCTGCGAAGCAGCAACCAGGGAAAAAATTATCGAAATCGACGAGGTAGTTAAACATACCACCGGAATTTTCCAATTTGTACTTTGCAGCATATTAAGAGCTGGCAATACACCATTATGCTCCATCAAAAATATCCTATGCACCTATCTCTAGTTAGTAGTATCGCATTATTCAGTGCAAAGTTAAAGTCTTATGTCAGTCAGTTTCGTCTTCTGTCATCAAACTTGCGAATATTCACAAAAGTTTTATTTACGCGTCAAAATACAATGATTTAAATTTTGCGATGCATCGCAAAAAAATTGCGATATGTCGCAGGTGGGACCGAGCCTTTATTATACAAAGTAAACTTGTCAAATGTCAAACCTTTTGATTAAAATACTAGTGGACTTTTATTCAGGACTAAAGCGTAGCTACTGTTACGAATGTGCATATGAAAAGATTGAACCTGCTCCATTTTTGGACGTGGTTTTGCAAAACATTTATACTTTAGAGGCGCAGATCAATTGATAAATTTTAAGCCAAACAACTTTTTCCACTGTCGCAATAATGAGGGGTGCGGAGGGTACTTACGAAAAAGTCTCTATTTAAATCCAGTTTTCTTTTTTATAGAACTGATATGAACAAGCACTAAAATGTGTTACCAAAAAATAAGATTCACGAGGGTGACGTTCAATACATTTTGAGGGTTGTGTTGCATACGGAGGACTCGATTGAGCTCTAGGTCACTTCGTTGCCTTGGCACAAAGGCACAACAATATATGGGAAATGTATAATTATAGCCACCAAAAAAGCGAAAAAATGTCAACTAAGCAAGTAAGAGTACATATAATTCTATATAGTATTTAAATTACGTCGCATATCAAGTCAAATCGCTACCTGTTATACATTTTTCACAAGGTTGCAAATGTAAAATTTGAAAAATCCTATTTTTCAAATCTAGTTCAAACGGCGATAATAGATAAATTAAAATTTTGAAGAAAGTTCTTAAACGAGGTGTAGACAGACTCTAAAGAGTATTCTATATTATGTGCTTTAGTTTATGAAAACCAGGTGGTGCCTTTTATTGTGTGTAGGAAATTTAGGTATTTCAGCTAAGTAACATGTAAAACTTCTTAATGAAAATTTCACCGGGGCTATTGTCTTGCCTTTGTTGGTGGTGCATAAATAAAGAGTGAAGCGTTTATTTGCCCCGCCATATACAAACAGCTCTGTAGTTTGTCGGGGAATGTGGTGCGAAGAAAAGCATTCATATTGGTGCATACTGACCAAATATGTTTTTGTTGAAAATGATTATGAGAGAGATCATAACTGACCTCCATAAAAACATACATATAAAAACACACTGTTGATCTAATAAGTCATCTTTCCAACGGAAATTGATGTGAAAATCTCATACTCTTTATACGATCGTAAATAAAATATATTAAGTAGCTTCATAATCGCATCCATAATTGAGTTTAAAAAATGACTTACCTCTGTTGATTTGTCGCCAGCTCTTGTTGTAAGCTAGTGCGGTTGAAGTTTTCGTCAATCGTAGCTTGCTCTATTTTATTTTGAATTTCAGTCCATTTTAATTCAAATTCTTTCAATTTATTCTCCAATTTTCCTTTTTCGTCTACAAGTTGACAGTTTAATTCTTGACATTTTTTTCCTTCTTCGAGGCGTGCTTTCATCGTTTCCAACTGATTTTTTCTTTCCAAAAGTATTTGCTTCGAATGTATATTTTCTTTCTTCTCAGATTCATAATCCCCCCTTTTTGAATTGCTCTCATTCTCCAATGCCTTTTTAAGGCGTTGCATATTTGACACGCTAGTGTTAATATTTTTCTCGTGCATCTCTTTCTGGTTAGCAACTTTGTCAAATGTTTCTTCTAAGCCAGTATACACCTTTTCTATTTTAGTTGAAAGCGTAGTGGTATAGTTCTGTAATTCCTCTTTAATTTTCACTATATTTTCAAAGTATTGTTGTAACTGAGCGATTTCTTCTCTGGATCGCATTTCCTGAGTACTGATTTTTTCTGCTTTGAATTTTAAATCATCCACCATTTTTTGTTGTCTATTAATTTGTTCTATAAGGTGCATATTCGTTTGAATGAGTATTTGTAAAGTATTCTTTTGAACGCCCTGTAACATTATAAAATAAATATACTTATGGTTCTGATTTCTGCACCATAAGTAAATTTACCTTTAATAACTGGATACTTTATTTTTTTCGCTATTTCATAAGACTAAATTGAAAAATCATTAATTTATGTCAGATGTCACTCCCACGCATTGTGTATTAAATTGAAACAATACCTACTTAAAATTAACTTCAGATAAAAATAAATACATGTTCATACCTGCATCTCGACGAACTCTTTGCATTTCGTTTGAATAATATTTTCAGCTGATTTGTAATGTAATAGTTGGTTATTTACGGTCTTAGGAGATTCTATTTCAGTTTCTGCAGGTTCTGTATCTTGATTAATATTTGAGTGTTGCTCATGTGTACTTTCAGACTCATATTCGATTTCCATACTATCCATATCTAAACGATCCATGGTAATGGTAATACTCTTCTATAAATTGTTATTTACTGTAGGAGAGTATACTTACTATGCTTTTTTATATTTTCGAGAATAATTGGGAAAGTTTTAAATTTGAAAGCTCACTCTCAGTACTGTAAGCTGTAAACAAGGCCGCCAACGCTATAAATTTTAAATTTCCCAAAAGAATACATTCTTTTGTTTTAGTTGTGACCCCAGGAGTGCGTTCAGAAAACAGCGCCTTAGTGTAAGAGTTATACATGGGTACAAAGTGAGTGTTCATCATAAAACATGTAATATATACTTCACACTTTACACCACAGCGTTGACAAACGCACCACGGGAATCGCTGAGAGTGCACTCCTAGTTCCCCGCTCACGATCGGGGAAAGTATTACCCTGACATCTGACATGCGCAATTCGCATTTTATACACATGTTTTTGTTTATAGAGGTCAAGGCGCTGGTAATCGTTTTTCTGTGTGTTTGGGTTAGCTATCAGTTTCCATAAACAAAAGATTTTCAAATTCCATTGGTAATGTTAAAGGTAAAAACATTCCACGATCCCTGTTTTTCTGCAACCAACGTAAAATAAACAACAAATTTCAATGTCAAAATCATATTTTGACAGTTTCGACCTACAAATCGGTAGGACACGCTCTAATCGTTCATGTTGGTTTCTCCCTAGGCGTCTGACTGATACGTTACCCTGTCAGAGTTCGCTCCTCATCTCCCCAAGAGATTATGAACGCACTCCTGAAGAACAGTGTGTACTTTGAGTTGTGAAATTTTATCACAAAACAACCCAATTTAATTTTATCGAATATAAGAAAGTAATTCAAAATTCCACATGAACATATTAATGGTGATTAATTCAAATATTGATAGTGATTATACGAAATTTATAAATTCTTACTTTTTTTAGTTTTATGTTGGCTATAGCTAATACCAATTTATGAAGTTGCCAGTACAGCAGAGCACGGAGCACGTGTGATATCATAGACAAATAATATCATATTACTTTCCCCGAGACTAACCACGCTAACCTGGTTAGAAAAAAGTTAACTGCTCTAATTTCCTCGATACATATTCCAAATAATAATGTCACATTTAACCAACATCTCAAACCACCTGGCCGAGGTAGTTAACATGTGGTTTGAAGCAATGATCTGTCAGTTTGTCTGTGGTTTATCGTTGTTATTGTCGTTAAATGTTAATAACAACGGGACTTTCGTTGAAAAAGTAAGTCAGAATAATGAATGTATACAAAGTATTTGTAAACGAAGAGTTATACAGTATCAATGATACAGTAGAAATGATTAATCTTCAACAAAAAGGTAAAGAATTACAAATTGTGAATAGATATTCTTTTCTCCACCTATAACTGATGAACATTTTATATTATATTAGTAATATAAATCATATAGAATGAGGATAGTGACATTTGACATCCCCCTATCAAAATGATGATGACATACTACAGATCCAAACTACGTTAACCACTGACGTCATAGTTTTGTTAACCTGGTTAAGCCATGCATAGGTAACTCTTATGAACCAGCTTGTCCCATAAGATCTGTTTGCGACTACACTCGCCAGAGGCGCTGTAATCACCTTAAATTTGAACGTTGTCAAATCTGTAAAGAAAAATTCCTCAGTTTTTCGTCAATCATCTGATCCATTAATTGAAGTTACTAATATGTAATAGGATTAACATATTTTTTCATTATCATAACATAAAACTTGAATGTTAGTTTGGATTTGAATTTTAACTTATCTTTCAATACCCTACACTACAGAAGCTATTCAAGTTGTATTTTTTAGTTAAAATAAAAATCATAAGTTTTTAATGATAATTTTGAGATATGGCAACATCACAGCGGCTTTACGAGAACACAATACGCAGGCGCATAGATTTCTCGCCTAATGTTTATCCATAGAAAAAGGATATGTTAGGTTAGGTTGATTTATTTTTATCAACACCAATACCTAGCCCAGCTCATTATCATTATTATTCCAATTAGTGTTGTATTGAGACTAAGTTGAATTTTAATTTTTGTGTGTGTTTATTAAACTGATTTAACCAAACCAGTCCTATATGGTGTTTTCTTGTTGTGTGCCCACATGCAGAAGCCGGGGTGACACTGAAAATGCATCGATTTTCCAAAAACTATGAAAATGTGAGTACCGGCGTTACTTTCAATATTAAAGCTGTGATAATTATATTAACAAAATCTGTTATATGTTATTTTTTTCACTACTAACATGAAAAAACCTTATTATTTACCTCATTTGTCTAATGAGAAGTAGCTCAATATTGTTGGATTTGGTGTTAAATTAAGTTGTTGAATAAACAAATAACGTGAACCAGGTTTTATTCTTTTGAACTTTTATTTTACTAACGTATAAACTAATACAACCATGTTTTTCTTTCTTACTTTACACACAGACCGTGATCTGTGACTTTACAACTAACAACCATTCTTCTTCTTTTACACATAACATGACATTTTTCATGGCCTCTTTCCTAAGAATAAGTAGTTTTATTGTCAGTTTCCAACACCCCCTTTCAATAAAATTATTTTATTCTTCTTACACTTATTAATAACAAGTTTAATTTTAATGTTAAATGGCAAAGCAAATAACGCGGTAATAATACAACGAAAACAAGACTATTTAGGCAGCAATCCTAAATCTTTTCTAAATTTTTCGAACTTAATTCTAGCTAATGGTTTGGTAAACATATCAGCCAATTGGTCTTCACTCTTAATGTGAACAATATTCACCAAGCCATTATCTATCTTCTCTTTGATAAAATAAAAACGCACATCAACATGTTTCAATCTCTTATTATTTTCAGGATTAGTTGCCACTTTAATTGCTGACTGATTATCTTCATACATTATAATGGGTTCATCTAAATCAAATAAACAAAAATCTTTTAAAACTTTTGCTAACCAACAAGCTTCACTAACTGCTAAACTTAGGGCTATATGCTCTGATTCTGTCGATGATATTGAAACACATTGCTGTTTTCTACTTGCCCATAGAATTGTACAATTTAGTAACTTAAAAACATAACCAGATGTTGATTTTCTATCATAAATGTCCCCTCCCCAATCAGAGTCTACAAATCCACATAAATTATTCATATTATCTGGTTTAAATATTAACTTAAGATCTAGAGACCCTTTTACATATCTCAATACTCTTTTCAAAGCCTTTAACAGATTATTGTTTGCCTTATCTTGATATCTACTTAACAGACTAACACATTCACATAAATCTGGTCTGCAACCTTGAACTGCATACATTAGGCTTCCAATAATTTGTCTGCAAAGCTTTTGTAAGTCTGGATCATTTTCTGTATTCTTAAAATTGAAATCAGTATTTACATCAATCGGGGTATTAATAGGTTTACAATCCTGCATGCCGAATTTCTGTAAAATTTTCTTTAAATAATTTTCCTGACTTAATTCAGTATATCCCTCATCCAAATTTTGTCTAACAGTTATACCTAAATACTGAGAGATAATTCCTAAATCTTTCATACAAAAATTGTTACTCAACAAAACTTTTAAATTGTTGACTTCTTGTCTGTTTATTCCCAAAATTAATAAGTCATCAACATAAATCAAGATATATAATCTACTATCATTTGTACATTTTGAGTATAAACAATGATCATTTTCTGATCTAACATAACCCTCACTTTTCATTAAATTATCAAAAGTAGTATTCCAACATTTAGGACTTTTCTTTAACCCTAGAGTACTAATACTCGTAAAATTTACGACGCCGAATTATTTTTCCCGAAATTTGGCAACAACGGAAAATCTTGCAGATTTGGGTCTCCCAGTAGCTTCCTCTTTAGTACTCTGCTAAACGTTGGTAAGTCCACGTCAGTCGGATTTTTAGCGGAAGTGCAGAAATTACGCATCGCGTCGTAAATATTACGACGCTTTAGTGTTAGTGATAGTATTAGCGATAAGATTATTGTGAATGTTTTTCTTTGTTTTATGCTGAATACTCGATTTATTGTGTAAGTAGACTAATAATATTTCATAATTTGTAGAAACAAAATGCAAATTTCAAAGTATAAAGCTAAGATTTATTTATTTATTAATTTCAGAAACTGAGAAATGGCAAATAAACCACTTACTGCGTCGCAGTTGCAACAAGAAATGGAAAAGATTATGAATGGAGAAGATGATTATAATGAACCGTACGAGGACAGTGGAAGTGACTGGGAGGAAGATTATTTAGAAGAGGATTCGGTACATTCTGACAGCTCAGAAGAATATAACCAACCAACCAACCATGCCATCGAGAAAAAAAATCCAGAATTAGCAGAGGAACGTCCAGAAGAAGCTCTCTTGTCATATGATCAAGAATCATCGGATGACGATGAACCTTTAGCCAGCCTATGTCGAAGCCAGGGTCGAAGGGATCCAAATATAGTTTTTCCTAAACAAATAAATATAAAAGGTAAGAATGGTCATAAGTGGTCATCTAAACAGCCAGTCTTGTCAAAGAGAGTCAGCTCTAGGAATATTGTTCATTTTATATCTGGTTGCAAAGGAGAATCTCGTAACTGTTCTTCAATAAAGGACCACTTTCTGCACTTCTTTCACGACAACATTCTTGACATAGTTATTCTTCACACCAATGAAGAGATTGTTAGGCAGTCTTCTAAATACGCTGCAAATTCTGCTACGGTATCAAAACTTTGCAAAGATGAGTTATTAGCCTTCCTGGGAATACTAGTTTTTTCTGCCGCCAAAAAAGACAATCATCTAAATGCTAGACATATGTTTGAAGGGACCACATCGGGATCTTTCTATCGCGCCTGTATGAGTAGAGAACGTTTTTAGTAAACTGTCTCAGGTTTGACGATAAAACTTCGAGGGAGGAAAGGAGAAAAACCGACTCATTCGCTCCTATTCGTGACATATGGAATATGCTAATAGATGTATGCAGAAGTTCCTATATTCCATCATCTTATCTCACCATCGATGAACAGCTCTTAGGATTTAGAGGAAGGTGTCCATTTCGTATGTACATACCTAACAAACCGTCGAAGTACGGTATAAAGATTATTATGTTATGCGACACATCCTCCAAATATATGATAGATGCTAGTCCATATCTAGGAAAGAGCACTGATACTGGAGGACTACCTCTTGCAAATTTTTATGTGAAAGAGTTAACAAAATCGGTTCATGGTAGTAACCGTAACATTACCATGGACAACTGGTTTACGTCAGTTTCTTTGGCGGATGAACTTTTGGAGTTGCCGTACAAACTAACAATTATAGGAACTCTGAGAAAAAATAAAAAAGAAATACCACCAGAACTATTGAAAAATAGGCAACGAGGCACATCAATGTTTTGCTTTGATAGGAAAAAGACATTAGTTTCATATGCACCAAAACCTAATAAAATAGTGTTGTTACTTTCCACTCTGCATGAAGGTGCAAGCATTTCCGAAAATGGAAAACCTGATATAATTATAAATTATAATGAAACCAAGTCAGGTGTAGATACTTTTGATCAACTATGCAGTAATATGACCTGCTCCAGAAAAACCCGGAGATGGCCTATGTGTGTTTTTTATGGAATGATTAACATAGCTACCATCAATTCATTTGTAGTATACTGCCATAATTCTCACAAAGCTAATACGAAGCCTGCTTCCCGCTTCCAGTTCATGTTAAATTTGGGCATTAGCCTTGCTGAGCCATGGATGCGCCAAAGATTGAACATCCCCAATTTACGTCGCAATATTCGACAGGACATAAACGAAATTCTAAACATACAGCCTGTTCCTGAACCAGATAACCCTATGGCAAAGAAGCGGACAGTGTGCTCCTTCTGCCCTAGCCGTCTGAGAAGAATGACAACAAACTTTTGTGTACAGTGTAAACGAGCAATCTGCGGACAGCACAACAGAAATTGTTGCCCAGAATGTCCATTTTCTTCGGCATAATTCATTTTTTTTCAAACCATATCCATTTATTTGATTAGTTTAAGATGAAAAACCTATTATTTCTGTTGGAAAATATATTTTGATTTTTTTAAAATGTGTTTTAATCCAAAGTCGTAAATTTTACGACGTATTAGTATTACGGAATAATCAAATCATATTAGTACTCTAGGGTTAAACCATAAATCGACTTATTAAGTTTGCAAACAGTTTTACTATTTTCTCTATTTTTACTTGGCAAAGTCATAAATACCTCCTCATTTATATCTCCATAAAGAAATGCGCTTCGTACATCCATTTGATGAATAGGTTTACATAACTTAATTGCAACTACAAGAAGGATTCTAAAGGTTGTTAATTTTGCCACTGGGGCATAAATATCATACAAATCATCACTGCTTTCTTGTTGAAAACCACGAGCCACTAAGCGCGCTTTAAAATCATTTTCATTTTTTTATTTTAAAAACCCATTTACTTTCTATAACCTTTTTATTAACCGGCCACGGCACTTCACTCCACGTATTATTTTCGCGAAGCACGGTCAGCTCTTTTTCCATAGCCTTTTTCCACTGCACACTATTTTTACCGGACACTGCCTCTTCGAGAGTAACTGGCTCTTCTTCATTCGAGTAAAAGCACATATCAGCTTCACTCATATCATAATCTTGCATCCATGCTGGTTTCTTAATTTCACGTTTTCCACTTCTCACTGTCACTTCTCCAGAAATTTCTTCTTCCGATGAAGTATCTTCTTCTGGTTCCTCCGAATTTCTTAATATTTCAATTTCAGGATCAAGAATAACATTATGATCATCATTGTCGGTTACGTCTTCATCCTCATTTTCAGAATCTAATAATACAATTTTGTTATCATCCCTTATATGTGTCCCTTTTTCTTCTATCTCGGGAATAAAGACCACATCTCTGTGTATTTGTACCTTATTTTTGTTTGGGAAGTATACTCGATAACCTTTAACTTCTTCTGAGTATCCCACAAAAATTCCAATTTCATTTTTAGCATCTAGCTTTCTACGGTTTTGTTTCGGAATGTGTACACTAACTTTTGATCCAAATTCTTTGAAAACTTCAACATTACAATTCTTTTTGTACCATGCCTGAAACGGTGTTTGGTCCTTTTGTGGGCTTTTTCCTGCACGATTTATTGAAAATATTGCAGTATTTGCTGCCTCAGCCCAAAAAGATTTACTCAGGCCAGAACTCTGTAATAATGTTCTTACAGATTCCACTATTGTCCTATTTTCTCTTTCTGCTCTACCATTCTGTTCAGGGGTATATATGCAAGTTTTTTGGTGAACTATTCCTTTTTTGTTACATATTTTTAAAATCTTTTCATTTACAAACTCCAAACCGTTGTCTGTTCTTAATATTTTTATCTTATTTCCAGTAACATTTTCTGCCATAGCTATAAAGTTTTCTATGTTTCTTTCAACTTCCGATTTATTCTTTAAAAAATAGACATATCTATATCCAGAATAATCATCTTTTAATAATAAAAAGTATTTTACCCCACCAAGTGATTCAGCTTCAATAGGACCACATAAGTCACTATGTATAAGTTCACAAGTATTCTCTGCTCTTGATTCACTAACTGAAAATGGAAGTCTACGCTGTTTACCAGCAAGACATATTTCACAAAATGGTTTTGGATGATCAGTGAATTGTATATTATTTCTTTTTAAAACCTTCTTTACTTGATCAAAATTAATATGTGCCAATTTTCTATGCCAATCATGTATACTTATGACTGCATTACACTGTAATGGCTGCATATCTATGTTTTGGGTAAATTTTTTAATTTTAAACTGCATTTTATATAAATTTCCTTGTCTTTCTGCTATAGCTCTTACTTTACCCTTTATATCTATTAATTCACATTTATTTTTATTTGAATGCATTTCATAATTTTTATCCAGTGTAGTACTTAATGAAAACAAATTTACTGACAAATCTGGTACATATAATACATTGTTTAAATCTGTACTCACCCATTCGCTTCCATTCCAAGCTGTTACTTGTACTGTACCTATACCTTGTACATCTACTAGTGTTCCATTTCCTACTCTAACTTGCCTTTTTTCTGGTAGTTTTTCCATTAGTCTGAATTGTTCTTTGTCGAAACACATGTGTTCTGTAGCTCCACTGTCCATCCACCAATAGTCTGGTTTCAATTTGACTTTGTCTAATACATCATCAGAACAATTTAATAGAATTGATTCACTTACAAGGGCTTGATCACCTGCTTTTCTGTTATCCCTTTTCTCTTCTTCTTCTTTTCTCTTCTTGAACCAACAATCTTGCGTTAGATGTCCTGGTTTCTTACAAAAATGACACTCCTTTTTGCTTGTTCTGCGACAATCTTTCTTCATATGACCAATTTTATTACACTCAAAACATTTTATGTCTTTTCTTGACTTGACGAACTTTGTTGTCGATGCTAATGCCGTATGTCTTTCTACATTTTTACCTCTTTCTTCTTCCAACATTAATCTTGACATAAGATCAGTCAATGTTTGTTTATCTGTGGGTGTTGACTCCCAAGCTGATATAAAATGTTTCATATTTTCGGGTAATGACATTAATACCTTGGTAATTATCATTTTGTCACTTATTTCTTCTCCCAATGACTTTAATGTGCCTTTTATTTCCTCTAACTGTGACATAAATTCTGCTGCTTTTCCTTCTGTATATTCTAATGAAAAGAATCTTTGAGTCAATACATGTACACTTACTTGAGATTGATGCTCATAAATTGCTTTAAGCTTTGTCCACATTTCGGCTGCTGTTTTGCATGACAAAATATGTGTAACTACTTTTTCTTCTAGCCTAGAGACTATAATTTCTTGTGCTTTGGCATCTTTACTATCCCATTCTTCTGTAGTTGTAGCTGGTCTCTGTACTGCTCCACTTACTATCTCAAAATATCTTTTGGACTTTAGCGTGATTTCTACCTGAAACTTCCATGTAGTCCAGTTTTCTCCATTGAGTTTTGCAATACCTATCAATCCTGTCGGTTGGGTTTCGGCTCCGGGGACCGTTTTTATATACACGTATCGAGAAGACATGGAGACTTCATTTTCGGTATAGGGCATATAGGATGCGTAAAATCTCAAAAAAACACATTAAATAAAAAATACACCCTCGGGGGCGGTTTTTTTGGGGGGCGGCTACCCTTATTTTTGGGAAAAATGAAATTCCAACGGCGTCATCGTTTTCCTTGAATTTTTCTTATATACGGCCCTGAATTTTCATAATTTTATCTCAAACTTGAAATTTTTCTCAAGTATGGACTTGGACAAAATTTCCGAAAAAAGCGAGGGTTTCGGCTCTGGGGACACTGTTATATGAAAAACGGGAAGACATGGAGACTTCATTTTCGGGATAGGGCATAAAGGACGCGTGATATTTCGAAAAAACACATTGAAATAAAAATTCACCCTCAGGGGTGGTTTTTTAGGGGCTGACTACCCTTACTTTTGGAAAAAATGAAATTCCAACGACGTCATCGTTTTCCTTGAATTTTTTTATATATGGCCCCAAATTTTCAAAATTTTATAATAAACTTGAACTATTCCTCAAGTATGGACTTTGACAAAATTTCAGAAAAAAGCGAGGGTTTCGGCTCTGAGGACACTCTGTTATATGAAAAACAGGAAGACATGGAGACTTCATTTTCGGGATAGGGCATATAGAACGCGTGAAATTTCGAAAAAACACATTTAAAAAAAAATCACCCTCGGGGGCGGTTTTTTTGGAGGGTGGCTACCCTTATTTTTGGGAAAAATGAAATTCCAACGACGTCATCGTTTTCCTTGAATTTTTTTATATATGGCCCCAAATTTTCAAAATTTTATAATAAACTTGAAGTATTCCTCAAGTATGGACTTTGATAAAATTTCAGAAAAAATCGAGGGTTTCGGCTCTGGGGACACTCTGTTATATGAAAAACGGGAAGACATGGAGACTTCATTTTCGGGATAGGGCATATAGAACGCGTGAAATTTCTAAAAAACACATTGAAAAAAAAATTCACCCTCGGTGGTGGTTTTTTTGGGGGGTGTCTACCCTTACTTTTGGAAAAAATGAAATTCCAACGACGTCATCGTTTTCCTTGAATTTTTTTATATATGGCCCCAAATTTTCAAAATGTTATAATAAACTTAAAATATTCCTCAGGTATGGACTTTGACAAAATTTCAGAAAAAAGCGAGGGTTTCGGCTCTGGGGACACTCTGTTATATACAAAATAGGAAGACATGGAGACTTCATTTTCGGGATAGGGGCATATAGAACGCGTGAAATTTCGAAAAAACACATTGAAAAAAAAATCACCCTCGGGGGCGGTTTTTTTGGAGGGTGGCTACCCTTATTTTTGGGAAAAGTGAAATTCCAACGACGTCATCGTTTTCCTTGAATTTTTTTATATATGGCCCCAAATTTTCAAAATTTTATAATAAACTTGAAGTATTCCTCAAGTATGGACTTTGATAAAATTTCAGAAAAAAGCGAGGGTTTCGGCTCTGGGGACACTCTGTTATATGAAAAACGGGAAGACATGGAGACTTCATTTTCGGGATAGGGCATATAGAACGCGTGAAATTTCTAAAAAACACATTGAAAAAAAAATTCACCCTCGGTGGTGGTTTTTTTGGGGGGTGTCTACCCTTACTTTTGGAAAAAATGAAATTCCAACGACGTCATCGTTTTCCTTGAATTTTTTTATATATGGCCCCAAATTTTCAAAATGTTATAATAAACTTGAAATATTCCTCAAGTATGGACTTTGACAAAATTTCAGAAAAAAGCGAGGGTTTCGGCTCTGGGGACACTCTGTTATATACAAAATAGGAAGACATGGAGACTTCATTTTCGGGATAGGGGCATATAGAACGCGTGAAATTTCGAAAAAACACATTGAAAAAAAAATCACCCTCGGGGGCGGTTTTTTTGGAGGGTGGCTACCCTTATTTTTGGGAAAAGTGAAATTCCAACGACGTCATCGTTTTCCTTGAATTTTTTTATATATGGCCCCAAATTTTCAAAATTTTATAATAAACTTGAAGTATTCCTCAAGTATGGACTTTGATAAAATTTCAGAAAAAAGCGAGGGTTTCGGCTCTGGGGACACTCTGTTATATGAAAAACGGGAAGACATGGAGACTTCATTTTCGGGATAGGGCATATAGAACGCGTGAAATTTCTAAAAAATACATTGAAAAAAAATTCACCCTCGGTGGTGGTTTTTTTGGGGGGTGTCTACCCTTACTTTTGGAAAAAATGAAATTCCAACGACGTCATCGTTTTCCTTGAATTTTTTTATATATGGCCCCAAATTTTCAAAATGTTATAATAAACTTGAAATATTCCTCAGGTATGGACTTTGACAAAATTTCAGAAAAAAGCGAGGGTTTCGGCTCTGTGGACACTCTGTTATATACAAAACAGGAAGATATGGAGACTTCATTTTCGGGATAGGGCATATAGAACGCGTGAAATTTCGAAAAAACACATTGAAAAAAAAATCACCCTCGGGGGCGGTTTTTTTGGAGGGTGGCTACCCTTATTTTTGGGAAAAGTGAAATTCCAACGACGTCATCGTTTTCCTTGAATTTTTTTATATATGGCCCCAAATTTTCAAAATTTTATAATAAACTTAAAATATTCCTCAGGTATGGACTTTGACAAAATTTCAGAAAAAAGCGAGGGTTTCGGCTCTGTGGACACTCTGTTATATACAAAACAGGAAGATATGGAGACTTCATTTTCGGGATAGGGCATATAGAACGCGTGAAATTTCGAAAAAACACATTGAAAAAAAAATTCACCCTCGGGGGCGGTTTTTTTGTGGGGCGGCTAACCTTATTTTTGGGAAAAGTGAAATTCCAACGACGTCATCGTTTTCCTTGAATTTTTTTATATATGGCCCCAAATTTTCAAAATTTTATAATAAACTTGAAATATTCCTCAAGTATGGACTTTGACAAAATTTCAGAAAAAAGCGAGGGTTTCGGCTCTGAGGACACTCTGTTATATGAAAAACGGGAAGACATGGAGACTTCATTTTCGGGATAGGGCATATAGAACGCGTGAAATTTCGAAAAAACACATTTAAAAAAAAATCACCCTCGGGGGCGGTTTTTTTGGAGGGTGGCTACCCTTATTTTTGGGAAAAATGAAATTCCAACGACCTCATCGTTTTCCTTGAATTTTTTTATATATGGCCCCAAATTTTCAAAATGTTATAATAAACTTAAAATATTCCTCAGGTATGGACTTTGACAAAATTTCAGAAAAAAGCGAGGGTTTCGGCTCTGTGGACACTCTGTTATATACAAAACAGGAAGATATGGAGACTTCATTTTCGGGATAGGGCATATAGAACGCGTGAAATTTCGAAAAAACACATTTAAAAAAAATTCACCCTCGGGGGCGGTTTTTTGGAGGGTGGCTACCCTTATTTTTGGGAAAAATGAAATTCCAACGACGTCATCGTTTTCCTTGAATTTTTTTATATATGGCCCCAAATTTTCAAAATTTTATAATAAACTTGAAATATTCCTCAAGTATGGACTTTGACAAAATTTCAGAAAAAAGCCAGGGTTTCGGCTCTGGGGACACTCTGTTATATGAAAAACGGGAAGACATGGAGACTTCGTTTTCGGGATAGGGCATATAGAACGCGTGAAATTTCGAAAAAACACATTAAAAAAAATTCACCCTCGGGGGTGGTTTTTTTGGGGGGTGACTACCCTTACTTTTGGAAAAAATGAAATTCCAACGACGTCATCGTTTTCCTTGAATTTTTTTATATATGGCCCCAAATTTTCAAAATGTTATAATAAACTTAAAATATTCCTCAGGTATGGACTTTGACAAAATTTCAGAAATAAGCGAGGGTTTCGGCTCTGGGGACACTCTGTTATATACAAAATAGGAAGACATGGAGACTTCATTTTCGGGATAGGGCATATAGAACGCGTGAAATTTCGAAAAAACACATTGAAAAAAAAATTCACCCTCAGGGGTGGTGTTTTTGGGGGGTGACTACCCTTACTTTTGGAAAAAATGAAATTCCAACGACATCATCGTTTTCCTTGAATTTTTTTATATATGGCCCCAAATTTTCAAAATTTTATAATAAACTTGAAATATTCCTCAAGTATGGACTTTGACAAAATTTCAGAAAAAAGCGAGGGTTTCGGCTCTGGGGACACTCTGTTATATACAAAATAGGAAGACATGGAGACTTCATTTTCGGGATAGGGCATATAGAACGCGTGAAATTTCGAAAAAACACATTGAAAAAAAAATTCACCCTCGGGGGTGGTTTTTTTGTGGGGCGGCTAACCTTATTTTTGGGAAAAGTGAAATTCCAACGACGTCATCGTTTTCCTTGAATTTTTTTATATATGGCCCCAAATTTTCAAAATTTTATAATAAACTTGAAATATTCCTCAAGTATGGACTTTGATAAAATTTCAGAAAAAAGCGAGGGTTTCGGCTCTGAGGACACTCTGTTATATGAAAAACAGGAAGACATGGAGACTTCATTTTCGGGATAGGGCATATAGAACGCGTGAAATTTCGAAAAAACACATTTAAAAAAAAATCACCCTCGGGGGCGGTTTTTTTGGAGGGTGGCTACCCTTATTTTTGGGAAAAATGAAATTCCAACGACGTCATCGTTTTCCTTGAATTTTTTTATATATGGCCCCAAATTTTCAAAATTTTATAATAAACTTGAAGTATTCCTCAAGTATGGACTTTGATAAAATTTCAGAAAAAATCGAGGGTTTCGGCTCTGGGGACACTCTGTTATATGAAAAACGGGAAGACATGGAGACTTCATTTTCGGGATAGGGCATATAGAACGCGTGAAATTTCTAAAAAACACATTGAAAAAAAAATTCACCCTCGGTGGTGGTTTTTTTGGGGGGTGTCTACCCTTACTTTTGGAAAAAATGAAATTCCAACGACGTCATCGTTTTCCTTGAATTTTTTTATATATGGCCCCAAATTTTCAAAATGTTATAATAAACTTAAAATATTCCTCAGGTATGGACTTTGACAAAATTTCAGAAAAAAGCGAGGGTTTCGGCTCTGGGGACACTCTGTTATATACAAAATAGGAAGACATGGAGACTTCATTTTCGGGATAGGGCATATAGAACGCGTGAAATTTCGAAAAAACACATTGAAAAAAAAATTCACCCTCAGGGGTGGTGTTTTTGGGGGGTGACTACCCTTACTTTTGGAAAAAATGAAATTCCAACGACATCATCGTTTTCCTTGAATTTTTTTATATATGGCCCCAAATTTTCAAAATTTTATAATAAACTTGAAATATTCCTCAAGTATGGACTTTGACAAAATTTCAGAAAAAAGCGAGGGTTTCGGCTCTGTGGACACTCTGTTATATACAAAACAGGAAGATATGGAGACTTCATTTTCGGGATAGGGCATATAGAACGCGTGAAATTTCGAAAAAACACATTGAAAAAAAAATTCACCCTCGGGGGCGGTTTTTTTGTGGGGCGGCTAACCTTATTTTTGGGAAAAGTGAAATTCCAACGACGTCATCGTTTTCCTTGAATTTTTTTATATATGGCCCCAAATTTTCAAAATTTTATAATAAACTTGAAATATTCCTCAAGTATGGACTTTGACAAAATTTCAGAAAAAAGCGAGGGTTTCGGCTCTGAGGACACTCTGTTATATGAAAAACGGGAAGACATGGAGACTTCATTTTCGGGATAGGGCATATAGAACGCGTGAAATTTCGAAAAAACACATTTAAAAAAAAATCACCCTCGGGGGCGGTTTTTTTGGAGGGTGGCTACCCTTATTTTTGGGAAAAATGAAATTCCAACGACCTCATCGTTTTCCTTGAATTTTTTTATATATGGCCCCAAATTTTCAAAATGTTATAATAAACTTAAAATATTCCTCAGGTATGGACTTTGACAAAATTTCAGAAAAAAGCGAGGGTTTCGGCTCTGTGGACACTCTGTTATATACAAAACAGGAAGATATGGAGACTTCATTTTCGGGATAGGGCATATAGAACGCGTGAAATTTCGAAAAAACACATTTAAAAAAAATTCACCCTCGGGGGCGGTTTTTTGGAGGGTGGCTACCCTTATTTTTGGGAAAAATGAAATTCCAACGACGTCATCGTTTTCCTTGAATTTTTTTATATATGGCCCCAAATTTTCAAAATTTTATAATAAACTTGAAATATTCCTCAAGTATGGACTTTGACAAAATTTCAGAAAAAAGCCAGGGTTTCGGCTCTGGGGACACTCTGTTATATGAAAAACGGGAAGACATGGAGACTTCGTTTTCGGGATAGGGCATATAGAACGCGTGAAATTTCGAAAAAACACATTAAAAAAAATTCACCCTCGGGGGTGGTTTTTTTGGGGGGTGACTACCCTTACTTTTGGAAAAAATGAAATTCCAACGACGTCATCGTTTTCCTTGAATTTTTTTATATATGGCCCCAAATTTTCAAAATGTTATAATAAACTTAAAATATTCCTCAGGTATGGACTTTGACAAAATTTCAGAAATAAGCGAGGGTTTCGGCTCTGGGGACACTCTGTTATATACAAAATAGGAAGACATGGAGACTTCATTTTCGGGATAGGGCATATAGAACGCGTGAAATTTCGAAAAAACACATTGAAAAAAAAATTCACCCTCAGGGGTGGTGTTTTTGGGGGGTGACTACCCTTACTTTTGGAAAAAATGAAATTCCAACGACATCATCGTTTTCCTTGAATTTTTTTATATATGGCCCCAAATTTTCAAAATTTTATAATAAACTTGAAATATTCCTCAAGTATGGACTTTGACAAAATTTCAGAAAAAAGCGAGGGTTTCGGCTCTGGGGACACTCTGTTATATACAAAATAGGAAGACATGGAGACTTCATTTTCGGGATAGGGCATATAGAACGCGTGAAATTTCGAAAAAACACATTGAAAAAAAAATTCACCCTCGGGGGTGGTTTTTTTGTGGGGCGGCTAACCTTATTTTTGGGAAAAGTGAAATTCCAACGACGTCATCGTTTTCCTTGAATTTTTTTATATATGGCCCCAAATTTTCAAAATTTTATAATAAACTTGAAATATTCCTCAAGTATGGACTTTGATAAAATTTCAGAAAAAAGCGAGGGTTTCGGCTCTGAGGACACTCTGTTATATGAAAAACAGGAAGACATGGAGACTTCATTTTCGGGATAGGGCATATAGAACGCGTGAAATTTCGAAAAAACACATTTAAAAAAAAATCACCCTCGGGGGCGGTTTTTTTGGAGGGTGGCTACCCTTATTTTTGGGAAAAATGAAATTCCAACGACGTCATCGTTTTCCTTGAATTTTTTTATATATGGCCCCAAATTTTCAAAATTTTATAATAAACTTGAAGTATTCCTCAAGTATGGACTTTGATAAAATTTCAGAAAAAATCGAGGGTTTCGGCTCTGGGGACACTCTGTTATATGAAAAACGGGAAGACATGGAGACTTCATTTTCGGGATAGGGCATATAGAACGCGTGAAATTTCTAAAAAACACATTGAAAAAAAAATTCACCCTCGGTGGTGGTTTTTTTGGGGGGTGTCTACCCTTACTTTTGGAAAAAATGAAATTCCAACGACGTCATCGTTTTCCTTGAATTTTTTTATATATGGCCCCAAATTTTCAAAATGTTATAATAAACTTAAAATATTCCTCAGGTATGGACTTTGACAAAATTTCAGAAAAAAGCGAGGGTTTCGGCTCTGGGGACACTCTGTTATATACAAAATAGGAAGACATGGAGACTTCATTTTCGGGATAGGGGCATATAGAACGCGTGAAATTTCGAAAAAACACATTGAAAAAAAAATCACCCTCGGGGGCGGTTTTTTTGGAGGGTGGCTACCCTTATTTTTGGGAAAAGTGAAATTCCAACGACGTCATCGTTTTCCTTGAATTTTTTTATATATGGCCCCAAATTTTCAAAATTTTATAATAAACTTGAAGTATTCCTCAAGTATGGACTTTGATAAAATTTCAGAAAAAAGCGAGGGTTTCGGCTCTGGGGACACTCTGTTATATGAAAAACGGGAAGACATGGAGACTTCATTTTCGGGATAGGGCATATAGAACGCGTGAAATTTCTAAAAAACACATTGAAAAAAAAATTCACCCTCGGTGGTGGTTTTTTTGGGGGGTGTCTACCCTTACTTTTGGAAAAAATGAAATTCCAACGACGTCATCGTTTTCCTTGAATTTTTTTATATATGGCCCCAAATTTTCAAAATGTTATAATAAACTTGAAATATTCCTCAAGTATGGACTTTGACAAAATTTCAGAAAAAAGCGAGGGTTTCGGCTCTGGGGACACTCTGTTATATACAAAATAGGAAGACATGGAGACTTCATTTTCGGGATAGGGGCATATAGAACGCGTGAAATTTCGAAAAAACACATTGAAAAAAAAATCACCCTCGGGGGCGGTTTTTTTGGAGGGTGGCTACCCTTATTTTTGGGAAAAGTGAAATTCCAACGACGTCATCGTTTTCCTTGAATTTTTTTATATATGGCCCCAAATTTTCAAAATTTTATAATAAACTTGAAGTATTCCTCAAGTATGGACTTTGATAAAATTTCAGAAAAAAGCGAGGGTTTCGGCTCTGGGGACACTCTGTTATATGAAAAACGGGAAGACATGGAGACTTCATTTTCGGGATAGGGCATATAGAACGCGTGAAATTTCTAAAAAACACATTGAAAAAAAAATTCACCCTCGGTGGTGGTTTTTTTGGGGGGTGTCTACCCTTACTTTTGGAAAAAATGAAATTCCAACGACGTCATCGTTTTCCTTGAATTTTTTTATATATGGCCCCAAATTTTCAAAATGTTATAATAAACTTGAAATATTCCTCAGGTATGGACTTTGACAAAATTTCAGAAAAAAGCGAGGGTTTCGGCTCTGAGGACACTCTGTTATATGAAAAACGGGAAGACATGGAGACTTCATTTTCGGGATAGGGCATATAGAACGCGTGAAATTTCGAAAAAACACATTGAAAAAAAAATCACCCTCGGGGGCGGTTTTTTTGGAGGGTGGCTACCCTTATTTTTGGGAAAAGTGAAATTCCAACGACGTCATCGTTTTCCTTGAATTTTTTTATATATGGCCCCAAATTTTCAAAATTTTATAATAAACTTAAAATATTCCTCAGGTATGGACTTTGACAAAATTTCAGAAAAAAGCGAGGGTTTCGGCTCTGTGGACACTCTGTTATATACAAAACAGGAAGATATGGAGACTTCATTTTCGGGATAGGGCATATAGAACGCGTGAAATTTCGAAAAAACACATTTAAAAAAAATTCACCCTCGGGGGCGGTTTTTTGGAGGGTGGCTACCCTTATTTTTGGGAAAAATGAAATTCCAACGACGTCATCGTTTTCCTTGAATTTTTTTATATATGGCCCCAAATTTTCAAAATTTTATAATAAACTTGAAATATTCCTCAAGTATGGACTTTGACAAAATTTCAGAAAAAAGCCAGGGTTTCGGCTCTGGGGACACTCTGTTATATGAAAAACGGGAAGACATGGAGACTTCGTTTTCGGGATAGGGCATATAGAACGCGTGAAATTTCGAAAAAACACATTAAAAAAAATTCACCCTCGGGGGTGGTTTTTTTGGGGGGTGACTACCCTTACTTTTGGAAAAAATGAAATTCCAACGACGTCATCGTTTTCCTTGAATTTTTTTATATATGGCCCCAAATTTTCAAAATGTTATAATAAACTTAAAATATTCCTCAGGTATGGACTTTGACAAAATTTCAGAAATAAGCGAGGGTTTCGGCTCTGGGGACACTCTGTTATATACAAAATAGGAAGACATGGAGACTTCATTTTCGGGATAGGGCATATAGAACGCGTGAAATTTCGAAAAAACACATTGAAAAAAAAATTCACCCTCAGGGGTGGTGTTTTTGGGGGGTGACTACCCTTACTTTTGGAAAAAATGAAATTCCAACGACATCATCGTTTTCCTTGAATTTTTTTATATATGGCCCCAAATTTTCAAAATTTTATAATAAACTTGAAATATTCCTCAAGTATGGACTTTGACAAAATTTCAGAAAAAAGCGAGGGTTTCGGCTCTGGGGACACTCTGTTATATACAAAATAGGAAGACATGGAGACTTCATTTTCGGGATAGGGCATATAGAACGCGTGAAATTTCGAAAAAACACATTGAAAAAAAAATTCACCCTCGGGGGTGGTTTTTTTGTGGGGCGGCTAACCTTATTTTTGGGAAAAGTGAAATTCCAACGACGTCATCGTTTTCCTTGAATTTTTTTATATATGGCCCCAAATTTTCAAAATTTTATAATAAACTTAAAATATTCCTCAAGTATGGACTTTGACAAAATTTCAGAAAAAAGCGAGGGTTTCGGCTCTGAGGACACTCTGTTATATGAAAAACAGGAAGACATGGAGACTTCATTTTCGGGATAGGGCATATAGAACGCGTGAAATTTCGAAAAAACACATTTAAAAAAAAATCACCCTCGGGGGCGGTTTTTTTGGAGGGTGGCTACCCTTATTTTTGGGAAAAATGAAATTCCAACGACGTCATCGTTTTCCTTGAATTTTTTTATATATGGCCCCAAATTTTCAAAATTTTATAATAAACTTGAAGTATTCCTCAAGTATGGACTTTGATAAAATTTCAGAAAAAAGCGAGGGTTTCGGCTCTGGGGACACTCTGTTATATACAAAATAGGAAGACATGGAAACTTCATTTTCGGGATAGGGCATATAGAACGCGTGAAATTTCGAAAAAACACATTTAATAAAAAATTCACCCTCGGGGGTGGTTTTTTTGTGGGGCGGCTACCCTTATTTTTGGGAAAAGTGAAATTCCAACGAGGTCATCGTTTTCCTTGAATTTTTTTATATACGGCCCTAAATTTTCAAAATTTTCAGGGCGCTTGTGACGTCACTACGATGTTCGATATGCATGGCGCTGATCGTTGGCGGGCGATTCGGGGCGCTTGTGACGTCACTACTATGTTCGATATAGATGGCGCTGATCGTTGGCGGGCGATTCAAATGGGGGGCTTTTGACGTCACTACGATGTTCGATATAGATGGTGCTGATAGTTGGCGGGCGATTCAAATGAGGCGCTGGTGACGTCACTATGATGTTCGATGTACAGGGTGTCGCGAACAGACAAAAGGGCGTTATCGATGACGTTTTTTGCACATCCTGTATATGATAATAGTCTAGCAATAATAATGTCGTTTGTTCTATAAAAATCTAAACAATAATAGCGGAGATATGCGCCAATGCCTTTAAGACCTGCGCAGAACGTTAAAATACGTCTATTACGGTCTGTATGTAAGGAAAACATGCGCAGTGTACGGAAAAAGTAGCGTCGCTACCACCGCCTCTTTAGCTCGAAAAAGTAGAGTTTTGGCGTCATCGATAACGCCCTTTTGTCTGTTCGCGACACCCTGTATATCAAACATCATAGTGACGTCACCAGCACCTCATTTGAATCGCCCGCCAACGATCAGCGCCATCTATATCGAACATCGTAGTGAAGTCACAAGCGCCCCATTTGAATCGCCCGCCAACGATTAGCGCCATCTATATCGAACATAGTAGTGACATCACAAGCGCCCCGAATCGCACGCCAGCGACCGCCAACGATCAGCGTCATCCATATCGAACATCGTAGTGACGTCACAAGCGCCCTGAATCGCCCGCAAACGACCGCAAACGATCAGTGCCGTCTAGTGGCGAAAATTGGAAACAGTGAGCTCAGACTAACATAGAATATCTACTTTTCACGCATCGTATATGCCCTATCCCGAAAATGAAGTTTCCATGGAATTTAATTTTTTCCAAAAATAAGGGTAGACGCCCTCCAAAAAAACCACCCCCGAGGGGGAATTTTTTTTCAATGTGTTTTTTTGAGAGTTCTCGCATCGTATATGCCCTATCCCGAAAATTAAGTCTCCATGTCTTCCTGTTTTGTATATAACAGAGTGTCCCCAGAGCCGAAACCCTCGCACTTTCTCTGAAATTTTGTCATAGTCCATACCTGAGGAATATTTCAAGCTTATTATGAAATTTTGAAAATTTAGGTCCGTATATAAAAAAATTCAAGGAAAACGATGAAGTCGTTGGAATTTCATTTTTTCCAAAAATAAGGGTAGCCACCCCCAAAAAAACCGCCCCCGAGGGTGAATTTTTTATTTAATACGTTTTTTTTGAAATTTCACGCGTCCTATACGCCCTATCCCGAAAATGAAGTCTCCATGTCTTCCCGTTTTTTATATAACATAGTGTCCCCAGGGCCGAAACCCTCGCTTTTTTCTGAAATTTTGTCAAAGTCCATATCGAACATCGTAGTGACGTCACAAGCGCCCTGAAAATTTTGAAAATTTAGGGCCGTATATAAAAAAATTCAAGGAAAACGATGACGTCGTTGGAATTTCACTTTTCCCAAAAATAAGGGTAGCCGCCCCACAAAAAAACCACCCCCGAGGGTGAATTTTTTATTTAATGTGTTTTTTCGAAATTTCACGCGTTCTATATGCCCTATCCCGAAAATGAAGTCTCCATGTCTTCCTATTTTGTATATAACAGAGTGTCCCCAGAGCCGAAACCCTCGCTTTTTTCTGAAATTTTGTTAAAGTACATACTTGAGGAAGATTTCAAGTTTATTATAAAATTTTGAAAATTTGGGGCCATATATAAAAAAATTCAAGGAAAACGATGACGTCGTTGGAATTTCATTTTTCCCAAAAATAAGGGTAGCCGCCCCCCAAAAAAACCGCCCCCGAGGGTGTATTTTTTATTTAATGTTTTTTTGAGATTTTACGCATCCTATATGCCCTATACCGAAAATGAAGTTTCCATGTCTTCTCGATACGTGTATATAAAAACGGTCCCCGGAGCCGAAACCCAACCTTTGAACTTTTATTTTACTAACGTATAAACTAATACAACCACGTTTTTCTTTCTTACTTTACAACTAACAACCATTCTTCTTCTTTTACACATAACATGACATTTTTCATGGCCTCTTTCCTAAGAATAAATAGTTTTATTGTCAGTTTCCAACAAATATTTACCTAAAACTTTATTTATTCTATGAAATAAACATGAAAAATAAACTCTAGGAAATGTCCTAAGACAATGAAAATGATCAGAAAATATGAAAATTATTTAAAATAATAGTAGAAATGACGTTTATTGAATCCCCTTAGTTTCAATGATTTTATTCAATGCTTTGACAAGTATTCCGAGCTGATATTTCGATATCCTTGAATAATTGGGGAAATGACTAATTTTAAAGTAGAAATAAGGTCTTTCGGTATTAGTACTGCGATTAGTAGTGAAAAAAATACTATATATACTTCGGTTGCGAAGGTCATATTTGTATATTATATTAATTATTATATAACTTGTTAATAAACGTATGTAGTGAAACAGTTTTTTTATTCATGAATTCTTAAACAATCTTCCAGTTCCAGAAATAAAAATTTAAATTTTATATGTACAGTTCCCGCTTTTGCTTTATTTCTGACTACACTCGCCAGAGGGCGCGGTATTTAGTGAACCAAACTCTTAATACTGAGTTGCCTATCTATCTATTGAGAATCAACCTAACCTAACCTATCCTTTATCTATGGGTTAAGCTAGTTAGTCAGGGGACCCTATTCTCAAATCGTGACATATTTTGTCGCATGCGAGAAATCCTCTTTGTCGAATAAAATCTGAATATTCTTATTCTCAAATGTCGCCTTCGCAAATTTTTGATAGACAAATTGTAGAATGGTCAAAGGCAGTCGACAATTTATGTCGAATGCGAGAATTTCATTACTTGCGAAATTTATAGGTTAACGTTATACATGTCAAAAGCCAAAACACTCAAAACATTGTTTAATACTTTTGTTAGGTTCTGCTGTTTCAGAAATTTTTGTAGAGAGAAAATAGCAGCTTTATTAATTGCTATTGAAGCACCAAACATTGCATTATACTCCTCATAAAGCATCATTGATTGTAAATGCCTGCATAGTTTTACACAATATGTGTATTGAAAATGATGTTCAGTTATTACTGAATCAAGAAGAGCAATTGAAAGAAATAGATTTTGGAATCCTTCCACATATCCATGAGGAAGATAACCAAAATACTCGAAATCCTTTGTTACTAGAAGGTATGAGGCTACAGAGAAGGCTCATCAATTATAGATAAATATAATTTTATAATATTTTTTATATATATATATTAAATGAATCTCTCTGAAATACTTTTTCTTCTTGCCCTTCTCACCAGAACAATGTGATATACCTAATACATATGAAATCAAAAGGAAAATTATAATAAAAGCAAAAATATTTTGGTCAAATATTTATTTTACATATAAAAGTAGGTATATGTATTCCTTTTTTCAACATATTAGGCTCTCAAAAACAGTTCAGCTTCTCAAAATATTAAACAAAAAATATCAAACTTAGAAACGAAAACAACAGTAATAAAGAGGTACTGGGTATCAACAAAGTAATAATTCTTAGTAAATCTAGAAAACAATGATAAACACTGAGAAAAAAAACATATCCTATAAAATAATATGAGATAATTGTCTCAGGTACAACAAACAATTTGGTAATACAATGCAGTACGGCCTGCAGTTATCTATCACATAAAATACAATGTTTAACACATTCGAGTAAAATAAGCTTTTTGGCATAATACTCCTTCTGCACATCCAGAGTATTTTTGCTCACTTCTGCAAGAGTAGATGCAGCAATAGCACTAGTGTGCAAACGTTGAGAAGCCACACTTCTTTACTTTTTATGGGCACTAGTTGGAGGGACAATATCATTCTCTTTTGTGTATGAATGGTCATCCAAAACAATTTCAACTGAATATTTAGTAACGACATCTTCTCGAGTATTCTGAGTAACATCCACTGGTTGGTCTGTATTCAAATCAGGAAAAAAAGAGTCCATATCAACAGGAGTTTCTTCTATGTAGATGTCACCAGTGATTGATGATGATGGAATAGTGCTTAATATTAGTTCATCTGTAGCATCTAACTCATCAGAATATGAAGGGCCACCGCCAGTACCTCTCACATACTTAATTTGATCTGACTTCTTCTTTTTTGTCTTTGACTGTAAATCTTGCCAAGTCTGTTGGAAAATGAAAATATTCAACATAGCAATAATTCTTGAATTATTTTTTTATCATTACCTTTTTCCACTGCTTCCAGTCTTTCGAGGCTCTGGGGGCACAATTTGGAGGCAATATTCTGCCACTTACTCCTTGCAATTTGGGGAAATTTTCCTGATAAAAGAGGCTTCTTTTTCTTGCATTAAATTTATTAATGTTCGTTTTTGATTTTGGGTGCAATAATTTTTTTTGGTTTCACTTTCCATGTTTATCTTGTTATTCTTGTCCTACATTCGAGTAAGTACATTGTACATTCTAACTTGTAATTCTAACAAATAACAGATGCAGGCTTGTCTCTGCAAATAACCAAATCATTACTGTCATTTCATATTTTACAACTTTACAAGAGAAGTGGCATGAAACACGATATAATATCGAAATTTCGGTGTTGCCAGTTCATGTTATTCGACAAAATTTATCTCATGCGACTTAGATGTCTAACCCATTTGAGAATGCCAGATGCCAATGTTGTGCGACAATTTCTATCGACATATGTCGAATACGACAAATGTCATTCGACATTCGAGAATAGGCCCCCTGGAGGAAATTCGCATTTATGTGTAATATGTAAAACTCAAGTTATATGATCTGTGGTAAAACTGTTTTATGGTGACCAACGTGTTTTGATTACTGATTCAGTTTTCAATTTAATTCAAAATGAAGAATAAATCTTCCCGACATAAGGATTCTAATACATTTAAAGTAGTAATTAATTATTCACTTGTTCTGAGTTCTGATGTTCTGAAATGTATGCATGCAAGGGAGTTACATTGTATTGCTACTTAAGTTTTTAAAACATTACCCCACACGTTTATTTTTTCAATTTTAATAATAATAGGTAAATATAGAATATAAAATGTTTCATATTAGTCTACTTGTTAATTTAAATAAAAATGTATTCAAACAATTGAAAAAAATATGATTTTCAGTTTCTTCCATTTTCGGAGAGAATTGGGATCTCTTGCTAAGCGATACGCCACCAAACAGCTTTAAAGTGAACTTGTCTAGATGTTTGATTAGATTAGATTAGTTGCTTGTTTAATTTTTTTCGTGTGTTTTGGTCACTGTTTTTCGTATTTTATATTGGATTTTTAAGTGTTATATTTAATTTAAAAAACGCTTTATATTTGTCAATAAAATTGTGCGACAAAGGTCGTCAATATTTGTAGTGCAAATCGATAAGAAATAAAGCCGTACAATTAAGTGTCCATCGATTTCCTGACAGTGGAAAGTTTAGATTAGAAATAAAAAATAAAAATGAAGAATTCGAAATGGCGACGCAAGAAGGGCTTGGAAAAATAAATTAAGAATTGGAAAGCCTATATCGAAATATGTTAGTGTGATCACTTCATTTAAAATAATATTACATTTCAAGAAGTTTGTTGGCATTAATCTCCATATTATTTGTAAAACTATTTATTTAATTATGGGAGCAAATATCACCTGCATTTAATAGGGCTTCTCTTTCATAAACACAAATGGAGTTTTTAAAACCATCCAAAACTTGACCTAAATTCAGTAATCGCTTCGTGCCAGACTATGCATTTATTTAATCCTGCTGGTTTTAAGTTAGCAAACGTTTCATGTAGAACAACTAACCTGCTGACAAAGAATGAATTCTTGATAGTCATTATTGGTAAGAGGAGTACTTTTTGCATGTCAACTGCATAAAACTCGGTGTCATTACAATTTTATTTAGATGAGTCTTGGTTGTACATTTGTCTTGTAATTGTATATCGTTGTTTATGTATTTTATAATTAGCACAGGTAGAACATAAAGGATTATTTGAAGATAGTAGTTGCTCTGTTTCTTCCGAAGACCTGCCTTCCTGAGAATGATCATGGTTTTTGTAAATAGAGCACAAGCCACATTCATCTTGCGACAGAGTTGAAAAACCTATATTTTCTTTGATGAAAACTTTCCTATACGTTTCGTAGCTGTTGCCAGACTTGTGTTTGGAACAAAAATCTTTGTGCATTTGGTGTATCGTTATATCAGGAGGAAGATACCTTGTATGAGGTGCATGGGCCAAATTATAATGGCTTACCTGTGGATGGTATGAATCTATATGTTTTTTAATTTCAGAATAATTTGCTTCTGCAATTTCTTTCATTTTATTTGCATGCACTTTTCCCCGTTTATCTTCAAGAACTGGTAGGTCGTTAGAAGTTCTTCTAAGAAAAGATGTAATAATTCCGTCCGTCTTGAAGCCTTAATTATCAAGATACATTGGTTTACAAACTACCATAATTTTTAGTGTTGTACTTTGGTTTGTGGTATTCTCCGTGCTAGAATTTTCATTAATAAATGGTAGTCTATATGAAAATGTAAACTGTGTGTTTTTTTCAGCATCAATGTTTCGATATTTCACTACATTTGTTTCTATATACTTTACCAGAAACATTTGTCTATTAGAAAAATCTAAATTATTAAAATGTTTGAAAATTCTTTCCCTTAGATTCTCAGAAAATTTTTCGAAACATTTTATTCTGCATATTTCCTTGCATGGCGACAAGTAAATTCTTTGTGTTCTTAACCTTTTTATTTTTCTGCGGGTTTGGTGTGTCAGCTTTGTCAGCTGTTGTATGCAGTGCATTCAGTTGAGTATGTGTATTTCGTATATTTTCCTTCCAATTTGAAACAGCAAGTTCCATATACATTGGTTATCTCGTAATCCTTGAGTTTCCCATATTTCGGGACTTATACATTGGTGTATCTCGTAATCCTTGAGTTTCCCATATTTCGGGACTTGGTAACATCTCTGCTTCCTCTTTGTAGTACATAGTTTTATTTTTTTAGTTTTGTTATTTTGGATGTTTTCTTTATTTTCGAATGGCAAACAATTAAAGTCTTCCTCTGTGAAGAATTTGAGTAAGGGTTTTTTTGCAGAAGGTTCCGGGTTTTCGGGATCAAAATCCGGGTCATTGTCAGAATCATCTGGGGGCGATTCTTGTAGGACTGATTTGTCAGAATTATTAATCAAATTGCTACAAAAAAATTATCATTAATGTATATTGTTTTGTAATACCAAAATAATATTCAGTAATTGTTGCGCACCTTATTTCTAAAGCCATATCCATCATTTTTTTAATTCGGTTTGTCATTTTGTATGTGAAAATAAGAGAGAATAATAAAACTTAGCGAACGTTCGCATTCTCAGCTCGACTTCGACTGCCGAGATCGTGTGCGGCACGGCTATACGAACTGATCCTTCCCTTGCTGGCGTCATTCTCCCACTATGATGGCTTGTACGAGTACGAGTTACCTTACAACTACACTTACAATCGGATTGCTTTGGTATAATCACACTGCAAATCGAGTAACTAGGCTTTATTATTGTAAATCTGAAGATATTTTAACCGAAAATCACCATACACAGCCATAAATTGTTAAGTTGAAAAAAGTTAGGATCTGAAGTAGAGTTACTATATTTTATGATAGTAAAACTAATTCATAAGTCAACTAAATACAAAAGGTTTTAAGTAACTAGGGTTTAGGTTGTTATAGAATTATTTCAAGTCGATATACTGAAATAGTATATTAAATAATTCATAAACGGTTTGGCAGACTTACAGGTTTTTTATAGCTAATAGTACAACTCGATTAGTAGAAACAGAATATGGACACAAATGTAAAACCTAGTAATTCAAGTTACTAGATTTTATTAAAGTATGGTAGATATGTACCTCTCTTATAAAACAAGCTGTTATTATTTTATTTTAGGGAGTTTCAGGTTGTCGAAAACTTCTATTCCAAGTGGTAAATGGAATTGGTGGACAGTTTCATAGTTGTGCTGACACAGTAATTCCATTTCTTTTTGAATCTTTGGCAAAGTTTACTTTTTGAAATCCTTGAACATGTAATAACAAATATATAGTTAACAACATAACATTACAGGAAGGATATTTAGTATGCTCAACTTTTAAAACAATTTTAAACGGTCTTATAGAAAAATATAAAATCAACCCATGTGGTAGTTTGACAAATAGTATAAATTTATTATTAAAATTGGTTGGAGAAAGTGTGGAGCATAAAGACTGCAGATTTCTTCAAAAACCGGCACTAATAATAAACGTTTTGGTAGACCCTTGGGCGATATACAACAGATTACCCATTGCCTGCTGATATGGAATGTTTTTTATAACATCTACATCTTCTGCAGTCTTAGGAAACATATCTTTGGTAAGCTTTTGACCAGCATCAAAAGGCGTACTTACAACGTTAAAATCAACCATATTGTATTTTGTTAAAAGTTCCTGGAGATGTTTTTTTGACTAATAAAAGTTTGTCCTGTTTGTCGGTTTTTCGAAATTTCCAATCCCACGCAATTTCTAGATCTTTCATCCTGAAACGATGATTGAGTTTTTTTTTTAATTATTATTTGTCATTCCCGCACAATTTGAATATAAGAGAAGATCGTCTACATAGACTGCAACAAAAATAATACCAGCTTCTGTAACACATGGATTGACTCAAACCAATTTCTTTCAGTACCATATCTAGCTTTTTATTCCAATGTCTTCTGGCCTGTTTAAGGTCATAAAAAGCTTTCTTTAATCTGCAAACCTGGGCACCTTGTTCAAATCCTGGAGGCTGGAGCATGTACACCTCTTCATACAAATCTCCTTGCAAAAATGCTGTACCTGCATCCATCTGCTCAATATCTAAATCAAATTTTGCAGCAAAGGCAACTAACAATCGGATAGAGTTATATCTTACAACTGGAGAATAAGTTTCTTCATAATCTAAACCTTTTCTTTGAGCACAACCCTTAATTATAAGACGAGCTTTGTAACATAAAATGTTGCCTTTTCCATCTCTTTTAGTTTTAAAAACCCACTTGCAGTTTAAGGGTTTGCGATTTGAAGATGAATCAGTTAATACCCAAGTGTAATTTTCTTGCAGAGAATTGAATTCTTCTTCCATATCTTCATTCTATTTTGAAGCTTCAAGTCTTTGCAAAGCATCTTCTACAGTTATAGGATCTTCAAGAATTTTATAACTTCTAGAAAAATATAAAACCAAATCATTCATCTGGACTGGTTTTGAAATTCTCGACGATTTTCGTACGTTTTGCTCTTCTGGTATATAATCAATACGTTCAATTGATTCGCTGGGGAACTCCCCCACTTCAAGAGTTTTAGTCTTCGGGCATTGTTGAGCATTTTAAAAAAATATAACTGATTGCGATTCATCTAAATTTATATTATGCTGTTCTGAAGTACTGCTTATCAAATTAGAAATGCTCTTTTTATTAAATACTACATCGCGACTTTTAACGCTAATTTCTTAGTTTTTGGACATATTAATCTGTATATAGCCCTTCATATATTCGCAATAACCAGTGAAAATATTTTCTTTTGATTTTGAATCCCATTTCCGACGTTTCTGTTGGAATATGCACCATGCCAAAGACTTTGAGATGACTGAGATCTGGTTTCTTTCCTGACCACATCTCTTCTGGATCATCCTGGATTCCTTTAGTTGGTGAACGATTTACCAAGTATGTTGCAGTCGAGACGGCTTCAGCCCAAAACGATTTATCTAGATTTGCATGTTGCAGCATACACCTAGCTTTTTCAACAATAGTGCGGTTATACCGCTCAGTAATACCATTCTGTTCAGGTGTCAGGCGCCATGTCTTTAAGAAAGGATATACACCAAATTGGACAACTGAGGTATTCAAGATTAAGAAAGTTAAACTAACGAACCCAACTACCTATATTTTAGTAGATGATCAGAAAGAAGAAATTCAAGGTGAGTTCGACAGCGAGGAATTACAGAAAGTTAAATACCCCGATGTTTTATTTAATTGAAAAATATTACGTAGGAAAGGCGATCAACTATTAGTTAAATGGGTTGGACTAAACAGCCAGTCTTGGATAAATAAAAATGCTATGATTTGAACAAAATTAATACAAGTGTTTTATTTTATTATAAATTTTAATTCTATGCTCTACATTTAGTATAGGATTAATTATTAAAGCTGTTTTATTAATACGATGCATAAATCTGTCGCGATCACAGGCGGCTGAGACCTATTACGTCTAACTGCTCGATAGGCATAATCCCAAGTTACCATAATTGCAGTCAGCCTCAAATTTGTACGGGTATAAATACAATAGTTCAAGAATGTGACTTTTTCTTCCAACGCTCTATTATCACATCGGATAGTTTCTAATACATTATCAAAGAATCTACCTTTGCGGTTTATTAATTTATTTTTTAAATCTTTCAAGAACTCTCCAAAACTTCCACCTTTGATATGGTTAATATAATGTTTAACTAATCGAAGAATTTCCCATAATCTGCATAAGGAATTATACCCCAAACATAGATATAATGTTTTTTGAGAAATTTTAATTGCTTTGATATCGTCGATCTTCTCAAACTATATCGAAAATCCTCATCTCACTATTGTTGGTATATTTTCATTTGAATGGAAATAATTTGTTAACACACCTTAATAGTATAATAAATTATCTCATTCATCCTCATCAAATATAATTTGTCGCCAATTATTACCGCATAATTTCACAATGGGTGCACATTCTGATACATAGTCAGTTCCAACAGAAACTGATTTAAACTTAGATTTGTTCCAAGTTAAAAATTCGTTCGGCTAATATAATATCTTTTTTTTACAAAATTCTTCTTCAGTTTGTTGAGGAGCATAGAAACTCATGTTGAATACTTTACTAAACCAAGTGCTCAACTGCATTAAATACTGATTCATGATGGGGGTATTACATTTTCTCTGTGGTGGGAGGTTCTATATAATATCACTAAAGCATCCATAGTTCCATTAAAGTCGTCGTTCACAAAACATGTTTCCTTTACAAAGTTTACGCTTCATGAAACCATCCCAATTACGCAAACTAGAAAATGAATTATCTGTACAAACAAAAACGATAGTGTCGTTAATAGAAAGCTAACTAGATGTTACAGACATTGGCCACCCACTAACCATGGTGAATATTACCCACCATCAATAAGCGATTGTTTTATGTGTACTGAATCTTCTCGGATCTAATACTGAAAGTGAAATTGTAGTTATTTTAAAACGAGACTTGACTTGTTATTGACCTTTAAATCAGTTTTGCAACCTCCAAACCAGTTCTCCAACCTCTAAACCTGTGTGGTCGTGGGGTATGGAAAACGAGTATTGACTTGTTATTGACCTTTAAACCAGTTTTGCAAGCTCTAAACCAGTTCTCCAACCTCTAAATCAGTTTGGGACCTCTAAATCTGTGTGGTGGTGGGGATATGCGGAAAAGTGTCTCAGAACTCTCATCTGTACCCAACTGGCAATGCTCTCCTGGAATCCATAAATTCTCGATTTCACATAACTCCAGAAAAAGAAATCGGTGGATGCCAAATCCAGAGACTTAGCAGGCCATCATCTAATGTTACCATTCGTGGAGATTATCCGACTGGGAAATTTTCAAATATTTTTGTCCGGTTAAATTGCCGCCAAATAAAAAAATGGTCCAATTAAATGTTCACCTAATATTCCAGCCCAAACATTTAACTTTTGGAGATATTGAGCTCTACTACTGTAGTGTTTATGTAGATTTGTCCTGGACCAATATCGCATAACGGAAGAATTATGTGCACGGTGTATGGTAAAAGTCTATTCATCTGTGAACAATTTGAAAAGTTAACATCGAATTGTATTTTTTTCATAACTATTTCACAAAATTCCATTTCACAAAATTGATCGTCTGGAAATATTTCATGGCTCTTTTTCATTTTAAAACTATGATAGCCATTTTTTTAATACTGTCCGAATCATTTTCGGATCAAAATCCATGGCTAAATGAGTGGACGACTATAGAGGATTACTTTCTACACTTGCACAGACTAAAATATCTTTCTTCTTTTTTGGGTTGGATTTGACGATTTTGTGTACGCGGTCCATGTTTTGTAGGAGTGACATATCCATGTTCGTCAAAAACTGTTTATAACCGTTCTCACTTGTTTCTTGCTAATTCGAATCCTACATTAAACAAATTTTCTGCTATTTTTCGATATGAATGACTCTGGTAATAACATTTTACAATTTGCACTTTTTGATGTATCTGCATGCTCATTTTATAAAATTTACATAGATCGTTCGTCATTTCGGCCAAAAGTACCGCCTTCGAGAGGCGAACGCGCGATTCATATTCATATATTCTAGTATCCTTATTTTAACTGTAATAATCTACGTTTTCTTTAGATTGTCTGTCCCACCATGCTTCTCTCTAACACACTGGCAATGACGTGTGCCTCTTACATTTTACCGTTGGCTATGAGGTGATTATTGTTTTATGTTAGAATTAAATGAGGAATGATTTCTGTTATTATTTAAAAGGAATATTGTATGGGCACTTATACTTTCAACATGTAGATTGAAAATGAAGAGAGGGGATAGATAAAAATAGAAGAATTACGGCTCTAGACGAAATTGTTTTATCAGGATTGTAGGAATTACAGGCGGTTAACGCTAATTGTTCAGAATTGAATATTTGCCATTTTATAATATGTACGGTATTCAATTATTGAGTTGCAATAATAAATTATTTCAAAAAGTCACTATCGTCGATTTATTAATATATTAGAGTGATATTTGAAAAACAATTTAACAGTTTGTGCAATGATGCTTCTTTGGCATGTCATGATACCCTGTTAAAGTAAATAGGTGATACACTGAATATACTTGCTACTTTCTAACACACTGTCGCTTATGAACTCTGTATTAAAACCCTATGTTTCCAAGCAATGTTCCTAGCACTGACCGGGGCTGCATACCTATTCTCTATTTTCATTAATTGTCTGAAATCAAGATACAATAATTTTAAAAAAGGGTGTGCGTAGTCTATACAGCGGAAAGACGATATGGACACGGAACATAAAAACAATTGTTTTTCTGTTCCATGGTGTGGATTTTTGTACCCACCGGGCCTACTTTTGTCACGTGATGACCGAACCTTATACTTTACTTATACGTTTTATAAATAATGACTGTTACCAGGAGAGGTGCTAGATTTTAACTGAATTATAAGAATATATAACAAAACAATTTGTATTACGTTTTTACATTATATAATGAAACGAAATGATATTATAGAACTAAATAAACATAAAATAAAATTAATCAACATCATTCAATATCTTCTTGTTTTTATTCTCTTCAACTTTAGCATAATCGGCGGATATCTTCTCATATACAGCTAGCTATAAAAAACAGACTATACAGAGTGTGTACCATTTCATGGGCCACCCCTATAACTTTTAAATGGGTCGTTCGATATTATTGAAATTTTGGTAGTTATATTGGGATTAATTTTAATATATATATATATATATATATATATATAATTACATGGGACGCCCAGCGTAATTAAAATTTTTGTACTAACCTGTTCGCTAGTGTAAATTTCGCTTGATGAATCAGAAGAAGGACTATCCAAAAACTGTACTGTCTTTGTAGGTATAGTAACTTTTCTTTTTTTATTGTCTTTTTTTAGAATTCCAGTTAGAGGTTTGTTAAATTCTAGAATAATTGAAGGTTTAATTTTACAAAAAAATAACGTTTCACATTTATCAAGGTACCTTGAAGATTTTTCCGTGCTTCTTTGATCGCATTTTCGGTAGTAGTCATTTGTTGGACGATTGTATTCATAGCATCTTTTGCCTTGCGCATTTCTTTCTTGAAAATGTTCGCCCTTTCTTCGTAGTATATTTTACAAACTTCCAATTGACTTTTCTGTCTCTTTAACTCGACCAAATTCATTTCTGATGATACATCCATCGTTTTTTCATGTATTTTTCTTTGTAAATTTTTTATCTGTTCGTCCAACAACTCATTTTTGACTAAATTCAGTTGATTATTAATCGAAGCGGCTTCTTTTTGAATAGTTAGGGCATTTTTTTCTTCCAATTTTGAAGAATAAACGTGAGATAACTGTTCATCCATCTAAAAATAATTCATTAATTAGCCCACTACGGGGGTGTTCTGTGCCCACTACCTCCCTTGATCATTTTTTCACCAATACCTTTATCTTTTTGTTGTTTTCCATACTTGACGCCATCAAATTTTTTTCAGTATCAGCCATTTTCCTTTTCATGTTATCTATTGCAGTTCTCCGTTCTTTAGATGTAGAATCTAATCTAGTTTCCATTTCTGTTACAATTTTCTTATTATCAGCCGTTTTCAAATCTTTATGTTCGAATCGTAAGTGATCCTTATGTAATACTTTCTCTATATTTTGTATATTTATGAGAACTTTTTCAATTTGTCTGTTTGTTTGTGCAATGTCATTTTCTAAAGGTGTTATTCTAGAATCAATTGATTTAGAGAATTATTAGGAATCGGTAATAGAAAATCTCGAATTTTTTATATCAATTTTGGTGCAAATTGGACTTATAAATTAAACATATGAAATTATTTATATAAGTTTATTTATTGAAATTTGTTTACGGAGAAGTCTCAAGAAACTATTTCTAATCAAAATTGCACTTCTTACCATAGCACCCCAGTAAATCCCCCACGGGCCGAATTTGGTTAATCTATTTGAGTTGATTACAAAATTTGACTCACTTCGAGCTTGCGGATTGGATTTTGTTTGTATTTGTATTTTTTAATAAATTTTAACATGCACAATGAGGGAATTAGTGATTGGGAATCAAATGTTTCAAGCTTAGATGATATGATGATCTAATGGCGAATGAAAATGAAAAGAAGAATATACATTAAGTATTTAGGTGGTGGGTATTTAGAACATAAGGAATTTCAATAGTGTTATACTGTTATAAACATATATTTAATAATTAAAAACCTTCAAGCTGTGTACACGTCTCAATATAAGTTGAATAAAACTTTTGTTGTATTTTGTGTAAATTTTAATAAAATTTTAAAATCGTAGCAAAGCACTATCGACTGTCAAGTCATCATCAGTGCTTACCTACAAGCAAGTAAACCAATAAATTTAATGAAAAATTAAAATTGGAATAAAGAACTGAGGTTACTTACTTATCAGGTAATACTAGGACGAATCCACAAAATTGTCCATACAACGAAAACCAGTTGAACATATTAAAATACAATTGATTATCTAAAATCCATCCCTATAAGGGATTAATAAAGATTAAAAATTACAAATCCAGCATGGTGTGGAGTATTAAATATATGGTTATAAATTGCAGAAAAAATGTGTGAAAATGATAGTCGTGATAATGAAAACATTCCTTCCGATGTCGAAGAGGCCGCGGCAATGGCAATGAAAACTTTGCTTCCAGCAAAATCTTGGAAGCAGTATGAATTAGTTTCGCTTTATCGTAATTCATTCCACTTGCATTAAATTATATTTTCAGGTTCCTTAAATCTGCCGTTTCGTTTATATTATACAGTTTACTTATTATTTGTATTAATTTAATCAAAAATGTATGTTTTACGTTAAAATTTTGTGCTATAGGTAATATTTTTATCTGACAAATTCCACACATCCGTGCCATAAAAAAGTGCAGTTAATTTCCCCCCTCTCCAATACATATTTTCAACATAAACATATTTGGTCGGTATCTACTCCCAATGCAACAATATGCTCCAAAAATGATTTTTTCTACGCCCATGTCTGTAAATGTCAAAAATCACACTGTCAACATTCCTTGTAAATGATATTTAACAATAACATGCACGTAATGAGATCTCATAACATACACGTGCGTTTTGAAAAGAAAACTTAAACTTCTTGGTTTAATTAAATTACAATCAAATTTTTATTTACGTAAGATTTTATTTGGCCTATTTACACAAATTTGGTCAATTAAAAAACATAAAAACTTTTAGCATTAGCGAGATATATTTAGGATTGAAAGAGTGATGCCCCTAAATGTAGGCAGCACATTATGCAATTTCTTTAAAAATAGGACACGTTTTCTTAAGTAGCGTGCTATGAAAATAAATGTCATGTCATTTATATTGTAAATTTCTTGAACAAAATATAATACAATTATAAATAACCGTTCATCACTATTAATAATAAGGCACAATCGATTTACAATAATTGTTCATTGTTATTAACAACTATTATAATAAAGTTTAAATGATTGCGATGTTTTTTATTTAATGGAAGAAAATGAATGGGCGTAGAAAAAGTATAGTACGTTACACGAGTTGTAAGCCCATTACGCACTCATGAAATTTATGCACTCGCCGCTGCGCGGCTTCGTGCATAAACTTTTTCATTTCGTGCGTAATGGATTACTTACAACTCTTGTTACGTAATATACTATTATTTGCACCACATTCCTAGGAAAACTGCAGCTGTTTGTATATGAGGAGGAGGGCAAATAAACGCTAGCCCCCCACCATCGGAACTTTCAAATTTGTACTTTGCAGTATATCAAGAGCTGGCAATACACCATTATGCTCCATCAAAAAATATCCTTTGCACCCTTTCTCTAGTGACAATTTGCAAAAGATATACTACAGCGGAATCCACTTCTAATGCACTATCAACAAAAAAAAGTATCCCCTCCCCTTAGTTAATTAAACCTCAATATATAAAGTAAAGTTGGCCCCCCAATAATTAAAGAAAAAATGAATAACAGCGGAAATCACTTCAAAAGTACTCCTATGCACCAACCAATAAAAACAAAATCCTTTCTCCCCCTAATTAGTTAAACCTTAAGGATCGGCCCCACCAGCGATATATCGCAATTTTTTTGCGATAAATCGCAAGATCGTAAACTCCAAAATTGAACAATGCCCATCTGCGTCAAAATTTGGCGAGAAAGTTAGTTAATTTTTATTTATCCATAGACAAATCAAATAATATGTCAGTTTCTCTATGCATTTATCATTAAACTAGTGGCCGAATCTCTGCCTTAAGTTGTGTATATTATAATCTTTGCGAAGTCAAAAGAAATAACTTAAAAATAATTCATCTTATATTTGTTTGAACGTTTTTTTTTTATTTATTGTTGTGAATTTTCAGTGTTTTTATGGTTCCTTACCTTGTAATATGAGGTTCCTTTGTCTCGTCTTCTTCTGTATATTGGTCTTATCATAGAGAAAGTAAGTATTTGCCCGTGGGTCTTTGTCAGTCAGTTACGTCTCTGTCATCAAACTTGCGAATATTCACAAAAGTTTTATTTACGCGCCAAAATACAATTATTTAAATTTTGCGATACATCGCAAAAAAATTGCGATAAGTCGCAGTTGGGACCGAGCCTTTATTATACAAAGTAAACTTGTCAAATGTCAAACCTTTTGATTAAAATCAATGACTAAATAATACAGTATTATTTAGTCATTGATTAAAATACTAGTGGACTTTTATTCAGGACTAAAGCGTAGCTACTGTTACGAATGTGCATATGAAAAGATTGAACCTGCTCCATTTTTGGACGTTGTTTTGCAAAACATTTATAATTTAGAGGCGCAGATTAATTAATAAATTTTAAGCCGAACAACTGTTTCCACTGTCGCAATAATGAGGGGTGCGGAGGGTACTTACGAAAAAGTCTCTATTTAAATACAGTTTTCTTTTTGTAGAACTGATATTAACAAGCACTAAACTGTATTACCAAAAAAGATTCACGTGGGTGACGTTCAATACATTTTGAGTGGTTGTGTTCCATACCGAGGACCCGATTTAGGTCTTGGTCACTTTGTTGCTTTGACACAAAGGCACAACAATCTATAATGATAGTTATCAAAAAATTTCAGCTAATCAAGTAAGAGTACACATAATTCTATATAGTATTTGAATTACGTCGCATATCAAGTCAAATCGCTACCTGTTATACATTTTCCACAAGGTTACAAATGTAAAATTTGAAAAATCTTATTTTTCGAATGTAGTTCAAACGACAATTGATAAATTAAAATTTTGAAGGAAGTTCTTAAACGAGGTGTATACTCTAAAGAGTATTCTATATTATGTGCTTTAGTTTAAAAGAACCAAGTGGTGCCTTTTATTGTGTGTAGGAAATTTAGGTATTTCAGCTAGGTAATATGTAAAATTCCATAATCAAAATTTCACCGGGGTTATTGTCTTGCTTTTGTTGGTGGTGCATAAGAGTGCATTATACGTGAAGCGTTTATTTGCCCCGCCATATTCAAACAGTTGTAGTTTGCCGGGAATGTGGTGCGAAGTAAATCATTCATGGAGCATATTGATGGTGTATATACTGACCAAATATGTTTTTGTTGAAAATGGCTATGGGGAACATAACCTACCTCCACAAAAACAAACATAAAAAAACACTGTTGATCTAATAAGTCACTTTTGCAACGGACATTGATGTGAAAATTGCATACTCTTTATACGATCGTAGATAAAATATATTAAGTAGCTTCATAATCGCGTCCATAATTAAGTTTAAAATGGTATATTGTGCAACAAGTGGGGAAAGTTCAACTTTTCTCACGAGTGTGGAAGTTTGTGGCACGAGCCAAGGGCGAGTGGCGCAAACACACGAGTGAGAAAACTACTTTTCCCACATGTTGCACACTATACTTTTTCTACAACTGCACAAATTTAAAGAATACAAGTAAATAGTTTTGTAGAAGAAGTTTAAGCACCAAGGACCACCCAACGCATCCATAATTGAGTTTAAAAAATAACTTACCTCTGTTGATTTGTCTCCAGGTCTTGTTGTAAGCTAGTGCGGTTGAAGTTTGCGTCAATCGTAGCTTGTTCTATTTTATTTTGAATTTCACTCCATTTTAATTCACATTCTTTCAATTTATTCTCCAATTTTCCTTTTTCGTCTACAGGTTGACAGTTTAATTCTTGACATTTTTTTCCTTCTTCGACGCGTGCTTTCATCGTTTCCAAATGATTTTTTCTTTCCAAAAGTATTTGCTTCGAACGTATATTTTCTTTCTTCTCAGATTCATAATCCCCCCTTTTTAAACTCCTCTCATCGTTCAATGTCTTTTTAAGGCGTTGAAAATTTGACACGCTAGTCTTAATATTTTTCTTGTACATCTCTGTCTGGATAGCAACTTTTTCAAATCGTTCATCTAAGCCAGTATATACCTTTTTTATTTTAGTTAAAAGCGTAGTAGTATAGTCCTGTAATTTCTCTTTAATTTTCCTTGCATTTTCAAAGTTTTGTTGTGACTCAGCGATTGCTTCTCTGGATCGCATTTCCTGAGTACTGATTTTTTTGTGCTTCGAATTTTAAATTATCCACCATTTTTTGTCCTCTGTTAATTTGTTCTATAAGGCGCATATTCGTTTGAATGAGTATTTGATAAGTATTCTTTTGAACCTTCTGTAACATTATAAAACAAGTGTACCTAGCTCTGATTTCTGCACCATAAGTAAATTTACCTTTAATAACCGGATACATTATTTTTTTCGCTATTTCATAAGAATAAATTGAAAAATCATTAATTTATATCAGATGTAACTCCCACATTTGTTTATTAAATGTAAACATAATTACCTACTTAAAATTAACTTCAGATAAAAATAAATACATGTTCATACCTGCACGTCGATGAACTCTTTGCATTTCCTTTGAAAAATATTTTCAACTGATTTATAATGTAATAATTGGTTAGTTACGGTCTTAGCAGAATCTATTTCAGTTTCCGTTTCTTGATTATTAATATTTGAGTGTTGCTCATGTGTATTTTCAGACTCATATTCGATTTCCATACTATCCTCATCTAAACGATCCATTGTAATGGTAATACTTTTCTATAAATTGTTATTTACTGTAGGAGAAAATATATAAACACTATGCTTCTTTATATTTTCGGGAATAATTGGGAAATGTTTAAATTTGAAAGCTCACTCTCAGTACTGTACTCTGTAAACAATGCCGCCAACGCTATAAATTTTAAATTTCCCAAAAGAATACATTCTTTTGTTTTAGTTGTGGCCCCAGAATAACAGTGTGTTATACTTTGAGTTTTGATATTTTATCACAGAACAACCCCATTTAATTTTATCAATTATAAGAAAGTAATTCCAAATCCCACATGAAAATATGAATGGTGATTAATTCAAATATTGATAGTGATTATACGAAATTTATAAATTCTTACTTTTTTTAGTTTTATGTTGGCTACAGCTAATACCAATTTATGAAGTTGACAGTACAAAGCACGTGTAATATGTAAAAGTGTTTTATGGTGACATCGGTGACCAACCAGGGTTGCTCTTGTCATTACAGTTGTAATGATTTCATTAGAATTTAGGTGCTATCGTTACATCATTACTACAATTGAAAAATTATTCGATGTCTTTACAATTTTTTGGTAAAGCTTGGTAGGAATTCAGACATACAGGAACTTGTTTGCCAATATGATATGTGGTTCTGTAGTTGTGTGATTGCGGTCAGAGACGAGTAACCAATAACCACTCGGTTACTAAATTGAGAATATAAAATAATTTCTCTATGGTTGCTCACCCACACACAGATGCATATCATCGCGATTACGGAACCCGATCAGACCTCTGGCGCTTAGATTTCTTATGCACCGCACTCAGATTAGCCAATATTTCTAAACAATCTGGCAACATTGAATTTCCCTCAGATTAACAAATAAAATAGATTTTGATTTTTTTTGCCCCAAACATTAAGTCACATTCTAAGCTCACTTGCGGACACTTCCACAGTCCATTTAGTTGCAGGAAAAATGAAATTAGAGTTTAATTGAAAACGTGTTAAAAAGTTATGCAAATAAAAAAAGTTATACTAATTTATGCATTTGTGTCACTATTTTTAAAATTAATTAATAATACTTGAATTTTATTTAATAAAGGCATATTCTTATATAAATTTTAAACAAGTATTTGCTGTATCCTTAGATACCTTTATGGTTATAACTAAAAGTGGCAACATTGCTCAAAATTTCAGTACCTGTTTAATGTGTCAATAGCACGGACTTAAGATCTTAAGATCGTGGTCAATAGTAATCTATTTAGTAGTTTTGTCCTTGTTTAATTACCATATAAAGAGAGATGCAAGTATCATCAGGGTGTGATCGACGATTATTTCCAATACGTCATAGTATTGTAGTAAATAATGTCAAACGTGGTTTGTTTATATGCGCGCCATTACAGCAAGGGATAATAACTCAACCATGCATCAACCTAGTGCGCAAACGTGTGAAACTTTCATATCTTGTATAAGTGTAATGTGGGGTTATGTTATTTTTTGATGGTATGGTCATTTTAAGAGTTCTATCATTTTTGAAATTTTAAATTATTGAAATGTTTAAAGATGGCTGTAATGTGCTAAAAGAACATGAACAAGAACCTAATATCATGCATTTTGAATTTAATTAATATTATCACAAATGCTTGGAAGGATGTAATGTGTCGTTTATTAATATAAAAAAGTTAAGACAACATTTAAAAAAAAAGGACATCTGGTAGAAAATTTTATGTATTCAAATATTCCAATACAAATAAAAAAAACATCAATGATATATGTTTATTATTTGACAATAAACGTTTATGATCTACCTACACAATCGAACTCCAATTAAATTAATTATTTAATTTTAAATGATCTTATCACCAACTTTCGTAAAATCACACCTCTAAACTATTATCCTCGTCCATAAATTTATGGACGATGCTATTATATTATCTGAAATCGTGACCTCAGATTTAGCATTTGTGCAGTGGCTCGATGCATGGTTGAGCTTTTATCCCATATACATATGTATATGTTTTATCCCTTCCTGCCATTACGACTAAAGGGTAAACATTTAGTTCTTTCGTTTTAATGTGTTTTTCAAAACTTTTAGTGACAGAATTAACTTTTAAATTAATTAATTTAATGTTTTTGGATTATCATTGTTAGTCGGTGCCAAGTTTGTCAGAAATTTACCAAGGCCATGTAGCTACAATACCATCCCCACTTTTTGTAATTCATTCATTATTTCACTACTGGCGTTTAGAATTGTTGGCCGCAAAAATAAACCAGTAGTTATATGATCTGTGAAATAAACGTATTTATGAATGAATAGCCCTCTCTATGTTTATTATTACTTTAGGTACGGTGTATCTGGGCGTTAGAAACACATCCCAGGTCCCAGATGATATGTGAACGTGACAGACCCATAGAAGATAGGGAACCAAGGCAGTCCAACCAACTTTTCAATTCAATCAGAAAACTTAAATTGATATATATATATATATATATATATATATATATATATATATATATATATATATATATATATATATAGTAGATAAGGGTCTTCAACAAAGATTATATACACAGGTGTTGAAACAACAGAGAGCGGAACATTAATCACTGCGGCTAAAAATCGATACCTAAAATACATAGAAGTGTATATAAATTTTGACATAGGACGTGTGAAGTTTTGCAACATTAAAGAGTGAGCAGTCAGCAGTCAGTCAAAAACTAATCAAAAAGTAAGAACAGGAACAACCACTATTTATTGTGTTCTAAAAATATTTAATGGGTGCGTACTGATATAAAGATTTACCTAGTAGTAATGTAAGTACCTACATAACTGTACATATGTATTTGTTATTCTCCACACAAATCGATCGATTGCTAAACGTCATGCATCTATGAATCAGTGTAAATGTAGTTGACAACTCCTAGAAACATCTCATTCTTAGTAAAAAATTAAATACAGCCAAATTTACGAGTTTTCCAAATAATGTGTATCAAATTTAAGGACCTTGACTATTTCCTTATACCTAATGTGTTATTGTGAACAATGTATATAAGTTTTTAAGTAGCAGGAAGGTTTCCTCTTGTTCAAGGATGTTTTTATTGACTTTTTGCGGTATTTAGTACCTAAAATACTTTTTTTCATTCTTTCACAGATAGTTATTTGCTGTCCCATAAATATATCTTGAGCATTAAAATTACCTGCTTATTTATAGCAAACAAGGTTACTTTTCCTATATTTTAATCATTGTCAATATGGTATTCAAAAATACCTATATTGATTCCTTTGACATGTTAAATATAAGCAACCGAAAAAGTACAAACAAAATGCTTCAAATACTAAAGTTATCATTAAAGCAGTATAAAAATCAAATATATTTTTTATTCAAATTACAAGTGTGCATGAACTGCATAATAATATTTTCCTTGTTTTAAAGTTTTGCAAGTGTGGTTATAAATATAATTTTTATTCACTATGTGCAATGATTATAACACATTTCACAAAAAACAAGGTTTGTTTTAATATACATTAAATCATTTTAATATATAAAAAATCAATAACAATTATCTTTGAAATTATGTATATAATTACCAATGTATAATTATTTATCGGTCATTACAATTGATACCAAAGAGTGAAATAAGACAGTGTAGTTTTTAGTCCTACCACTTTCATTAATTGATTTTGAAATAAAATTCCTATTATCATGTTTTGTGGCACCTTAATTTGTTATGAAATAAACTTCCCAATCTTCAAATAAGAAAAAATCAAGGATGTAATTCTGAGTTATAGGATATTATGCTTCATAATAATTGATATATAAAGATTTATAATGACTATGAGTTAATTTATTTACAGTTTTGGTGAAACTACTAGACCATAAAGTTTAATGTCTAGAAAATAAGAAAGTATGCTTAATTCAAAATAACACTAGTTTCTGACTAAAGGCATAATACAGAGTTGTATACCAGAAAATTTTAAACATTAAGATACAATTTAACATTCAAGTTTGCTTTTAAGTACTTGACATTCATGCACATTTCACATTCAACTAAGTCATGTGTAATTCAAGTGCATTATTAACATTTTATTAATGTCAGTAGCATACATTTTTAGGGGGCTTAAAAACGTCGATTTTTCAAAAAGTTATTAGCGATTTTTTTATTGATTTTTGGTTACCACACTGTAAATAGTATCCCTTCAAACCCCTAAATCCAAATTTTGAGTAGTGTTACTTCACCTGTGTCTGAGATGTAAGTCGTCAAAAATTGATTTTTTGATTTTTGAACGGCCCTGTATAGACGGTAGTCGACGTTTTATGAACACCATGTTTTGGTGTTCAGTAAAAAACAATTAGTTGAGTGATTGCCCGTATCAATATTTGATTTTATGTCAGTAGCGTATAGCTATAGGGGACTTCAAAAAATCGTGTTTAAAAAAATTCCTGTAGGACCAAATAGATTTATTTTAGATTAAATAAATAAACAAAACTTTTATGAAATTTCAACTATACCTATTTAAAAATAACCAAACACTAAATAAACAAAAATTAGATAGCGGTGGCTTCTACCAAACCTCCATTAGGTTCAATAAATTTGTCATATCATTTCCTTATGTTCTGCATTGCATTCCTTATCGGTTGGGGTGTGATTTCTGCACAAGCACAAGATTTGTTGGACGTGATTTGTAGACCTTTTTAGTTACAATACCTCAGGAAAAAATCTAGAGTTGTAAGATCTGGACGGCCAATGAATTAATGGAGTGGACTACCTCGGCCTATCCAACGGTTCGAAAAATTTGCATTTAGCCATTGCTTAACAATCCTTGCGTTGTGGATTGAGCTACCGTCTAATTAAAAATACAAATTTTGTCTTGTCGCAAGTGGAAGTGCATGAATTTCATCAAATATTTCATTTCCTAAAAACCCTAAAAAAAATTGTGCATTAAGGTTTCCGTCGAAAAAGAAAGGTCCAATTATTTGGTCTTTAAATATTCCGCACCACACATTGACCTTCTCAGAATATTATCGTTTACAGATTATCCTCCAATGTGGGTTCTTCAGTAGCCTAGTACCATATGTTTTGGGATGGAACAACCCCATTAGTTGAAAACGTAGCTTCATCACTGTAGAGAATATATTCCAAAAAATGTCTATTATTAAGATACTCTCCTTGAGCCCATAAACAAAAATCCATACGTTTGTCTTCATCGCTAGGCTCTAAAGTATGGAGAAATTTGGGTTTGAAGGCTTTCATTTTTTGCTTTTTGGGACTTCTTCGATTAGTCACTCTTGACAAATTTAAATCTAAACTAGCCTGTCTTAAACTTGTACGTGGATTTTTTCTAAAATGGTCATAACACAATCCTGTTATGTTGAACATTCTTTCTTCTTACATTATTTTTTAAAATGTGCTTACTTACAGCTCTAGTTGCATTAAATACATTTTTTATTCTGAGTACAGAGCTAATGCTAATAGGCAGACAATCTTGATGTCTATTGTTAAATATTCGGCCTACTTCTCTAACGCTTCGGTCGTTGCCTCCACAAAGACGTATAATTTCAATTTTTTATTGTACCGACAATTTTTCAACCATTTTAATTCAGGGAAATAATTATTATTTTAATAACGAGTTCAATGAAGGAAAATTAAATTATTATGACATTTGCATAAACTGACATTTGCACAGGAACCAAAATCAAATCCTGCTTTTTAATTTTGTTTAAAATACCTACATAAAATTAAGAGTGAATACCAATCATAGGAAAATGTTGATTTAGCTACAAAGCTCGTTTTAAAGTAAAACGCAGTAGGTATCTTAGAATAAAGAGGGTAGTATCGAAATTTTATGATCAAATAAAAAAACAGTTTAGACTGTGATGTTGGAAAATGAAAAAAACGTACCGCTTGGGGGGGCGTACTACACCAAATACAGGTAACTAAACATGACTCGAATTGTACATTACTACTCCATTCTCGACGCGCGTTTCGCTGACCATGTCAGCATCATCAGGAGATTATGTTAGTGGTTTTTAAGGGTGCTCTTTACAATGGGGTCAAAATTTAAGAAAAAGTTGCAACTACTATTTTTAAAATATTGACAAGGGCAACCACTCAACTAAATGTTTTTTAATGAACACCAAAATGTGGAGTTCATAAAACGTCGACTACCGTGTAAACAGGGCCGTTCAAAAATCAAAAAATCCGTTTTTGACAACTTACATCTCTAGACACCGGTGAAGTGACATTACTCAAAATTTGGATTTAGGAGTTTGAAGGGATACTATTTACAGTGTGGTAACCGAAAATCCAATAAAAAAATCGATAATAACTTTTTGAAAAATCGACGCTTTGAAGCTCCCTAAAAATGTACGCTACTGACATTAATAAAATGTTAATAGGTAAAAATAGTCCTCTTGCCAACCTTTTTAAACCACCAAAATTTTAAGTTAATCAAATGTCAATTATAACTGGTTGTTGCAATCTTAAGTGGGTCACACTGTATATGTACAGTACTAGGAATATTCTTTAGTCACATGTAAATTAACAGGTACATAAGCGACAATGTGTTAGAAAGAAACAAGTATATTCAGTGTACCACTCTTTTATTTAACCTTCCATCACTTGCACCTCAAAAAATTACTCAATCACTCGCATGTTAGATTTTATCTAATATATGGGTATAGGTGAAATAAATGAGTCATTAGTACTTATTGGTTAAGTTTATTGAAGAAGTAAGAACTACTTAACTAAAAAATATACACCCTAGAACAAAACAAATAAGGGAATTTATTCCAAAAAAAATTGTACGCATTACACATAAAATTAGATTTCTTCCTCTTCTAGGCAGCGGTGGTAAGTAAAATTTGTTAAACCAGTGTGCTCTTTACATATTGGCAACTTACAGTTAGTATAATAATGTTGGGTAAACCTGTTCTTCCTTACAGGGCAAAAAGAACATCTTGGTTTTATAGTTGGAGTTGCCTCTTGAGTAACTGATCGATTTTCTCCAGTTATATGTAGGATTCTGAGTCTCAACTGAAAAGGCAGATTTGGGATATTGGAACGTCGTTGAAGATGGGACATTAATAAAAGTTGCTTGCCAAGCTCTGCAATGTAGCTTCTTCGAGATGTTAAAATATTAGTGTTATTTTTGTCAATTATTTGACTGTTTATAGTTGAAATATTTAGTAGGCTGCAAAATACAGTAAACGGCCAGTGATTGGTAAATCTAGTCACCGAGTATTCTGCCTTCATTTTATCAACAACATCCACTCCGCCTTTTGTGAGGTTGTAATCAGTAATAATCTCTGGCTTCATGGTATGTTCTTTGGTGTTTTTATCAATGAGACCATAGCTGTGTAGTGTTGAAAGCAGTAATACATTCTTATTTTTTTTGGCACATATGATACATGTAAACACTTGTTTCCATCGTCCATGCTACTACATAAAGGTCTTCCTTTTATATTTGTCAACTCATGCAGAATTTGTGGTTTGTTTTTACGGAAAGTACATATTGTTGTCAAGCGATGATTGTTCACTAAAGAGTTGGCTAGGGTACAAAGGAAAAGTAATTATCCGTTGTTACATTTCGCCCGGTTCCACTTATGGGTCATATAAGTCTTTTTACTACACTAGCTTCATCTGGAGATCTAGCAGCCATTCGTGGAGATTATCTGATTAGGAAATAATGTATTTAAATAATAATTGGCAATTAAGTGGCAACGTGGCATTGATAACTTGAAGTTTAATTAAATTTTCGTCTATATATTATTCGAATTTTCGGAGTTTGTAACGGAAAATAATTAATAATGAGCTTAGTAGAATAAAATATAAGTGTTAACTCAACAGATTATTAAAAAAAATCCAAAAAATAATTAAGCATGGAGAGCAAGTAAGAAATAATAATGGAAAGAGAATGCTAGATTTTTGTATGATAAACCAATTAGTTATAACATATATGTTCTTACAGCATAAAAATATACACAGATACACCAGAGAAGTAAAACGTAAAGGAGAAAAATCAATAATAGACTATATACTGGTGGAAAAGATTAATAGAAGAGTAGTACATGATACAAAAGTGAAAAGAGAACCAGAGATAGGCAGTGATCATTTTGTAGTACTGAGAATAATAAAAGAAACCGTAGTGGAAAACAAAAAAAAGAGAAACGCAGCCCAAAAAAGAAGAATGGGAAACAATAAAAACATATAAATTGAAAAACAAAGAAATAGCGAAAAAGTACGAAATATGTCTGAGCAAGAAATTAAAGAATGTGGAGAAACAGATAGACAATGCCATTGAAATAGTTTGGAATTCAATGAAAAATGCAATCATAGAAACAGAGAAAGAAGTATGTGGAATAAACAGAAAAATAAATCATAGACAACAAACGGCATGGTGGACTGACAGAATAAGAAATCAAATTAAAATAAAGAAGAAGCTGTGGAGAAATTACCTAGGGTCTATGAAAACTGAGGATTATGAAAAATACAAAACTGAGAGAAGAAAACCAAAGAATTAGTAAAAAATGCAAAAGAAGATCAATGGAAACAATTTAGAGAAAAAATGGAGCAGGACAGTAAAAGTAACCAAAAACATTTCTACAGAGTGCTAAAATCATGGAGGACTGAAAAAACATAAATACGAATAATATTAAAAGTAAGAATGGAGAAATGTTAATAGAAGATAAAAAAATAATGGAAAGGTGGAAGGAATATTTCCTAGAACTATTAGATAACAGAGAAACCTCAACTAAATTGAATGAAGGAAAAGTACAAACAATAATGATGAAGTAATATCCAGAGATGAATTCACGGAAATCATTAAAAAGTTGAAAAATGGTAAAGCGCCAGGATGTGACAAAATAACTGGAGAAATTATCAAAAACGTAGGTGAAAGTGGAGAAGAACTCTTACTAAAAATATACAATAAGTGCTGGAAAGAAGAAAAAATACCGAAAGAATGGCAAATTGCTTCAATTGTTCCTATATACAAAAAAGGAGACAGGCGGGAATGTAGCAACTACAGGGACTGTACAAGCATGGAAATATTAGAACAGATATTAGGCTGAAAATGAGAAAAGTTGTGGAAAACACACTAGATGATTCGCAAAATGGGTTCAGCTGTGGAAGGAGCATACAAGACAATGTATTCACGATAAAACAGATGACAGAGAAATGCATACAAGAGAAGAGAAATATATATTGCACCTTCATAGACATAGCAAAGGCATTTTATATGGTATCTAGGGAAAGAATGTGGAGAATATTAGAAAAAAGAGGGGTAAATAACAAAACAATAATAATGGTACAAAAAATATATGATAATAATCTAAATACTGTTATAAGCCATAATATAGGATCAGAGGCATTCACAACTCAAAGTGAACTTTGCCGCGGTGGAGGATTAAGCCCTTTTCTATTCATTGTGCTTATAGATGAAATAATGAAGAAAATAAATAATAAATGCAGGAAATATATAGTAGGACATAGAAACTTGCAAAAAGTCGAAATATCAAATGAAGCATATGCAGACAACATTGTTATATTTGCGCAAAGTGAAAGGGAGCTATAACAAAGCCTAGACATATAGATGAAACATTAAAGAAGTATGGAATGAAAATAAATACTAATGAGACTAAAGCTATTGTGATTGGTAATAAAACAGAAAAGATAAAAATATTTATTGAAGATCAAAGTATAGACCAGGAGTAGAGGTAGATCAGGGGGGAACTCAAGAAGCAGAAATAAGTAAAAGAGTGGAAAAAGCAATCAATATATATTATTCTATGAATAAAAAGTTTATTAATAATAAAGAAATCTCAATAACAACTAAATTAAAGGTATTTAAATCGGTTTACAGACCAGTGTTAACACATGGATGTGAATCTTGGATACTAATAGGACACAAAAGAGCGAAATACAAGCGGCTGAAATGAAGTATCTAAGGAGAATAAGAGGAGTAACAAAAAAAGATAAGATAAGAAACACGATAATAAGAGAAGAACTTGAAATACAGTCAACTTTGTAGTATATTGAGGAAATATAACTGGGCTGGTGGCGACATTTGCAGCGTATGGAAGAGACTAGACTGACTAAAAGAATATGGGGAGCGAAAATCCAAAAGAATAAAAAAAGAGGTAGACCCAGGAAGACTTGGTATGGGGCAATAGGAGAAATATTACAGCAGAAAGGAAAAGCTTGGGTAGAAGCTAAAAAATTGGCCTCTGACAGAAAGAAGTGGAAAATTTTTATAAAAGAGTAAAATTATCACTACACCACAATGTAGTAGAAGAGTTATAATTAGGTGATGCACAACCGTCATGTTGGTTCCAAATATCATCGAAGTAGAACCTATTGTATGAGGGCAGGTGTAATTTTTGATTTTGCAACATATTCAAACATTTTTGTCCGGTTATATTGCCGTCAATAAAAAATGGTCCAATCAAATGTTTACTTAATATTCCAGCCCAAATATTTAACTTTCGGGGATATTGAGTTCTACTATTATAGGGTTTGTGTAAGTTTGTCCTAAACCAATATTGCATAACAGATGAATTATGTATGGGAAAAGTCGTTTTATCTTTTAAAAAATATATTTTAAAAAATCTGCATCCAATTGTAGTTTTCCATAACTATTTCACAAAACTCCATTCTACGAAATTGATCTTCTGGAAATATTTTATGGCTCTTTTTCAGTTTGAAACTAGGATAGCCATTTTTGTTAATACAGTCTGAATCGTTTTCCGTTCAACATTAAAATCCTTGGCTAAAAGAGTGAACAACTAGACTAGAGGATTATTTTTCACACTTGCACAGATTATAATATATCTCTTTCTTCTTTTTCTGGTTGGATTTGACGATTCTGTGTACATGCTCCATGTTTTGTAGGAGTGACATCCAAGTTCCCCAAAATTTTTTATAATCTGTAGATGGTAATTGGTTGAGTATTTTCAAATGCTACAAAAATTTATGCCATTTCTCGATATGAATTACCCTGGTAATACCATTTTACAATGTGCGCTTTTTGGTGTATTTGCAGACTACTCATTTTAAGATTTACAAAGATCGTTCTTCATTTGAAAACAAACAGTTAGTGAATTATCTAAATTTCTGTCTGTCTTATAGCGAGTGTAAAGACCGCATGTAATTAAACGATTTCCTAGAGAACCATAATTCTTCTATTTTTATTTATCCCCTCTCTCATTTTCAATCTACATGTTAAAAGTGCTAGTGTCGACAAAATATTCCGTATTGAAAACCACAGAATTCAGTGTCCATTTAATTCTAATGTAAAACATAATCGCCTCATAGTCAAAGGGAAAATGCATAAGGCACATGGCGTTATCAGTGTGCTAGAGAGAGGCATAGAGAGATAGACAATCCAAGTCTTAGTGTAGATCATTAATTGTAATACAAATATTAGCAATGATACTTCTTTCGCATGTTATGATACCCCGTTAAAGAAAAGAGGGATACACTGAATATACTTGTTTCTTTCTAACACATTGTCGCTTATGTACCATATTAATTTGTATATGACTAAAGAATATTATAAGTACTGTATATATATATATATATATATATATATATATATATATATATATATATATACCGGCAAATTTAAAGAAACGCTGATAAATTGCAAGATTTACCTGTTAAAGTAGTTGATTTATAAGAAAGAAAGAAATTTATTCATCATTGAAAATTCTACAACTGCATTACATATATTTATAAAATTTTATCAGACTAGTCAAAGATACTAACCTATGCACAGGGACAAACAGTTGAAAATATATGTATAATCTGATTACTGTTATTATTTTTGTTTTTTTTTATTTATTTAATTATTTAATTTTTCTATGGTATATACACCCAATAAATAGTAAAAACAGAACATATATGTGAGTACTTACAGAATACAGTTAAACAGATAAAGTATTCCAGGAGACACAATGCTTACACTGGAAAAGACTTATTTCAAATATATACATAAGGAATATAAACTTTTTTGGAACCACCATTTATTTATATAGATAAATCAGAAAGTCATTATGATAATAGAAATTCCTCAACAGAGTAAAAAGCATTTTGGATGAGATGATTGTATAAAGCTGACTTGAAGCTTACTAAGCTACATGTGTGTCCAAATAATTTGAGTGCATGGTTGTAGCAGATGATACCTTGATAACTAGCAGAGTCTTGTCCCAGAGCCAGACGAGAGTAGGGTAGTCGTAGTTCATTACCTCTTCTAGTATTATAGTTGTGAATCAAATTATTTTTGGTGTAGTGTGTTTCATTTTTTTACATTCATGGTTATTATGTAAATATACAAGCTAGGTACAGTCAGTATGGTTAACTCAGTGAATGTGCTCTTACAAGGTTCTTTATAATTTAGTCCTGCTAGACATCTTATCACTTTTTTTGTTGCTTAAAAACTTTTATTGTATGGACTGAGTTCCCCCAGAAAAGTAGTCCATAAGATAGGATGGATTGTACAAGTCCATGTAGATCAGCTTAAGCATATGTAGTGAGACTGTTCCACATATTTGCTTTATATCAAAACACATACAGCTCATTTTTGTAACGAGGTTTTCTATGTATTCCTCCCATATTAATTTTTGATTTTGATCTATAGTCAGGCCTAGATACTTGAACAAATTCACTTGCTCTATGGATTTGTTTTTAACCCTTATTAGGGGGCAATAATCATAAGAAATGTTTTTTTGTTGGAAGACCATGAAGACTGTTTTACTGATGTTAATTGCTAAACCATTATTTTCACACCATCTGGCGAATTCCTCTACAGCTGAGTTTGCTGTTTTTATAGAGAGTGGAAGCTTATTCTGTGCCACTATTTTACTAATATCATCTGCATAGATGATCGTTTTCTGCTGAACCACATTTGAGAGTTCTATGTCACTCATAAATATTATGAAGAAAAGTGGAGCCAAAGTTGAACCCTGAGGTACCCCCATTGAAACAGAAGCAGATCGTGATTTCACAAAGTCAATAACGACTATCTGAGATCTGTTTTTTACGTATGATGCCATCCAATCATTTGCAACTCCTCTAATTCCAATTCGGTACAGTTTTTCCAGCAGTAAATTATGGTTCACTGTATCGAACGCCCTACTTAGGTCAAAAAACAGAACAACTGGAAATTGTTTGTTGTTAAGGTGCAAATATATGTCTTCGCAGAGTTCATTTATTGCAGTTGAAGTTGATCTTTTTTGTCTGAAGCCGTGTTGGCAGCTAGGAATAAGTTTGTGATATTCAACATTGTCTGTGCAACATAAATGTAGGCAGTTGTGGGAAACACACTCTTATTTTTATCAAGTGAGTAGCTGTCAAACCTAAAGTTATTGCCTAATTGCCAAATACTTGTGGCATTATGTTTGAAATAAGTAAGTTTTAAATATTGTAATTTTTAGATTATTTACATTTGGCTTATTGTTTACTTCATAATAAAACAGTTTAAAATGGGTGATTTAGTCCCGACTGATGTCACTAGGGCAGTAGCAATGATCGAAAGTGGCTGCCAATTGTACAGTGATATAGCCACGATGTTTAATAAATCTAAATCGACAATTCATTGTTGCGTTATACATTGGAGACAAACTGGAGGATACATAAGGAGACGAGATCAAGGCAGAATACGCTCAACCACTGCTAGAGATGACCGATTTTTAGTGTTGCAAACACTCTGAAACAGACGCCGTACAGCTGTTCAATTAAGAAACTAACTGGAATAAGTTCGTGGAACCAGGATAAGTGAGTGTACCATTAGGAGGAGACTTAAAGAAGGTAATTTGAAAGCCTATAGGACAAGAAAAGAACCGCAACTCCAAATATGTCACGAAGTAGCATGCTCAAGAACACCAAAACTGGAATGATAATCAGTTATGTTTTGTACACCGATGAGAGCCGTTTCTGTCTAAATTCAACTGATGGCAGGGAAACAGTACATCGCCGACCTAAAGACTAGCAGGTACGATTTAGTTTTGCTCCTACTGCTTCTTTCGATGGTGACTCAATTATGATGTGGGGTGGTATATGTTTAGGGGCATGCACAGAATTGGTAGTAATTGATGGCAGTACGTTGACAGCAGCTGGGTATATAAGAGACATTCTGCAAGACAATGCTTGTCATGGATATTTAAATGAACTACAAATTCCTACAATGAATTCTCCAAACATGAATCCAAGAGAGCATGTCAGGGATATGCTAGGCAGACGACTTAGGTCAAGGATTCCTGCTCTCCGAAATCTAGGTGAGGTAAAAACTACTTCACTTAAAATATGTGAAATTTTGTCCCTACAAATGATTACGAATAAAAGGCTTGATGAGGGAACACCGGTTATTAAAAAATAATGTCTGTGATTTAACTTGAACAATCAATTTTTGAAAACCATTAGTACAATGATTATTTTTATTTCACAAGTAGTTATGTTAATTTCAATTTTTCAAATAGGTTTCAGAACCGCATAAAGCTTTACAAGGTAAACAGAAGTTAATGATTACCCTGTTTAAAAGAGTCAAATTTTTATGGAAAAAAGTTATTAACACAAAACTTTAAATTTATCCGCGTTCCTTTAAATTTGCCAGTGTGTATAATATTATAGAAATATTTTTTGACGTTTTGGCTCAATTTTGGCCTTTATCAAAATATTACCTAACATTGACAACCTGTTATATAAATATATCAGTACGTGAATATTAAAATACAATCAGCTTCAACCATATGAAAACTTTCATATATTAAAGGTTAAAAGTCTTTGTATGGGGTTAAATTATCAACGGGGTTACATTGCACTGCAACCTTAAGGTTTATTGTGTCCCTTCGTATGGTTGAAGCATATTGTATTTTGATGTTCATTTAGTAAGCAATTATTTATATATCACGGTTATCTATCTCCTATCTTTTTCTACTGCAATATTGATACAAGAACTAGAAATGTGTGGAAAACCCTTTATAGAATTTTATAGATTTTTTAAATATACAATTTGATTATATTCTTATAATTCTAATCATAAGCAGTTGATCAACTAATTCATTCATTTTTGTAAAAAATTCAAAGTCGCTTTAGTGTTTGCTGTTTACATTTATAGGAAATTCAATTAGTATTCGATTTATTTATCACTTGTTATTAATAAAATTTAGAAATTAATTTAATTCTTAACAGATACATGAGGCTAATGCTACCATATGGATACCCGAACAAGATATTTGCTTTAGAACATTCAATAATTTAACTGTTTCTAAAAAGAAAATTATGGAGGATCCTGTATATTTAGAACATCAGTCATTATTAACAATCTCGCTTATTTATATGTAGTTTGATTCACCATTTCAAACACACATTTAATTTAATCATAACATATTCTTGAAACAATTGGTAGTACAAGTCAATTAATGGAGTCAGTTTTTTAATAATTGTCTTTTTTTGATTCTATATTTATTAATTAAAATGAATTTTTTTCGATATTATTGCCAATTCAAATCTAGAGATTTAAATGTAATATAACTAATGATCAGTCAATCTGCAACAATCTACAAAGGCGCAAAATATACCAGTTTTTTTGCTTTCCCATTTTGTATATTCTCTTATACAAGTACAAAAAATAGCCAATATACACTGTTCAATTGTTGAGCTCTAGTCAGATGTAGGGTATAATTTTATATACAGATGTATTGTATCTTAACTACTTTACATAAATAACAGTATTGATCAACTACAAGAGCTGAAAACAAAATAATATGTAATTAATTTTTGTCATACATAAATTGTTTCTAAAGTTTATAAAATAATGAAAAAATAGTTTATTGTATGGTATCAATATTACTAGATTATGACGTGAATTATATTCACGGAACGTTTGTTATAAATTCAAGAAACTCTGTACTCTAAACTCCTCGCAAGGGATTGTTTAACTGCAAGTTAAAATTTCTGCTCTAGATTCGCTCCTGAATACTTAGTGTCACGACTCTGGCGGACTGTGAATAATATAAAATATCAAAAAATGTATGATACTTATTAAAAAAATGTTTGTATGACTCCAGTAACTGACTTGTACATTTTTGTTACAGATAACTAAGTATTAAAAGTATAGTATAGTGTAATAGCGACAATAGTGCTTCAATAAAATAATAATCAAACATTTTATAATCAATCCAGTTTATTTAGCTTGGATCTGTACATTTGCATTTTTGGTAATGGTACAACAAGCCAATCGTGGATGTTTATTCAAGAGAGGTTTTTGAAACATGTCTAAAACCATCAATGCATATAGGATGTAAGTTGGATTTTATTTTTACGCTTTATTTTGTTTTGTGTGTACTTTTTGATGCAAGACTTGTCTCACAGTAATTAGTTAATGAATTAAAAGAGCCTGTAATCTAAAAAGCTTTAATTCTTTAATCTGTCATTAATTGATGAGTAGGAACCACTAGTAGTGGAAATAGCAATAGTTAATTTTTTGCTAAAATACAATTTATTGCAACTATTTTTTACGGGGTACGAGGGTAAAAATTGGGTATTACTTCTGAATTATTTTGGACTACATCGATGTTTATAAAAAATTTATTTTATCCCAACATTAATAGTTGTAAGTTCCCGAAATGTGATTTTTCTTCTCTGGAGGTGACGCTATCTCTTAAGACAGAAAATTTATAAATTAACCTTTCCACAGAATGCAATCCGGTATGAGTATGTGTAATAAAAATTCAAGTATGTTTCAGAATAAAACTTGATATACCATAATGTTGGAACCCTCAAAATTCAACAATTTCCAATGTTTTAATGGTGCAATTATAATGAATTCTCTCTTTACAATAAGTGGCCTACTGTATTATTTGTTTCAACTGTTACATTGTGATGTAGTTGAACATAGTTTGTATTACAAATTTTACATAAGCAATGCATTTTCATAATTTTGTGTTATTTATTTGAGAGCTTTCTTACTACATGTAATCTGAGATGTTACATTTGGCTAAACTTGTATTGAAGATGAAATTCCATTAATGCATAACTTAGAGGCCCATGTATTTAGAAATCGAAATGACAAATATCATAAATCAAAAAATCTGCATCAGATATAAATTTTTTCTGCCATATAAAAGGTCAGTCAAAAAATATAAATTTTGCTTGAGAGAAAAGTACCATTATTTTTAATATTATCAAAAATCGTTATAAAGAAAAGTTGGAAAGTGCATTTAAATATGCATGAAAAATATTGTCTGGCTGCAACTTAAATATGTAATAAATGCAAATAGGAAAATCCATACAAATAATAAATAACTTGTTAACCAACTAAAAATTAAGATGTATATAGAAATAAACATAATAAAATTGTCTACTAATGCCTTGACATATTCACCCCTTTTTTCTAAAGATTAATCATTCTTTTGCCAAATACTTTCCATATAATCTAGAGTAATTTTCTAAAATCCTTCAGAAATGATCCTCTCCAGCTGACCAACATATTGAATTGATAAACCTGCTATTTAGAAACTCCTTAAAAAATATTCAAGGAAGATTGAGTCAGGGAATCTGACAAGCCAAAAATATCTGGATACCTGTAAATCACTTTCCCACCAAACATTTTGCTAAGATATTCTCTAGCGTATATATTATACTGTGTAACTGTCTTGGTAGAACTAAGTTTGTAGAGGCTCTTCTAACGGTAGCTATTCCATAAAGTAACTATGTTATCATTGTTTTAGTCTGTTAAATCCCCTTTCATGAAAATTCCTACAATTAATGGCTTCTGCTTTTTCTATCACTATCTTGAACAAGTAACAGCACATAGCACATCCTCCCCTTTTTAATAATATCTTTGACTATTCCTGCTATAATGCTGTTCATATTCTGATGTTCCTCATTGTTAAACTATTGTATTACAAATTCCATCTCTTTACTTATTTCAGAGTTGTGGTGTTGGGAGACGGAAACATTCTTCTTATGATACCATCATCTCTTTTCGGAGATGGGCTATCATCATCTTGGTTATTATAACTCTTGAGACTGCTGTTATGAATAGTTGTAACAATATGTAATCAAATCACTATGTAGTGGTTTTTCAGTGTCTTCATTCTATAGATCTCTTATTCACTATTTAAATTCCATTATGAGTTATAGCATATCATAGAGTTAACCTCACAGAATACTGTCACAGTATTCCAATATTCTGATTTTGATCTATTTTAATAATATATCTCTCATCTCAAAAATTTTCCAACTTTTGACGGAGAAATGGCTTTTTTGTATTGTCTATTACACAAGAACCTTACTAATTATTTGTGAAATAGTTTTTTTGACCAAGTCAATATGTGTAAGTACAGGTTATGGGATTATGGTCAATAAAACAATGAAAATCTATTATTTTTTCAGCCAACGTTTCGACCTTTATTGGGTCATCTTCAGGGCGTATATCCTTGATATCGCTTAAAAATCCCATTTTTCACATATCCTCTCGCAGTCCAGAGGTCGTATTCAGTGTCCAGTAGAAAAACCCAATTCTAAATTGTTTGTGAAATAGTTTTTTTAACCAAGTCAATATGTGTAAGTACAGGTTATGGGATTATGGTCAATAAAACAATGAAAATCTATTATTTTTTCAGCCAACGTTTCGACCTTTATTGGGTCATCTTCAGGGCGTATGTCCTTGATATCGCTTAAAAATCCCATTTTTCACATATCCTCTCGCAGTCCAGAGGTCGTATTCAGTGTCCAGTAGAAAAACCCAATTGTAAATTGTTTGTGAAATAGTTTTTTTGACCAAGTCAATATGTGTAAGTACAGGTTATGGGATTATGGTCAATAAAACAATGAAAATCTATTATTTTTCAGCCAACGTTTCGACCTTTATTGGGTCATCTTCAGGGCGTATATCCTTGATATCGCTTAAAAATCCCATTTTTCACATATCCTCTCGCAGTCCAGAGGTCGTATTCAGTGTCCAGTAGAAAAACCCAATTCTAAATTGTTTGTGAAATAGTTTTTTTGACCAAGTCAATATGTGTAAGTACAGGTTATGGGATTATGGTCAATAAAACAATGAAAATCTATTATTTTTTCAGCCAACGTTTCGACCTTTATTGGGTCATCTTCAGGGCGTATGTCCTTGATATCGCTTAAAAATCCCATTTTTCACATATCCTCTCGCAGTCCAGAGGTCGTATTCAGTGTCCAGTAGAAAAACCCAATTCTAAATTGTTTGTGAAATAGTTTTTTTGACCAAGTCAATATGTATAAGTACAGGTTATGGGATTATGGTCAATAAAACAATGAAAATCTATTATCTTTTCAGCCTTCGTTTCGACCTTTATTGGGTCATCTTCAGGGCGTATGTCCTTGATATCGCTTAAAAATCCCATTTTTGACATATCCTCTCGCGGTCCAGAGGTCGTATTCATACTTGGTCAAAAAAACTATTTCACAAACAATTTAGAATTGGGTTTTTCTACTGGACACTGAATACGACCTCTGGACTGCGAGAGGATATGTGAAAAATGGGATTTTTAAGAGATATCAAGGACATACGCCCTGAAGATGACCCAATAAAGGTCGAAACGTTGGCTGAAAAAATAATAGATTTTCATTGTTTTATTGACCATAATCCCATAACCTGTACTTACACTTACTAATTATGATTATGATTCAAATATTGAAATATAAAATTATATATATATATATATATATATATATATATATATATATAATGTGTATCTTTGGAGGTATTACTGTATCATATTACAAAATTGCGTTTCTCTGTAAACAAAGTTTTTTATTAGTTATTTAATCAAATACAAATAATTTTAATATCTAACTTAATATTAATTATACAAATCTTACCTGTAAATAAAGAAACAACATTTACTGTTATTTGTCTACAGTATATTTTCTAACGTACAATAATTCTTTCTTATATGTCTTTCTCAATTGAGTTCTGATTTTCAACTGACACCTCCTGTCGTTTGGAATTCAGTGACGTTTAGTCACTCGGTCAATGCCCGAGGTTGCGAGATGTAAAGTCAGCAAACTAAAGTAATGCATACGCTACAATACTGTATGTGTTACTTTACATCTCCCTCCCTCAAAGAAAATTTTACTTATAAAATTTTTTCACAATCATATTCTTAAGCTAGTATTATCATCTAACATTTCATTTCAACCAAAATCTAATTCCCATCTATATATTATGTAATTTTAGGAGCTGGAATGAGTTTCGTAATGTGAAACAAATTCGATTCCGCTTTTTTATATCCTGTATCTACTTTATAAATTGAGTTTGATATTTTTTCAATTATCTTAAAAGGACCTATTCTTATCTCATCTAATTTTTTCCTATTTAGTTTATTGCCATTTTCAACATATACCATGTCTCCACTGTTAAATGTTACATATTTTCGATTCTTATCAAAGATAGCTTTGTTGTAATCATGTGATCTTTTTGTATTTTCTAAAGCTATTTTTCTATCTCTTATTAGATTATTACAATTCTTAACTTGTTTTAATTCTTTAGGTAGAGTTGTAATATCTATTCCAAATAATAGATACTTGGGTGTAAATCCAGTTACTGTGTGTTCTGTTTCATTGTATTTTTGTATGCATTCATGTGCTACTGTTGTCCATGCTATTTTATTTTTATTTTCATTAATTCTACATCTTATCTTGTTAACAATTGTTTGATTCAATCTCTCATTTAGACCATTAGAGAATGGTGTATTAACAGAAGTGAAAATCAGTTGAATCTGTTTGTCATTTAAAAACTTCTTAAATTCTTTTGAATTTATTCCTGGATATTGATCGGCTAAGATTAAACCCATTCTATCGATATCTGTAGCATTTTCTATCAATTTTATGAAATCATTTGCATTTTGAGTTTTGGAGGTTAAAATAAATGCATATCTAGTGAAATGGTCAACTAAAAGATTTAAATATGTTTTTGTGGATCTAGACCCACCAAATCCTCCAATAGTATCAATTGACATTATCTCAAAAGGTCTTTCTGCTGGTCCTAAATGTGACATTAAACCGAATTTATGTTGACCTCTAGTTTTATTCTTTATGTATATTTCACAATTTTTGCAAATTTTCTGTATATTCTCTACCAATCGATTTGCTGTATAAAATGGCGCAATTTTATTTTGTAGTTGTTTCACCCCTATATGACAGTAATCTTCATGAATTTGTTTGATAAGTTTTCTACTCATTTTCTCAGATAAGATTATTTTTTCTTTATTTTTTGATTTTTTGTAATATATTCTATCTTTATTTATCATTTTGTTCTTTCTATCTTGGATATACTCATTGTTTCGTTGATCTTCAATAATATCTTGTAGTTTTATAAAATTTACAATTTTCAGTTGTTCGTCTTCATTTTCATTGGATTCTAGTACAGGATTTCTGCTTAAACAATCAGCTTCTAAGTTAATCTTTCCTGGAGAATATTTTATTTTAAAATCATATTGTGAAAGGTAATATGTAAGATCACCTAGTTCTTCATATGTTCTAGATTTTATGTTCAAATTCTCTAAAGGTTTGTGATCTGAAAAAACTGTGAATATTTTTCCTATAAGCCAGTATTGCCAATATTTAATAGCCTCTTTTATGGCTAAACACTCTAAGTATATCGCTTTCTTTTTCTTTTGACTATTATTTAGTTTTTTTGAAAAATAAGCTACTGGTTTTTCTTCTCCGTTTGATTGTTTTTGTTTCAAAACAGCTCCTATACCCAATATGCTTGCATCTGTATAAATGTATATTGGCAAATTTGGATCATATATTTCTAAGATTGGTTTTGAACATAGCATATCTTTTATTTTCTCAATAAGTTATGTAGTGGATCCAAAGGTATAGCAATATTTGGTATATATTTGTTGTAAAAATTTATCTTTCCTAAGAACTGTCTAATATTTTTCTGAGTTTTTGGTATTGGGAAATTCCTTATCGAAATCAAATTATCTTTGAGTGGACATATCGAATTATTGCTTATTACATGACCTAGATATTTGACTGAACTTTCAGCAAACTTGCATTTTGTAAATTTTAATCTGAAACCTTCTTTTCTTATTGCTTCTAATAATTGTTCTATGTGTTTAATATGTTCATTGAATGATTCAGAAAATATCAATATATCATCTATATAATTTACTGTAAAATCTGATAGTTTATGTTTTCTGATTATATTACTCAAAATTCTTTGAAAAATTGCTGGAGATGTCTTTAATCCAAATGGAAGACATGTCCATTGAAATTGTCCTTCTTGTGTAACAAAAGCTGTCTTCTTTCTGTCTTCTATTCGTAAAGGAATTGACCAAAATGCAGAATTTATATCTAATGTTGAAAAGTATTTGCAATTTCGTGTTTTTGTCATTAAGTCTTCTATCAACGGGAAAGGCTGCGATTGTGGTATTACAAGTTTATTCAAATCCCGAAAATCAATACACAATCTTGTTTTTCTACCTTCTTCTTTCTTATATACCAGTGTTACCGGTGCCGCAAATGGGCTATAAGATTCTTCAATAAGATTGTTTTCTAATAGTTTAGCAATTTGCATTTCTATCTCTTTTTTATCTTCGACATTACATCTATATGGTCTTTTACTACAATATTTATCTATTAGTAGATCAATACATGCTTCATAATCTTTTACTGTACCTACATCATATTTATCTTTTGCAAAAATGTCACTGTATCTTTCTATTAACTTATCTATCTCAAATCTTTCTTGGTAGTTCAAATGATTTACAGAAATATAAAAATCTGATCTATTCATATTCTCATTAAAATTTATAGAATCAATATTCAAAATATTTTCCTTTGAAATATCAAGTTTTTTTGTCTAATTTTTAAATTTTCATCTTGAATAAGTTTGAATTCCTTAATCATATCTAATCCAATAAGAAAATCATATTGAATATTATCTCCATCTATTACAAAAACGTTCATTATCTTTTCTATATCGAATATTTTTATCTTTACAGATATCATTCCTTTAGTTCTCTTTGCACCAGTAATCGTTTCAAATTTTGTTTTCCATATGTTTACTAATTTCTGATTTTTTATGTTCAAAAGTTTTGAATGTATCAATGATATATTGGAACCTGAATCATATAATCCAAAAATTTCAATAGTATTTCAACTAAGACTTTAATTTTGATTAATGGTGGAGTTACTAGTTTTTTGGAATATTTTCAAACAACTCAGTTTCTATCTCTACATTGTTAACGCATTTTATTTGATTCTTATCTCTCGCGTCTTTCTCATTTATTTTATACCAACATGAAGCTTCAGGATGAAAACGATTCAGCTTACCTTTCTTTTCACATATTTTGCACGGACGTTTTTGTTGTTCTTTTTCTGCATCATATTTCACGTTTCTGCTTATTTCCTTTTTCTTCATTAGATGTTCTAAACTTCCCAATTCGGTAAATAAATCTCTGGGTTTTTTTAAGTTCTTTCTGTTGATTCTGTCTATTATAAATTCTGGTAAACCTACTGCAATAAGGTTGATCATAGTGCAGTCATCGATATTTTCGTTCATTCCCAATAAAATTCTTTCTTTTTTCAAAGCATAGTCTAATAGTGATCCATTCACATATTTAAAGAGAATAGCATATCTGATTGAAGACCAACCTTTATTAGCATATGTTTCGATAAAATTTTCTTTCCAAATTTTCCATTCTGATGTTAATGTATTCCTAATAAGCATTGAATTGTACCAATCTAAAACTGAACCTTCTAGAAATAATCTTAACACTTCAATTATCTCTTCGTCTTTGTTAATTTGTAAACGAGTGCATTCTTTTTCAAAAGTATCTATCCATTGCAATGCATTACAGTTCTTACTTGAAAATTTTTCGATGACAAAATTATCCGTTATCTTCTTCAAATTTCTGTTTGTTTCTTCATTTCTAGATCTAATTGGTTGTTCTTCTATATTTTTGGTGATAATTTCTTCTGGATAATAATCACATATAACTACATTATCACTGTCATCCAGAAAGCATAGTAAATCTGCCGTTACATTAATCCATATTATCCTATATTGATTTCTCAATTTCAAATTTTTGATCACATTTTTCACAATACTATTCTTCAATAATACTTTATGATCTGCTAAAGGTTGATATTCCATTGGAACTTGATAAATTCTTCCATCTGGTGTTCCGATTTCAGTTAAACATATAATATTCGTTTTTGGATCCGTCGATGCTTTCACTTCAATTTTAAATTGTAATTTTTCCATTTTTATAACTAAAATGTTGTTTTATAATGTGTATCTTTGGAGGTATTACTGTATCAAATTACAAAATTGCGTTTCTCTATAAACAAAGTTTTTTATTAGTTATTTAATCAAATACAAATAATTTTAATATCTAACTTAATATTAATTATACAAATCTTACCTGTAAACAAAGAAACAACATTTACTGTTATTTGTCTACAGTATATTTTGTAACGTACAATAATTCTTTCTTATATATCTTTCTCAATTGAGTTCTGATTTTCAACTGACACCTCCTGTCGTTTGGAATTCAGTGACGTTTAGTCACTCGGTCAATGCCCGAGGTTGCGAGATGTAAAGTCAGCAAACTAAAGTAATGCGTACGCTACAATACTGTATGGTGTTACTTTACATATATATATATATATATATATATATATATATATATATATATATATATATATATATTCGTTAAATTTTCAGCCATAAATATGAAAAGTGTTTTACATAAACAGTATGTTTTATGATAAACATAAATAAAAAAAGTACCTTACTGTTATAAGATTTATGCTCTATATATTACACCATTGACATTTGAAGAATGTTGGGACAGAAAGGTCATTCACATTTTCCAAAATCTGAGTAAATTAAATTGCATAATTTCAAGACGTTTCTGGCTGACAAATAAGCATGAAAAAATAACTGTGTACTTATATAGGTGAGCATTTAATTCTTATCAAATAAAGACCAAGATAATCATAAAAATGGAAAAAGTAAGATTGGCCGCAAAGTAGACTTTGCACTTCTTTGCCAAGACCCTTCATTTTAAAATAAAAGTCCTTTGATATCATCAATGTCACAAAATCACAAAAGTAAAATGAGTTTAAGTGTATTGTTACGAACTCGCACACCGAAGCAGATATTAAGTACGGTCCTGTAACCTTATGTTAACGGAGTTAAGAAAATGGCGAGCGCGCCGAATTCTGAGAAGGTCTATTGGGATTTATTGTGACAGTTTTTATAGACATGTTCTCGGAAGGTCTTTTAAGGATTGAGCCGGCAATCGAGAAATATCGCGAAAGGCATTTGTTTTGTGTAAGCCGCAGACCAGAATTCTCTAGTAAAAAAGGCACTAGTATATAAAAAGGACCGATCAGCGGACCAGGCAGTTGATAAAGTGATCTTGACAAATAAACAGTAAATAAGTGAATATAAAAGTGTAGATATAAATTAATAATCAAGCTTGCGTGCATATAAATTAAATTTAAGTGATTAGTTATGTACGTATAAATTAAGTGTTAGTGAGTTAGTGTTTAAATAAATTAGTAAGTAGCCATACCGTGTGTTTAAAATTTATCCCACCCGTTTATTGTTTAAATAAATAACAAAAACATTACAGTATGTTTCTGGCTCATAATCGATATAATCAAACATTTAGGGTGTTGAAGTTGGGAACTAAGACTTCAATTCTAAGAACCTGTCTTTACAGTACAAAAACAAATATTGCCATGATGGCGAATATAGCCATAAGTATGAGCATCTAAGGCTAATGATGTGAAAGTAAATGGGTGGAACTTTTTAGTTATATTTAAAACAAATTAACTCTTTGGACGATCAACCAATGTATCTATAGACGTTTTGGGGATGCATCTGTGTCACGGCTACTTGTATGGCAGCAACATCATAAAAATCTCTTTCCATTGCTGTGTTCAGTTTTGGGAAAAAAATAATCACTCGGTGATACATCAAGCGAATACAGTTGGGTGGTTGAGAACACAAATTTGTTTTTTCATCAAAAATACTCGATCATAAACTATCCAAAACTTGTAAATATTATTCTCCCTAGACAGTTCCACCTTTTAGAACAAATTTTACGTGAACAATGCGTTTGTAATTATAGAAACTTAGTTTCAGGATATTTAAAACATCAGCTATGATTGAATTACGAAAATCTTGATCGTTCTTAGCTGTTGAAATGATGTTTTTTGCAATGTTCTACATGAGCAATGTTTTATTCATATAACTAATGTGTAACCAAACGTTCTTTTAACTAAATATTCAGTTAATATTTTGTAAATTGTCGAGTAAGACGAATTTAATTATCCTGCCAGCAATTATTTAATGTAATTTTTCCAGTAATTCAGCATGATTAGATGCTTCTGGTTGTCCAGGTCTTGATTCATAATTTAACGACCATTTTTAAATAGTAGAAAACATGTTTAATCTTGAGCATGTTTCATACAATCATCGCCATAAACTTTTATAACAATTGTAAGTCTCAGCAAATTTTTGATCAAGGTTAAGCAAAATAATCTCGTCAATTTCTGCTGATATGGACGAGAAGATTACCACAATGAAAAGCGATATTTCTGCTAATATGAAGAACGATATTTCTGCCATGGAAGAGAAGGTTTCTACTAATATGGAAGAGAAGATTTCTGATATGAAGACTGATATTTCTGCAGATATCTTATCATTGAAAAATGACATTGCTGCTAAAGTCGAGAATAAAATTTCGTCTCTAAAATCAGACATGGATAATAAGATGACAACGATGGAAAATCAGATGGACGAGAAAATTAAGGAGTTAGAGACAAAGATTGCCGATTTAAGAACACAAGACACTTCAGCAGAAGAAAAGAAGATAGAGATCTGCAAGCTAGAAACACAACCCAAGACAGATGATATTTGCAGTTTTACCCGAGTCAAGGCCCTAACGTTCGATGAAAAAATGTGGACCAATTATGTGAAACAATTCGAAGCAGCCGCTAGAGTGAATAATTGGTCCGATAGAGAGAAGGCAGTGAACTCTATCGCGCTTCGGGGAGATGCCTTAGATGTACTTCAGACGATACCGCTTGAAGAAATGGATGACTTCGAGCTGGTGAAGAAGATGTTGGACATGAGATATGGTCACGAACATTTTGAACAGTTGTACAGATTCCAGCTGAAGAACCGAAGGCGGAAACGTGACGAACCCCTTCAAGAGTATGAAATGGATATTGCCCAACTAGTTCGATTTGCTTATCCATCAGCACCAGAGAACATAATGGAATGTTTATGCATCCAGGCCTTTATTGACGGCTTATATGACCACGATATGGAGATTAGCCCATCCTAAAACATTGGTCGATGCATTGACTGCTGCTCTTGAATATGAAGCAGCGACGATGGCTTCGGGATACAGCAAAGGTAGGACCATACAGGAAAAAGGTGACGATGACAGACTTGACCAGATCGTCAACCTGTTGAAAGGTATGGTAGACGTGAAGCCGAAGAAGATCAGGTGCATTAATTGTGGCGAGCTAGAGCATGCACGCAGTTCGTGTAAGCGTCCTACGACTCCTGCAAACCAAGAACCTCTTAAATGCAAAGCAGGCACGAAGGGCTCGCGGTACAACAAAGGTAGGACCATGCAGGAAGAAGATGACGATGACAAACTTGACCAGATCGTCAACTTGTTGAAAGGTATGGCAGACAAGAAGCCGAAGAAGATCAAATGCCGGAAGTGTGGCGAGCTACAGCACGTTCGCAGTCCCTCTAAGCGCCCCAAGACTCCTGTAACCCAAGAACTTCAGTCACAGGGGAAATCAGACAGGGGTGAACATCCAGCTGATGTGAATCACCGAAAAGCCAACTCTTTACCTAGACGGTCATGCCCTGTAGACTATTCACAATGCAACAAGTCGAAATCTAAGGAAGTTGCAGTTTCAAGAATTACAGTAGTCAACGAGGAATGGTCACCTACCAGGATCAGAGAAGATCAGGAGAATGATCCTCATCTGAAGATGATCCGGCAATGGAAGAAACAAAATCGGCGACCTACCTGGCAAGAAGTGTCAAAATTTTCACCGAAACTCAAGGCGTATTGGGCTCAGTGGGACTCTCTTGTCCTGGAAGAAGGGCTGTTGAAAAGAGTCCTTGAAAACGATGATGGTTCCGAGATGAGGAGACAGCTAGTTATCCCGAGCACAAGAGTAGCTGAAGTACTGAAGAAGTTACACGACAGTCCATCGGGAGGTCATCTGGGAGTGAAAAAAACACTTCAGCGAGTCCGTGAAAGGTTTTATTGGATGAACAGCTCCGACGATGTGAAGGACTGGTGTAAGAAATGTACGACTTGTGTTACGAGTAATCGCAAGAGAAAGGCACCCATGAAACAGTACAATGTTGGAAGCCCTTTCGGAAGGATTGCTTTAGATATCGTTGGACCATTTCCGACGACAGAAAACGGTAGCAAATACATACTGGTTGTAATGGATTATTTCACAAAGTGGGTGGAAATTTACGCTATCCCGAACAAAGAGGCCACAACTGTAGCAGATGTATTGGTGAAAGAATTTATCAGCCGATATGGAGTGCCTTTGGAAGTCCACAGCGACCAGGGAATAAATTTCGAAAGTCATCTATTCCAGGAGATTTGCGAGAAGCTGGGAATGAAGAAGACCAGTACAACAAACAGCATTACACCCACAGTCAGATGGAATGGTCGAGAGAATGAACATGACTATTGGAAAATACCTGTCCAAAGTAGTATCCAGCCATCAGAGAGATTGGAACCAGTATCTTTCCCTATTCGCATTGGCTTATCGATCTGCCGTCAATGAGTCCACGGGTGAAACACCGGCGAAAATCCTGTTTGAACGTGAAATGAGGCTTCCTTGTGACCTGGAATTTGGCTGTCGGCCTGGAAAATATCTAGCAGGTGAAGACTACGTGATCCAATTGAGAAGAAGGCTGGACGATATTCATGAATTAGTTCGAACAAATCTTCAAGTTGCCAGCGACAGAATGAAAAGTCGGTACGACACGCAGGCCACAGAAAGCGGTTTTAAAGAAGGGGACAAAGTATGGTTACACAACCCGACGAGGAGAAAAAGATTTTCTCCAAAATTACAAAAATCCTGGGAAGGTCCATACTTAATCAAGAAAAGGATCAATGATATTATATATCGCATAAGCAAGATCCCCAACGGAAAACCAAAAGTAGTTCACCAAAACCGACTAGCCCCATTCGAAGGAGACCATGACCTAGAGGAAGCAGTAAACCTTATTCAAGATGTGTCTGACCCTACCTTCGATGAATTTATGGGCGCGTATGGAGGTACCGGGAAAGCTAGATATGGAGTCACTTCAGAACAACGACAAGATTTGTTCACTCTCCCGGAAGATTATTCACTGGCATACAACATTCCCGCCCGTATCAAGAACGCACGAGGGTTGGCATCCGTGTTTCGAAAGAAGTTCGGGCAATTAGAGAAACTTGAAGACCAGATTCCAGCCCCTGGCAAGACACTGAAACTGAAACATAATTCGCGGTACGTATTCTACGTGGTAACCAAAAATGAATTTCAAGATAGATCTACTTACCGCGATCTGTGGGAAGCACTTCGAAACCTACGACACCATGTGTTAGAAGAAACTGGCTATGCCTAAGATAGCGAGTAGCCAGTTGGATTGGCGAGTCATCAGGAACATGGTAGAGGTTATCTTCCAAGATACCGGTGTCCAGATATTAATTTGCAGCTACAACCCCCGTTACCAGTATCCGATGAAGACGGTGCTCTGTTATTTCCATAAGATTGGAAAGTGTAGAAATGCAGTCAGTTGCCGATTCAAACATCCAGTCTCGGCTTCACAAAAGTTCCAGGAGGAACTTTCATTTAAGGAGGAGGTAATGTTACGAACTCGCACACCGAAGCAGATATTAAGTACGGTCCTGTAACCTTATGTTAACGGAGTTAAAAAAATGGCGAGCGCGCCGAATTCTGAGAAGGTCTATTGGGATTTATTGTGACAGTTTTTATAGACATGTTCTCGGAAGGTCTTTTAATGATTGAGCCGGCAATCGAGAAATATCGCGAAAGGCATTTGTTTTGTGTAAGCCGCAGACCAGAATTCTCTAGTAAAAAAGGCACTAGTATATAAAAAGGTCCGATCAGCGGACCAGGCAGTTGATAAAGTGATCTTGATAAATAAACAGTAAATAAGTGAATATAAAAGTGTTGATATAAATTAATAATCAAGCTTGCGTGCATATAAATTAAATTTAAGTGATTAGTTATGTGCGTATAAATTAAGTGTTAGTGAGTTAGTGTTTAAATAAATTAGTAAGTAGCCATACCGTGTGTTTAAAATTTATCCCACCCGTTTATTGTTTAAATAAATAACAAAAACATTACAGTATGTTTCTGGCTCATAATCGATATAATCAAACATTTAGGGTGTTGAACTTGGGAACTAAGACTTCAATTCTAAGAACCTGTCTTTACAGTACAACAACAAATATTGCCATGATGGCGAATATAGCTGTTGAAATTATGTTTTTTGCAATGTTCTACATGAGCAATTTTTTAATCATATAACTAATGTGTAACCAAACGTTCTTTTAACTAAATATTCAGTTAATATTTTGTAAATTGTAGAGTAAGACGAATTTAATTATTCTGCCAGCAATTATTTAATGTAATTTTTCCAGTAACTCAGCATGATTAGATGCTTCTGGTTGTCCAGGTCTTGATTCATAATTTAACGACCATTTTTAAATAGTAGAAAACATGTTTAATCTTGAGCATGATTCATACAATCATCGCCATAAACTTTTATAACAATTGTAAGTCTCGGCAAATTTTTGATCAAGGTTAAGCAAAATATCTCTGTATCATTTTTAAATGATTTCATTTCAAAAAATATAAATTGTTTTTTTTTGTTGTGCTTACTATTCGTAGGTAGAGGTATTGCATAAAGATATGCATCTTTATACAATGATAGAGGGTGTTGAAAATACCACTATTACAACATGTTAGTTTTTTATTTTGGACTACTGAAAAATAAAAAGCTAGTTTCATATCAAGCATGGTTTTACTATAATAGAATTGCGAATTCTATTTTAAAAAATACAAAATTTTAACTTTTCCTGCTCTATTCATTTTGGAATCCGTATGTTTTTTGGTTTGCAAACACTTTCACAATTTAACTGAGAGATCAATTCATAGTTACCCTACTAGAAGAAACAAATTCGATATTTACTTAACAATACCTACCTCTGATCTGGTCAAAAATTCCATCACCTTCAATGCCAAAAAACTAATCAAGCTACCTTTAGAATTAAAAGTGGCAAATACGTTTAATAGGTTCCGGTGATTGACAACGGCGTTTCTGCTTGAGAGACCTTATTATTCAGTGGCAGAATTCTGCAATCTACCTTAGACTTTTGAGTTACATTGTCGTAGTTCAGTATTTGGTATGATGTACGATGCTAACATTATATTATAATTATTAATTTAAATTTGTATTTTATATGTTACGTTTTGTATTGTTAGTATAGTCAGTATTTTCTTATATATTTTTTTTATGTTTTTATCCATTTTTAAATTATGTCGCTTTGTCCATAAAATTGTAAAAATCTTTCATGACAATAAATCTCTCTCTCTCTATCTTTCTCTCTCTCTCTCTCTCTGGCATTAATACATTTATAGCAGTCTTAATTCTGTATTTCATATTGTCTTTGTAGCCCGTGGGCCTAAGGATTGCCATCCGCCCTACTTTGTGGCGTCGGACAGCCAAACTGACCTCATATTTTTGTCCGACAAAGTTAGCACTTTGTTTAAAATAAGCGATTCTTCAGATTTTGCAGTGAGGTAATAATTTTGCCTTGTTCTGAATGTCGGACAAATTTCTTTTCTAAAAAAACTTCAATCTAAAATAAAAAAAAAACTAATGAGGTAATAATTTTTTCTTGGCACCGAAGTCATACTCAGTCAAAACAAATACATGGATTATTGTGATGGGATCTGAGTACCTACACTATGCTTTTTAAATTGCCCCTAAAAGGACCATTATTCGTAATCCACCTATCTTCAAACATTTTGGGTTAATAGCAACAAAATGATAATTATGGCAAGGAGCAGCGTTCATTTCATACAGGGTGGGGCACTATGAATGAACTATTCTCTGGCGTCTTAACGGCAAATAAAATTAGAAAAAATTAGAATTAAGTAGATTACTTAGGACTATAATTTAAAAATATTTTGGAATATACAGGGTGCTCTAAAAAAGCGTGCCGTATCAAAGTTAGTTTCCTTTAAATGGAACACCCTGTATTTTATCACATTTTTGAATTGTCCTATTAAAAATAATGTAAGTTCATTAACATTTCCCTATACCTATCTAGTTCAGTTTCCAGGATAAATCGATTTTACATAATTTGTAGACCCTCTGAAAAAATACAATAACTTACAATAAAAACGAATAACCACATTTGCTTTACACTATCTCACTAAAAGCTTTTAACATTCTGTTTCCAATATTTACTGTTATGCTATAATATACAAGGAGTTTTTAATACGACAGTATAACACTAACCATTTAATACATAAATGGAACACCCTGTATCTGTTGGGTCTGTTAAACGTGGGAATTTATTACCTTTCAGTTGGTATTAGGGTTGCCTATATCTAACTCCGATAGTTTTCGAGAAATTTTAAATTAGTTTTTTAATATTCAATTATTTGCTGACATCTAGTTACCTATGACATGATGATACTCCGATGGAAAGTTTTTAAAAATTTATAATTTGTTATTTTGACAGTAAGTGCTTTGTTGTATGATTTATTATTGATAAATTAAAGGTCTCTTAAATCAGAATTTTATTAAGGGTACACAATCATTAACTTTGGATTAAGGTTAGTAAAAAAACTTAAAAAAAAATTAAAGAATGTATTCAAAATCATGCCTATCGTGTTAGATACAAGCTTGAACTCTTTTAAAAAAATTATTGTTTATTTTTTTTAATATTTCTGGTGTTATTCTTGAAAAAGCTCGCATTATCCTATTCTTCATGTCCTCTGAAGTGGGTGGCTGTGTACTGTATTTGGTTTTTAATATTATTTACTTATCTGGCATCTAGTTACCTATGAAATGCCAGTCAAATAGATATTATTTTAATACAATTCCATCTGTCAAATAAATTTATAAATTTGTATAGTGTGTATTTGTGTATTGTATTTGTATAGTGTTGATGTATTATTAAGTTTTAATAATTGACATAGTTATTAATCCCTGGTTAAACATGAAAAAGGACTCTAACGATGAAAGAATAGATATGATTTTAATTTTTGGTGAGTGTCAGGAGAACTGTTTTTTAGCAAGTAGATTATACGCTCAAAAGTATCCAAAGAAATATCATCCTAACAGAAATGTTTTTAAAAGACTACTGCAAGTATTCAAAACTACTGGAAGCGTGCAATATACAAAAAATTCTAGACGAAAATCTGCAATTACAGACGATTCAGAATTTGAAGTAATGGGTGAGCTTGTTGAGAATCCACATACTAGTCAAAGATGTATTAGTGAGCAAGTAGATATAAGCAAGAGAAGTGTCGCTAGGATAATTAAAAAACACGAATTTCATCCCTACCATATTCAAATGCACCAGCAACTATTTAATAGGGACTTTGAAAATCGTATTGAGTTTTGTTTATGGGTTATGGACAAAGTGGCAGGGTCTGAAGATTTTTTTGATTTTGTTCTGTTTACGGATGAAGCTACGTTTCATAAAAACGGTTTAGTAAACATACATAATTTTCATTACCATAACGACGAAAATCCGCATTATTTCCGAAGTGTTGATCATCAACATCGTTGGTCATTAAATGTATGGGCAGGAATCGTTGGAACCCACATAATAGGGCCTTATTTTTTTAATGGAACGCTAACTGGAAGAAAATTTCGTAAAACTTTACGTAACAAACTACCCGAACTGATGACGTTTCACTAGCTACAAGACAAAAAATGTGGCTGCAGTTAGATGGTGCGTCTGTTCATTACAGTGTAATTGTCCGGCGTTATCTAAACAATATTTTTCCACAAAAATGGATTGGGCGAGGGGGTCCTTATCTTCGGCCGGCAAGATCCCCATGCTTGACCCCATTAGACTATTTTCTTTGGGGTTACATAAAAAATATTGTCTACAATACAGACACTCCTGAGAACATGAAGGATAGGATAAGGAGAGCGTTTCAAACAGTAACACCAGAAATGTTAAAGAAAGTGAACAATAACTTTTTTAAAAGAGTTGAAATTTGTATCCAACAAAATGGGCGTCACTTTGAACACCTTCTTCTTTTTTGTAGTTATTTTGTTATAATTTTGAAGCTTATTGTATCCGTATGCCCAATAATAGTGTACTTACCCTTAATAAAATTCTAATTTAAGAAACCTTTAATTTATCAATAATAAATCATACAACAAAGCACTTACTATCAAAATAAGAAATTTTTAAAAACTTTCCATCGGAGTATCATCACGTCATAGGTAACTAGATGTCTGCAAATAATTGAATATTATACAACTAATTTAAAATTTCTCGAAAACTATCGGAGTTAGATATAGGCAACCCTAATACCAACTGAAAGGTAACAAACTCCCACGTTGAACAGACCCAACAGATACAGGGTGTTCCATTTAAATTAAGCCAGAAATTTATGTATTAAATGGTTAGTGTTATACTGTCATATTAAAAACACCCTGTATGTTATAGCATACCAGTAAATATTGGAAACAGAATGTTAAAAGCTTTTAGTGAGAAGTTATTGTATTTTTTTGGAAGGTCTACAAATTATGTAAAATCGATTTATCCTGGAAACTGAAGTAGATAGGTATAGGGAAATGTTAATGAACTTACATTATTTTTAATAGTACAATTCAAAAATGAACCTAACTTTGATACGGCACGCTTTTTTAGAGCACCCTGTATATTCCAAAATATTTTTAAATTATAGTCCAAAGTAATCTACTTAATTCTACGTCTATTTTTTTCTAATTTTATATGCCGTTAAGACGCCAGAGAATAGTTCATTCACAGTGCCCCACCCTGTATAAAAAATTATCTATTTGTGGTTGGTTTTGTAATATTGGTCATAAACCATTTCTTATCATATTGGCATATCTCTTGTCAAATTATCATCATAAAAGTGTAGACAAATAACTGAATAATTCCTTATTCCACAAAATACATTAATTTCTCATTTCTCTGGAACATTTCTTTCTTACCTTTCATGACCCAACAATTGTGTGTTTTTCGTAAATTTTCTTTTATCTATTCAAATACTTTCTAAAAAAATTGTTGCTTCTTGAAGTTTAATAAGCGACCACTAAAAAAAATTCAACATAATCTACATTCATTGAGATTTTGAGGTTTATAAGTATACATGCGATATTTTTCAAAGCCCGCAACGAACGTAACGATATTAGATTAGATTAGATTTTAATGTGGTTACAATGGACTGAAAACTAAGGTTTATTATGCTCCCCCCTATCAGAGCTGTTCTCGCTACTACTACAGCTCGCCTTCCAGTTCCAGGGTTCTAATGAACTCTAGTATTTGGGACGGCCTCAACGAGGTTAGATCCTCACTTTTACAAGTTTCTTGTCCGAAACTTTTCTTGCGTTGGCTTGCAATGGCGGGGCATTCTAGAACTAGGTGATCCGGAGTTTCACCTCCTCCCCACAGAATCTACACTCGTCAATTTCTGCTAGACCTATTACAAAATTGGAAAGGAAGGGGAAGATCCCGCCACACACCCCTGGCCCAGCATGACCAGTCGCTTTCAAGAGGATGAGGAAAAGAGGAGGGGCCACTATCTTTATTTTATACCAAGACATCTTTCTGTGCCTGATTATGGCGAGACTGCAAGCCTAAGCTAGGTCTTAGGCATTATTTCATCAGGGTCCCTATGATTAACACCTGGTCTCCTGCTCGCAATATTGCCACATCACGCCATTTAAACTTAATGTTAGTTACATACGAGTACTAATACTAGAACTAGAAGGCCGTTGAAGGTATCTAAATTTAAAGTTTCTACGTACGGGTCTTAAGGGTGAGAATTATATAGCATAATATAAACTAAAATCCCAAACCACGAAAATTACCCACAACGACCCGCTAAGCCCAGATTTATCTAAACTAGTTTTACAAATCTAAACCTAGGTTTGCCTATCAAATTTGTAGGTACAATGTACCTTTTATGGCTGAATGCCCACTACATTGTTAGTGTTACTCTGGTTTCTTCCTCAATAATAAAATTACCCAATACATTTATATTATTACCTAATAGACGGATAGTCTCGTGGGCCGTGCCTGGAAGGTGGCCCAGCACCCGAACAATTTCCTCTCTTTGATCCGCGAATAAGTGACAAGCCATAATTCTATGGAATGGACTATCTACCAGGTCGCATCGTTCGTATGCTGAGCCCCCTTTCCCTATTCGGGAGAGGTGTACACCGACGTTACCATGACTACTAAGGAGTAGCGTAGTTTGCCGCTTTATTCTGACTTGACAATTATTAATCCAGTCTCTAACATTCGGAATTGTTTCGTGCAAGTATTTTCCTTTGTCGGAGTGGTCCCACTCTTTTTGCCATTTGTCGAGAACTATTCTATGGACTTCAAGTTGCACCACCGTCCAATATCTGAGCTCTACGCTGTTTATTCTTGTACCAAGAAGGTACGCGTTCCCAGTCTTCTTAAGCGTTGCCAGTGCCTCCATTTGCTGAAGGTGCAGGTGAAGTGGTGGTATTTGTGACAAAATGCACAGAGACTCGCTAGGCGTTGAACGGTATGCGCCTAGCATTGCCCTTAAACACATAGCTTGTGTAGTGCGAAATACTCTTTTGTTCACCACTCTTGCTACTCTATGGCCCCATAATTCAATCCCATACGAAAGGATGGGAATGATTGCGCGCAGATAAATTGTTTTCATCGAGTCCTGTATTCTTTCGATTTTGCCCCAGTTTCTATAAGTATACCTCCTTAGAACTTGGAATATGTTCTTACTTTTTCGTTGATGTACGTAATGTGCTCCCCGTAGTGCAGTTTCTCATCAAGTATTATCCCTAGGTACTTCATGTGCGTTACTCTGCGTATGGGGTTCTCTTGCATCCTAACCACTGGATTTCTGTTGCGAGATAAGTTCGAAAATACAACATATTTAGTTTTCTCTTTTGAAATGGTTAATTTGTTATGTAGCGCCCATTCCACCAGAGTCCCCATGCATTGAGCAACAGTTCTTTCCAATTCGGCTCTATTATCAGCGTGGATGGATATCGCAACATCATCCGCATATGCAATCACTCTCACCCTCTCCGGCCACTCAATCTCGAGAAGTGTATTCATCACCAGATTCCACAGAAATGGACCCAGTACTGACCCCTGGGGACAGCCTTTTGTGCACCGCTTTTCTGTTACAGTGTAAGTGGCCTGGTATCTAACCTTCCTGTCACTCAAATAGCTTTTCATGAGATACATAATCGAGCCGGGTACGTGCTTCCTGTCAAGTTGTTTAATAACGCTCGGAGTTCCGAAAGTAATGTAATTGGTTGGAGTGCTTTGGGATCCCGATCGGGTGATTTGAGAATAGTAACGAGGCTGCCTATCTTCCATTTGTTCGGGAAATAGCCTAAAGCCAGGCAAGCATTATAAAGCCGAAGAAGGTAAGGTTTAATGTGCTGATAGCACATAACTACAATTTTGCCGTGTATTTTGTCAATACCGGGAGCCTTGTATGGCTTGATTCTTGAGACTGCTTCGTCGAGGTCTTCTTCACTAAAGATAACTATGGTATGTACATCCCCGGTGCTCAGTCTCGCGGCCTCTCTTACTTCAGTATGGTATTGATTTTCGTTATTGATATCATCGTCTGGCATGAGATTGCTCAGAATTTCTTCGAGCGTATCCTGAAGCAGAGTAGTCACAGAGCCGTCGGAGCGTCGCACATTCGACATCGTGGTGCTGGTTTTTATCTTATTTGCAGCTAATTTATAAAATGTTCCTCAGGGGTCGTTCTGCAGATCTTCATCCACAAACGACATCCACGAGGTGAGCTTCGCCTTCTTCACCTCCTCCATGTATGCTTCTCTTGCATCGACGAATTGTCGGTGTACCCCCCTCCACTCTAAGTCTCTACGTTTAAGACGTTGATACTGCTTGCGCAGCCTAGCGACTGTACGCTTCTTATTTGAAAGGTGTTCAGACCACCAAGGAGTATGCCTACTTTTTCTTTAGGTAACCTTGCAGGCCAGACCTGTAATTGTTTGCAAGCATTGCGTTAGTTCTTCGACAAAAAAGTTGATCTCAGTCATTTGCCTCAAAGGGAAACCCCCGAGGCGCTCTGTGAGGAGAGCAGTGACCTCGTCCATAACATCTTGTTTTGCTGATCTGATACAAGCCATCTCATAGTCGCCCCCATCCGCTTCGTATTCTATATGTAACTCAATATACCTATGATCACTTTGGATCATATCCTCATACACCTTCCATTGTACAATATTATTTAGGAGACTTCCGCTTGTAAAGGTAACATCGATATTGTCTTCTCCATTGTCTGTAGAGAACGTGTACGGCTCATTAGCATTATTCACTATATATAACTGATTGCCTGTTATGAAGTCCTCTAGTAACTCTCCTCTCTCATCAGTTCGTTTCGAAAACCACGAATATGATTTACAGTTAGGATCTCCAACAACTAATATTGGAGTACCTCTATATGTACTGAGGATGTCCTGAAGATTTCTCAGATCCTCTTCGATGTGACCATCCCATTTAAAGTAGATTGAGACGACTATGAGACTGCGCTCAAAATAGTTTACCTGACAAACAGAAACCCACCGGGTGGTGTATTGGCTGATCTGCATGACTTCTAAGTCTTGATTTAGGATCACAATTGCCGTCAGAGGCTTCTGGTCTTTTTCGTATATTAATTTATACTGTGTAAAACCAGGAATATAGAACCCGTTGTTTCGGTTGAGTGAGTAGGGTTCTTGTAAACAGATTATTGACACATTTCTTGTTTCCGCAACCGGTCTAACCTCGTTTGTTGCTATGCGACCGTTTCCTAAGTTTGCCTGCGCTACTTTTAATATGAGCTTATTGGCCATAATCAATATTCGAAACTAGTTCTTTGGTCCTTTTCATATATGTCGGACACTTGTTTGACCTCGCATCATGTTTGTCTTCCAAAATTTCTACCTGAGAGCAATTAAAGCATTTTAGTTCCAAACTATTGCAATTCCTAGTGTCGTGATCTTTGGCACAGTTGAATCCGCCACGACAGTGTTGTTGTTGATGCCCATATTTCAGACATTTATAGCATCTAAGAACCCTAACGGGATCATTTATGGAACATGACGACCACTTAATGTAGACTCGTCCTTCCTCAACAAGCACCCTTCTCGCTCTCGCATTTACTTCCACCACCCAGTGAGTAAACTTCCTGTCTCTCGGCCCAAATTTATACTTGGGTTCCAATTCCACGTCGGACTCTCCCGCCAAAGGCACCTCGAGGGCTGCCCTCAGTTCATCTCCACTTATTTCGCTTGGCACCCCATATACCGCAATTATTGGCAATAATTTGCCTTCTATTTCATACCTGAGCTCTAACGATTTCATTAAATTCTTATTAATTTTAGATTCATCAATCTCTCTTGTTTCAATTCGCACACCACTTTTACCAGATTTTAGTACCCTACCGGGTTTCACACCTAGATCGCTAGGTTTCAGCCTGGTGGTGAGTAACTTTTTTGTGTCATCACACGTAAGAGCAGATCTATCGTCTATAGGAACCACCTTAAGCACCTTCCTGTGCATCGGTAACACTGCTCCGCCGGTCGGAATCTGGACTTTGTCCGTTTTTGCCACCGCTGCGTAAGTTCGCCCTAACTTATCGTCAATTTACTCCTCTAGCTGCTTAAGTTTGCCAATAACTTCGCTATCGTTATCCGCCTTGTGCCAGTGCAGCATCGCCAGACGGTAAAAGGTAACCGAAAGGCTCTCCAACAGGATTGTTAATTCTTGCTTTTTGTACAGGGTATCTTTCAACCCTAAAACGGCTTGACTGACAGCAACTCTATTCTTTGAAAAATCTTTCATATAATCTATAAGGGTCTGGCCTGCAAAGTCAGAGACCCTGCCGAGCAGTTCCAACGTAACAGGGTCGATATGGCCTTCTGAACTCTGTGAACTACCCGACATATTATTCGCTTAACTAACTACTAAACTATATACAATTACTTAATCTCTAATAACAATTTATTAGGCAACTATCGCGTATAAGCTAGTCCTGTCTAGCGCACTGCATCCCCCCTCGCAGGGGGAAGACCCTCTTAGCCGTAGGCTCGGACTTACACTCGCGTGGTCTTATGGGCTGAAGTGCTATGCCTTTTAAACCAGGTGTAATGCGAGGTTTGACTGCCTGCCAGTCGTTTCCACCATCGCCACGAGGAGGCGGGGCCACCAGAGTTCCGTGGGGCGACCAGCTAGATATTCTCGCGTCACTTAGTGTTCGCTGGAAAACTGTTTCTAAACTTCACTATACACACTGAAAAAACAGATATGACTTGTTTATGCTGGTCGAAGGCTAAAGATTTATTCGCTCTGAGGAGAAACCAGAGGCTAGACCTATTGTCATAAGGCGGCAGTGTCCTGTAAGAAATCCCGTGAGGAGATGTAGCTTATTTTTACTGAGATCCAAATATTTTTTGGATGTAGCAATGTCAAAGTTCTGCAGGAACTTTTTGGAATGTTCCAGCCCGGGAAGGCACCACCAGAGTGCTTCTCTTTCGGTTTCCTCTTTCTTATAGGAGCATTTTCCTACACAACAGAAAGGCTCCGGGCCAATAAAGGGCGTTTGTGCTTCTTTCCTGGTAAGCGTATTGTCCTCTTCATTTCCCGTGATTCCCGAGTAGCCAGGAACCCAGACTAAAGAGACCCTGTTATTCTTGCCTGTTTCATCAAGTCTTCTTCGGCACTCCTATGCCAACTTTGAGTCAATGACATGGGAGCTCAAAAACTCGTGATGCAAAGTGTATTCATATTCATAGACGAGGTCACATACATCACGCAAAACTTGTGCTATTTGGACTTTCTCATGTTTGATTATATCGTGAAGCAACACAGCTTCCTTTCTTTGTGTTACTTCAGTGATTCCTCCTTTGGCCTTTAGTTGGTTTGTTGTAGTTCTGTTCCAATGCTTGACCCATAGCCACAAAACTGATCCTTCTTGAGTATTTTTTACAACAAAATGTCCAGCTTTAAAATCCGCATAGATCTCAGGAAAATCTAGTGGAAGATGCAAACAAGCCTCTAAGAAAACACTTGCCCACCGAGAATAGTTTGTCTTGTCAAATGCAAAGAAGAGATTGACCACATTAAGGCACAAATATTTAGATCCCAATTACCTTCTCTCTATGCGCGGGTAAGATCTCTCAATATGGGAAATAAAGTTATCAGGAACCAATACCAAAAATTCTCATTTTATCTACCGTTTTTTTAGCAAATTTTTCTATTTCTTTCACTACATTTGGAGTTTGTTGTTTAAGAGCTTCTACTTGAATTCTTGTACCTAGCAAATCTTTAGTCTTAATGCATTCTGTTAATGTTGTAATTACCTTTATTGTATTTTCTGACATATTATAACTTTCCAGAAATGCTTCAAATAATAAACGTTGTAAAGCTTCAGCTAGCATAGAAAACCCTCTTATAGCACGAAAATAATGCTTTCCAGCAAGTACAGTCTCAACAATGTTTGGTCCAAACGTTTCAGTTTCATTGAAAATGTTTTTTACTTCACTTGCTGCTAAATATTTTCCCAAACAAGCCATACCATCTTTTGCAAGATGAAAAGCTCCTAATCCAAGAAAAATATTAGAAAACTCTTCTAGTCGCAACAGCTGTATTTCATTAGCTATTCTGCACACGCCGTCATCAGCCCAAAGAGATCCTGACTTTTGATTTACTGTTGCCAGGCAGTCTTGAAAGTTTTTCATACATGTATATATTGAACTATAGTCGGTCGCAGGGTGTGGCAATATCGGGGTGAATGCAGTTTTGATCTGTGGAATATCTTCACTTGATACCATACTGTTGAATGCACTCCAGGTAGGTATGTTACATTCATTAGGATCGCTATCTCTACTTGCGAAATATTGCACAAAGTCCAAATCATATCCTGTTCTTTTGTTGATGAAGCAGGCAGATTAAAATTAGGTATTGGTGCTGCCGTAAAGGTTTTACTGATTTCTCCTCTTTGCGTTGGCTTCTTTAAAGTATTTGAGTTCTTGACATGGCAGAAGGCTGTGAAACGATCGCATTCCTTTGTTGACTACCCTTTGATTTGCGTCTATATTGCTGTCTTCAATATTGGTACTTTGAATGATTACTAGTACTGTCATGGCTACCTCCAATACCAGAAAGAGTTTGCTCTTGGTAATTTCTGATAGTTTCTTTCTAGGTTCATTTCCACGCATTTTTCGATCGCAAGTATTTCTGCCTGAAATACGCTCGGGAAGGAACCTAACAATAATGAGTATCTGGTGCCAGGCCCAAATACTCCAGCGCCTGCTCCAGTGGTGGTTTTTGAACCATCTGTATACCATCTAATAGTTTTTTCTTTGAGAGTTTGGGTGGTGTATTCCCTTTCCGTCTCTCTTCTTATTTAGCATCGTAGTGAAATTATATTCGATACTTATTTTCTTGATCATTTCGTCACTGGGAAGATTCGCTGATGATATGTATTTTGTTAGAGAGGGCCAGGCGCCCTGATTTTTAATACTCTCATTGCCTGAACCTTCCTTAGATATTCTAAGAATTGCCTCTTGGGCAGATCTTTCCATCACCAGGTGTAGAGGTGTGATCTCAAGTGCCCTAATTGGACACGTTCTCATAGCTCCAGTGATGCACACACAGACAAGCCTTTGAACTTTGTCGAGGGTCTTCCTCGTGCTGTACTGACTTGCTTTTGTATGCCATACTATTGCCCCATACGTAATTGCTGGTCTCACAATCATGGCGTACATCCATCGCAGTATTTTTTGGTTACAACCTCAACTCTTACCAGCTAGATTTCTGCACGCCATCAAAACTCTTATTGCTTTACTAGTAGTTATTTCAACATGCTTATTCCACAGAAGCTTACTGTCTAGGGTTATCCCTAGATATTTAACTTCTGATTTCCATTCTATGATTTCCCCGTTTAAAGATAGGGGTTTCATGGCTGGAAGTGTTCTTTTCCGGGTAAATGGAATTACTATGGTCTTGTTTGGGTTAATGTTTAGCCCCACTGACAAGCACCATTGCTCAATAATTCTTAGGCCGTTTTGTGATAAAGCACACAAGGTGCTCTCGAACTTGCCTCTGACTATTAGAACTATGTCATCAGCATAGCCCATACATTCGAAGTCAAGCTCCGTTAGTCAGTAGAGGCTCCATAGAAGGAGATATATCACTCCCCCTTGAGGTGTCCCACGAGTGGCTTTAACTGAGGTGGTTTGATGCCCCACCTGTGTCTCAGCTATCCTCGTCGTCTACAACTCATACATCCATTTTACAATGGTTTCATTTACTCCTCGCCTTTTTAGTGCTTCTTTGACAGACACATGAGTTGTGTTGTCAAAGGCCCCAGATATATCCAGGAATGCGCACATTACGATTTCTTTGTTGTTCAGAGATCTCTGAATGACTTCGGTCAGCTGATACAGAGCCGTCTCAGTTGATCGACCCGCTCTGTAGGCATGCTGACATTTATGAAGTGGTATATTCTCCAGGTTCTCTGTTCTTATGTAGTTAACCACTACTTTCTCCATCGTTTTAAGTAGAAATGATGTTAGGCAGATGAGTCTAAAAGATCGGGGATCAGCCCTATCTTTTTTCCCTATTTTTGGTATGAAGGTTACCCTTGCCCTTCTCCATTTTCTAGGTATTAGATTCACTACTAGACTGCTTCTTGTAATCTTCAGCAGGTGAGGACGAATCTCCTCTATCCCTTGCTGCAGGAGTGCTGGAAATATTCCATCCACTCCTGGTGATTTATATGGTTTAAAGATACTTATTGCCCATTCCAACCGCTGTCTGGTAAATATTTTCTTAGCAATGTCCCAATCTTCTTTGTTACATGTTAAGTTTAGTTTGTTTTATCGAATAATGTATTTTGTTTTACATGTATACTTTAAATATATTTTTTCACGTATTTTTGCATCTTAAATTTGAATATCCGAACAAATCGGTTAACCGAACAGTGACATGCAATAATTAGTTCGGTTAATCAAGGTTACACTGTAATACGATAGAAATTCAATTTTCCAGGGAAAGAATCGGTCAAAGAAACCATGTTTTTATGTCATTTTTGGAGAAATTTCAGTTTGTTAGCACGATTCAGTCTTCTGAGTATATACAAGTGACCAATTTGATGATTGGACATTATTCAGGGCGTCTCGAAGATGAACCCTATTGATATTCAGCTCACTAAATCTAGTACTACCACTGCTATGTTACTCGAAGTCCCAAATTTTTGGAGAATTTTCAGTTTGTTAGCAGGATACAGCCTCCAAAGTGTCTAAAAGTAACCAACGTCATAATTGGATATTGTTCAGGGCGTCTTGTAGATGAGCCTTATTGATTTTCAGTTCAATGGAGTCGGTACAACGGGTGCTATGGCACAAGAAGTGCCACATTTTTGGAGAAATTTCGGGTTGTTCGCATGATACAGCCTCCGAAATGTATACAAGTGACCAATATTATAATTGGTTATTTTTTAGTGTGTGTTACAGATGAACCTTATTGATTTTCAGCTCTCTAGAGCGTGTATGACGGGTTCTATAAATCCAGATATACTACATTTTTTATTATTTTTGGAGAAATTTGGTTTGTTAGTATGATACAGCCTCCAAAGTGTGTACAAGTGACAATTTTATGATAGGATATTTTTCAGGGCGTCCCACAGATGCGGAAAAGTTAGTTTTGATCTTTAAAACCGTTTATTTGTGAACGATACTGAAATCGTCATAATTGCCACTACTGGTCTGATTCAAACCCAAGAATTTTCCAGGCGGTGCATATACAGCAACCGCAAAAATTAAATGTTTGAGCTGGCATTTTCGGTGAACAGCTGGTGGGTCCATATTTTTTACCTGGTAATGTGACTGGCAAAATGTATTGCCTATTACCCTACCTTGACCGATATGATAGAAAATGACCAACAGTATAGTGAAGATCGTTTAATGTTTCAACAGGACTGTGCTCCTCCACATTATGCTTTGATTGTTCGTCAGTATTTAGATCAACATTTTCCACGGCACTGGATTGGGAGAAGAGGTAGCGTTGAATGGCCTCCACTTTCTCCAGATTTGTCGTCCCATGATTTTTGTGTGGGGATACCTCAAAAGTAAAATCTACAAAACACAATCAGCCTCTTTAGAAGATTTGCGTCAAAGAATTGTCGAGGAGTGCCATCGATCACTCCGGAAATTCTTCGGGGTGTGCGAGAACTTTTCGAACAAAATCATTATTATTGTATGGACGCAGGTGGTCATAAATTTGAACATTTAATTTAACGTAGAAGTAAGTAAACAACTAAACATAATTTAAATTTGAAAATTTAAAGACTGTTGTAAAGAGAATTGAAAGGACTTTAAAATGATACCTTACTGGACCCCTAATGCCATTTAAATATTTTGAGGTGATGCTGATAGGGGCGAAAGTAGCGAACCCTACAGTCCGAAAAGTATTATAACAAGATAGTTAATTTATAATTAGGCTCTAATCTGTTTGGTTTATATTCTCGCCTTTTTCCCTTTTACGTTTTGAGTACTATAAATATATCTCTAAAAGGACCATAGTCAGGGTCGGACTCCGCATGACTTTCCAAGCAGGAAATTTGCAGATGAATGTAACAGTGTTGATGAAATGACGCCAGCTTTCGCTATTTGCTTTTTAAGATTGTTTATTTGAATTAAATGATTATTGCAGTTTGATTTTATTAGTTCAATGAGAGTAATTAAAAAACCATGTCTTATTTTCCAAAAACAAGTTTGATATTGTACTAAACATTTCTGTTTTTAGCAAGAAGATAGAAAACTACGGCAAAATGACACAAATGACACAAGAAGAAATTGTTGCCGCTGTGAAAACAGTTGCTCAAGGTTTGGAGGCCTTAAGATCAGAACATACAGGAATTTTACACAGCCTACATGAAGCCCCTGATCCTGTAGTTAGTGAAAGAGCTGGATTGGTGCAGCAGAGCGCTGATATGATAGAACTTGGTCTTGGAGAAGCTCAGGTACCTAATGCTATATTTATTTATTACTTATAGGATTTTGTTAAATTAGGTAAATTAATCTTATCCTTATAAAATTATGTGTTGCAAGTTTACACTTGTAGAAATATAACACCATTAGAGTGCTAAATTGCATTCACCATTAATTTTTGGTTTAATATTTTTTACTTTCTTTGCTACCCAATTCTGTTGGTAACCACACTAAATACAGACATCGGACTGCCATCGCTCTCGCGTAGTCAGGGTAGGTACTATAAATTTCAGGGTACACTAAAATCGTGCTTATGAGCTTCTATGGGCGTATGTATTCTTTGGTTTTAGTAAAATACAAATTTAATTGCCGCAGTCAGTAGGATTTCAAATCGGCTCAACAAAAATCGTGTACCGGTCCTTATATACGGTTTGTTTGAAATCAAGAGATTTGTGTTATTTTTGTGGTTTTCAAATAACTTAAAGAATCCAACCCAGGGAAGAGGGGCCACATCGCCCAGATTGTATTAGAGAAAAATGAACATTTTCTTCATAGAAGTTGAAAAACATTCCATTCTCTTTTTTCAAAATGGAAGTAAATGTAAACTTTTGCAAAACTAGTTATATGTACTTTTTATTAAAAAAGAGAAAAACATTTTGTCTTTTAATAATTTAGAATAGGTGATGAATGACTCAGTTGTAGAAAACTTGCAGATTTTTTAATTCTAATATATCACTGGAGGAAAATAGTAATATAACAGAAGTTGAAAGATCGGCTAAGCAATTATTAAAATTATATATTGATACCATTCCTCATACATACATATATACTTTAAGTGTAGAGAGTAAAATTGTTTTTCCGTTTTATTTTCCATTTAACCAATGTCCTCCATCTTTTTCTGTCTTTAGACACTAGTTCAGCTTCTTTCCATGGCATTACTTTTTCTTTCAAAAATGTTGCCATTTCATTGTCCCACGACATCCTAGGTTTACCTCCCCTTCTTTTTCCTATTTTTGTTGCAGTCCACACTTTTTTCACTTATCTGATTTCGTTTAATCGGTTTAAATGCCCCCACCATCTTAGTTGTGATTTTGCTAAATGTTCCGAACTCTCTCATATTGCATAGTTTCTTATTTTATTCATTATTGTCACATTTGCTACTCTTCTTAAGTATTTCATTTCCATAACCTGCAGTCTGATCTTTTGTTTTTCTGCAAGTACCCACGTTTCGCTTCCATATAATAAACTTGGTAGGTATACTGTTTTGTATATTGTAAGTACTAATTTCTGTTTTATTTAGAAATCCTTTCCTTAGTGAATGGTATAGTTTTGTTGCAGATGATATTCTACTGTTTATTTCCACATCATAACGTGCTATATTATCTATAACTGTTCCTAAATATTTTATGTTGTCCACTTCTATGTGTAGTCCATCCATTTTTGTGTTGGTGTTTCTTGTTTTGTTTGATATTAGTATTACTCTTGTTTTTCTCACATTGATTCTCATATCTTTTTCTTGAAGGCATTTTGACCATACTACTATGTCGTGTTGTAAATTTTCCTGGCTGTTTGCTGCTATTACTATGTCATCAGCAATATACATTCGCTCATTGTGATATTCTGCAATTTGTTGTATCCTACGTCTATTTTCCTGGATTGTTTGTTGGCCTGTATTATTATTTCATTCTAAATACTATGAAAAGTAAAGGAATGAGCACTCAACCTTGTATAACTCCTTGTGTTGTTTTAAATTTTGTTGTTTCATTGTTGTGTGTTCTTACAATTGTAGTGCTGTTTTTGTATAATGATTTAATTCCTTCTATTGAATTTTTTCCTACTTCAACAGTTTTGAATGCGCTCCAGATGTGGTGTCTCGGGACTGAATCAAAAGCTTTTTCGAGATCTATAAAACGTAGGTATATTTATTTCTTGTGTGTTAAGAATTTTTCTGTTAGCTTTCTAATCATTATCTAGAATACTATACCCTGCTCTAAATACGCTCTGTGTTTCATATAGGTGTCCTTCTGTTTTGTCCCTTAACCTTATCTCCAATATTCTTTCATATATTTTACTTGCACTATGGGTAGGCGTTATACCTCTGTAATTCCCACTATCAGTTCTATCACTTTTTTTGTATATGGGTATAGTTACTTGTGTTGCCCATTCCTCTGGTACTTTTTTAGTTTTCCATGCTGTATCTATAATTTGGTGTAATATTTCAAGTCCTTTATCACCCATGCATTTGTACATTTCTGCCTTGATGTCAACTCCTGGTGCCTTTCAGCTCTTTAATGTTTTGACCACTTGTTCTACCTCCTATGTCGTGATTCCGTCCTCTGTCGTTATTTGGGTTTGCTGTTTGTGTTTCATCTTCTGTATCTCTCTTATTTGTTGTTCCTAGTACTGCTTGGAAGTGTTCTTTCCATCTTGTTAGTAAGTCTTCTGGTTTTGTGACGATTTTTTCTTCTCTGTTTTTAATCTTTTGTGTCGATACTAATTTTCCTTTGCTTCTCATATTTTTCAGAACTTTGTAAAATAGTTTTTGGTTATTTTTGCTATTGTGTTCCATCTTTTGTCGGAAATTCTCCCATTATTTGGCTTTAGCTTCTATAATTTTTGTTTTAAATAGGTTCCTTATTTCTCTGTTTTTTTTTTCATATTTTTCGCTCGTTTTTTCTCGTAAGTAGTCTTTCCATGCAAATTTTTTTGTTCACAATTATTTTTATTTCTTCACTCCACCAGCTGCTTCTCTTCTTCAAGCCCCCGGCTATTGTAACTCCTCAGGTTTTCCTGAGAGCTTCAGTTATGATTGTTTAAAATATTTTCCATTTTCTCTCTAAGACTGCTTGTGTTATTTCATTGTATTGTTGATATATTAGATCAGTGATTAGTTCTCAGTATTTCTTCTTAGTTCATGCTTCTTGTAATTTGTATGTTTTTATGACAATCTTCTCTTTATGTAGATTTTTAATTTTGTCGGTTTGCTTTTCAGAAATGTTTTGCTTTATAGTTGTTGCTACCCAGTAGTGATATGTTCCTAATTCTGCACTTCGGTATACTCTTCCGTCTTTCGCCATTTTTCTGATCATTTTTTCAGTTATAATATAATCTATTATTGATTTCTCATCTCTTCCTGGTTCTTTTCTTGTGTATTTGTGACAGTCTTTATGCTGGAAGAATGAGTTTTGTACTACCAGTACATTTTGTATACAGAACTCTATAAGTTGGGATCCATTCCTGTTTCTTGTTGTTTCGCTAAAGCTTCCCATCACTGCTTCTGTTTCTTTTGTGATGTTTCCTATTCTAGCATTTAAATCTCCCATAATTATTACAGAACGTTTAGCCTCGTCATATATCTCTTGAAGTTTTTCCCAGAAAATGCCTTTTTCTGCTACTAAATCATTTTCATTGGGTTCATATGCAAGTATTATTTCAATGATTTCTTGTTCTGTCATCTGTAGTTTAATTTTCATAATTCTTTCATTAATTCCTTGCCATTCTATGAGCTTTTCAACACATTTGGAACTTAATATTCACCCCACTCCTGCCTCTGCTTTATTGAAGTTAATCCAGTCAAGTTGGATTTCATATCATTTAAGGGCATATAATTTATTGCCAAGTTAAAAAGTATACCTACTTGAATAACCATTATTCAGGTTTAGTTTGGGTTCAAATTACTATTAATATTTGTTATCTACATTCGATATCACAAATCCTATTACAGGGGTAAGATAGAAAGAAAGAAAGTAATTTATTTCACATAAAAAAATATTGTACAAAAAAATTATACAACAGTTATAGTGAAACATGTCACAAAGTATAATAAAATGACTTAACTAAAGAACACAAAACACACACATATATATTCACATATATACACATACACATATATAATTGTTTACATCATAGACCACAGACAACCCTCAAAAATAATGAAAACAGTTCCACAAAAACAAAACAATTTTTGGCAGATTCATAGCAGGTAACAACAGAAAGACAATTTATCAATTAAAAAACTCCTCTATGGTGTAGTAGTTTTTTCCTAGTAAAAACTGCTTTAGTTTATTTTTAAAATTGTAGAAATTACTGTTTTTTTATATCCTCTGGGAGGATATTATAAAATTTACATCCCAGATACTCTAGATTTTTTCCAAAAAGTGCAGTATGGTGTCTAGGCACCAATAATTGACTTTTATTTCTTGTTTTATAGTGATGAGAAGCACGCTCGGCCACATAAATCGATCCATTCCTATGAATGAAAGTACATGCTTCGAATATATATATATATATATATATATATATATATATATATATATATATATATATATATATATACATAAGCCAGGGTCAATATTTTGTATTTTTTAAAAAACTCCCTACAAGAATCTCTTATTCTGAGTTTTGCAATAATTCTTATAGCATACTTTTGAAGAACAAATACTCTTTGCCTGGTTGAACAGGTCCCCCAAATTTGTATGCCATATTTTAGATGGGAGTGAAAATTAGCATGATACACTGTCAAAAGTGTATTTTTACTACAATGACTGGCAAGAAATCTAAGGCTATAGCAGCTTTTCCTTAATTTGTTACACAAGTTGTCAATATGCGAATGCCAGGTTATGCCATAGTCAATAGTGACACCCAATAATTTAATATTTTCCTTATATGTAATAGGAAATCCAGTGTTTTTAAACAATTGGTTCTGTCTAAATTGTCCATGATTATTAAACAGCACCGTATTTGTTTTAGTTTTGTTTAATTTTATGTTATTCCTCTCTGACCACATCACAACTTGATCATATGTTCTCTCTGTTGATATTTTTAGAGCATCCTTATTGTCTTCAATAATTATAATATTAATGTCGTCAGCATAACAAGTTGGATATATTCCAGGGACAGCATTTAATGTAGTGAGTAAGTCATTAACAAAAACCAAAAATAAAAATGGACCCAAAATCGATCCCTGGGGAACACCTTGTGAGACCTCTAGTTCCAAACCAAGAGTATTATTCACTTGAACAATTTGTTTTCTATTTGATAAGTATGACTCCAACAAATTGAGTGGTATACCTCTTACCCCATATTTAGACAGTTTAAGCAGTAAAAGTTTGTGGTCCACACAGTCAAAGGCGCTTGAAAAATCAATAAATAAACCCATTACATGCTTTTTAATATCAAGAGATCTAACAATTCTATTATGGAACTCTATCAATGCAGTCTATGTACCTTTTTTTGAAGTATAACCATGCTGTGAGGGCGATAATAGCTTAAATTTAGCAAAAAAAATGCATAACTGATTTTTAATATTCAATTCATATACTGTGCAGATAGTAGACAAGGTACTAATTGGTCTATAGTTATTAATATCATTAGGATCTCCTTTTTTGTAAATGGGAACTACTCTAGCCAGTTTTAAAGATTCTGGAAAGATTCCCATCTCAGTTGACAAATTCAATAAGAAACTCAATGGTTTTGTCAATAGAATGGCACACTTTTTAATTAATTTATTATTTAATCCATCAGTGCCAACTGCAATAGTATTTTTTAAAGATAGTATTAATTCTAAAACCTCATCCTCTGAAACAGGAGCCATATAGCAGGTTTTAATATTAGAAGAGATATTTTCATTGACAAATTCTGCATCGCAAACTAAACTATCAATAGGGGGATTAGTAAAATTCATATTAAATTTATTTGCTAAAACAGAATCACTTATTTGGTTACCCTGATAATATAATTTGAGTTGGCTACTTGATTTGTTAGTTTTTTGCAATTCCCTAATTATTTCCCAGGTTTCTTTAGTCTTATTTTCCGAGTTTAAAATTCGATTATCATAGAATTGTTCAGAGACCTGTTCCAACCTTAGCCTATATGTATTATTTAACACTTTACTAATATAGTTGTGTTTGATAAGTTTTGTAGTTTGATAATTATTACTATTTAAACTATTATCTTGCCTGACACAGCCAGTAGTTCTGATAATTCAGTACCCAATATAAGGGAAGAATTTAAAAAATTAATAAGAAATAGAGGAAGCATTAAACAAAAAATAACCATTTTAGAAAAATTTGTCGATTCAATAATTAATATACAGGGTTCAGATAAAAAATCGAGTTTAACTGATGTTGAGTTAAGGTCAAATACAGGACGATGAAATGAAACAATTTAATTTGTTTAAAACTTCATTTATTTGAACTAATGTTCAATTTAAACTGGTTGACGCGTTTCACTAACACAGTAGCTTTCTCAAAACGAATGAAGGTATAATTTAAAAATGTTTTAATATATACAGTGCATAAATACAGAATTCTATTATACTAATGTTAAAAAAGGTATTGAAAGAAATTACCTGGAAACTCATTCACTACAAACATTCCTAAGCTATCTTCTAGGTAAAAAGGTTTAATAAGGGAGAGTGATTGATATCTATTTAGTCGTTAAGAAGGTTACCTGAATATTTATTTTTGTTTATCTCTAGAGCCTCTAATAAATTTAAACTAAAGGATTTACCGACTACATGTCAAATTTCAAAATTTGGGTCGAAAATGTGTTGGTTTTCTAATAGAAAATATTAGAGGGTAGCGGGGTACTATTGACTGGTTGTACCAATTATCTAGTAACCATAGATAAAACAATTAATTCATAAACAGTAACAAATGTTGTAGTCAAGGTTGCGTTTTTCCGTACATAACCATATTTGTAATAGCGTATTTTGCACGTAAATAATCATTTCGATATTAGCCACAAGTTTATTTATGTATGTTATATCTATGGGTTATTAGATCATTGGGTTGTACTTACACCACGCCGTCGTTACAGAAATTCCAGCTCAATAGTAGGAGAGAAGAATTAAATAAGTTAATACGAGAGCCATTGTGCATCTATTTTTACGTATTTTGCAAACTCTTGTATTCATTTTAAATAAATATATTTTCGTTTCCTTTGTACCTACATTTTAATGAAGTAATATCATTAATGTTTATTTGTCAAAGGATTATTTTTATTTAATGTTATAAGTGGCCGAACTAGGCGTACACATACTTAAAAATTGAAATTTCGTGTTTTTGTGTATTTCATTAGTTTTGTTTAGTTTTGTATATTTTTTTCCTAAAGCTGCTAGCTTATCAAAGAGTTCAATAATTTTTTCAATGATCTTTTCTCCTTTGTTAGTTATAAAATATATAAGTTTTCTACTACTATTGTATGTGCACACACACAACAATTGTTGTTCCCATCTACTTCTTGATCTACCCATTAGTCTGTTTCCAAAAGGTTTCCACTCTGTTATTTTCCTTGCATCACATTAATTCTTTTAATATTTTGCATATTTTTTTTGTATGTCATCCTAATTATATTTCTTTTGAAGATTCTATGATTGTTTTTATTCTTTAACTGTCAGGACTCAGTAACGTTCATTACAGCCTTAGAAATTAAATTCATGGATCATAATTTAATAAATTATTTTGACTAAAATTGCATAATATGCAGTTTTTGTTTAATTAATACCAAAATCTTCTAATAGTTGAGTGTAGGACCGAACAAGGTATTCTTACGAAAATAATTAACATTCTTAATCTTATTACATATTAAGCACCTATTTGTATGAAGCATGTTTCTTCTGTTAATTATTCGTTTTGTGCTATACAAGTTGACTATTAGAGAATAAATATGTTCTTGAAACTTAGTAGATAGATGTTTGTTACATTAAAGTATGTATTTTTAAAAGGTAATTATGGCATTAGCGGCACACTTACAACTAGTTGAAGCTGAAAAACAAAAATTACGTACGCAAGTTAGAAGATTATGTCAAGAAAATGCTTGGCTACGTGATGAGTTAGCCTCTACGCAACAGAGATTGCAATCCAGTGAACAAATGGTCGCTCAATTAGAAGAGGACAAACGTCATCTTGAATTTATGAGTTCAGTGAGTAAATTTGACCAAGATGTAACTGATGATAATGCATCTGAACAGTCGAAGAGTGAAAAACCCGATCCAGTTGTAGATCTGTTCCCAGATGATGAAGCGGATGACAGGCATAGTAAGTAATTTTTTTATTTTAGTTATTTTGCTGTGTAACAACATGAACCTCTGCTCCCGTATGTTATTTTTACCATCACATAATTTTTGCCATATACATTGCATTCATTTTAGTTTTCCAGCTTATTGTTCTAAATAATACATTTTTTAAAATAGTTATGAGAAATAACATTTAGACTGTTGTATATTGAAACAAAATTAGTGGAAGAATTTGCGTATAGGTATATATTTGATGAACAAATGCAAAAATTATTAGTCTTTAAGAAACCTATTACATTGAATTCAAGGACCTCTTTCTACAAATAATTGAGAGACACTACTGATTTAGAGGAAGAATCATTGTTATGATCAATTATTAAAATATATTTATTGTAGTTTCACAATATTAA